>JAVDOI010000002.1:38203128-38803128 GCA_032191485.1 Leptoclinus maculatus | reverse complement strand
TCCGCTGAAATGGGTAGAACATGCAACCTCCAGCCTGGGATTGAACCCCATGCTAACAGTGCTAGCCTCAACATGTGAATACAGTAGCAAATTAATTGAAATGTTTCATTTCAGTTGGACTTTAAGTGAAGGTCCACTATTAAATACAATACAATATGGCAATTCTAAATGATAAATAGCATATTTTGAATAGGTTAAAAGAAATGTGTTATTTATATGTAACCCTTGAAATCAAACATAGTTGCCCTGAACGATCGCTCTGTTCAGAGGTTGGGGGGCAGTGTTAAAAATCAACAGATACTAGAAAATGCCCTCTGAAGTGCAGCACTTTTCCACTGCTGCAGATAAAGCAGCTCGTAGAATAAAAGGAAGCTGAGGAGTCTATAATAATCTTCCAGAGGCAAAGCCCGGATCTCCAGCTCTGCACATATTTAAAGGTCACCGGTGGGTTTTACAAGTGGAGGTGAGGGCATTCCTACATTTTCCATGAATTGGCTGATCCATCACTAAAGGCTTGTTTATGAGCGGTTCGCCCCTCTCTGTGCTCCTCTCCAAACCACAGTGCTCATTTCAGCCGCCATAAAGTACGGCAATTGCTCCGGTTCATCGCTGAATTTGTAGGAACGCTGACGGTTCCCACCATGCTGCCGTTTTGATGGCTGATACACGTGCAGCCGCTAGCCATTATTGTATTAACTGACTAGCAGAGACTGTCGTATTAGTCTGATAGAGGTCTTACTGTAGGCTGCATTCACATCAAATCAGGCTTTGCGGTGAAAATGCCAGTCCTTCCATTCATTTGAATGTGGCCTATGGTGAAAATTTGAAAAACAATCAACTTTTGGCGAAACACAACCCAACGTCATTCACGGAACCGGCAATCGAGAGCTTTACAATCCAGCCATCGTTAATGGTCATGCGGTTGCTCGGTGTTAATGGGCTATTAAGTGGCGCTCTTGTCTGTGTGTCAGTGTATAACGTATATATATTGACAATTACATCACAACTTACCTCTGTAGCCAGCCTCTGTTGTTCTCCTGGTCCCAGCATCCTCCGCCCTCTATTGGCCAGCTGCAAACTAGTTATACGTGTCTGCTATTAAACTAAGTTAATCTCTCTAATATTATTTAAATAAAGAAGATCTTTTTACCTGAAATGATTCTCACCGGCTCGGTTCACAAAAAGGATCTCGTCACTCCGTCTCCTCTCCAGCAGATCCTGGCCTCTCAATTTTTCCAAATTACTCTCATTACATTACATTACAGTCATTTAGCAGACGCTTTTATCCAAAGCAACTTACAATAAGTGAATTCAACATCGGTTTTCAAGAGAACTACTAATCACCAGAAGTCATAAGTGCATTTCCTTTTTTTCAAACAAGCATCTAAGAGCATAACCCAGAGCCAGCGTACAGTGCAGAAACAAACGAATGCAATACGTGCCACAAACTAATACGAATACAATAAGTGGAACAAGCTAGTATGAATTCAATAAATGCTAAGTAAGTGCTAATTGGAAGGCTCAGGGTAGTACTTCTTGAAGAGGTGAGTTTTCAGCCTGATGAAAGATGGGCAGCGACTCCGCTGTCCTGACGTCAGTGGGGAGTTCATTCCACCACTGTGGGGCCAGGACAGAAAACAGCCGTGACCGGGTCGATTGGGCGCAGGGACCTCTGAGCCGGGCGGGGGTGTAGGGCTTGACCATGGCCTGGAGATAGGAAGGAGCTGTTCCTTTCACTGCCCTGTAGGGTAGCACCAGAGTCTTAAACTGGATGAGCTCTTACAGGGAGCCAGTGTAGAGAACGGAGAAGGGAAGTTGTGTGGGAGAACTTGGGGCAATTGAACACCAGGCGAGCTGGAGCTTTCTGGACAAGCTCCAGAAGTCTGATGGCCGACACCGGGGCTCTCTGATGGCTGACGCCGGGGCTCCGGCAAGTAGTGAGTTGCAGTAGTCCAGGCGGGAGATGACAAGAGCCTGGATTAGCACCTGCTCCATCTCCTCAGTGAGGAAGGGGCGAATCCTCCTGATGTTGTAGAGCATGAATCTGCAGGAGTGTGTAACCGATGCAATGTTTGCTGTGAATGACAGCATTCACAGCTCTCGTCTGAGAATAGGGCGGAGGGCTTTCTCGAGAGTTCCTGGACTCCCCTGTGCACAGTTTCAGGTTCAAGGCTGGAGAGAAGAGGAGGTATTGAGATCCGGCTCGAAGGACCAAGTTATGTTAGAAAAATCATACTCGACACCAGTTGTAAAATAATTAAACAGGACATTTATTCTTGCAAGAAGGAGACAGGATTGAAACACAAACAGGTTATGCTTCAAGTTGCTGCTCAAAGGTTTGTCTCTGAGTCTCTGATATACTGAGGATAACACACAAGTGCGTTGGAACAGAATAATTTACATAAAGTCTGGACATTGTTTGAACCCGTTTCTGTCACGGTTGGGGTTTTGCTGTGTGTGTGTGTGTCTTCTCATCATGTTCATTCTCTCCACCTGTGCCTAATCACCTGCCCCTGGTTTTCCCCCCTGCAAACCCCACTCATCTCCGCTCACCTGCTGGCAATCCGCTCATCACCCCTCACCTACTTATACTCCCCTGCTTGCCCTGTTCCAGTGCCGGATTATCATTTGTCTTTTTCCCTCCCCGTGGACTCTTCGCTCTCCTGTGGTTATCTTTCATGTTGACCCTCTGCATTCCACGGTTTGTGACTTTGCCTTTTTGTGTCCAAGCCTTTTGTGACTTTGCTTTTTATTTCAGTTTGGATTTCCCTCTCTCCCGGTTGGAGTTGTTTTGGGTTTTTGTGATTTTCTACTAAATGCCCAGTAAAAGCCTTGTTTTTTCACCTCACCTTGTTTCCTGTGTCTGAGTCTGCGCCTGAGTCTCTGCTCCACACCTATAACCTCACGGAACCCCGTGAACCGTCACAGTTTCTTTGATAATTCGTTCCGTCAAGGGTCATTTTATCCTAATCTCGGAAGACGTCATGGTTGCAAATCAGCGTACATACTGACGTGAACACAACAGATTTACTATCTTCCCTTGACGCCCGGTCATAAGTAAACAAACAGATGAGATAGCCATTAAGAAAGACAACTAGGACACTTGAAGAACACAGCTGAGAAAGCTTGTGTGAAGGATTGCGTCACACAAGGACACAGACTTTATGGAATCAGCTGCCTAGATCACAGTGGCTAAACAAAAACATTTAAGTTGTTCCAACATTTAGCCTTTATTTAATCAGGCGAGTCATAATGACCAAATTCCTTTTTACAATGGGGCCCTAAAATGTCTTCACTACTCATAAATTAATTGTATATAAAGTAGTAAAATATTTCAGCCCACTTGCAAACACAGACACTTACCCAGCGCTATGCTGCCGGGGCTCTCGTGTGATGAATGGATGGGCGAGGACTTGACTGGCGGTGATCCTCTTGTTGGCATGCTCCTGATTTGTCTAAAAGAAGGTATTGTCGTACCATTTCTCTCCAGCAACCAAAGGGCATTTTAACAAAATGAAATCTGGAGTACTTCCTAGCACTCAGAAGATGGTCTGGAGGTACACCCAGGAGTTTCACTGTGCACCGCATCTGCAGACAAAACACAGCATCACACCAAGATAAGCACAGGATGCCATTCATCTCCCACAGTCAAAATAATATCTATAATTTTGAATGATGTATTGCATCTCCCACATTAGAGATTACATGACATCTGCTCCAGAGATCAGACAGCAGGCTAAATGTTGCTTCATGCTATCGGATTACCTAAAAGTTCATGATTGGCTGCATTCCAGATCATCTCCAAACTTAAATATTTCCAACCTCCACCACTGAAAGTCGAATATCCTACATTTGAACCCGGGGGAAAATCTATCTACCACTAATTAATTAAGAAGAAGTTGTCTGACGTCAAACAACAATGGTGTAAACTAAACTGTATTGAATCAAAATAATACTTACTCTCATATAGTTAAACCTGTCCTGCATTTAAATGAATGTCAAAATATGTTGCTGCAGTTATTAGGTAGCTGGTTACAGTAAACAATCTCTGAAAGTTATCTTCTCTGCACAAAAGTTAATTGCTAAAATGTTAAAAATGGCAAAAAATGTGGAGGCTGCACTGATTGGTGTGACCATTTGCTAGAGAAACATCAGTTTGTCATAGTCAGTCATGTTTTTTGTTTAAGTTAGGTATCGTGCACCTGGAACACTTGGAGGTCGGAAGTTAGAAATTTCTACCGGGAAAATTCCAAACACTGAGACGTCTGGAACATTATGTTTACACCTACTAGTGCAGAATGCGGCCATCATTAAAGATGAACTGTTTCCCAGGAACTTACCATGTTCCAGGAATTTGAAGTGTTTTTAAAGGCCCACTATGTAGCTCTGGCTGGGTATCAAGCCATCAATACTTTTTGGTACCAACCGAAATGTGTCATGAGCTAATATTAACAGGTCAGCTTTGTAAATCTTTTCCAAAAGACGGAAATTAAGTCAACAAATTAGCTAATCCTCACCAATTTGGTGAGAAACACTGAACTAAACTTAACTGTATTTGGTTCCAAAAAAAACCAACTCATTGGAACCATTAAGATCTAGGAACGCACCAATCTGACTTTTTCAGTCCCGATACTGATGGTGACACCTGGGCATAGGGAATCGGCCGATAGCGAGTACTGATCCGATACCAGTTTAATTAATAAGCGATACCTCACAGTGTGGAAGACACTGGGATCATCAGACTTGACTGATGTAGACATGTAGACATTTAATTTTAGACATAAAATAGCCATAGAACTTGTTAGTGTAGCAAGCGGGAAATACCTCCATCTAACATCTCCCTCAGCTATGCAGCCTGCTGGCACGCTTTTGACAAATGACGTATTGAAAGCAGGCGTAAACTTATAATTAATTTGAATATATCGGTACCATTGTCACTGATACACGATCCACAATGTTAGAGTCAGCCCAATATCTGATATCAGTGTTTGATTGCTGCATCCCTATTAAGATCTAGAGCCAATCGCTCTTAATTATTTTCCATCGGTCTCGAGTGAATTTTTCCAACACTGACATTACCCCATTAGTATTTTGGAAACTTAATAATATATTACTATAACTAAAATTACTGGATTAAAGCTCCACTCCTTACTGTGTCTTGACTCACCTGAGACATGACACTAACAGTCTGTCATTGTTGCTCATTAACAATTAAAATAAACGCTGGCAACAATCAGTGACAGATCAAACTACCGACATCCACTGAAGAGGACAGCTCAATGAAGGTAATCCCCATAATACTGTCACTTTAACCTGCATCTAACGATGGATGTGAGTTTTATTACTCGACTCAAAGTGAAAGTAAGTGTCACAAGTGATCGACTTTTACAGATCCTGTTGTTCTGTCGTGTAGCCACAGCTTCTGTAGAGACTGAGACAGAGAAACAACTAAAGGAGTGTCCAGACACAGTCAGAGCCACAGAGGACGAGCTGAGAGCTGAAGCCGTCTCCCTGCTGGAGGCTCCACAACAGCTCTCAGGAGCTCTGATAGACGAGGCCAAACACCTGGGCAACCTGACATTCAACATCTGGAACAAGATGGAGAAGGTCTCATACACTCCTGTGATTCTGGATCCAAACACTGCTCATCCAGAACTCATCCTGTCTGAAGACCTGATCAGTGTGAGAGTTGGAGACAGACAGAAGCTTCCTGATGATCCAGAGAGGTTTGATTACTTCCTTTCTGTTAATTGGCTCTGAGGGGTTTAACTCAGGGACTCACAGCTGGGCCGTTGAGGTTGGACAACATACAAACTGGTTTGTTGGCGTGGCAGTCGAGTCTTTCCAGATGAAGGGAAAACATCCATCTTGTTTATGGATAATAGGGTACCTTAAGGGTAAATACACAGCAAACTCCTCATCAGATCCCTCGACAGTTCTCGCAGTGAAGAAGAAGCTCCAGAGGATCAGAGCTAAACTGGACTGGAACAGAGGAAAACTGTCCTTTTGTGATGCCGCTACCAACACACATACACACCTTCACACACACTTTCACGAGAGCCTGTTTCCGTACTTTAACACTGTAGATATTACCAGTGAAGGTCTCTCTAACTTGGATGCATCAAGCATGAATCACAACGGTGATTTTCTTTTTCATTTTATGTTATTTCCTCATTAAATTCCCTTCTGAGGATTTCTACATTTTTCTCCAACCAACAGCTTATCTCTATGATCCAACTCCTAATAATCACAGTGTGGTAACAAGCATTTTCTTTTGCTTCGCGTTTCTTCTCAAAAATCAATTAAAATTGGCTTTATATTTAGATGGAAACCCACCATAATAATGGACTATAATAATGATATACATTTGAAATGGTTGACTACTTATTAAATAGTTTACTGATAGATAAGGTGATTCATTAAATTCATATGTAAGTGATGCTATTCAACGTATTGGAAACAAATACTTAAACGGCTAGAAATTGTTAATTACATGTGTATAATGTTTTTGTATTTAACTTTAACCTGTATTATCTTAATTAATTTGTCTCATGTTTTATTGTTTAAGAGGCAGAAACTTTTCCACATGGTTGAGTTGTAAAATATAATAAACAGTCGAGCGTGACAGTTCTTGACATCGTAAATAGATAAGGAGTCCATATGCTAGCTGCTCCTAAGCACAGCTGTTGAGCTAAATGCCAACATGTTCATCATCTTCTTATAGTTAAGCAAGAGAATTAATGAAGTGGAATGAAGGGAAAAAACAGAATTACGTCCCAAGACAAAAATACGGCATTGTCAATTATTATTGTTTTCAGTCCTCTACAAAACCAATGTACAGCAAACAACAGACAGACACAGTTAGAGACCATAGACTGAGAAGTGGATGTCATCGTCATGACATCACCCGTTTGTTTGTGGACTGCGCTTTTGAGTTCGTCACCATCTTGACTTTTTTCAACCAATGAACGGGAGTGACCATATTTGGACTGCAAAGGAGTAGCGTAGAGACGCCGTATTCGGCTCTGGTAGAGACAGAGACCTGTCAATCACAGTAAGCCCCGCCTTAAAGCATACCCTGCTTTATGGTCTGTTTGACTCTAAATGGACCATCATTTACTAAATGAACATCATGCTGTATTGAAGAAGACTTAAACTAGAGATTGAGACCATAAACTCATGTTTACAATGTTTACTGAGGTAATAAATCAAGAGAGAAGTAGAGTTATTTTCTCATAGACTTCTACACAATCTGACTTATTTTTGCAACCAGAGGAGTCGCCCCCTGCTGGACGTGGGAAAGAATGCAGGTTTAGGACACTTCTGCATTGGCTTCACTCTTCCGAACCAGAGTTTGCCGCTGACAGATATTTCCGTCAGGAGTTGGTTGAGACCAAAAACAGAGCTAAAAGAGAGAGATGATTGGACTTATATTCATCAGTTATTGCACGTTTAAGGCTTGCAGTGGGATAGTGGAGAGAAGTAGTATTAACACTTTTGAAAAATCACATTGTAATAATTAATTGATTGCGTAGAGCAGTGTGAATGCATTTCGTGCATTCCAATGAAATGCAACATTGCATTCATGTATTAATCATAAATCTATAAACATGTTATTTAAAAACCTTCAAATCAATTGGTTGAAAAAAAAGAAAACCACCATCTCCTAAACATGATTGCTTCAATAATATATAAGGTTGACGGCCTGATGCTTATTGTTGTTTCTGTGTTGTCTCACTGGGCTGACATTGAGGAAAAACAGCCATTTAAGCAGAGCACAGTGCTGAGGACAGATACCGATGCCCTGCTTGCTCCCTGTGTATAATGTTGTGAGAGGTCGTTGCTCTTCGCCTAGCATTTTTAGCACAGTTCTATCTCTCACCTCCAGCTCTGCTGGAGCAGTGATAGCACCGAGGCGCACTATAATTTTCCTGCATTTTTCTCATCTTTATCTTTCTGGCTGGTTTGGCTCTGTATGAGCGGAGCGTGTCCTACACACACCCCAGAGTGTAGCACATTGTGTAGCAGCATCATTTAAATGAGGCCTTCCTCAGGGTCGTCACCCCACTCGCTCACTCAAACGCACCCCTCCAAGGAGGGACTCTGACAAGGCTGCAACCTACACCGGCCCTCTCACAGAAACACAGCGCACACAGCCAGTGGATGGAAAGCATCTTCTGTTTCATATTCTATATGTGAGGTTTGGAGATGTTACATTCAGGGACATAGGAAAAAGCTGATCAACTCGAGGTCATGGTACATCCTGCAAACAATGTGACGTGCATAAAGTGGAACTATTTTCTGACAGATGGATTGGGATATTAAATGGAGAGAGTTGCATTGGTTGAATAAATGCTTGTTAGTTTGTCTCTGAATAGGACATTCTATTCAGAGACAATAATGCCTCTCAAAACAAACAACAACAGGAAGAAATATGCTTTTTTTAGGGACTATTTTAATCCACGTTGGGTGCTGGGTGAGTATGTAGGACGGTGTGTGTTGGATTGACTCAGAATAAACTACAGTGTGAGTGTTCATGGTGATGAAGGAACATGTCACCCAGGGCAACTGTGTGGCTACTTGATGTTGTATTTGGACAACAATGGAGCTCTAAGGCACAGAGGAAGAACAGATATCAGGCTTTGATACACACACTTGTGTATACTGTTCTGCACATGGAATTTGTTGATGATAAGAAAAATATAATAACGTTATAGATCTGTTTTTCTCTATTTTCTCTATGAAATCTTTACTGTTTTGTCTGTGTTCATACACTATACAGTAGTTTTTCATGCACTGGTCAATTTAGAGATTTTGGTCTATTTCGCTTCCAAAACATGTCTTCTTTCAGACTGGTGGAAAGAAAACCGAAAAAATATAAAGTTAGGCGTCTGTAGATTTCTACATAAGTCATGTAATTTGTGTGTATAATTTCACAAAACATTTCTTTAAATTAGTTTTTTCTCAGACTCTGATCCAGAAATCTCCACTTCAGTAGCTCTTACATACACCAAACTTTCCAGATTCATTCCTCTCTATATTCTGAAGGTTTTTACAGATGGGATTGTTCATATATCATTCATAGCCTGATTTATACAACATATTAATAAAAACATGGTGAAGCTTGTCTTATGGCTGTTGACAGTGTTTTCTAAATTATGAAGTTCTACAAAGAGATATCCAAAACTCCCTCAGTAACAACCTTTGAGTCTAATATTTCAACAAAATGTAACAAGAATTTTTAACCTGGCCTTATCCAACGTTCAGATTTCTGTGCTGGGAATGTATGTAAATTAGCACATATTTAATAAGATAAGAAATAAGAAAAGACCCAAATACAACATTATCAGATAGAAGTCAAATGTTTTTTTTTTTAACAATACGGAGCTTTAGGTGTTTGCATAGCATTTCTAATAGTTTTCTAGAGCACATTATTATTACTATAGAAAGCATAAACAGGTCTTTTATAATATAGGATGTTGGGGCCAGCACTGTACCATGGTAGAAAAGTGAATGAACTTAATATGAATGTACCTGATGACTGTGATGTTGTTACTCTCCACGTGTACTGTGAGTCAGCGGGGCAGTAGGTTGGACTTGTAGGGTTTGTAGAACAGCAGCAGCATTAGAATGTGCTGGAGCTGGGTCAGCTGGCTGCAGGCCTCGGCCCGCTGTGGGGAGCCTCAGCTGGTCGGCTCCACGCCGCCGGAAGGCAAATCTCATCACACCCAGCGTCTGAACCGCACACGATAAGGCTTCATTACCATACGTTTATTTTATCCTGTTCAAACGGCTGCTAAAACAAAAGGGCAGTTGATTATTTTTCCTTGATCAGTGTAGCATTCAAGGCGTCTGATTTAAAAAAGGGGCGTTGGGGGGGGGGGTGAATTCCCTCCCAGGGAATAGGGGAAGGTTGACATGCATACAAGGCAGGGAGGATGGGTGGATTCTCGAGGTGGGATCGGCCTGTCCAGCCTCCACAATAGACCCACGAGACAAGACGGAAGCACAAAAGAGCCGAATCTGACAGTCCGTCCACTCGGCCAGCTCGCCGTCTCCAGAGACAGCGAGCTGGCCGCGGGCTCCTCCGCCGTCACAAAAGCCTCCTTCAGCTTTGTGCTGAATATTTGACACATTTGACACATTAGACTCAGTTCACGGAGCTGCAGCCATACGGGAATGAACTCATTTAAATAGGAGGGGGGACGAAACTTTCTTGGGTGTTCATGTTCTGTTTGGCTGGGTTCCTGTATCGTGTCGTGCTGGAGCCAGGCCTGAGCCTTCGCTTTGTGGCCAAGGTGGACAATTCTAGCCGGACAAACACTGAAGCTGAACTACACTTGATGCAGCTTTACCATCGAAGACGAATCTGCAAATTTTCCGAAATGGACCACAACTGTAATTTCCTAGTGGCAGCCTTTATCCAGGATACACGGATTGTACAATCAAATACTGAAGAGTCCAGCAGAAAGCGGATCCGGTATATGTGAGATAAAGAAATACAATCGGTAAAGTCCAGTTTGAGGAGCAGACCTGTGAGTTTGGAGGCTTAATAGACACTAGAACGCTGTGGTTTACCTTTTCATAGCTATTAAGGGAAGAATTTTTCTATATTTTGTTGTAATGACTACGAGGTAAACAATTGCAATACGCTGTTTACATATTAAATCAAGTAGGAATGTGGGCTTGTGTTTGATTGGTGAATGCAGCAGATAATGTTGGGTTGTGGCAAAAATCTAGCCAGGTTCAACTCTTTCTTGCCGGGCAACCCTCAAGTCTTTTCAGCCTCTGCATTGAACCGGCCTCATTGATATGAGAGAGAAGGCAGCATTTTTCCAAAACTTTTAGAATATCCCGAAGAAAGAAACATTACTCATGTACAGTATTTATCACCAGCCACGACAGTAACGCTGGTATTGTTTTCACCTTGTGACACTGTGTTTGTGTCTGTGGACAGATGAAGGACCAGGGTCCAAATATAACCATGATCCATGGAAGCCTGTGAGGAGAGAAAGCACAACGACTCTGAGGAAGAAGCAAAGTTAGTAATGTGCATTAATGGTATATTAATTCATACAGAAGGAGAGAGAGAAGAGGAGAGAGGAGCTCAGTGTATCCTCGGAAGTCCCCCGGCAGTCTAAGCCTATAGCAGCATATCTAGGGCTGGCTCAAGGCAAACCTGAGCCAGCCCTAACTTCAATGTTAATCCGCATATTATTGTTGGAGCAACAGTTGTTTGAAACATACTGAACATACGGGTCAACAGCAGATATTGAACTCAAACTCTTCGATCGTGTTTGTGAATAAACCTCAAATGTCAGGACTGAGCTGAAGTGTCAGGGCCGTAGCTGCCATATTAGGTCATGTGCACCAATTACGAACCTTCAGTTACACTTAGAAAAATGTTTAGGTCAATTCCAGTATTTAATTTTCTAAATATGACTTGCGGATCTTTATTTTGGGAAATAAAGTGATAATATGTTTATTTAGAAGCAGTTCTCCTCCGTTTAAATTAAACCATAAAGAAGACTGGTAGGCGGGGATGACTTCGAATCATCACCTCTCACTCATCGTGTTTCAGAGCCTTGAAAAGGAAACTCTTTTGTGTGACTAATGGAGGAAAGCAATTTTTTAAATTGGTTCAGTATTGAGGGAGAGCGCTGCAGCCAGCAACCAAGTCTCGCTCTAGTCTCATTCTGAAATCTCGCGAGAGGTGACTTGTCGCCGAAAGACAGCCACGGATTTATAAAAAGAACTGGATACAGCGTTTGAGGTGGGGCCCCATTTATTCCATCAATGGTGCCCAGTGGAGCATGAAGCAAAAAAAGTTTGACTTCAAAGTCTATAATTCAGAAAAAGTTACCCAGATCGAGCACTATCGAGGAGCACTAGCGTTTCCTTTCACCCCGCCTCCCAGCCCTCGGACCAGCAATGCTCTCGGGCTCATTCACATGAACGTGGAGGAAGGAAAAGTTTGGATTCAGCTATTGGTGCATTTTACAACGTTTAGGACACAATGATGAAGTGTTTGTACTGGGAAGATTATTTATGTTAAAATAAATCCAAGAAGTTGCAGATGTCTCCTTCCTAATGTAAATCAATGGAAAACAGTCTTTTTGGGCCCCACAGCATCCAAGACAGACCCGGTAATTCCACCGTTTGTCCACTTTGTAAAATTTGCTTCAAAGCCTGGCGCTCTTCCTGGAGGCTTGAAGGCAATGGTGAAAACAGGAGAGTTGAATATTTAGCTGATTTTGTTGACAATGTGGATGAGGCCCAAACCTTCTCATGAGATTTTAGGACAAGACTTAGACACAATAACAAAGAGACCGGATCAAGCGAAAGGTAAAGAAAGCGGTTGTATTTCCCCTTTAATGTGCACAACAGTACATGTAACCCTCATAGCTGACATTTGTTCATTATTATTAGATGTTGAATTAAAGGTTGTCTGTGTCAGTCTATCATTTGTCTGCCAGGTTTCTGCGACACAACAGCACGTGAATGCAACAGGATTTCAAAATGAACTGGGATGTTGAACTTCTTGAGCAGCATGTGAACATAAAAATAATCCTAATTATATTAATGTTTGACTTCCTGACTGCTTAGATCTGCATGCTGTGTGTGTGACAGCCATTACATTGTCTTTTAGACAGTATGTTCTAAGGCCTGGTTGCTAAAATACATTGAATTATGAATCAATAAAAGTATGATACCAAAAAAAGAGACATATTTGTGTGGAAGAAGAAAATCAACACATAAAAGAAGATTAGAAATTGATGAGGCGTTGACTTTTTCAACGGGAATTCTTCAAGCTGTGATTTCCAAAGGTCACGCCTTCGATCCAACTAGTGTTGAGGTGTTAAGTGTAATTCAAAGTAAGAAAAAACTTGCTGGCAATCTTGCAGGTATCAGATACCTGCAAGTAAAGGAGGAATTGTTGAAAGGTCCGGCTTCTGACACCCTCCCTACCTCTGACAGTGGGACGTCGTCTGATCTCATCTCTCCCCACGCAGCCTCTACATGTTTATGATACCCAATGAGCTCTGTTCTGCAAAAATCTGCTCCTGTGAAACTACTTCTGCCTCCAAGCATGTCTGCACATCTCAGCTTTGAATCTGGCTTTTCATTAGCGTGTGAATAAAACTAGCAGGTCACAACAACAACATGCTATGCGGATCCAGTCCGAGGAGCGCCGGGGGGAAGTGTGCGTTTAACCTCCAAGCTCTGCCTCCATGTCAGCTGGTCTGATTGGCTGAATGAGGGGGGCTCTGATTGGGGACCACTCTCACTAACTAGCCGCTAATTTAAAAGGCTTGATTATTTCGCAGTGTGAATTCAGAGTGAAGGGCACACAGCGTGGTGAACTCTGGAATGTCGTCATGCACCCGCAGGTCACACGTGTGTTCCAGCAGCCGGATGCTGATTCTATGTCTTCCATTACCTTTTTGTTGTTTGTCTTTGATAAATAGCGATTAGATTTAGCATGAAGCTGCGTCTGAATGGAGAAAACAGCAGCATTGCTAAGAAGGCTAGAAAACAGAGGATTACAAGAGTCTTGTTGCTCCCTAATTTGATTTTAAAAGAGTCTTACCTTTGTTCTGTGTGCCCAGTTCGGATGTGCTGGGAGGTTGAGATTAGCGCAGGGGATCGAGTTTGTGACAAAGCCGATTAGCAGTTGAAACAGGGCCAATGGTTTTCTTCTCAGACAATCTGTGTTTTAGAGTAACGTTTCTGCCGTCAAGCAAGGAAATGTTTCTACTTCCTGTTCCGATTTTTGTGCCAAAATGTGTAAATTATATAGGAGTTGTATTAACTATAACGGGCCGCAGTTGTAACATGTATTTAACACATTTCAAAATAAAATGTGAGGTTGTTTTAGTTTTAACATAAGGAATCTACTTGAGGTCCAGTTGTACTGTGGTTGTCTACTGCCATCTGCTGGATGATTGCAGTCCTACATGTCAGATCAAATGCATTATTCCAAAAATGCTTGAAAAATAACTTTTAACCTTTTTATTTTTTTCATTTAGCTGCCTGAAATAAAAGGCTTTTCTCAAAACCAAAATGTTGAAGACTGTACCACTAGGGTTTGTTCTGTAATAGAAAAAGTACTGTCTAATAACTGACATTTTGTTTTGTTTTTATTGTTGACAAAATATGTCTCCGCAGAGGTCCAATTAGTAGCTCTTCTGGGGCTTTCGATCATTTCACACAATCTTTCACACAAAATGTGTTGTTTTTTTCTGAGCTTAAAAATTGAGTTTGAAGAAACTATTTTGACCCTTACTGCCAAGTAAATGATAAAAGATTCCATCATTGAACTGCCTCAGTGAAACTATGATTGATGTATTTCATAGTCATATGGTTTTTTAGTATCTCATAAGGAGTTACCAAAAAACAAAATCATTATTTAGTTTGTCATGAAAAAACTCATAATAATGTCATGGTATGGTATACTATGAAAAATTAACTCTAGTAGTTGTATGTCATAAACCAATTATTCTATAGTTTGCCATAAAAGATAATGATATTGTATGTCGTAAAAAATTGTCATTCTGTTGCTAGAGCAACAGCATTGGTCCAAGTGTACTTCCTGTCAGCTGATGCATTAACAAACATTGCAAGAGGAAATACAATGTATATGTGCTCAAGTTTGAAAAGGTCTATGTCTAGTTCTATATCCCATGAAAAAATGATATATTATATCATAAAAAAATTGTTTAGTAAGTCATGAAAAGTAATGTAGTGTGCCATAGAACAATGATATACTATGTCATAAAAATCACAAAAAGTGCCATAATAAAAATGTTATAGTATAGTATGCAATCTAAAACATGTGATAGAAATGTCATAAAAGAAATTCATAGTATAGTATAGTATGCAATACAAATGTATTAGTATACTGTAGTATGCCATAAAAATAATAAAATATGTCAATGAAATTTAAGAATAGAAATTAGTATAGC
Organism: Leptoclinus maculatus; assembly: GCA_032191485.1. Lineage (NCBI taxonomy): Eukaryota > Metazoa > Chordata > Actinopteri > Perciformes > Stichaeidae > Leptoclinus > Leptoclinus maculatus. The sequence continues at coordinate 38,788,162 of JAVDOI010000002.1, read as the reverse complement.
ACAGTATAGTATGGCATGGATAAATAATTATATAGTATGTCATAAAAAAATCTCATAATATTTGGTGTCATAAAAATGCAACTTTTCACGCTTACATTCAGCCGTACGGGCAATTTAGAGTCATTAATCAACCTAACCTGCTTGTCTTTGGATGCGGGAGGAAGACAGCGAACCAGGACAGATCCCACGCTGACACAGGGGCCACTCTCGTCGTGAGCTCTATATGGTACGCCATAAAGATTTCATAAAAAAGGTCATAGTGTGGTATCTAATAAAAACTGTAATTGTAGAAGTTAAGGTTGCCCTAGAAGCTGTAGTAGCTTTTGTAGTAGTAGTCACAGATGTATGTGAATGTGATGTCATCATTCAAAAAAATCATTCAAAGTTGTGTTTTCTGTACTATAACCCCCCATCCATCTGCCTCTCTGAAGCAATGGGAGGAGACACGTGTCTCATACTCCCGTCGTCCTCTGGATTGGATTTGAACCCGTCCCTGGCGCCTTCCAAACCGGGAGCGTAGAAACCAAGGTGCACAACTATTCTCTTCGTATGTTTGACTTTTTAATTTGGAGCATTGGACCTTAAGATTCACTGTACCACACAAGGTTTGAGCCAACAATCTCAGGTCTTCTAAGCATCCCACTAACTACCTGGAAAAAATGACTTTTTGGCCCTGTAATTAATAACTTGATTACCTGTTTAAATTCTACGACTTTTACTTTAAAATGCCACCTTTTACTTAATGTGCTACTTGGTGTTTGTTTGTAATTATGTATCCTCAATTTGATAAGTACATTTATAAAAACTATTGTATTGACTGTACAACAAAGTAAAACGTACTTGGATAATACGAGTGAACTTGCGCATGTTCAGGGGGTGACGTCAGAGGAGAATTTGCTTTTTCCTTCAGTGAAACAACGAAAATGGCAGAACCTGTCAAGGACGGTAGAGTTTAACCGGAGGACAGAACATTCATGCAGGTGGAGCCATTGGGGTCAGTTATAAGCTTAGTTAATGCTGTACATTCCTGTTGAGGCATCAGTGAAAGTCAGTGTTTGCGTTCTGAATACTTAACAGCGTGAACTGGTCAGTTTAGGTTGCTAGCTAGTTAGGCTATGGTGCTTATAAACTAGGGCCCGGTTTACAGACATGGCTCATGGCGTTATATTTTGTGGCCACGTTTTAGTCTGGATTTTACTGAACCAATAGGGTTTTCCTTGTATCTTTTGTTTAAGCTGTTTAACAGAGGCATTGGTTTAAATCTATGGGCATTTTGGAGGCTGTAGTTTGTGTTGCTGCTCAATAGTACATTATACTCAGAGGACTACTGTATAAATGGTTTTAGCAAGGTGGATCATCTTGATCATGTTGTTTTATCATCTTCTGTTTCTTGAGCAAACCACTACCAAATTCCTGGCGATATATTGGACAAAGGGAAGGGTTGCAGGGAAAAAAGACCCATGCTGGATTCACTCATCCTGGTAAAGTTCATAAATTATTAAATTATAGTGAAATTATGTTGGGCTCAGAGAATAGATACCTGATGACACATTTTAACACATCACATTTTTTTGTTGGTTTACCCCACCATTGTCCTATTTTGAGAACATGTCACAGTTGAAGACATCAAATTAACTCAAAGGCTGCAACATGAATGGGAGACCAGACGAGTTGTAATAAATAAACACATTTATTTAAAGAACACATAAACTAAACTAAACAAATATGTAGTGTCAGTAGTCAGTAGGGGTGCAACGGATCACAAAACTCAGGGGAGGAGACAAATATAACTTTGCTATCCATTTATTAATTAAAGAACTTTCAGAACACTGAAAGCAAAGAACTTTGGGCTATAGTCTTACATGAAAACTAAAATATTGAAGATGCCCAATTTGAAACAAAATTAAATATATAAATAAAAATAAAACATTCAAGTAGGGCTGCAACAACGAATCAATAAAATCGATAAAATTTGATTATTAAAAGAGTTGGCAACGAATTTCATTATCGATTCGTTGTGTCGCGTGACTATTACGCCACTCAATAAGTCGCGGAGATGTTTGAGTATAACAAAAAAAAAGTTGAGTTGAGCGGAGGTAGAGGAAAGACCACCGGAGAGACGTAACGATGTTCTGAAACACATGGCGGAGGCAGAGAAATCAGTACGACCTAAGTCATCCAAGGTGCGGAGCATTTCACACTAAATAAATCGAAAAAGTGTGTTAATTGCAAGATATGCAAAAGCGACATGGCACGGGAGCACCACGGTGATGATTCAGCACCTAAAACATAAACATGTTGGAGTCCTTGATGAGGAGGAAGGGAGTTCAACAGCAGGGTAAGTCACTACAGAATCCTACTTTTGTTCCGTTTTGAAGTGAGGAACATAACCTCCCTCCAGTAGCTCTTCTGGTGCTGGTGTTTACTCGTTATCCAGCTTGACAAGCATGACAAGTTAGCGTTAGCTTGCACTGTCAGTTCTGTTTTTGAATAAAGGGTTGGAAATGAATGCTTTTTTGTTTTTTGTTTTTTTATCTGATTTATCGATTAATCGAAAAAATAATCGACAGATTAATCGATTATTAAAATAATCGTTAGTTGCAGCCCTATATTCAAGAATCCTCAATTCTGTTAAGTTTAAGTGCAACATGATACCCTCGTCCTTTGATCAATATTGAAAGAAAAAAACAGCCAGTGAGCTACAGCATCAAAAAAGAAAGAAAGCAGAGCAGACCGGAGCTAGCTTACACTAGTTTCAACTGAACTGAACTGCTCGGCAACAACTTGGGTCTGTGTTAACTTCCTGTCAGGTTATGTCATTCAAATACATTGCAATAAACTTGGAATGTTTACCATTACTGTGAAATGGTCTACAACTTTAAATAGTTTTTCAAAAAGATGAGAATATCTACATTGTCTGGGAGAGGACCTTTCTGTGGTGACTGGGATATTACTACTGGGCCTGTCTAGCTTCCACTCTGCTGCTTCTGTCAGCACCTGCCACAGCTGTGTCTGTGTGACTCTCTGCAGCACCGGACTATGAATCTCCCACTCTGCCGGAAGGCCAGAGAGATTACACAGTAATATGGAACGGCACAAGATTTAAAAGCAAGGGCTGCGGTTCGAAAAGTCCAAAAATTACCTCCCAACGTCCATTCCTAACCACTTTTCCTTGACCTCTATGGAAAACGTCATGAGTCAAGGAACGAAGGAGAATTCATGAGTTAGGAAAAGACAACCGTGGTGTTCAGAGAATCTGACTACACTTTCACTAAGTTACGTAATTATGATGCGAGGGCGGATGTCACTGATGTAGGTCTGTCATGGAGAAACTACAAAAAAGAAGGACTACAAAAAGCCCAACTAAAACACGTCGCCATGAAATGTGTTGCTCAGCAGCATGCATGCTTTATCAAGAGCTTTTTCTGTGAGAGGCTGTTTCACTCGTGGTGTGAAGGAGAGAAACCGGAGCTCCTCCCACCTGCTGTCACACTTAGTCAACATGCTTCAGTAGAAACAATATCAACGAAACTGTTCAATATCAATAATGTAGATTCAACGGTTATATTGTGCTTTTTATCAGTTTAATAATCTATCATAGGCCTAGCTTTTTTTTTTTTTTTACGAATGGTTCTTTTTTACGAGAATTTGTTCATTGATTGCTATGTTTACTGTTCATTTTATATCCTTTTTTCTACTTATTTGTCACATGTTCAAAGTAAATAAATACATATGAAATTAAACATAAGGATTGTCACTGTATATTCATAAACATTAATTAAATTATTTTTTATCAGAATTTCTCATCAAGGAGAAAGCCCCCCTCCTTGCTCCTAATCTGTCAGCAAAATAAGGCCGAATCAGCTGGTTCAAGTTAAAATCAAAAGGTATTTAATATCTAACAAAAGCAAATGCAGTTCACACTGCACATCCGTCACACAACCCTGTCTGGTGTTTCCTCTCATTTTCAGTGTTTTGTTTAGCGCACTATGACCCAACTTTAACCTTGTCAACACCGTTTCCTCTCTCCTGTTCCTACTTCCTACCCTGGTAACTTTGACGCTCTTTTGAATATGATATAAATGTCTCCCTTTCTCCTCTCTGTCCCACCTATTTTGTCACATTTGTTTGATATTTTCCCAGATAATACATTTGACCTCTGCCTTACTGATTCTAATATTCATTTCTATATTTCCTTTCTTTAAAGCCCTCTTTGCCAACTCATCCGCCCTCTCATTCCCACTCACCCCTACATGTGCTGGAACCCACAGGGGTTTAACCTGACCTCCCTGTTTATTTATCCTTGTGGCTGACTGAAGGACTTCATACAGTATGTCTTGACGGCTGTTCGAATGAAAAGATCTTAAGCTTGCTAGGACTGAAGATGAGTCGGAGCATATCAACACCTTTTCCTGTCTAGCTTTTTCCACCCATCGTAGTGCAACCAGCACTGCCACCATCTCCACTGTGTAAACCCCTAGATCATCAGTTGTTCTTCTGTTGATTCTAATTCCTTTAGCTGGTATTGCCACCCCAAATCCTGTCACTCCTGTCTCAGGTTTCTTAGCATAATTTATCCGTATAAATCTGTGTATAATCACTGTATTCTTTCATTACATGATATTCAAATGCACTTACCAAATCAAATATACCTTTTTCTTTTCTTTTGACACCTAACAAATACCAATCTATATCAGGCCACACGAGCGTCCATGGAGCCATCACCGGTAAACTACAGAGTGTCAGGATCCCTGTCAGACTAGACACCTCCCATGGCCACACCCCTGATTGGTGCAGAGCTACAAACACTCCAGCTGATTACCTCCAGACCCTGATCCCACTAATGACATCCTGGAAGTATTTGAACCCTGGTCCTCCAGACCTGTGTGTCAGTCCGTACCGTCTTCATTCCCCGCACCGTCTTCGACCCGGTACCGGCTTCTACCCCGTATCGGTGTCGACCCCTATGCCTACTCGCCTGCCTGCCTTCCGGTGTCGGTCCACGGACAACCACACCATCGATCCTGCCTGCCACCCTGTGTCGGACCAAGGGATCCACATAGTTAATCCTGCCTGCCTTCCGGTGTCGAGCCACAGGAAATCACACCGTCGATCCTGCCATCTGTCCAGTATTAAATAAAGTATTTTCTTTAGCTCAATCCTGTCTTGTGGTCTTGCTGTTGGGTCCTGTCCAGAACTCCATTGACACCGAGGGGCTTATACTCAGATCAAGCACTTCCAATTCCCTTGCAATGTCATTGCCTACCTGACCAAAGTTATCTCTCTGACTCCTCCCATTCTCCCAGACCACCTGCAACACTCCTTTTGCAGGGTGAGAATCCTTGTATCCCTGTAAATTAGCCCAGTAATTTGCCATTAGTTGCTTTCTCCTTAAATCCAGCAGCATTTCTCCCATTTCTACCGGCAGGTATTGGCGATGTTTTAAATGCTCCACTGCATACTCTTAATGCTTGTGCCTGAACCACATCTAATTTACCAATTAGAGATTTGGCTGCTGATCCGTATGCTATGCTGCCGTAATCCAGCACAGATCTAATCAAGGCCACATACATGGTTTTTAATGATGAACAACTGACTCCCCACTCCCTACCAGTCACACATCTCATCACATTTATTACCTTTTTGCATTTTTCCTCTATTCTCCTGGTATGGTCTGTCCATGTTAACCGCCAATCAAAAAGAACTCCCAGAAATGTAAATGTTCCAACCCTTTCTAAGTCTTTCCCATACATCCTTAGCTTCATCCCATCCTTGATTCTTTTCCTGGTAAAAGAGACCGTTTGTGTTTTTTCAACTGAGAACCTGAACCCCCAATCATACCCCCACTCCACCACCTCATCAATTGCTTCTTGTACTTTTCTGACTGTATGTTCTATGTTCCTTCCTTTCTTCCACAATTCCCCATCATCAGCAAACAGAGACCTACCTATATCTACTGGTACCTTTGTGAATATGTCATTAATCATAATGATGAAGAGTAGAGGGCTAATCACACTACCTTGAGGCGTACCATTATCAACTATGTATTGATTTGACATGTCTGACCCAATCCGTACTTTAATTTTTCTTCCAAACAGAAAATCCTTTACCCAGTTATAAACTCTCCCACCAATTCCCATTTTGAGCATCTTAATTAGCAAACCTTCCTTCCACATCATGTCATAGGCTTTTTCTATGTAAAAAAACACTGCAATGACTGACTCTTTATTTGCCTGGGCCTTTCTTATTTCAGTCTCTGGCCTTATCACAGAGTCCATGTTGTTCCTTCCCTTCCTAAAACCACTCTGAAAACTTGCCAGCATTCCTCTCTTCTCATGCTCATATGAAAATATTTCTGTTATCATCCTTTCCCATTATCTTACACATACTAGATGTTAGTGCTATTGGTCTGTAGCTGGTGGGTTTAGATGGATCTTTGCCAGGTTTTCTAGTCGGAATCACTACTGCCTCTTTCCATGCGCTTGGTAACTTTCCTTCCTCCCACACTCTGTTATAAAGGCACAGCAGCTTCAAGAGTGTTCCTTTTCCCAAATGCCTTAGCAGGACGTAGCATACCTGATTGTCCCCTGGTGATGTGGGTCTTGTTAGCATGACGTAGCATACCTGATCCTCCCCTGGTGATGTGGGTCTTGTTAGCATGACGTAGCATACCTGATTGTCCCCTGGTGATGTGGGTCTTGTTAGCATGACGTAGCATACCTGATCGTCCCCGGGTGATGTGGGTCTTGTTAGCATGACGTAGCATACCTGATCGTCCCCGGGTGATGTGGGTCTTGTTAGCATGACGTAGCATACCTGATCCTCCCCTGGTGATGTGGGTCTTGTTAGCATGACGTAGCATACCTGATCGTCCCCGGGTGATGTGGGTCTTGATCCATTTATTGCTCTCACCATCTCTGCCAAAGTCAAAGGTTCATCTATTTTATCATGTGTTTTCTCCCTCCTGTCTAACACATCTGGATGCTGATTCATTCTTCTTTCCCTTCTACTTCTTTCTTCTTCCGACAACTTATCTGAACCATGAATCTTCACAAATGCCTTGGCCATTATCTCTGCCTTTTCCCTATTGGAGACCACTGTTTCCTCGTCAGATGTCAAAACTGGGTAATCCCATTCTCTTCTATCTCCTCCCATCCTCTTTATCATTCCCCATACCTCTCCCACAGGAGTAGTTCTTCCTATTTTATTGCAAAAATGTCTCCAACTATCTCTCTTAGCTTGTCGTACTGTTCTTCTCACCACTGCTTGTGCCTTTTTATATTGAATCAAATGCTGCATGTTATGGGTTCTTCTGACTTGTCTGAATGCTTTGTTTCTGTTTTTAACAGCCTGGCAGCACTCCTCTGTCCACCATGGAACAAGTTTCTTATTTATCCTATTTTTACTCCTGGGTATAGATGCATTGGCTGCCATAATAATAGCTGAAGTTACCTGCTTGTTTATGTCATCTATATCTCCAGCAAAGGCGATCTTTGTCATTGTTCTCTCACTTAACTTTTGGAACTCATCCCAGTTTGCTTTTGGAAAGATCCACTTTGGGATTCCACCTCCTGGTCTGACTTGCACTCGTTCTCCTATCAAACATGATACTGGATAATGATCACTGCCTACTGTTGTAGCTGTCCAAACATCCCATTTACTGACTCCAGCCAATGCATTAGACACTAATGTGATATCTAATGCTGACCGTACCTGTAGTTATGTTTATCCTTGTTCCTCTACCATCATTCATACAGATCAAATCCCTATCATCCATCAAACCTTCAATTACCCTTCCATTTGAATCTGTTTGCAGACTCCCCACATTGTACTATGAGCATTGAAATCAGCACACCATACTACTTTATATCCATTTTGTCCTTGTATTTTTAGTAGGCTATCCAACCGTTTGCATGGATTGTAGTAGTTCATTATTACCACCTGCTCTGCTTTTTCCCACACTTCCACCACTATATACTCTTGACTGTCTCCCTTTTCCAGTACCCTGGAATATCTTGTTTGATGAATGTAGCACAACCTCCTCCTGCCCCATGATCTCTGTTTTTCCTTATCACTGAATATCCATGTATTACCAAATCTAAAGTAGGTTTCAAACATGCCTCTAGTACACACATTACATCTGGTTTTACATCCATTTCTTTAATGAAATGATTGAATTCCTGGCCATTGGCCAGTAGACTTCTGGCTTTCCATTGTAAAAGTATTACCATTATTAGTGTTAACAAACACATGGTGCTTCCTGGCTTGACTGATTAGTGAGGTTCTCCCTCACTTCTTCCCATATCAGTCCCACTAATCCTAAGTGGTTCACTGCTGCTTTGACAATCAGCTGGATTTTATAATTTTTTGACTTTACTTCTTCTGTGCTGTTAATCACTCCTGCAATGAATGTTAAAGTCCTTTTTGTCCACATATATCCTGTCATTTGTTTTTTGTAGCTCTTGATCCCCCATTGTTGCTTGAATCCTGTAACATTGTTCCTTACTTTTGTTTCTCTTACATCTTCTGCATAAGTGATCCTTCTTTCCACTCTTACTTTTTGGATTTCATTCTCCCGCCTCATCACTTCACACCCTCCATATGCCACATTATGGGCTCCTCCACAGTTACAACATTTTGGTTGTGTCCCTGTTCCACACTTTCCATACTCGTGGTCGCCACCACATCTAGCACATCTCCTCTTCTCTTCTCCGTTTTTGGCTGTGTGCCCAAACCTCTGGCAATTAAAGCACCTCAATGGCTTTGGCACATACACTCTCACTGGGTAAGTCAGATAACCCAGGAACACCTTATTTGGCACATTATTTTCTTCAAACTCAATCAGTACTGATTCACTGTCCTTTTTTACTCCTTCTTTTGTCATATTTAGTCTTTGAGCATTCACTAATTTTCCTCCTTTGAAATTCCTCTTTAGTTCCTCCATACCAACACTCACTGGCACCCCTGTGATAACTCCTTTACATCCACCATTTTGTGCTCCCACCCTCCCCGTGTTCAACACCTTAATTTTTCCTATTTCTTTTAGATTGAGTGCTTTCTCAAGTTGTTCTTCATTTGCACACCTCACCAGTAGGTTGCCATCATTTAGAACCTTCACATAAATTATCTCCCCTATCTTACTTGCCAGAGCTGTTGTTAGCACAAACGGACTGATTTTCTTCATGTTCTCTTGAGCCTTTTCAAGGAACCTTACTATGACCAGGCGCGGCTGGTGGAAAATTTTCTAGGTAGGGCCATCCTATCAATTTCAGCAAACATCCCAGTATGATTTAATGCAAAAAAATTAAAGTATCAAACATGCATTACTACTTTGCAGTTAAATATTTAACATTTATTCCAACACGAAAAAAAGCAGTAAATAACACTTTGACAAACATGTCAGGACATCTTATTTTTGTCACCCTCATAGGGAATTCAGTATAATATATATATACAGTATATATATATCATATAATAATATTCAGTATAATATAAAACACACACATACATATATAGCCATATACACAGTATATATATATCTATATATATAAAATATAATAGAATAGAATATGTTTATTTATTGAGATGCCCCTATGGACCTTGTTATAGGTAGTAAAGATCAGGAGAAGTAAACATGAAGTGTAATTATGAATACTGATGTTAAATTAAGCTATGATGAGTTTTCACTGTTAATTTACCATCTCTATTAAATGTTGATGCCTCCATGACCAAGTTAAGCAGATGAGACTGAGGACAACTATGTAGAAGAAAAGATGTTCACTTTGCCTAATATGTAGCTTGACAGAGTTCTCCATGTGTGTACTGGTGTTCTCATGTTTCCTTACCTCCTCACCCCTCACTCCCTACCCTGGTGTTCTCATGTCTCCTTACCTCCTCATCCCTCACTCCCTACCCTGGTGTTCTCATGTCTCCTTACCTCCTCATCCCTCACTCCCGTAACTGTCCATGCTGGATCTGTCCCCGTTGTTTTAAAAAGCTAAATAAGTTATTAGCATGACTGCATCCAGCTAGCCAAACCTTTCTGGTGTACAGCTAGTAGAGAAGCTTTGCATATACTGCTTCCCTTTCCCGCTAGTCTGCTGTCTGATTGTGAGATAAGGCTGATCTGGGATCAGCTCTTTCACCTGCAGTTTCTCCTCCAAAGTTCTCCTCTCAAACGGGTCTTGGAGGAGTAGTGCTCGCGCAATTTGTATAATTTATTATTATCATAATTTTTTCATTATTTGTGGCTCAAGGGGGGGGGGCAGCGCCCTAGCACCCTCTATTGACCAGCTGCCACTGCTGGCATCATTGAGTCCATCCTCTGCTCCTCCATCAGCGTCTGGTATGCTGCAGCCACTGCCAAGGACAAGGGCAAACTGCGGCATAAATTCCTTGTATGTGTAATACACTTAACCCATGCAATGAACCGTTTCTGATTGTTGACAAGAAGAATCATTACAAGACATCAATAAGAACAATAATACATTTATTTAAACAAAACTTTTTGCTCCCAGAAAAAAAAAATAAACGACTTACTAATCTGTCCAGAGCAGATTCGGCCCCCCTGTTAACTCAGTTTCATCACCGCTAAATAATTCTTAACTAGAAGTTTTACAGTCGCTGTTGTCAAAAACACTCATATGACTTTGGCAACACATGCATGTCTTTTGACCTGATGAAGTCTTTAGTCACAAACTGTTATGACGTCAACTTTGTCCAGGAGATTACAAAAAGCATCTTAACAATATTACCCAACCTTTGTTAAAACGGACCAACAAAAAAAGGCAGCAGGATGTGGTTGTATGAGGTACTTCTCCACAGTCAGTGAATTACTCCAGTAGATGGAGTTTGAAGAAACAGACAGGAGTACCAGAATTGGGAGCAAAGCAATGTACTGCTGTGGGCGTATTTTAGACACCTAAAAGAATCAATATCAGTTTTAGTGTAACACCCAAAATATCCCTTTAAGTGTAAAAATAAAAGACATTTATTTATAAGAAAATGATTTACAGAAAAACATACTACTATTGCAGAGATGAAAGCAAAAAAGGTGTCAGGGTCTCCAAACCCGAAAGAGCACAAACCCAGCTGACCCACAATAAGTAAAAGTACAAAAGTATTGGCATGACAAAAAAGTATACTGATTATACTGAATGGCCCATTTCAAATACATATTTATGGTAGGCCTGTATCATTGGATACTAATAATTGACACAGTAATGTGTTCATCCCTTTAATGCTGCAGGTACTCAAGTACAATACTTAAGTTAATGTACTTAGTTACATTCCACCACCGCTAAAGGAAGATCACAAAATTGTTCACAAGAGCACAAAGTTCTTCATAGATCTAGCCTCTGGATTTTGGTCTCAAAATGCACCAGATTGATGCATTTAACTTTAAAATGTACATTTTCTTCCAGGTGAGCATGTCCTCGGACACCTCTAGAAAACCAACAGTAACTAGAAAATAAAAACTCAATTAGTCTACTGGATCAAACTAAAGACACTACTAAGCTCCCTGCCAACGTGAGGAGGCGTCACCTTAAACAAAGCATGGATCTCTCAGAGCAATCAAGGTTTATTGTGTCACCAATCGCAAGCGGGGGCTGATTGTGTGTGAGGACAGAGTTTTGAGGGAAACAATTAAAAAATCGGAACGTTGAATCAATAAGCAACGCTCTCATATTAAAACAACATGCTTTTGAATAAAGACAGGAAAGAAAGCACCAGAGTTGTTCCCCTGCGATATGTGGTGTGTCAGATTTACCTTTTGTATACAAACAGAACCACTAAAGCCGGTTGTCTCTTGTATGAGTCATCATGTGTGAATTCAGAGATGACTTCTTCCGAAATCTTTTATCACACACTGAGCAATTGAAAGGTTTCTCTCCTGTGTGGATTCTCATGTGTTCCTTCAAATTTCCATTCAGTGCAAAAGACATATTACAGACTGAGCAATTGAAAGGTTTCTCTCCTGTGTGGATTCTCATGTGTTTCTGTAAATTTGAACGCTGGTTAAAAGCCTTATTACAGACTGAGCAGCTGAACGGTTTCTCTCCTGTGTGGATTCTCATGTGATTCTTTAAAGTTGAACACTGGTTAAAAGCCATATTACAGACTGAGCAGCTCAACGGTTTCTCTCCTGTGTGGATTCTCATGTGTGTCTGTAAAGTTGAACCATGGTTAAAAGCCTTATTACAGACTGAGCAGCTGAAAGGTTTCTCTCCTGTGTGGGTTCTCATGTGTTCCTTCAAATTTCCATTCCGTGCAAAAGACACATTACAGACTGAGCAATTGTAAGGTTTCTCTCCTGTGTGGATTCTCATGTGTCTCTGTAAAGTTGAACCATGCTTAAAAGCCTCATTACAGACTGAGCAGCTGAACGGTTTCTCTCCTGTGTGGATTATCATGTGTGTCTTCAGATATTGACTCTTGCCAAATGTTTTCTCACACTCAGAGCATCTGAAAAGTTCCTCACCAGCACTACATCTTGAATCACTGACAAGGACTTTATCAGGTTTCACAGAGTTTAAACCTGACTGAGGTTCTCTGGTCTCCTTCCAATCATCAGTGTCAGAAGAGTCTCCAGTCTTCTCATCAGTATCTGGTCCTTGATGTCTATCTGGATCTGAGTTCATGTTTGGTTCTGGTCCTCCACAGTCCTCTCCATCAGCTTCTGTTTCCATCTGTTCAGTTTGTCTTTGATGAAGCTGTGAGGACTGAGCTTCATCTTCATCTTCTTCACTCTTCACAGGAGTGAATGAGAACTTGATACCAGCCTCCTCCAGCCCTTGAAGCTGCTCTCCCTCCTGACTGGTCCGGAGTTCCTCCTGTTCCTCTTTAATGTGTGGGGGCTCTGGGTCCTCCTGGTCCAGACTGGAGCTCCACTCCTGCTGCTCAGGGGGAACCTCTTCTTTAACCACCAACAGCTGCTGGACGTCTGCAGGAAAACAGTAAACACACACAGAGACGTTACAAAGACATTTTTGTATTGAGCAAATAGTCTCCTGTGCGTGAGGGGATTTCGTAGCATGGCTCGAGCACTTTAACCAGATTTTGAAATGCTTTGTTTTCCACAACCGAGTATGGCCTCATGTCTGCAGCAATAAAGACCCCAATAGATGTTGTTTTAGCTTTAGCGTCTGATTCTGCCACAAACGGTTTCTTAAATGCCGCGGTGATAAGTTGTTGTTGTGCCTTGGCCCCCGTCGCTGACAGACCAGGGTGGAGGCGCTTCATATGTGTGGACATGCCCCATGTATTGCCGTTGTCGTGTGTCTTTCTCGTTGAACAATGCCTACATACCGTAACGGTTTTGTCCACCACCCGTCATTATTAGTAACAGGGAAGCCAAACATGCAACTTAAATGACGCAGGTTAACGTAAACACACTACTGCTTTATATCTTTTCACTACAATTCTGCATAGATATTTAGAGACGTATTACCTGAAAAAGTATGAGTGGCAGTAAAACTTTATTTCAAGCTGTGATGATTGAACTGTTGTTGGGGTCAAAAAATCTAAATGACTAATTATAATATGTGGGCTTACAAAGTCTGGTGTCCTCATGTGAACGTGTGTGTGAACTTAGTCTGACATTTGGTTCTACAGATGTTTAGTCTGCTGAGAGAGCAGAATGTCCCGAATTGGAATAATAATAACTGTAGAAGCGTTGAGACCTTTGTGCCAGAAGTTGCAGACACTATTCTCAGACTACATGGCGTGGACGCCATTTTGTGTGTGTGTGTCACCTTTTGTGACTAAGACCTCATTGTAAACCAATCCTGTTTTCCATCGGTCTCAAGAGTGAATTTTTCCAACTGTAAAAAGAAAAAAAAATGCAACTAATCCGCGGTTCACGTGTGTCGAACCGTGAGGGGTGATCCATACGGATCACGGTTACACCACTACCAAACAGACATGCCGACACAAATTTTAAAGATACAACGCACTAGCAGCAATGAGGTCATCAATAGTCACATGGCAAAAAAGTCAACTGTGGGTAGTTATAGTTGACTAATGTGTAGAAACAGTGGATAGAACCTTCAGAAGCAGCCACAACGTTGTTGTAGATGATAGTGAATGCGGCCGGGTGTGGGCTGGCAAATGGTTTGACCATACTCCTGGCATAAAGGGTCAGTCTGCTGAGCCTCTTCAAATTCCTGAAGGGAACTGGGTAGAACCGACCAAGGAGATTTGGCCACACGCACACTACTTTCTTGTGGTGGTGGTGGACAGCGCATCAAGAACGACATTACAGCAACCCTTCTTATAGTGGACCCGGAAGGAGAAAGCCTGCAGTCGCAGAGTCCATCTGGGATGATGCTCTGGGACAGTTGAATGCCCAGGCAAGAGCACTGTGGTCTGTAAATACATCAAATGTGTCCCCTTCTAGGTAATGACGCCACTTCTCTACCGCCCACACAACAAGGCATTCCTTCTCCGAGGTGGAATACCTTAATTCAGCACCCTGGAGAGCCTGCGAAGAAAAGGCGATGACTCTTTCGTCTCCCTCAATAGTCTGCATCAAGATAGCTCCAAGACCCACATCACTAGCATCACAGTGAACCTGAAAACCAAGGTGTGGCCTCGGCTGAGCCAGCACAGGTGGTGACTGCAACAACTCCTTAAATTGTTCAAAGCGATCTAACAGTGCGCAGACCAATTCCATGATACCCCTTTTTTCTTCAGGTTATTGAGTGGGGCCACAGTGTCAGCCAGCCTAGGTATGAACTTGTGGTACCAGCCCACTAAACCTAGGAACCTCTGGAGACTTTTCAAATCCGTCGGTGCTGGGTAGTCCGTGATGGCACCAACCTTTGCTGTGTCCACTTCCACTCCTTTACCAGACACTACATGCCCCAGGAAGATGAGTTGAGTCTGGAGAAGATGGCATTTTTTTTTACATTGAGGGTCAGATGGGCCTGGTGGAGTTTTTTAAACACTGTGTCGAGGTCACGCAAGTGTTGCTCTTGAGTTTGCGAAAAGACAATATGGTCTATGTAGAAAAAGCACATCTTGCCCTTCAGCTCCCAGGACTCTTTCGATCAACCTGTGGAAGGTGGCGCCAGCATTCCGCAAACCGAATGGCATGACCTTGAATTGGGTGATCATGGCGGTCTTCTGCTTGCTCTCCACATCCATCGCCACCTGCCAATATCCACTCTGGAGATCCAGGGAACTAAAATACTGGGCCCCATGCAAGGACTCCAAAATGTCATGCACCAGAGGCAATGGATAGGCATCGTGGTGTGTTTTAGCGTTAACTCCCCTGTAGTCCACACAGAAACAGAGAGTCCCATCTTTCCTCGGGGTTAAAACTACTGGTTTGCAGAATATGCAGAAGAGGATGGTTCAATGACACCATTACTTAGCATTTTCTCAAGTTGTTCCTCAGTGTTTCTCCTAGGTTTACAGTTTTTTTTTGAGGTGGGGGGGGATGACACACCGACACAAACACTTAAACAAATAAGGTTATTTTTAACAGCAGTATTCCCTTTACACAGTAGCAGTTATAATGATTCTCATAATAGATATTCAGCCGGTGTTCATAACTTTATTTTCATGTGTGTAATAGATGCAATTTGAAATATACACCTTGAAAACTGCAACCTCAACCCCATTGAACACTTGAGGGATCAGCTTGGGTGTGCTGTTCGTGCTAGAGTGACCAACACAACCACGTTGGCTGACTTGCAACAAATCCTGCTTGAGGAGTGGAATGCCATCCCACAGCAGTGTGACCAGGCTGGTGACCAGCATGAGGAGGAGGAGCCAGGCTGTTGTGGCTGTGTATGGTTCTTCCACACGCTACTGAGGCTCCTGACTGTTTATTAAATTAATAAATTGTAAAATTGCCAATACGTCTTGTTTCTTCCTTGTTACTGATAGACTTCAATCATCCAATCCACCAAACAAGAGTCAATAGCAACAGCAGAATAAGCTGTTTGGCATTGGCAGTGAAGATTTGGCACATTTTTCATGGGTGCAACCCACATACTCAGCTGTGCTGCTCATCCCACAAATGCATGTTCCTTACAAATGGGGCACCGTTGAAAAGGGAACTAAACAGGCTTTCTATATTAGCTCAGTTGAATTAAAATGAGTAGCCATACTGTGACAATTCTGCATTTTTTTTACTAAACCAATTACAACTACCAACAATCATACCCTTAAGGACCTTAATGCATTGTCACATATTGTCAAATAACGAAAAATAAAGGCTAAAAACTGGCAACTGCCACTGCACCTCTCCCAAACAATGGCAACTACCAAGGGAGGTTGTGGTAGCTGCCACAAACAGTGGTAACTGCCACAACTTGCCGCGGCAGCTGAGCTTGCAACAGGAAGTGCCTGTGCTAGCTGCCACTGCAACAATTTGAACCAGGTCCTACTGGGCAGACTTTGGCGATCATTACTTTATGTTGAAATATTTTCTGTCATATAGAAGCTGAGAGGACAGATCAGAAGAAGAAAAAGATTCATTGCAACCGAGTCTCACTCCAAACTACATTAAAAGTTAGCAGCCGAAGCAAAAACAGTGTTTGAGAACTGAGAGAAGAAATAAAGTGAACCAACATGCTCTTTGTATCCGGACTTCAGGTTTGAAAACAGCGCCCAGTAGTTTCCGTTGTCGCTCATTCTCCTCTTGTGAACGAGAAAAAAAACGTGTATAAAATATGACTTTGGCAACACATGCATGTCTTTTGACCTGATGAAGTCTTTAGTCACAAACTGTTATGACGTCAACTTTGTCCAGGAGATTACAAAAAGCATCTTAACAATATTACCCAACCTTTGTTAAAACGGACCAACAAAAAAAGGCAGCAGAAACATGTAAAGGGACAGTTCAGATGTTTAGAAGTGTGGTTGTATGAGGTACTTCTCCACAGCCAGTGAATTACTCCAGTAGATGGAGTTTGAAGAAACAGACAGGAGTACCAGAATTGGGAGCAAAGCAATGTACTGCTGTGGGTGTATTTTAGACACCTAAAAGAATCAATATCAGTTTTAGTGTAACACCAAAAATATCCCTTTAAGTGTAAAAATAAAAGACATTTATTTATAAGAAAATGATTTACAGAAAAACATACTACTATTGCAGAGATGAAAGCAAAAAAGGTGTCAGGGTCTCCAAACCCGAAAGAGCACAAACCCACCTGACCCACAATAAGTAAAAGTACAAAAGTATTGGCATGACAAAAAAGTATACTGATTATACTGAATGGCCCATTTCAAATACATATTTATGGTAGGCCTGTATCATTGGATACTAATAATTGACACAGTATTGTGTTCATCCCTTTAATACTGCAGGTACTCAAGTACAATACTTAAGTTAATGTACTTAGTTACATTCCACCACCGCTAAAGGAAGATCACAAAATTGTTCACAAGAGCACAAAGTTCTTCATAGATCTAGCCTCTGGATTTTGGTCTCAAAATGCACCAGATTGATGCATTTAACTTTAAAATGTACATTTTCTTCCAGGTGAGCGTGTCCTCGGACACCTCTAGAAAACCAACAGTAACTAGAAAATAAAAACTCAATTAGTCTAATGGATCAAACTAAAGACTACTAAGCTCCCTGCCAACGTGAGGAGGCGTCACCTTAAACAAAGCATGGATCTCTCAGAGCAATCAAGGTTTATTGTGTCACCAATCGCAAGCGGGGGCTGATTGTGTGTGAGGACAGAGTTTTGAGGGAAACAATTAAAAAATCGGAACGTTGAATCAATAAGCAACGCTCTCATATTAAAACAACATGCTTTTGAATAAAGACAGGAAAGAAAGCACCAGAGTTGTTCCCCTGCGTTATGTGGTGTGTCAGATTTACCTTTTGTATACAAACAGAACCACTAAAGCCGGTTGTCTCTTGTATGAGTCATCATGTGTGACTTCAGAGCTAACTTCTGTTGAAATGTTTCATGACACACTAAGCAATTTAAAGGTTTCTCTCCTGTGTGGATTCTCATGTGTTCCTTCAAATGTCCATTCTGTGCAAAAGACATATTACAGACTGAGCAATTGAAAGGTTTCTCTCCTGTGTGGATTCTCATGTGTCTCTGTAAATTTGAATAATGGTTAAAAGCCTTATTACAGACTGAGCAGCTGAAAGGTTTCTCTCCTGTGTGGGTTCTCATGTGTGTATGTAAAGTTGAACACTGGCTAAAAGCCTTATTACAGACTAAGCAGCTGAAAGGTTTCTCTCCTGTGTGGATTCTCATGTGTTCCTTCAAATTTCCATTCAGTGCAAAAGACATATTACAGACTGAGCAGCTGAAAGGTTTCTCTCCTGTGTGGATTCTCATGTGTCTCTGTAAAGTTGAACAATGGTTAAAAGCCTTATTACAGACTGAGCAGCTGAAAGGTTTCTCTCCTGTGTGGGTTATCATGTGTGTCTGTAAAGTTGAACAATGGTTAAAAGCCTTATTACAGACTGAGCAGCTGAAAGGTTTCTCTCCTGTGTGGGTTCTCATGTGTTCCTTCAAATTTCCATTCCGTGCAAAAGACACATTACAGACTGAGCAATTGTAAGGTTTCTCTCCTGTGTGGATTCTCATGTGTCTCTGTAAAGTTGAACCATGCTTAAAAGCCTCATTACAGACTGAGCAGCTGAATGGTTTCTCTCCTGTGTGGATTCTCATGTGTGTCTTCAGATATTGACTCTTGCCAAATGTTTTCTCACACTCAGAGCATCTGAAAAGTTTCTCACCAGCAGTACATCTTGAATCAATGACAAGGACTTCATCAATATTCACACAGTTTAAACCTGACTGAGGTTCTCTGGTCTCCTTCCAATCATCACCGTCAGAAGAGTCTCCAGAATTCTCATCAGCATCTGGTCCTTGATATCTATCTGGATCTGAGTTCATGTTTAGTTCTGGTCCTCCACAGTCCTCTCCATCAGCTTCTGTTTCCATCTGTTCAGTTTGTCTTTGATGAAGCTGTGAGGACTGAGCTTCATCTTCATCTTCTTCACTCTTCACAGGAGTGAATGAGAACTTGATACCAGCCTCCTCCAGCCCTTGAAGCTGCTCTCCCTCCTGACTGGTCCGGAGTTCCTCCTGTTCCTCTTTAATGTGTGGGGGCTCTGGGTCCTCCTGGTCCAGACTGGAGCTCCATTCCTGCTGCTCAGGAGGAACCTCTTCTTTAACCACCAACAGCTGCTGGACGTCTGCAGGAAAACAGTAAACACACACAGAGACGTTAAAAAGACATTTTTGAATTGAGCAAATAGTCTCCGTACATACACTTTTTTTTCTTGCCATCATTCCCGCTTACACTCCCTGTGCACAGTTACCAAACAGTAGGGGTGCAACGGATCACAAACCTCACGGTTCGGATCGTACCGCGTTTTTTGAGTCACGGATCGGATCAGCAAAGAAAAGTGGGGGTGGACAAATATTTGTCTTCCATTTATTAATTAAAATGACTTCAAGAACACTTAAAGCAAATAACTTTGGCCTAGAGTCTTGCATGAAAACATGAAATATTTATTTTCAAAAAGATGAGAATATCTACATTGTGTGGGGCAAGGGTAGCGCCAGAGTGACTCTCACAGAGGGGCGCGTCTACAGCACCAGACTTTAAATCTCCACTCCGCCGTGATGAGTTGTCAGTCTTTTCTTTTTCATAGAGGCCTGGAACGATCTTCATACCGAAGTGGGTGCGTGAGGGGATTTCGTAGCGTGGCTTGAGGACTTTAACCAGACTTTGAAATCCTTTGTTTTCCACAACGGAGTATGGCCTCATGTCTGCAGCAATAAAGACCCCAATATATGTAATAATAGCTTTAGCACGGTCTGATTCTGCCACAAACGGTTTCTTAAATGCCGCGGTGATAAGTTGTTGTTGTTGTTGTGCCTTGGCCCCCGTCGCTGACAGACCAGGGCCCTATTCCTCGTACGTCGCTAACTGAGTAAGCCGGATAAGTTTGAGGATGAGATTGCAAACGTCAGGCTTTTCGGTTCCTCGAAGCAAGTTTGGCAAAATCACCATAGCAACACATCAATAAGCGTGAACCTGCTCCAGAGCAGGCTCACTGAAGGTAGCTGGATAAGTGTGCCACTCCCCCGGGAAGAAATGTCATCTCCCTTCCTCATCCCATTAATTGGAAGCTAAAAACATTAGCTGAATTTCAGGAGCAGGGCCACACCTCAGCCACTCCCCCACATTCCTAAATAGACCCACCCACACTAAACCTCGGCTTGCTCATGCCTGCTAAGAACACTATAAGAGAAGGGGATTCCGCACCACCGCTCCGACAACAAAGCAAACGTGCCAACTCCTCACAAACTTTCCAAAAGTCACGTCAGTCAAAGCCCGACCCGTGGGCTCTCGCACGCCCCCTTCATCGAGGCAGAGGTACTGTTTGCCTCCCCTCCGTGCTTTCCACTGCGGTTCACCGTCAGGTCAGCAAGACTAAATATGTTCTATACATATGTGAAACACATTACCTGTTCTATGGAGGAAAGGACACGTAATACAGGTGTCTACGAATATTACAGTGGTGACAAACAATGACAAAGCAAAAGGCACGAGCTCAAGCCAGTTTGTGAGCGATTGCGCAATCCGAGGTGAGGCACAGCTCGTCTCTGCCTCACCTCGCGTGTCCTCCTCTCTGTTTGAACAGGACATTTTGACTATAAAAATGCTTGAAATCATACAGAAATTACATGTATAGCACAGATAAGATTTATAGCACAGACCAGTAGAGAAATATTATTTATTTTATCTTTATTCGTTTTTTACTTTCATGACAGGCGAGGCTCTGCCTCCCCTGACCGCACGTCCCTGAAACGTAGCTACATCCAAAACACACTGGCATTACGCCAACGACCGTGACGCCACGACGCACCCCCAAAGTTCCGGGTTGCCAGGTCTTCTCTCCCCTGTCCCCCTCTCTAAGCGCACACCAAACTCCGCGCCATTGGCGCACTTGCTAAAGGGACAATCCACCTAAAATCCTCAAGCCCAAAGATAGCCTTGACGGGTTGACCGATTCTTCCACAGAATACGTGCCCTTGAGTTGATAGATGCTAGCCAGGCAGCAACCTCCGGTTCCGAAAACGAAGCCATTACGGAAGTGCCTTAAACCAACCACAGTCGTAGTCGCAAAGGCCACAATTGCCCGAACAACCCCAGCTGCAGCCACAACAACCACACCTGCTCCGACAACAACTACAGCAGCCGCAACAACCCCAGCTGAAGCCACAACTACTACACCAACAGCAACAATGACCACAGCAGCTGCAACAACCCAAGATGCAGCCACAATGACCACAGTTGCCCCAACAACTGCACAAGCAGCAACAACAACAACAACAACTGCTGCCCCAACAACCACAGCCGTGGCCGCAACATCCACAGTTGCCCCAACAACACTAGCAGCAACATCGACTACAGCAGCAGCAACAACAACCGCTGCTGCCCCAACAACTACATCAGCCTCAACAACAACTACAGCAGCAGCTGCAACAACCACAGCTGCCCTAACAACGACCACAGTTGCCACAACTGCACCAGCTACAACAACTTCAGTAGCTGCATCAACCACAGGTGCCCCAACAAACCACAGAGTAGTAGCAACAACCACAGCTACAACACCAACAACTACATCAGCAGCAACAACAACAACAGCAGCCGCAACAACAACCACTGATGCCACAACAACCACAGCAGCCACAACGACCACAGCTGCCTCAACAACTACAGCAGCCGCAATAACAACAGCTGCCCTAACAACGACCACAGTTGCCACAACTGTACCAGCTACAACAACCCCAGCTGCAGCTACAACAACCACACTTGCTCCTACAACACAGCAGCCGCAACAACCACAGCTGCTGCAACAACAACTTCATCAGCCACAACGACCACAGCTGCCGCAACAACTACAGCAGCCGCAACAATGACCACAGCTGCCTCAACAACTACAGCAGCCGCAACAACGACCACAGCTGCCTCAACAACTACACCAGCTGCAACAATGACCACAGCTGCCTCAAAAACTAAAGCAGCCGCAACAACGACCACAGCTGCCTCAACAACTACAGCAGGCGCAACAACGACCACAGCTGCCTCAACAACCACAGCAGCCGCAACAACGACCACAGCTGCCTCAACAACTACAGCAGCCGCAACAATGAACACAGCTGCCGCAACAACAACTGCACCAGCTACAACAACCCCAGCTGCAGCCGCAAACAACCACAGCTGCTCCTACAACTACTTCAGCAGCCGCAACGACCACAGCTGCCTCAACAACTACAGCAGCCACAACAACGACCACAGCTGCCTCAACAACTACAGCAGCCGCAACAACGACCACAGTGGCCCCAACAACTCCAGCAGCCGCAACAACTGCACCAGCTACAACAACCCCAGCTGCAGCCGCAAACAACCACAGCTGCTCCTACAACTACTTCAGCAGCCGCAACGACCACAGCTGCCTCAACAACTACAGCAGCCGCAACAACGACCACAGCTGCCTCAACAACTACAGCAGCCGCAACAACGACCACAGCTGCCTCAACAACTACAGCAGCCGCAACAACGACCACAGCTGCCTCAACAACTACAGCAGCCGCAACAATGAACACAGCTGCCGCAACAACAACTGCACCAGCTACAACAACCACCAGCTACAACAACCTTCAGCAGCCGCAACGACCACAGCTGCCTCAACAACTACAGCAGCCGCAACAACGACCTCAGATGCCTCAACAACTACAGCAGCCGCAACAACGACCTCAGATGCCTCAACAACTACAGCAGCCGCCTCAACAACTACAGCAGCCGCAACAACAACTGCACCAGCAGCTGCAACAAGAGAGAGAAAGAAGAGAAGGCGTTATACGACATCCAAACCAAAATGGAACCTTAATCTACCGTGCCGTTCGTCTCGACCTGACTCGAATCCAATCCTCCGCTCATCCAACTCGTGCCTTCGCTGCTACATAACGCATACATGCATAAATATAACCTACGCAGCGTGGCTATGTGAACCGACACAATGATACAGAAACACACGGCGCCCGCAGCAATTCGTGGTCATCCCCGGACACCTGGCACCGGGATGCCAGTGCCCACCGCCTGCTACCTACAGCAACCACAGCAAGTCGCCTTAGCCAAGGAACCCGGCAGCGATGCCAGTACACCCCCCGCCGTTTACCTTCAGCGACCACAGCAAGTTGCCTAGCCAGGGCACCCGGCACCGGGATGCCAGTGCCCCCCGCCACCTAACTCCAGCAAGAAAAAAGACAAGACAAGAGAAGAGAGAAAGGAAAAAGAAGAGTAGAGACAGAAAGGGAAAGCAAAAATAGAGAAGAGAGAAAGAGAGGAAAAAGCGACCACAGCAAGTTGCCTAGCCAGTGCCCCCCGCCGCCTACCTCCAGCAAACACAGCAAGTCGCCTTAGCCGAGTCACCTGACACCGAGATGCCAGTGCCCCCCGCCCTACCTACAGCAACCACAGCAAGTTGCCTTAGCCAAGGAACCCGGCAGTGATGCCAGTGCCCCACGCCGTCTACTTCCAGCGACGGACCCACACAACTGGTCCACACAACGATGCCGCTCCCTCTGCCGTTTTTGGGGCTTTCCACGACGGAAGACGTCTTGCCATAGATCAGCCCTCGGACCTTGGAAGCAATGAAAGTTTCTTTTTCCTTCATGCTGATGCCGCTGATGCCCGATCGCGGCCCCACGTGATGCCGCAGCCATCACGTGGGGCCGCGATCGGGCCAGCGAGTCCATATCTTAACTCCTGACAACATAGCGGTCGTTTACCCAATCACCAAAGGACGCTGGGACACCCATCCGACGAGGGTGCGTTCTCGATGCAGCCCACGTCCGGGACACCACAACGCCGTGGCTTTCTCACTTCCCATCTCAGAAGTTCAGAAGCTCCGCCTTCCTGCAGACACCCGTCCGACATCGGGAGAAGAGATAGAAAGAAGAAGAAGCGTTCCCTTCCTTCGACGCGGCCTCCCCATGCAGCTTCACCTACCATGCCCACTTGACTATCCGCACCAAGATATCCAATATCAAGGGTTACCTCAGCATAGGGCTGCACGATTATGGTCAAAATCATAATCGCGATTATTTTGATCAATATTGAGATCACGATTATTCATCACGATTATTCATAAATTTTAGGGACAACATCTTTGTATTGCACTTTCACGGATGGAGCTGCTACCATGTTAGCATAGCCTAGCACCGATCGATCCGAGCTCCATTGAGAAAACAAGTATTTTAAAAGTTATTTGCTTGCGGAGAGAACTAACAAAACATGAATTCAGACAAATCGGCATCATTAGGTAGTTATTTCAGAGTCCCTTTTTGTCGGTTTATTGCAGTTAAATCACAGCCAAATCAGTTTATTTGGGGCTCATACAGCCGTAGTAAACAGCGGACGTGTGGCTCACTAGACACAGTGAATACATCTTGATCAAATACACGGAGCTGCTCCGAATGATGTTATTAACCCAGACATGACGGCGTTTAGTTTCCCGTGACTTCCACAACACGTACTAAGCAGAAATAGAGGTTATTTTTTCCATGGTTGATGGCGGACAGTTGAACGGCTTTCAGGGCGATAAGCCCCGCCCCCTCTGCAGCGCGTCCAGCGCGATTCGCGCGAATTAACACAAATGGTGCGATGGACGCGAATTTGCGGCGCGATGAATTCGCACCGCGTTTGGTGTGAACGCAGCATAACGCACTCTGTGCATATTATTTTTTCTTTAACATCACTTGCCCTAAATCCAAAAAACTTCCAGATAACTGATGATGATCCTTTTCGAGGGACTAGCTCCTCGCCTTCTGCTCCTGACATTTTATTTACCTTTCACACGACACCCGTGACCGTCTGCTCTCTGTTCTGTTGTCTGTCTCTCTACTCTTCTACTAATACCGGAGTCGACTGCAGACAGAACTTTTTTTGAGGCTGCCGCTGCATGGTGCGTGCATGACACCTCCCATCTCGTTCTCCCCCTGGTGGTCGGCTGACTCTTAGTTGAGGAAGCGCTTGATTTGACATGTAGCAGAGCACGCATTTTAAACAATAGTTTAGTAGTCAATATCGCCGACGATCATGCTCATTTAATCGTGGCAGCCAAAATCGTGATCGCGATTAAAATTCGATTAATTGTGCAGCCCTACCTCAGCAGCATCAACTTCTTCGCGAAACTACTCACCGTCTCCCCCTGCTCCCCCACAACGTTCTCCCAGTCGTCTTTGCTCTTCAAAGGCCTCCAGCGCCAAACGCCTCCACCGACTCCTCGCGGTCTTCCGCTAACCTCCTATCTCGTTCCTCGCTGCGTCGCCACCCTCCGCTCCAATCGCCTTCCCGTCCACCCGGCACGCACCCTAGAATCCATGTTCCACTTGCTTCTTCGGCTTCCTGCGATGCTAAGAATTCACGTCTCATTCAGCCAGTCTAACCCTAGTCTCCACCACGCCTACCAAATCTACACTCGCCACAGCTCCAACGACCTGCGCACGGGCAGGCAGCCTTGCTTCCTCGGGAGGGCTTCTTGGGGGTCTGCAAGGCCCAGGGAGCCGTAGTGGACCCTCAACCTAGCCTTTCCCGAAACCGCTTCATCCAGGCTAATCTCCACCAACCATTCCCCAACGCTGAGACAAGACCGCCGCTGAGGCGGGGCCCTAACTAGTTAATGAAGGAGCGATATTAGTTTAGATATTAGCGTTTTATAGGGAGAGTTCTTCGAGATCGGTCCGTGTACGTTTTGATCGTCTGTTTTACCGTTCATTCGATGAAACGAAAATACGGAAATGTCCGTATTTTAACGCTAAAACAGATGACTAAAACGTACACGGACCGAGATCGCCAAGATACCTTATCACATCACGATGACTTCCTATACGAGCGCTATCGATTCTGCCGACAAGGAATCATTTATTTACAAGACCTTCTCGAGCCATACATTGTGAACACCACACACAGCCGAGCATTGACTGTCTCACAGACTGTATCATAGCCTTGAGCTTTTTTGCGAGTGGTACATTTTTGTACAGTGTCGGCGATGCGGAGAACATCGGTAAAGCCGCTGCATGCCGTGCTGTTCGTGAAGTTTATTTGGTGCTTAAGAAACTTATGGATGTGTTCAATACATTACCATGGCACATATTGTATGGACTCACCATTCTGAATCATGTTTGTGTGCTTAGGTTTTACTTGCTCCCATGTCCTCTTGATGGCTGGGTTGCAACTACATGGGGCTTGAAAGCACTCATAATTATATGACAGTGTTGTTAGTACACCATAGCATATCATTATTGTACTCATGATAAGAATAGAGAGAATCACACACAATTTCTTTTCACTGTTTCAATTGATTGAATTTCTGATTATGAATAATATACATACTGATCCGCCCATACACAGATTCGCACACACATATTCAAACTCCTAGTTCTATATGGTAATCTACACATGCATGTATATACACACATATAGTATGATACATAAGCGTGAGTTGAGATCATTATTTTCGCTATAAGACCTCATTCGATGATGCATTCCATTAAGCCTACTGCCGCACATTTAAAGAAATATAATCTGATTGATTGGGCACTTAAAATTAGCCTATACATTTTCCCAACACTTACGGATTTAACTTGTCTGCAATATTTTATATTATATATATATATATTCTTTTACTTTATTCACTATTGTACTGTTAGAAAATCATGGTTTCGGTGATCGACACTTCCCCCTATGACGTAAAATGGGCACGCCCAATTATCCTGATGACTGAGGTCTTGTTCAACTTAACGAGACTGTTTGAGCGCTGATCGGCCTTTGAGGAACCGAGATATCCTGCCTTCAATCATCTCGGTAATTCAAGCTGGATAATTGGACATTTGATGGACTTAGTTGAACGACGTACAAGGAATAGGGCCCAGGGTGGAGGCGCTTCATGTGTGTGGACATGCCGATGTATTGCTGTTGTCGCGTGTCTTTCTTGTTGAAAAATGCCTACCACCACCCTCATCCCGTCATTATTAGTAACAGGGAAGCCAAACATGCGACTTAAATGAAGCAGGTTCACGTAAACACACTACTGCTTTATATCTTTTCACTGCAACTCTGCATAGATATTTAGAGACGTATTACCTGAAAAAGTATGAGCGGCAGTAAAACTTTATTTCACACTGTGATGATTAAACTGTAAAAAGAAAAACAAATGCAACTAATCCGCGGTTCACGTGTGCCGAACCGTGAGGGGTGATCCGTACGGATCACGGTTACACCACGACCAAACAGACATGCCGACACAAATATTAAAGACACAACGCACCAGCAGCAATGAGGTCATCAATAGTCACATGGCAAAAAAGTCAACTGTGGGCAGTTATAGTTGACTAATGTACATAAACGTGCCACTGTAGAAACAGTGGATAGAACCTTCAGAAGCAGCTACAACGTAACCGTGGACGTGCATCATCGGTGCGCTCTGTTTCTAAACCAACAGCACTCCACCTTGGTAGTCAGCCGCAGCAAACATCCATGTAAAGATGATGAAACCAAAATGTGACAAGAACAACAATAACACAATCTGAACTAATAAACTTCATCTAGAGACTGCTCTCAGGAACCTAGAGGTCAAGGTTGAACCCCCCCACCCCCTCCTACACACACACACACACACACACAATTGTTTGTTGCTTTTAGGTAGTATGCGTGTAATTGCTTGATAGATGTTTGTTGATTTATATTATTGATTTATGATCAGTATTGTTAAGTAAATAAACTTATATTTTAGGGAGCCGTTTTCTGTGATGATTTTGTGTATGTGTGTTGTGATAATAGCTGGATGTTATCAATGGAACCAGGTAATATACGTTTTTAATCTAATCTTAAGTGCCCATGAACATATGAACCATTTTAGAATTCAACAAGCTGCCAAATCCACGTGGTGTTATCAAAGAGAACAAACTTGTACTTTATGTTGAAATATTTTCTGTCATCTAGAAGCTGAGAGAACAGATCAGAAGAAGAAGGAAAAGATTCATTGCAACCGAGTCTCACTCCAAACTACATTAAAAGTTAGCAGCCGGAGCAAAAAACAGTGTTTGAGAACTGAGAGAAGAAACAAAGTGAACCAACCTGCTCTTTGTATCCGGACTTCAGGGTTGAAAACAGCGTCCAGTAGTTTCCGTTGTCGCTCGTTCTCCTCTTTTAAAGCAGAACGTTCCTCCTCGTACTCTGCTATCGTTCTTTCAAACACACCAAATATATCTTCAGCAGCCGCAGTTAGTCGCTGGTTGACTAAAGATCTCAGCATTTGGACTTTAGACATTTTCACTAAATCACAGAAACTTTTCCTCCAGACAAACTGCGCTGTGTTGTAAGGTTACGTTCGGGTCCGTCTACTTCCTGCTAGCATGCTAACTTAATTAGCTCCGTAGGACACCAGGAGACAATCCGGACGTTTTAAATGAAGCGAAACAACACAGAGTCCACTCGGTTCAAAGCATTTAGACTTTAGACATTTCCACACAACGACAGAAACGCGTTATCCGTCAAAAACACCGTTTACTCTCATTAAACTCTGACTAGCGCTGTGTTGATGACTTCCGTCCCCGTCGGTCTGTTTCCAGCTAGCATGCTAAGCTAACTTCAATAGCTTTGTAGGCTACCGGGAGATGAGTCAGAGGAAAACATCCAGAAAAAAGGTGAACAGCTAAAAGTCCATTCAGACATACAGAGACTCTGGTGGATCAGAACTGATGGAGCTAACTGATACTTTATCAACACAGCAAAGAGACTTCTTCTTCTTCTTCTTCTTCTTCTTCTTCTTCTTCTTCTTGTTTGAGGTTTATTGGCGGTTGGCAAACAATGAATTGGTGCATTACCGCCACCAACTGGTATGGAGTGTGGATCAGGATGTTTAGTACAGTTTAATATAAAAAATGTAAAAGAAAAGAAATAAGAAACATAACAAAAAACAAACAAAACAACTGGCTCATATTTTCTTAATAATATTAGTTAGTCTAAGATATTGAAATAACACTTTTTGAGTTATTTTGCAGATTATCCACTACAAAACAAGCAAACAAACAAAAAGAACAAAGAAAACTTCTGTTACTGTCTCTCTAACTCTGTCTCTCCTGCGCTGGTAAAAAACTATAGACCCACCCCGGTGCATGCTGGTCCTACCTACCTACTCCTATATATAACCACAGGTGCCCACAGTGTTACTCAAAGAACTAACAAACAAACTAACCCAAAACTAAGACTTAAACAACAAAAAATAATATACCTAAACAAAACTATTAAAGAGAAAAAGCAATCTTAATATGCAAACAAACAATCTAACCTAAATAAGCAAACATCGAGAATAATTAAACAATACTACATATGAATCAATTTAACAAATCACGCTTTGGTATGTGTACAGATGGAGTGAAGATGTCTCTGTTCAGAGCATATTGTACACCACTCTACTGTACACTTGTGGTCAAACTACAAAAGAAAAAGCTTACAGAGACTTCCAGTAGCTTATAATGACGCCATGAGCATATTACTAAAGAGACCAGGATGGAGTAGTGCCAGTGAAATGTTCGTGGCTGCAGGAGTCAATACTTTTCAAACTGTTTTAAGAAATCTTACGTATGTGACATGTGGGCGGTAAATGAAGATTTGAACGTGAAAACATTTTTGCATCACTGGACGACTCACGGCACGTCCTTCCACAAGATGATAGTTACAAAAAAAAGCTGTACAAAATAATGTTGTTTTTGACTTGTTATGTCAAATTGGACAAATTATTGCTTAAATATAGGTCTATCTCCGTGCTTTTTGGGCTATCCAAGCACCCGTACCGTAGCACCACGAATAGACGAGCATTACATTGCAAGCGCCGACCGGCTCGACCGAGGCTCCGCGGATGACGGCTCACTTGACCGCAGTGAAAAACTGAATAGATTGATTTGCTACATGCTACATGGGCCTACTGTTATTACAAATATACATTATGCAATCAAATGTCAACGATACGATGATCAGATTCATAAGGTCATTTTAAGAATTTTTATTTTGTCGGAAGTCACATTTTTGTTCCATTATTTAAATTTTAAATGTTTTTTTGTAGCCAAGATTGTTGAGTTTTCTTCCAAAAAACAACAAAGACAAAAGAAGAGACAGGAGGCAGAGGATCGCCACCAAGCGGAGATGACTGTGAGCTGCACACACACACACACACACACACACACTGTGACGACCCTCCCCCTTACCAGGCTGTGGGCCTGCTCGCCGCTAGTTTCCTGGTGGGAGGAGCTGGGACACTCACCTGCACCAATCAGCCCAGCTGATTGGAGCCTCCAGGAAGGCTTAAAAGACGGGCCTTCTGGGAGTCTCTCTCTCTCTCACAGCAGGGTCTGCTGCACCAGCCTCATCAGTTGTGCATTATATGGCAGTTGTATAGCTAAATAAACGGTTGTTGGTTTAGATCTCTGTGTGGCCTCCCTTTTTGTTGCCGGCCTTGAGCCAGGTGGTAACAAATGGGGGCTCGTCCGCGATCTTGGAAAGGTTGGTACTAGAAAATTCTTAAATGTAACTTTGTTAAAGGGAGTTTTCCACACAGATTTTTGAAATTGAGAGTTCTAACCTGCCGTTAGTAGTACAGGCTGGTGAGTCAGTCGGAACCCTTTTCCTGATAGGCATAAGCAATGAGGGGCACTGGCCGTCTCTCATTGACCCTTTTCTTTTTTTTGTTTGTTGTTTTGGTGCAGTACGTGGTTAGAGCAATAGCTCGGGGGCACTTCCATGACTGTCTAGGTGATTTTCAGCTTGCTGAAGGTTAACCGGGTTACTGGGTTTTGTGCTTAATTCATCCTGCCACTAACCTGCATGAAGACTAGGGATGAGTTACTCAGCTAGACCTGGTTAGGCAGTTAGTCAGAGGAATTGGGTTCCTTATTTAAATCCGAACTGAAAAAAATGACTTCCATTGGAGACTTTGTTCAGTCTCCAAATGAGGATTTGTTAAATTCTTACACAAAGGATCAGCTCTTGACATTAGCGGACCATTACAGTGTTGAACTTCCTAAAAAGTTGAATAAAGAAAAATTGTTGGCCACATTAAAGGATCACTTGTTGGAGGAAAAAGTGTTGCCTGTCATAGTGGGGATTGAAAAGGCACCTGTAGAAACTGATACATTTTCAGAGGTAGCTTCCCCCAGTGTGAGTGAGTCAGTCAAAGTTTCCAAAATGGCTCCTGTTTTGACTGGACTTGGAGTTGGTTTGACATTTGAGCAACAAAAAGAACTTATCTTACTACAAATGCAAGAGAAACATAAAAATACTGTGGAGTTAGAAAAGTTAAGACAAGATGCACATCTTCGGGAAGCTGAACTAGCCCATGTTCAGGCAAGGCAACAGTTAGAGTTGGAGCGATATAAGCTGGAGCTTATGAGTGAAGGAAAGCTTCAGTCTGATCCACACCAGGTAGGAGAGTCGGCACTACCTGTTCCTGCTTTTCCCTCATTTGATGTTGCTGTTAACTTACGGTTGGTTCCAAAGTTTAATGAAAGGGACCCTGACATTTTCTTTGTTTTGTTTGAACGTTTAGCAGAGGCACGAAAATGGTCGGATGCTGAGCGTACTCTTTTGCTTCAGTGTGTGCTCACTGGCAAGGCCCAGGAGGCTTTTTCAGCCTTGAGTGTTACTGATAGTGGTAGCTACCAGTTGGTTAAAGCTGCTGTACTTAGGATATATGAGTTGGTACCGGAAGCGTATCGACAGCGGTTCAGGTTACTCAGAAAAGAAAAGCAGTCCCATATGGAGTTTGCTCGTGATTTAACCAGTAACTTTAATCGCTGGTGTGCGGCTTCACAGGTTACTACTATGGAGGACCTTGAGGAATTAATCTTGCTTGAACAGTTCAAAAATGCTTTGCCTGACCGTGTTGTTACCTACATTCAGGAAAGGAAAGTAAGCAAGGTTACAGAGGCTGCTAGATTGGCAGACGAGTTTGTCCTGACTCATAAAGGGTTTTTCGGTGAGAACCGTGGTCGTGGAGATTTTGGCTTCCGAGAGAGGAATGTGGGGGCTAACCCCAGTAGGTTTTGGTCAGAAGGGACCAGTTCAGTTAAGGCAGACCGGGGTTTACAGGGAAGGATGGACCCCAATCGCGTCTGTAATTATTGTTTTGGCAAGGGTCACTGGCGAAATGAGTGTCCAATGTTAAAAAAAAAGCCTGGGTTTTTACCAGCAAAACCATCTGCGGCTGCTGTGTCTTTGCGGGCTGAAGAAAGAGACCGTGTCATTGCTGCCGTGCAGGCACACACGAAACCTTCTTCGTCAGAGTCAGTGATTGAAGTTCCAGTTTTAGGTCAAGAACAGCCAGTTTCCGCAGCTCAGCAGGAGATTGACCCTGGTTATGCTGCATTCGTGTCCGATGGTTATGTTTCACTTGTAGGAAGTGACATAAAAGTACCTGTAAAAATATTAAGAGATTCTGGGGCTCTGGAATCGTTTATTTTGGAATCTGCGTTGAATTTCTCTCTTGAAACAGATGCCGGTTCCAGTGTTGCGGTCCGAGGGATGGGATTGACTGTCTTTTCTGCACCACAGCATAATTTGACGCTAGTATCAAATCTGGTCCAAGGTGATGTGATCATGGGAGTGCGCCCTTCATTGCCTATGGGTGGAGTACAGGTCATATTAGGAAATGACCTGGCTGGCAATCGGGTGTGGCCTGATGCGTCAGTGGATACTCTAGTCTCCCAGCCTGAGTCCTCCAAAACACCATCTGCTGTACATCCCACCTGTGCAGTGACACGTGCTATGAGTCGAGCCCGTGGTGATTCCGGTTCTGAACATTCAGATAAGAAAAGAATGTCTGTGTTTCCTGTGCCTGCTTTCCCCTTGCCTGTGTCTTGCAGTGACCTTCTGAAAGAGCAAAAACATGACCCCACACTTCAGGCTCTGTACAACAGAGTTCTCCAGGATGATGAGGTGGAGAGTTCAGCCCATGGGTATTTTCTCCAGGATGGCCTGTTGGTGAGAAAATGGGTTCCCCAGGGAGAGGGTTTTATGGGGGAAGAAACTGTACAAATTGTTTTGCCCTCTAGTGTAAGACTTGGTGTACTTCAGACTGCTCATGATGGAGTTGCAGGTCATTTAGGGGTAAGAAAAACCTATGATAGAGTTAAGCGACACTTTTACTGGCCTCTGTTGAAAAGAGACATTTCTGCTTTCGTTAAAACTTGCCATGTATGTCAGTTGACTGGAAAACCAAATAAAACAATAAAGCCTGCTCCTTTGTATCCTATTCCAGTTGCTGAGCAACCATTTGAGCATCTGATTATTGACTGTGTTGGTCCCTTGCCACGCTCCAAAGCTGGTAGTAACTTTTTGTTCACAGTGATGTGTCAGGCTACACGCTATCCAGCTGCATATCCTCTCAGAAACATTACCACGAAGTCTGTCGTAAAGGCACTGACACAGTTTATGTCTATTTTTGGCATCCCAAAAATAATCCAATCTGATCAGGGGTCTAACTTCAGTTCAAAGTTGTTTGCAGAAGTGTTGAAGCAGTTAAATGTTAAACATTCTCAGTCCAGCGCGTACCATCCCCAGAGCCAGGGGGCTCTAGAAAGGTTTCACCAAACGATGAAGTCCCTCCTCCGTGCATATTGCACGGAGTTGGACCGTGACTGGGAGGAGGGGTTACCTTGGCTGATGTTAGCAGCCAGGGAGGTGTCTCAAGAGAGCTTGGGTTTTAGTCCCAATGACTTGGTCTTTGGTCACACAGTGCAAGGTCCTTTAGCGTCCCTACACAGGGACTGGCAAGCTGGGGAGGCCCCAAAAAACCTAATAGATCATGTAAATGGTTTTAAGCAGCGGCTGTACCAGGCAAATAAAATGGCAAAAGAAAATCTACAGGCAGTTCAAAGGAAAATGAAGAGTCTGTATGATCGACGTGCAGAACACCGTGAATTTAGTACTGGTGATCAAGTTCTGGCACTTTTGCCTTTAGTTGGCTCTCCTTTCCAGGCTAAGTTTTCTGGTCCCTATACAGTGACCCGAAAAGTGTCTGACCTAAATTATTTGATCGCGACCCCTAATCGAAAGAAGTCTGTGCAGCTCTGCCACATTAATTTGTTAAAACCCTACTATGCTCGCTCCCTGGTGCCAGGTCCTGGGTCGGGGTTTGCCTCTGTTGCTGCAGTGGTTCCAGTTGGTCATTCATCTCCACCTCTGGATCTGACAGAGGAATATGAGGAAGAGGGTTATACACCAGATGATGTAATTTTGAAAGGACGTCTTGAAAACTCTGAGTCACTGGCTAATCTGGAGGTAATGTTGAAACATTTACCTGAACCAAAGCGAACAGAGTTGGTGGATCTTATTGAAGGTTATCCCTGCCTGTTTGCTGACACCCCTTCTCGTACTCATCTTATGGAACATGATATTGACGTGGGAGATGCCCAGCCAATTAAACAACACTTTTATCGGATGTCTCCAGATAAACGTGAACACTTAGAAGCAGAGGTCAAATATATGCTGGAAAATGACATTGCGGAGCCATGTTCATCTAGTTGGTCTTCCCCGTGTTTACTTGTTAAGAAGCCAGATGGAACATTTAGACCATGTACTGATCTCCGAAAGGTTAATCAGGTGACTAAGCCAGACTCTTTTCCACTCCCACGTATGGAGGATTGTGTGGACCAGGTTGGCTCTGCTAAGTTTGTCAGTAAGTTTGACCTACTTAAAGGTTACTGGCAAGTTCCTTTAACTCCCAGAGCTAGAGAGATCGCCAGCTTCGTTACATCCAGTGGTTTGTATTCCTACACAGTTATGCCATTTGGGTTACGTAACGCTCCAGCCACGTTCCAGCGCCTAATGAACAAGGTGGTGTTCGGGTTGGTCGGGTGTGCAGTGTATTTGGATGACGTAGTGATTTACAGTGACACTTGGGAGACTCATCTTCAGCGCATCCGAGCGTTGTTTGACCGTCTCGCCTGGGCTTGTCTGACCATTAATCTGGCTAAATGCGAGTTTGCTAAGGCAACAGTAACCTACCTCGGAAAAGTTGTTGGACAAGGGCAGGTACGCCCAGTTAGAGCAAAGGTGTTGGCAGTTGATCAGTTTCCTGTTCCAACTACAAGAAAAGACCTTTCTCGTTTCTTGGGTATGATTGGATACTATCGTGGGTTTTGTAGAAACTTTTCCACAGTAGTTTCCCCACTTACGTCTCTTCTTAGCCCAAAGGTTAAGTTTGAGTGGTCTCTCACTTGTCAGAAAGCCTTTGAGACTGCCAAGTTGTTGTTGTGTTCTGCCCCTGTCTTAGCAGCCCCCCAGCTGGACCAGCCGTTTTCGCTGTATGCGGATGCTAGTAAGGTGGGAGCTGGGGCTGTATTAATGCAGGATAATGGAAGTGGTGCTGACTGCCCGGTGAGTTTCTTTTCTAAGAAGTTCAACTCACACCAGTTAAATTACTCCATCATTGAAAAGGAGGCACTGGCACTGATCTGGGCATTGAAACATTTTGAGGTTTACGTGGGTGGTGGAGTAAGACCTTTGGTGGTATATACTGATCATAACCCCCTAACCTTTCTCCACTCACTTCAAAACCCAAATCAAAGGCTTATGCGTTGGTGTCTTTTCCTTCAGCCATATCATTTAGATGTACGTCATGTAAAAGGCACGGAAAATACAGTGGCTGATGCCTTGTCCCGAGCTGTAACTGTTTAAGTTAACTTGCGGTATTTTACTCCCTGCAGTGTCTCTTTCTTTCTGTCTCTGGTTTTCTCCTCTCTTAAATTGCTTCTCAGGTACCAAAGTTGCAGATGGGAGGATTCTGGAGGGTCATGTTTGAGATTACCTGCAGTGAGGATCCCAATCTTAAGGGAGGGGGTGTGACGACCCTCCCCCTTACCAGACTGTGGGCCTGCTCGCCGCTAGTTTCCTGGTGGGAGGAGCTG
The DNA here is from genome assembly GCA_032191485.1 of Leptoclinus maculatus. Classification (NCBI taxonomy): domain Eukaryota; kingdom Metazoa; phylum Chordata; class Actinopteri; order Perciformes; family Stichaeidae; genus Leptoclinus; species Leptoclinus maculatus. The sequence continues at coordinate 38,752,196 of JAVDOI010000002.1, read as the reverse complement.
GGACACTCACCTGCACCAATCAGCCCAGCTGATTGGAGCCTCCAGGAAGGCTTAAAAGACGGGCCTTCTGGGAGTCTCTCTCTCTCTCACAGCAGGGTCTGCTGCACCAGCCTCATCAGTTGTGCATTATATGGCAGTTGTATAGCTAAATAAACGGTTGTTGGTTTAGATCTCTGTGTGGCCTCCCTTTTTGTTGCCGGCCTTGAGCCAGGTGGTAACACACACACACACACACACACACACACACACACACTGCAAATTACTGTAAGGCTGTAATGGCATTTTGCTGAAATACATTTTCATAAACTAGTTTTTAGTTTTTAAATTGCACGTTCAAAAAGCCTATAAACCGCAAAGTGTTAGAGAAACAGAGTAACCAAAACAAAAAGAAAATTTAAGGACAATAAAATCCCCCAAAATATAAAATAAATATACAAATGAATAAATGCATTTACTTTGTTTTATTCTTTCTATTTACTGCTTACCAGTACTGTGCAATCTATGTCCATATACCATTATCTGCTCAAATCTGCAAACTTTACATTCTTTTATATTCATCAATTCGGTTTACTTCAACATCAGAAATATTCTTTGGATTATTCTTTACCTTTCTGAGAGTTTATGTGCTGCGGGGTTTAATCCAGTGGGTCCCAAAAGGTTTGACAGTAAATCTAAGAGGTTGAGAGATGATTAACAAAAGAAGAACTAACACCATCACTACATGATTGAACTGATTACATTGAGTATGTTGAATTTCCTGTTTACACTAAATCATGTTTGATTGGTGTGTGAATCTGACCTCTAAACACCTCATGTTGATGGCTGGTGTGCAGGTGTACAAGCAGAAGCTGAAGCACGTCCTGTCTGAACATCACGACACCGTCTCCGGGCTGAAGGTGGACGCCGTCGCCTCGACCACGCTGGTGCAGAACCAGCACACACAGTCAGAGCTCGGGCTTCAGAGAGAACTGGAAGGCCTGCAGGCGGAGTTCAGGGAGAAGAAGCTCCACAATGAAAACGGCATCATGGAACTGAAGCTGGTGAGGCTGGCTTCGTTTTTACATTTGTCTCTAGTTTTATTTCTGCAATTCAGCATCTTCACCACAGACCTGTTGCCTTTTGATTCTCAACAGAAGCACCAGGTGGAGTTAATGGAGCTGGAAATCCGGTAGTGGGTAGGTCAACATTAACTTTTTCCCATGTTATTATCTGTGTTTGTCTATACGTGGTAGTTTTGGAGGCATATTTCCACATAGTCCTTTGACCCAAAGAGGCCCAAGTGACTGGGGCTATGACCAATATACTTAGTAGCACCATTATTTTCATTGAAGTTATAAGTAAATTGCATTTCCATTTAGATTTTTTCTTATTTACTGTGTATTCCGGTTGGTCCGGTTCATTCTGAGGGGTCTGTGGGTTCTGTGGAGGATTTCAGTATTAAGCACAATAATAAGAATGTTACCATGGGTTAAAGAGTTGCAATATATTTATCTATGAGATGTATTATCTTTACAGTATGTGTATAGGAAGCATGTGGTATGCCACATTTATGCTTGTAAAAATTGTCAAAGTATCTGAAAGTACCAGAATACTTATCAAGTGTATAATATGTTTACAGTATGTTTACTATAGGAGTGTTGAACCATAAGAGAAAATTATTGAATATATATATATTAATCTGTAAAGAATAGTCGATAGGGATAGACAGGGATTTTAAGTCAGGCATTTACAGAGGACACCAGGATCAGAGCAGAGGACCCAAGAGGGACCCAAGCAGGAGGAGCAACAGACCAGACCAATAGGAGACGACGAGGGAGTCAGCTGACTGAGGCTAGGAGGAGTCAGCTGGATTTAAGCCAATAGTATTTGAGACAGATATTTTACGGACTATGAAAGGAGATTCAAATGGGTCTTTCGATCTCTTCATCACATTTCGTCCTCCAGGTAACAAGCTTCCTGTTTGGAGTGTGTGTGAAAGCTGTTCTCGAGAGCATTTTACTATCGATAGTTAATTCAGATTGCATTTGTTATTAAATACAAGTTTTACTTTGAAACCTGAATTCAGCAACTTATTTGGTGCACATGCGCAGTAAGTAGTAAACAAACAACTGGTCCAGCGCTGAGGCTCCTGCAGTTTGATCGAATATTCTACCCTTAACAGTTCTCAGGATCCTTAATAGGTTTTATGACTCCCATCCTCCTCTGATCCTGTAGAACACACAAGAGCACCTTTTGTTAGAATTTTTAATTTTGTCCTGGTTGCAGCTGGAGTATCAGAAGGCTGGCTGCGCAACAAGTGCCAACCTCCGTTATAGTTATGTTAATAATAACTTGTAATATTTTTCTTTCTCCTCGCCATTTTATTTCTAAACTCCTCTCGTATTGTCGAGAAATCATTGGGGGTTCCCCTGCGCATGAAAGGTCAGTAGCCCAATCATGTGAAGTGACGGGGCATGCATAGTACTTAAACGGCTTATCTTCACTTCTCCAAGTCTGCCAGGCGTCAGCAATAAAATCACCTAACTGTGTGTCTTTGTAGGGTTTCATCATCCCTTTTTCTTGTTTTACAGACGTCAGAAGTATCCTGCCTTTGTCATCCTTTTTTGTGCACTGATGGCGTATCATTTCAGTTAGTTCTGTCATGGTTAGGATTGAAGTTGTCCTAGTTAGAACATCTGTTTTGAGGCAGGTATACATCTGTCTGTCACATGTGGTCAGTCCCATGTACCCTCCCCTGCAACATCTGCCTGGAGGGTAGGTATGGTCCTTTCTGACTAAATTAGCCATTATTCCTATTTCTGCAAAGCAGGTATCACACATAGTGACTCTGCAATCCCCAGGGCCCTCTCTGGCTCCGTTAGCGGGAGTTTTTTTTTTTTCTCTCTGATCTCTCTCCATGCCATATTAGTGTTGCTTTTGGTGTATCACAGATTATACATTGTCCTGGTACATATTCACTCCAGGAGAGATATTGAGTGGGATTCTCAGGGTCTGATATCTATTTGAATTCCCCCCTGTCCTCCGTGCGACAAGACATATGCAGTGCGTCTGGTGAGTGGGTAGTAAATTGAATAATCTGAACTTTCGGCCATTATTTCTTCCGAATTTGATACGGATGGGCAGGACCGATTTGTTTTAGATTAACAATATTACCTTTTTGGAGAATCACTTCGTCTGTGCCTTCGCAAGTTGTTTGTATTGGCTGTCCTGGTTGTTTATTCCCTCTGTCTACCCAAACCTGGTCCCCTGTCTGCAACAAAGGGGGAACATGGTTAGAGTAATCGGGGATATGAACGACTAGTTTAGGCAAAGATAAATGTTCATTTAGTTTAAGTAGCTGAACTGGGGCATCCCAATCTTTTTTTGGAATTAGCTTTAATCCACTCTTTTGCAGATCTTACCGCTCTTTCAGCTACCCCATTAGTTTCAGGTTTATATGGAATTGAGTAGATTATTTCACATCCTATTTGTTCTAATACGTTGGTGACAATTTTATTTTTGAAATGTGTGCCGTTATCCATTCTGAGAGACAACGGGTTTTTGCCCGTAAAAAAGTCTGCAATACATCTGCTGATTGTTCTTGCTGTGGCAACACGAGAAGGATACACTCTTGTATCTCCACCACCATTATCAGTGATATCAATAAAATATTTGTTACCTAGGGTTGATGGGATTAAAGGTCCCGCTACGTCAGCCGAAAAGTGTTCTCCGGTTTTATGAGTTTTAATGTGTCTCATCTCACATTCTATGCGTGGCATGCCCCCTTTTAGAGCGCAATCTTCACATTGTCTTTTCATAATATTAAAGTTGTCTTTTAATTTATGAAAGGTTATCTTACGGCTTTTGAGGAACAGTCTCATTCTCTCTAAACCTATGTGACCCAGTGATTGGTGAAGGTTCAACAAAACTCTTTGTGCTTCATTTTGAGGTATTTTAATCCGTTCATTTTGTTCCCATTCTTTTGGGAAAATGCAGATTGCTTTATACAATGCGCTTTGCACAGCTGCTGTCGTATTTGTGTCAACAGAGTGTGGATAATCATTTCGATTTTGCGCCATATTGTCTACCTCTTCGTTGAAGCGTGCATCATCTGTTTTTGCTTTTGTGTGACTCTTTACATGTCTCATGACGATTCTTTTCTTTTTCCTGAGCTCAGCAATAATTGTCCAATAATCGGAGTGTGTCAGTGGGTTACCTTTGTAGTTTTCAAAGCCCCTGAGTTCCCACATTCCTAAGTCTTCATTAAAGCTATTGCTACAATAAAAACTATCTGTTATTATTGTGCTCTCTTTTATCTTTTTCTTGTCCATCCAAGCTAAAGCCTGCATTATGGCCAACACTTCAGCGGTCTGTGCTGTCTCTGTTCGGGGTTGGATTGATTTATGGGGTCTCTGCACAGTTGAGGATCCTGATTTTGTGATCTGGGTGACCATGGTCTCTGTGCTATCGTGTATTGTCCCTGAGTTAATGACCTGGGAGTTGAACTGTCCCTGGGGTTCCTTATCTGTTGCATCCCCCTGCGCTGGGGTGCTTAGTTTTTTGGATGTTTTGATCTTTTCGCTTCTCACTCTCTCTGCTCTCCTGTCGTAAATGATTATCTCATTTAACTGTTGTTGGTGATTTAGCTGTGGCCATCTATCTGCCAGATTTATCCCTCCTGGTATGTCTTTAAGCAGTTTTTCTTGTTGTATTAGGGTGGCCTGTTCACTCCATATTACATTCATTCCTTGTTAAAGGTTTATCACTCCACTTGCTATTTCATTAGCTATGCTTCCTATTCTTCCGTCTAACCCATTGTTACCTGCAGCTGCTACTTTTGACCTGAACACATCTAGGGCTGTGCTTCCTCAAGTGGAGGAGGGGGTGGGAAACTGTCTGTGTCAGGGACAGAGTTTGGCTGTGGGACGTGCGGCAATTGCGGAGATTTTAGCCTTCTGGGAGGTGGCGGCGGTGGGATTTTTGGCCTGTTTTGCGGGTAAGGGATCGCTGGTTCAAGGCTCTGTATCGTGGGGTATTCTGGTCGTACGGATTGTCCGTGTCCAGGATAGTCATTAACTATGAGCAGATCGTTTAGTGTTTGATTTATGCCGGCGAACGGTTGGTGCGGCGGGGCATATGGATTAAGCGGGGCATTTGGTAGCTCTGGAGCTCTAGGGGGGGGTCTTTTCATAGCGTTCACTATAGCTTCATAGTTGCTGTTTCCTTTTGCGACTATCACTATTTTTTGGTCAACGTATTTATTCAATACTCGTCTCAGTGCTTCTATGGCTTCCCCTGAATCGTAGCCGAAAAGGGTAATTCCTATAGTTGCTGTGGGTTCCTGTCTGAGCGCTGCCCTGATGCCCTTTTCCATCATATCTGTGAGGTAATCCACATCAGATAGTGGTCCTTTATAATGAGCTTTTTTTTTTTGAGTAACACACACTGAGTATACCGATTATTTCTTTGTCTCTTTTTACTGGATAATAAAAGGTTGCTCCATCTGCGGCTGTTTTTGCCGCTGTGGCTTGCGTATCTGAATGTATTTGAAAGCCTGACCCTACCCTCTCTGATAAGGCTTTTGCTACTCCTGCTTCATGTCTCATAGCTCTGTTAGCTGGATTTAGGAACACTACATTATGTTCTCCTAGTGTCCGATTTTTTACGATTTCAGGTTTTCACACAAAATTCACATACAACAATTTCAATTCAATGAAACAGTTACAGTGGCTACCAGAACTATTCTATCATTCCTCTTTATCAGTCTTCACTGAGTTTGTAATGAGGTACTCTCCAGTCACTAGCTGGCTTTTCTCCCCCTCTTCTCTCTCTTTCTGCTCTGCTCTGCTGTTTTTATTCTACTCTCAGGCTGGAACCTCCTTCAGGCTCAAGAGTCACTCATACATGAGTCCTCCTTCTTCTTGGGCTGGGTCAGAATGTAACTGGTTTGATCCTGTTAAAACCAGAAGCACTGTATAAGGCTCGAGTGACTAGGTTACACATAGTGTCTAACTCTAAACAGTTTATATGTTAAATCACAGCTATCAAAAAATAAAACAAGTTATAATATGATGGTTATAAAAAGTGTAAACACGCTATAGGTTGTGCTGGCTATACTTTGTGCTGGCTATACTTTGAAATCAAAAGGGTTATAGTTTATACTAGCTATACTTTTATGCTTTCATACTTTTCTACGATCTTTCTACAGTTACCACATTTATGTTTAAAATAAAAACGTCTATTTGAATAGCTTGTATGGATGATTATCATGCAATTGACAGACAATGTTGATATTGGCGTTGGTATCAGTTGACAAGGTGTGTTTATAAATGGCAGTGGCACGGCCACCCTACTCACTGTACCTTCATGTTTAAAATAAAAACATGAATATATGAACCTGTGTATTATTTGAAAAGTATTGAATGCACACTAAAGAGGTATGTTTATACATGGCACTAAGCCCAGTTTAATATAAAACACAATTTTATACAAAGTCGGGGGTCCCTGCTCCATCTCTCTATCAGTTTGGGGGTCCTTGGCCTGAAAAACGTTGAAGACCCCTGGCTTATGCTATTCAGACAATGTTAAATGTTCACAGAAGACACATTTTCAAAACTACATATAGATAGTAAAATGAACAAATGTGATTCATATCTTTTATATATATATATTTATATATAATATATATCAAATAACCTTTTCACATTTTTTTGTTTCCTGAGCTAAACATAATTAAAATTCACTTATATAATTATTTGGTATTGTTTCATTAAGATGTTTTAGCATCATCCAGACTAAATTAAAGTATTTGTATTTACTTGATAATTCATGAGACATATTCTGAGAGATAGGTGAGATTATGTTACAAAAACATATTTCTTACCAGCCAATCAGGGCTTTGAGACATACATTTTTCTCCACCGTCAACAATCACAGTTATTAAATAGTTATTATGCCCTCAAAGAAAAATGTCCTGGCTCTAAAATCAAATTCACAAATATTCTTTATTTTATTTGGTTCACATCTATGTTTTTGCATTTTGTGTCACTTGAAAAAAACAAATCGAATTTGATCACATTTATTTAAGAATTTTCTTAAACTCATAAACTACTTCTACATGTGGTGAAGAGTACAGCACAGCTCTTTTTAGGTGACTCTTGTGTTATGTGCCTCGTTTGTTGCTCGGTAGGGTGAACATGCAGAGGCGAAGAAGCAGGAGGCGCGACTGGACAAACACATTTCAGCAGCTCAGCAGGAGAACAAACGTCTGAGAGAGTCTCTGCAGGAAGTCCAAGAGAAGCTTCCGCAGTTACAAAAACAGCTGCAAGACATGTGGCAGGCCAAGGTCAAGAATAGGGTGCGTTCACTTCACACCCGTTCAAAAAGCATACATACACATTGAACATCACTATCTGAACTTAGATACAAATATACTGAATGAAAAGCTCACGTTGGTATTTTAAGTTGATGAAATCGTCTGGGATATTTGTTTATTTTCTGAGATTTTCAAGGTTTTTTGTGCATTAGTGTTCATTACTACCTGAGCTTAAAGGCACAAAACTACATTATTTGAAGTTTATTTTAATACGTTTGTCCATCTTTCACATTAGTTTCATCTAACAACTTAAATGTAAGGTCACACGAGCATGGTGGACACTGTTGGACTGGGGGCATGGCCTTTTTTCACCTCACCACTAGGGGTCACCATAGTCCGAATGTTTTAATACTACACAAAGAGCTTTTATGTCTCTTTTATGTGCTTCGTTGGTGCCGCTATGAAACTAAATGTGTTGAGGTTTGATAATCAACCTCACATTTAGCACCTGATGACGGCCGGTGTACCGAGAAATAACTATTCAATACTAATAATGACTTGCCCTAAATATTGATATTAAGTTCCATTCTTTGAATCTAAACTTTCCTTTATGCATTTTCCTTACATCTACAATACCTGGGTCCGCTTTCACCTGCCACTTACTGTTGTTGTCTCTGACTATTTTATAGTAAAATGAATCATTTATTCACCAGAAAGGAAAGTGAGAACAGATGAGTAGAATGTTATAACTGACTAAACTAAGAACATAATACCCCGAAAATCATACACATTTTCCTTGAAATTGCTGATAATGTGTCTGACAGTTGTCGACTGAAGCTGGAGTGAAGCGCCGTGCTAAGGAGCTGAGGGACATGTTGATGAGCTGTTTGCTGCAGGAGCAGGCCATTGAGAAGGTAAACTCTCACATCGCACGGTTTACCTTCATTCGGCTCGACGGGTATTCATATTGTTGCTTTCGTCAGGTTCAGCAGGAGCGCGATGAGATGTCGAAGAAACAGACGGAGGCCATCGGTGACATGCAGCAGAAGAGCAGAATGAAGCACTTGTTGCTGGGCAGGAAAGTGGCAGCGCTGACCGACACTTTGGAGAAGAAGGAGGCCCAGCTCTACGCCATGCTCTCGGCCTCTAACATCGACCCAACTGCAGGCAGCAAACTCCAGGTAGGTTTTTTCTTTTTCTTTATCCTCCTTTTATTTGCACCAAATTAATCTTTGCACAACTTAAAAAGATGTGCATTCAAACATTTGTGCAGGTAAGAGCACATTTGTCGAACAGAAGAAAGGCGATCTTTACTGACTGTCTCAAAACAACCAGCCTTTTAATAGCCAATGGGGCACCACAGGGTTCTATGCTCGGTCCGTTATTATTCACCATCTACATGAACAATATCATCACTCCAACTCAGACCAATATCATGTTTTTATACAGAGGACAAACACTCCTGTATCCAACTCAACCCATGTCTAGAATACAGTCTACTGAATGTGTTTAATCCTCAAGAACCTTGTTGTGCATTTACATACAACATCCCTGACTTTGACGTTGTTCAATCTTATAAATATCTCGGAATTTAGTTAGACAGCAGACTTCCTTTGAAACCTCACGTGGAACAACTGGTGCAGACTCTTAAGATAAAAATGAATATAGCATGTTTAAAGCATGTTCTTCCTCAAAACATTGTGCAATCTACATGTGTATCATTACAGAATACACATAGTCTACTTGTACTGTACTAAGTATATCACATCTGTTCTGGAAGTGACTAGGACCCTGTTCACACCTGGCTTTAACATACGTTAAGCTTTTGATAACCGAACTGCCTCCCGCTACTTAACACTATAGAAAGAATACAAAGGACTTTAAAACTTTAAACTCATTGATTTTTGTTTAATGAGCAAACCCCTGCGTGTTCACATCCAAACTCCTTTTTCCTTTGCCTCGTCTTGTCCGACGTCACTCACTAGAAGAACAGTTAAATCATCAGCGTGTTGTTCTTCTTCTGGCCAACACCTTCCTATAATGATTCCTCATGAACAGGGCAAACTGCAGCGGACACTAGCATGGTTTTACACTGAAGGCTTGCAGTCATTCTTCTTTTGAATTAAGATTTTCTTTAAATATTTGTGTGGGAGCTTCAAGAACAACTCTCTGAAAGTGTTTTCCTGCTTGTAGGAAATACTGGAGTCCAAACAAGCCACCATCAACGCCTTGCAGTGCGGTTTGGCTCAGGATTGTATGGTCAGTTAACTTAATTAAAAGGGTTTTCACGCATTCATGAAATCATTGTGAGAGTGATCACAGTCAGCTGAATGAAACACGTGTGTGTGTGTGTGTGTGTGTGTGTGTGTGTGTGTGTGTGTGTGTGTGTGTGTGTGTGTGTGTGTGTGTGTGTGTGTGTGTGTGTGTGTGTGTGTGTGTGTGTGTGTGTGTGTGTGTGACCTGCAGGAGTATGACGACCTTCTGAAGACCTGCAAGGAGAAGATGAAGGATTTGGGCGTGACTCCCTGACATTTTGATTATTTCCTCAAATAAAACTTTATTGAATGATCAAACCCATGTCGCTTTACTGCAGCGCCTTTATTGTTTTGATACAAAGTTTCTTAATCAATGTGATGGCCTGAACCATCATATATATATATATATATGTGTATATATATATATATATATGTGTATATATATATTACCTTCAGTAAAAGTGACTTTATTGTAAAAAAAAGTCTGTCTATGGGAAATGTCCGCCTATGAAAATTAGGTCTATTGTATTTAAAAGTGTCTCGGCTGTAGTTTCATAATAAATACATATTCTGATATTCATGCTCTGAGGTGTAGGGCTGATATCATTTCAATCTCCAGGGTGGTTTTGTTCTGCACTTCGTCTCTGATGGGATGAGTCCATTAATTGATCAATTTCATCACTTTTTGCTGTATTCAATATTTTTGTTACGACCATCATCATCAAATGTATGAGTCAACATGGCCGTGTTTTGTTCTGCCTCGAGTAGAGTTATCTGAAAAACTAAACGTCTTCTAGAAATATTCGTCATTTTAAACATTACCCTAAAACTCTAATCTAGCATCTAAGGGAAACATTAACCTGCCCACTAGAATCTGAAATAAAGTTTTGTGGTGAATCAGTTTGATGAAACGTGTCATGCTGCACGCCACCAGTCAGGTAAGACGTTATTAACACCAGTGGCCACTAGAGGGCACATTCCACTCAAGTAGCCCAAATAATGACTGTGATTCCAGATCAACCCTCATCCTCAACTCCCTGTTTGTTAAAACACCTTTCATAAGGAAGCAGACCGAGCTGTCAACAGTAGCCTGCAGCATTTAAAAATCCTATTCACCTGTAGTGTCTTCAAAGTGTCTGTAATTGAACTAAACATCTCTTTAAAGGACGTTTTCTCTAAATAGTTTTTTTCTCAGACTCTGATCCAGAAATCTCCACTTCAGTAGCTCTTACATACACCAAACCTTTTCATTCCTCTCTATATTCTGAAGGTTTCTACAGAGGGGTTTGTTCACATATCATTCAGAGACTCATTTATACAACATATTAATAAAAACATGGAGAAACATGCTGTCTTATGGCTGTTGCCAGTGTTTTCTAAATTATGAAGTTCTACAAAGAGATATCCAAAACTCCCTCAGTAACAACCTTTGACTCTAAGATTTCAACAAAATGAAACAAGAATTTTCGGATGCAAATTAGCACGTATTTGATACAATCATGCCTCATTTGTGTATTTAAACACACGTTTTTTTTTATTAGCAAGTAATCCACTGGGGAAGTTTTGTTATCTATTAGTTACATGTTTACCCCATTCTCCTGGGTGTACCTACAGCACAAACTTGTACGGCCTCATTCCTTAACTTACCATCTCTTGTACCATCATGTACTGTACTAGTAAACCGTCAATACAAAGAAAGACTAGATTAGTAGGCTATCCAAATCCAACCATTTGCATGGATTGTAGTAGTTAACTAGAAAATTCCGCAGAAAATTTTGACAGTGTGGCTTCTACTGCCCGAAGACGTTGCAATATATAGCTACACATGCCGATGTTACCAGTAGTATCGTTGAGGTTCGATTGAGATATCGCTTCTCTCTTTTCTGCATTTTAGATTCATACTCTTGGATTGAATCTTGTATTCGTGATGGACAGTCCACAAATGGCTCGCATCATTTCTGTACTGGACATATACATCTTTGTTTGAGAAGCCTTTGGAAATGATGGGAGCCAACACTCCCATCAATTCTGTATTCGAGATCAATACATTTGTTTGAGCATGTTTGTTTTGTCTGACGCTCCCATCATTTCTGTACGAACCTCATTCTGAGCTTCATGTTAAGATACAGTTACTCTATGGGGCTTTTATTTTGAAAGGGTGGGACTGGGTGGGTGAGAGAGGGGAGAGGAGACATATTCATAATGTTTGACACACAAACACAGAGGTTATTAAATTACAGGCTACATCACAAGCATTTCAATTTGAATTCACTCTGTGATGACTGTATGAGAGAGAGAGACACAGAGAGAGAGACACAGAGAGAGAGAGAGAGGGAGAGGAGTGTATGTGCGTGTGTGTCTGTGAGTCTGTGTTTATCAACGTCACTAATTAGCTCAATCACAAGCACCTGTGTGCCTGCAGCCTGTTCATGGAGAAAAAACAGGGAAACACTTGTCAAACAAATCCTCAAAAAAAAAACATAACCATAGCGCCTATTGCTCCGAAAAATGATACTTGAGAGGAAGGATGAGTTGAAAGTCTGTAGTGTAAAAAATGTGGCTTAACTGGCGATCGGGAAATGGGGTACCGTGTTCTGTGGAAGATGTTCTTGAAGTAAAATTTAACATTGGTCTCTATGGAGCAGAAAGTTGGTTTTCCTCTCAATTAAAGGCTTTTGTGCCAAATGTGTAAATCTGTGGAATCCTGAAAACTGTGCTAGCTATCAAAATGTCCATTTGGCTCAATAATGTCCAGCGTTTTGTCTACGTTTTAAACTTTGAATAATTTGTCTACGTTAACGTATGGCTAGTCAATATGGGTCCAAAGTTCAGTGTTTTTTTTTGCTCTTTTCACGCCGAAAACCCATTCAAGTGAATGGAGAAATTTTGCTCCGTTTTTCGGGATTTTCGGGAAAAAGCTGGGCGAATTTCTCAGAAAAATTCTTAGCACACTATTTCCGATCAGGCCGCACGTTTTGATGTATTTTTTGCGCAGGTGTTGGCAACGCTGTGTGAGGAGAAGTGCGCCAAACTTTCTGGATAAACATCATGATTAAGCCCGATGGATTATACACAGTGTGCTTTGGCACAGGCAGTTTTACTGCCTTTGTGCTACAAAGCCACACTGAATTATAACCACCTGCTTTGCTTTATCCCACACTTCCACCACTATATACTCTTGACTGTCTCCCTTTTCCAGTACCCTATATGGAATATCTTGTTTGATGAATGTAGCACACCCTCCTCCTGCCCCATGATCTCTGTTTTTCCTTATCACTGAATATGTATTACAAAATCAAACAAGTCTCTAGTACACACATTACATCTGGTTTTACATCCATTTCTTTAATGAAATGATTGAATTCCTGGCCATTGGCCAGTAGACTTCTGGCATTCCATTGTAAAAGTATTACCATTATTAGTGTTAACAAACCCATGGTGCTTCCTGGCTTGACTGATTAGTGAGGTTCTCCCTCACTTCTTCCCATATCAGTCCCACTAATCCTAAATGGTTCACTGCTGCTTTGACAATCAGCTGGATTTTATAATTTTTTGACTTTACGTCTTCTGTGCTGTTAATCACTCCTGCAATGAATGTTAAAGTCCTTTTTGTCCACATATATCCTGTCATTTGTTTTTTGTAGCTCTTGATCCCCCATTGTTGCTTGAATCCTTTAACATTGTTCCTTACTTTTGTTTCTCTTACAGCTTCTACATAAGTTATCCTTCTTTCCACTCTTACTTTTTGGATTTCATTCTCCCGCCTCATCACTTCACACCCTCCATATGCCACATTATAGGCTCCTCCACAGTTACAACATTTTGGTTGTGTCCCTGTTCCACACTTTCCATACTCGTGGTCGCCACCACACCTAGCACATCTTCTCTTCTCTTCTCAGTTTTTGGCTGTGTGCCCAAACCTCTGGCAATTAAAGCACCTCAATGGCTTTGGCACATACACTCTCACTGGGTAACTCAGATAACCCAGGAACACCTTCTTTGGCACATTCTTTTCTTCAAACTCAATCAGTACGGATTCACTGTCCTTTTTTACTCCTTCTCTTGTCATTTTTAGTCTTTGAGCATTCACTAATTTTCCTCCTTTGAAATTCCTCTTTAGTTCCTCCATACCAACACTCACTGGCACCCCTGTGATAACTCCTTTACATCCACCATTTTGTGCTCCCATTTTGTGCTCTTGCATAATCATAATAAATAATAAATAGAACATGTGTGTCAGCAAAGATGCCATCTAAGAGGACTATGCTCATCATGTCTTGAAGATTATTATTATTATGTTATGGACTTTCTGTGACTTTTTTTATGACATGCTATGTGATATTTTTTTATCGCACACTATACGTTCACATTTTTTAAATACTTTCATGGCATAATTTACTATAACTTCTATATGCAGAGAGAGTCCTAAACAGGTTTCTGAGAAACTACCATATCAGCAGAGCATTAACTTAATGCACAGCAGAGTATAGGGCAGGTATTAAAGGGAAAATACACCTACATTGTGTGTAAAGTGTCTTTATTCTTTGATCGCTGGGTAACCATAATTACCTCGGAGTTACAGCATTATATTGATGAACAGTAGAGCTGCATTCACATGCTCTGACTGTCATGAAGACAGACATTTTTGCTGAAACGTGCTGAAACATTTTACAGCAGTTGCACAGCAGTGGAACGTTTCAAATACAGTCAGCACACTGAGCACAGATAGTGCAAGAAATATGATCGCTACTGTAAAGGGAATACTGCTGTTAAAAATAACCTTATTTGTTTTAATAAGTGTTTGCAAACCAAATGTTATTGCACTTTTGTTCATATAGCAGTACTTTTAAAATAAAAGTGCACAATACACTACTTTTGAATTCATTATTGAACTTTGCCATAACAATGCAATTAATCGCGATTAAAAATTGTAATCGTTGCCCAGCACTAGTTTATATATTATAATGTAATTAATTAAAAACAAAGAAGGTACGACTCATTTGGGGTGGGTGGGGTCGGGTGCGGTGGGGGGGCTTACAATGTTCCTATATCATCAAAGGGGGGCTTGACAGAAAACGTTTGGGAACCACTGTCCTAAGCAGTGGAGCGGAACTTGTGCCTTGGTACAGTTAGTGATGCCATTCTATGCATTGCCCATGGATGGCGCCTCCCTGCGTAACCTCCTAGAAACAGACCACCACCATCGGAGTAAGAGGTCAGCGCCATCTGCGCCATCTGACAGTTTCAGTCAGTCTGCGTACATAGATGACATCGGGGTCCCTAGGGGAGTGCCTGATGAAGGCCAGAAATCAAATTGCTGCAGGATTTGAATCAGTACTATTTTGGTGGGCAACAATAAATAAAAATGTTGATTGGATTAACTATATTTATTATAACCAACAGAGGTTTATCAGACATGTTGCTGGCGGAGAAGGCAGGAGTTTGCAAAATGTTTGGTTCATCATGCATCCATCCATTTTCCTCCGGTTATCCGGGGTCGGGTCGCGTGGCAGCAGGCCAAGCAGGCTGACCCAGACTTCCCTCTCGCCCGCAACATTTTCCAGCTCATACTGCGGGATCCCAAGGCGTTCCCAGGCCAGTTGGGAGATATAATCCCTCCAGCGTGTTCTGGGTCTTCCCCGGGGTCTCCTCCCAGTTGGACGTGCCTGGAAAACCTCCAGTGGGAGGCGTCCTAATTAGATGCCCGAACCACCTCAGCTGGCTCCTTTCGACGCGAAGGAGTAGCGGCTCGACTCCAAGTTCCCTCCTGATGTCCAAGCTCCTTACCCTATCTCTAAGGCTGAGCCCGGCCACCCTACGGAGGAAACTCATTTTGGCCGCTTGTACCCGCGACCTTGTCCTTTTGGTCACGACCCAGAGTTCGTGACCATAAGTGAGGGTAGGAACGTAGACCGACCAGTAAATCTTCACCAAGACGGTCCGGTGCAGCGCCTGCTTTACTGCTGCAGCCGCACCGATCCGCCTGTCGATCTCCCGCTCCATCTTACCCTCACTCGTGAACAAGACCCCAAGATACTTGAACTCTTTCGCTTGCGGTAGGCACTCCGTCCCCACCTGGAGGGAGCAATCCACCGGTTTCCGGCAGAGCACCATGGCCTCAGATTTGGAGGTGCTAACTCTCATCCCCGCCGCTTCACACTCGGCTGCAAACCGCCCCAATGAATGCTGGAGGTCACGATCTGAGGAAGCCAACAGGACCACATCATCTGCAAACAGTAGAGAGGCGATCCCGAGACCTCCGAACCTGACGTTTTCCATCCCCCGGCTGCGCCTAGATATCCTGTCCATGAAAGTCACGAACAGGACCGGTGACAAAGGGCAGCCCTGGCGGAGGCCAACAACCACCGGGAACGTGTCTGACTTATTGCCGAGGATGCGGACAGAGCTCCTACTGCAGTCGTACAGAGACCAGATGGCCCGTTGTAATGGGTCCGGCACCCCATACTCCCGCAGCACCCCCCACAAGAACCCCCGAGGGAGGGTTCATCATGTTGCACTTTAATACCTAACAACACAGCACCTGATGGCTCAGTGACGAGAGCACTGCAAGGCCTAACTTCACTGTCGGAAAAATTTGAATGAGAATGCTGGAATTGATGACCCTTTCGCTAGAATGCTGGAATCATGGTTCGGCAAGTGGAAGCATTTGGCCTCATCACTGTTTATTTCGATCTTTGTGGCAGTTGCTGTCCTCGCTGTTTGTGGGTGTTGTCTCATCCCTTGTATGAGAGAACTCCTACAGCGATTGATAGACACTGCACTAACTAAACAGTCTCTAGTGTACCAACAGATTCCCCAAACCGACGAAGAATACGACACTCCAGGGGACCCTCCAGGTCCCCCACCTGACTACTATGATGACGCAATCGTGGCGTTGTTTGAACTAAATGCTGACACTGGACTGTAAAGCAATTATGATTCACATGTCAAAAATCGAGAGAAGTGACACACAGTGATGAAGACGTTTTCTGAACTATTGCTGATAAAGACAGGACACAGCTAATTATATTCATTGAAGTTTTTATTATTTGTTTTATGTATTTGGAGTTACATTTAAAACACATACCCTTATTAAACTCATTATGTATTTTCATTATTATTATGTGTTATACTCAAGTATAAACAGGAGGGAAATGTTGGAGAAATACAGAATGATATCTGCATAATGCTTGTACTTTTTCATGATGCTTGATAACTGAGAAACAGAAACTAGCCGTGACCTTGCAGTCCACAGGATGTCTTTGAAGACAGAAAACATTGAAGTTTGTTTCGAAGTAAGATAAAGGAGGACTGGTTCAACCTGTTACCAACCCTCACCATACTTTGTTATGAAGCTTGTTTATCACTGTGTATAAAAGACAGAGACTTAGAGACAGATCTCTGAGCAGCCACGAGACGCAAAACTGTATGTGCTGTATCCTGCTGCTTCTTGCAAGAATAAAGGTCGAGTAGAATTTTTACAACAGTTTCGTCCTAAAACGGTGTTTCTTTTTGTCCGAGGAGAGCTGAGAGGAGTCTCCGTCTAAAAAGGAGTTAAGAAAGGGAAAATGTACAAATCACTTAACTTAAATTATTACACCATAACCAGAAGTGGAAGAAGTTATTCTGATATTTGTCGGTTTGTAAAACACAACATTAAAAGTTGGCCCCTCCTCCCCGGCTCAACAGCAGGTGAAAGACAAACCCTGATTCACTCTCATGTTAGAACGAGCTTTGTCCGCTTGGCGTCTCGCCCCGCTGTGTGTCTGCCATTTTCATAGCTTCCTCTTGGATGCACCATTTCTACCTGACACCTGGTGGCTCAGTTTATTTAGAGGTTAACGCTCTCTCTCTGCAGAGAAAACCACTTCTAGTGGGTCAGAAGTGATCATTGAGAGACATTATGTTTATATGAGTCCATGCATTGTTTTTTAGGAGAATCCTCCTCATTCCTGTCCACCAGTTTATGGTTGGTGGAGTTTCATGTTGTTCCTGAGGAGTTTTCTCAGTCGTCACTCAACCAGTGAGTGACTCAGCTTTTACAACAGGTGGAATATTTTAACATCAACAACAAATGGAAAATGTGCAGATTATATCAGGTCCAGTCATGACGTCATGAAATGAATAAATGTGAATCTTGAAACGCTGCTTTGCATCAGGATCATATCTTGAAACTCAACTCTTTTGAGACAAATGTTTAAAAGTTGATCATTAAATATGAGAGAAAGGTATTATACGACAATTTAAATGTTTCATATTAGTTTAATTTGATAACTCTTTTGTCAGCCAGCTGTTTTTAAGCAGTAAAAGAAAACTGAACAGAATTAGTCTTTTGATGGCTTCATGTTTGTCTATAACTCTTCCTCTGAGGAGACAAGAAATATTTAACAACTAAAGAAATTAAATGTTTTCAAACGTGGAGCAGGTTTTAACCGAGGCTCTGTTTGTAAATGAGGAAACAAAGTTCACATTCACAGCGCTGCTCCTCTTCCTGGAATGAACCACAGCTTGATAACCCCTCCTTCTTCCTCCTGCTCTCAAACACAGCCGGCTCTACTGTGTCCACATGTTTCCTTGTTCCCTCCCCTTCAGATCTACAGTTTTAAAGATGGGTGTAACCAACATGGTGGTGAAGCAATAGAGCTGACAGGCTCCATTCACTGAACAAACACATGTTGTTCAGATCAGAGGTCGAAGCAGAGTCGCTTCTAGTGAAGTGAAACTCAGACAGTCGTTGTTACTGAGAGGTGAAATGGCGCAGAAAGGAGTTCAGCTGGATCTGGAAATAATCTCTTGTTCCATCTGTCTGGATCTACTGAAGGATCCGGTGACTACTTCCTGTGGACACAGCTACTGCATGAACTGTATTAAAACACACTGGGATGAAGAGGATGTGAAGAAACTCCACAGCTGCCCTCAGTGTAGGCAGACCTTCAGACCGAGGCCTGTCCTGCTGAAAAACACCATGTTAGCAGTTTTAGTGGAGGAGCTGAAGAAGACTGGACTCCAAGCTGCTCCTGCTGATCACTGCTATGCTGGACCTGAAGATGTGTCCTGTGATGTCTGCACTGGGAGGAAACGGAAAGCCATCAAGTCCTGTCTTGTCTGTCCGGCCTCTTATTGTGAGAAACACCTTCAGCCTCATTATGACGCGGTTCCTTTAAAGAAACACAAGCTGGTGGACCCCTCCAAGAAGCTCCAGGAGAACATCTGCTCTCGTCACGATGAGGTGATGAAGATTTTCTGTCGTACTGATCAGCAGTGTATCTGTTATCTCTGCTTAATGGATGAACATAAAGGCCACGACACAGTCTCAGCTGCAGCAGAAAGGACTGAGAGGCAGAGAGAGCTGGAGGTGAGTCGACTAAACATCCAGCAGAGAATCCAGGACAGAGAGAAAGACGTGAAGCTGCTTCAACAGGAGGTGGAGGCCGTCAATCGCTCTGCCGACGAAGCGGTGAAGGACAGCGAGAAGATCTTCACCGAGCTGATCCGTCTCATGGAGAAAAGAAGCTCCGATGTGAAGCAGCAGGTCAGATCCCAGCAGAAAAGTGAAGTGAGTCGAGTCAAAGAGCTTCAGGAGAAGCTGGAGCAGGAGCTCTCTGAGCTGAAGAGGAACGACACTGAGCTGAAGCTGCTCTCACACACAGAGGATCACAACCAGTTTCTACACAACTACCCCTCACTGTCACCACTCAGAGAATCTACAGACTCGTCCGGCATCGATATCCGTCCTCTGAGCTACTTTGAGGACGTGACAGCGGCTGTGTCAGAAGTCAGAGATAAACTACAGGACGTTCTGAGAGAGAAGTGGACAAACGTCTCACTGGCAGTGACTGAAGTGGACGTTTTACTGTCACATTCACAAGCAGAGCCCAAGACCAGAGCTGAGTTCTTAAGATATTCAAGTGAAATCACACTGGATCCAAACACAGCACACACAGAGCTGTTATTATCTGAGGGGAACAGAAAAGCAACATTAATGAGTGAACAACAGTCTTATTCTAGTCACCCAGACAGATTCACAACATATTATCAGGTCCTGAGTAGAGAGAGTCTGACTGGACGTTGTTACTGGGAGGTGGAGAGGAGAGGAGGAAGAGTTGATGTAGCAGTCGCATACAAGAACATCAGGAGAACAGGGTTCTCTAATGAATGCGTGTTTGGATGCAATGACAAATCTTGGGTGTTACGTTGTGACAACAACAGTTTTACATTTTGGTACAACAATATCCAAACTCGCGTCTCTGGTCCTCAGTCCTCCAGACTAGGAGTGTACCTGGATCACAGAGCAGGTATTCTGTCTTTCTACAGCGTCTCTGAAACCATGACTCTCCTCCACAGAGTCCAGACCACATTCACTCAGCCTCTCTATGCTGGACTTTGGATTTATTCTGGTGATGATGGAGACACTGCTGAGTTCTGTACACTAAAATAGTCAGAAGTGATTTAAGGAACAGCAAATTCATTTTTGTGTTTTAATCCTGAAACTCATTTTGTCTCCATCATTGTCACTTAATTGCTTAATTGTTCTTCACCTGTCAATCAAACCTTGTGGGCGGTACTTTGACATCTTCTCATTATTGTTCTGTAAATGTTTGAGTGTCTTTAGGTGGAGCTCCTTTCTGTGTCTGTTTAGCCATGGAGGCTATCACTGCTCATGATGATCTTTGTTGACCTGAACTGATATTTCGCTTCATGAAAATGTAAACTGCTCTGAGGTTTAAATGTCTGATAAATATTAGTATTGATGTATTTGTTAGCTGTTGTTTCTCTTCCACTGCATGGCTCTTAAAGAGAGAAATCACCAGAGCTTCTTTTATCAAAGATGTTTAGTTCTCAGCACTCTTTATGAACATTTCTTTAAGTGAAATTATGTTTATTTTCTATAACAGATTAAATGTTGTTCTTGTTGTTTTCTTAATCGTTGTACAATAGAGGTACTATGATGTATTATATAACTCATTATTATAATCATAATCAATAAGTAAATCATTCATTATTCTCTTCACATAACTGAGATTCTGGTCAAACTAATAGATGATGAGGATGAAGTGAATGTGTTCATGAAATCATTGAACAAGAGTCATTGAACAGACTTCACTGATGGGATGTGAACAAACTGAAGGTTTACATGATGAATAAAGTATTTCTTGATTCAACAATGAACAAAGTGTTTTCTTCTTGTCTTATTTACAGGGTTTCATACAAAGCTGATGGAGGAAATGTGAAACTAATATGAGAGAATAACTGAGTCAGTTTTCCTCCTGAAACACCACAAAGTACAGAGTTCATGTTCATCACTTTTTATGACTTATTTCGACATAATCAATTATTCAAGCATGTTATGTGTGAAAACAAAACAAAACAGTCTCACCAGCAGAGGAAGAGAGCGACTCCATGTGAAGGTGAGCTTTGATACCAGGAACCACACGGGGCCTTCTGCTCATGAAGCTTGGGACCCGCATCCTGCAAGACAAAGAGCCAGCGAGACAGAAGATACATGGACGTCTAAGGAAAGGAGGAGAGATTCAGCAGCTGCTCATGATGAGCTCAGGTTATGTCTGATTGTCAACATGAGTTCCTTTATAATCAGGACATTTACCTCCACAGTATTTACCAAATCTATAGAAACTGGAATATTACCAAATGAGCAGAAAGTATCACCTGTGGGTAAATGTGAAGTCCATTCAACAACTACCTCCCTCTTTCTGTCCCTCCATGTTTCTCAAAGGTTTTGGTAAAGTTGGTTTACAATAAAATGCAGGAGTGGAACTTCCTGTATTACCAGCAGTATGGATTCTGAAGAAGAAGGTTTGACATCATCGTCTGTGCTTCAAAACTGTTGCTTTAAAAAACAAGCAATATGCTTTATGAATATTTCCTGTTTGACTCTGTTAATCAAACCAATTTACAAAATGGTTCCAATTAAAAAAACATCTCTCAATGTCAAAAAATCACATTTGCTGAAAGTCTTTAGTGAATCAGTGAATTCCCCACAGGTCTCATCCACAGGTTTCCTTTGAGTCCTGATTGATGAAACTCTGAGCTTGAAGAGTCATATTCTGTTTGTTTTCAATAAAACATATAAATCAACATCGTTGGCAACTTTCAAAGTTTGCTTCACCAAAAGAGTTCAACAACTTTCTCTGAAGCTTCATTTATCCGTACCTCATTTCCTGCTTTATATGTTGGGGAGCCACTTATCCCGCTCAACTTCATCAGCTTCATGTTTCTACAAAGAAGCACTTTGTATCAAAGTGAAGTGTGAACAATAAATCAGTTTGACTCATTTAAGAGAACTCATGTCTGACTTTAAGAGAAATAATATTTATTTAAAGAAACAGACGATTACATGACTCAATGAGGAAACCTAAAACACTAACAACTTAACATGTGCAACAGTTCAAATGGTGTTTGCAACTGAAAGCAGTGAGCAGCAACATGAACACATCACTCTACTCTGTTGTCAGCAGGTTTAATGTGACGTTCTTTAAAACACAAATACATTTCACTACTTGTTTAGTTTTGGTAGAATTATCAGTGAATTACTATGTATTCATGTAAATGTTTAACTGACTACAAGAATCCTAATGACTTGTTTTAGGACACAAATCTTTATGTAACATATTTCATACCTAAACATAAATCTTTTAAAATGTGTTAAATGTAAACTTTTAATCCCTGAGCCTCAACTCTTGATGCATATATCGAAGATGAACAGATTTTTGATCACATGCAGAGTTTATTGTTTAGTGTGACGTCAGATTTTGTGTTCAAGAGTTTGTGTTGTGCAGAAGAATGTGAAATGTGCTCATTACTCAGATGATATGGATCTCC
Organism: Leptoclinus maculatus; assembly: GCA_032191485.1. Classification (NCBI taxonomy): domain Eukaryota; kingdom Metazoa; phylum Chordata; class Actinopteri; order Perciformes; family Stichaeidae; genus Leptoclinus; species Leptoclinus maculatus. The sequence goes on along the minus strand of JAVDOI010000002.1, from coordinate 38,729,807 downwards.
ATGTTTACTTGTGAATATTCACGTCATCAGACAACTCAAGATGACTGTATGATTGTGGAGTTGGTCTCATAGGTTAAACATATTATGCATTTATAATAACTTTAAATTCAGGGTATAGCGTTCGCTAATGGCGGGTTTCAGGGCCGTGTCGCTGCACTGTTGACCAGAATTGGAGATCATTTTAAGGAAAGAGCGGATTGGACAAAAATAACTGCACCCAAAATCCAGGGCTGGCAAACATGCAGATTGACAGAAACATACGCAAAAGTGTTACAGAGCAAACAACAAAAGAAAAAAGGAAAACAAAATGCAGAAGTATATTTTGTTGATGATGATGATGATGATTAAGGGCCTGAGCCCTTCTGTTCTGATGTGTATTTCCGAGACAATCAAAGACGCGGAGGCTTCCGTGGGCCGGGGGCGTGGAGGACGGGGCGGAGGGAGAGGAAGGGGAGGACACCAAAAAAGAGAGGGAGTGGAGAAGAAGGCCGTTGGGCAAGGGACTGCAGGCAGAGGAGGGAAGGAGGAGGAGCGGGAGGAGGAGAACGACAGAGCTCCGCATGACTGACCGTGCACACTCACACACACACACTGACATACCAACGCAGACACAGACTGATAATGAGGAAGAAGAGACAGAAAGTCTAGAATTAGAGCAAATAGAGCAATGCCTCATGCAGGAAGAAAAGCTATTTGTAACTCTAAAAGTAGAAGGATGTGATGTGACTTTTTTGTGTGATTCCGGAGCATGCAAATCTGTTATCCTAATATCCGAAGATAAAAAACTAATGAAACAGTCATCAACAACCATAATGGTAAGATCAGCAAGTGGGCAGGTGCAATCTGAATACCTTTCCTGACCATTTATGATCACAGATCCAAAAACAGGTTTAAGAACAAAACAACAGTTCGTGCTGTCCAAAAACTGTCCAGTGAACCTGTTAGGTAGAGACTGCATGTCTGTGTTAGGACTAGGCGTGGTCCCCACACCAAAGGGTATGCAAGTAATCAGAGTGTCAACAAATGACTGTTATGTACAGGAGGGTGTAGCTTTACTAAACTATTTCTATAGTTTAGACCTAACCACTGCGGGGCCACAGTCAATTACACAAGAACTAAAAAGAAAAACAGAAGATGTGGCTCCACCAATTGCTCAACAACAACAACGATATACATTGAACAATGTACTACAGGTATGCAGGACCAGATAAAAGATATGAAGACAAGTTCTTTAAAGCACCAACAGCAACATTAAGAATGACACATCTTTACTGGAATGACAGGTTTCCTACAGGTTTTGTAGGGGCTGCGTGTACACTTCAGGAAGAGGAAAAGAAGCTCTTCAGGGGAGGGAGTGCACCGCATGTCTCGCTAGCCAAACCACCCGCTGCTATGTGGAGAGATGTGGGAGGGTTTGTGACAGATGCAGAAGAGTCAGGGGGAGTATGGGAACCTGTGAAAGGGAATCTCAAGGTTTACTATTCACCCTCGCTAAAAACCTACACAACCAAACTCAACTGGGTTACTGTAGCAAAGAAAGCAGTGCATATGAAAACAGATGAGACATGTTCACCTTCTCCTCAGAAGAGGAGGAGGCTTTAAAAACAATAGATGAAGCTCTCTGGTCTCGAGGACCTGCAGATGTAGGGAAAGTAAAAGGGATAGAGCCTGTAACGATAACTCCAAAAAGCAGTTTTAGGCCTTTTCAGAGACAATATCCAATAAAACCAGAGGCTGCTGAGGGAATGAAACCAATATTTGAAGCACTATTAAAATCAGGTGTAATCAGAGAATGTCCAGATTCACCATGCAACACACCTCTGTTTCCAGTTAAAGAAGCAGCACCGTCCACCGGCTGGAGGATGGTTCAAGATTTACAAGCAGTAAACAAAGCAGTAGTGCCTAGAGCACCATTAGTGCCAGATCCACATACTCTTTTAAATTAAATGAATCCTGAGTGTCAATACTTTTCTGTGATAGATCTAGCAAACGCCTTTTTCTCTATACCAGTACATGAAGACTGTCAGCTCTGGTTTGCTTTTCAGTTCAATGGGAAGAAATATACTTACACTAGGATTCCTCAGGGGTATTGTGAAAGTCCAACTCTCTCAAGTAATGGCAGCTACTTTATGTAGATGATATTTTGATATGTTCAAAAACTCAAGAGAAATGCAAAGAAGATACTCTTGCCTTACTAGAATTCCTTTGTGAACAGGGACATAAAGTAAGCAAAAATAAACTACAACTGTGGAAAGAAAAAGTAAAATACCTCGGCTACGATCTATCCAAAGATGGTCGCTCACTAGATGAAAAGAGAAAAGAAGCCATTTTAAAAGCACCAAAACCTCAAACAAAGAGACAAATTTCTGCAGAAGCTGGATTCCAAATGATGCTGAGATGGTAAATCCCTTATCAAAATTGATTTATGATAAACATACGGCAGCACATGACAAACTAAGCTGGACTCCTGAAGCAGAGGAAGCTTTTGTACTGGTAAAGAAAATGCTAACAAGCTCATCTGTGTTAGCTTTACCAAACTACAAAAAAACATTCACACAGACAGTTGATTGCAGGGGAGGTTTTATGACATCTGTGTTAACCCAAGAACATGGAGGAAAACACAGACCTATAGCTTTCTATTCCTCTCAACTAGATTCTGTTGCTAGAGCTATGCCTGTTTGTCTACAAGCTGTAATCGCAGCATCAATGGCTGTACAAACATCTGCACCGATAGTGTTACCTTTAACGCTAAAAGTACCACACGCAGTTTCAGTTCTACTTCTGCAAAATAAAATAACTTGCATGTCACCTGCAAGACATCTCTCATGCATGGCAGTGTTGCTCTCACAACCTCATTTGACTATTGAAAGGTGTAAACACTGAATCCATCCACACTGTTACCAACAGCTGAGGAAGGGACACCACATGACTGTATAGCTGCAACTGAAAGTCGTGTATTACCAAGAACTTGACAGATATTCCATTTAAAGATGCAAATGTGACTATGTTTGTTGATGGCTCATGTAAAAATAATTTAGATGGTACAAATGCAACAGGATATGCAGTAGTAACCAGTGATGGGCCGTCGGGGCCAGCTAAGCCTTCTCTGCTGGCCTAAACAGAATCACAAAGTTATAGCTATTTTATAATTTAATAATTTTTCACAAATACACTACATGTATTATAATTATTTTTCCCATTAGCTTATTTTCTCATTGCACAGTTCCTGTCTTCCTCTGTTGCTCTGCTTCCAGCACAGCTTGTTTTAAGGAGAGCTTTTATTCAATCAGATTCAGCCCCTATGTCTCTATGTAAGGAGAGAGGCCCGATGCCCGCTAGAGAGCCTTTGCAGTTTAAGTAAATGGGGACAATATTGTTGATTGTCATAGTCTTCAACTAATCAGATCTTTAGTTTGACATGTTGGGCGTATTCTTTGACGTGCCAGTGGTACTCAGGTAGCCTGCTAAGTACGTCTGCATTAACGTGCGCCGTGATTGGTCAGTGGGCCAGCGTGACTTTTGTCAAACAGAAAGCTAGCTAACAGATCTTAGTGTTTAGTAAGAGTTCATGTTGAAACATATGTAAGAGAAGTTATGACATTTTTAGCGTTTTGCTTGGTGTAGATTCTTTGTTTTTTTAACAATCAATGGCTGAAGGAGGAGAAATGGATTCATGAGTTACTGACTTTGTTAACAAAGAAAGGAGGATGGACTTTGTCTTTAAGTGAAGGCAGCTGTGGTAAGTCAACTGCTTTTGTGTTTTTACATCTGAGTTTCTACTGTGTTCATTTGTCTATCGTGACATTTTTATGAATAATATGAATGGCTCGTGCTCTAGCGCCGCAGTGTTGCTGGATTGATTTGTTGCTTTGTTGTTGCTGGTTCTTGTGAGTTTGTTCTTGTCATTGTGTTAATTACATTGATTTGGACTATATGCATTGTCTGTTAATTTCGAAGCATCCCGTCATGTGCTGGGTTATTGTCTGGACAATTGAATCCGTTCGGGCTGTTGTTTTCTTTTTACAAAGCAAGAATTATGGTCTGGAAAAATGGGGATTATGTGGCGATTGCTTTAGCCCTGTCTGAATCAGTAGGGAACAGCTAAACGCTGTGGGGAGAGATCGTAGATTGTGTGCCGCAGTCGTTTCCCCGCTAAACTAGTTTAGCTTAGCTTCCCTGAACACACGCGGGGCCTCAGCTGTTTTTTGTTATTGTTCCGGGTTCAAAAGGTCACAGCCCGTTGTCTGTTACAGTCCACCGAAAACATTATATTTCCCACAATTTAAGCTTCTGCATTTTCCAAATGCACTAGTATTATACAAACGTATTGTTCGGTTCTTAAGCCTCGTACCGAACGGTTTAATACGAATACGTGTATTATTACACCACTAGAAACAAATAACCGTAGCTTGCGCGTCATAATGAGATTATTAGGAGCTGGCTCAAGTGTAGTAGGACAGCTCAGAAGGCCCAGGTATAAAATGCACGGCCCGCCACTGGTAGTAACAAGTAATAACGTTTTGGAAGCTGAACCTTTACCATCACACTTATCTGCACAGCAGCAGAACTCATTGCTCTGACAGAAGCATGTAAATTAGGTAAAAATAAGGTTGTGAATATCTACACAGACAGTAACTATGCATATTCATGCATACATGTGTTTGCTCAACAGTGGAAAAACAGAGGCATGTTAACATCAACTAACAAACCTATCACACACAGAGACTTGATCTTACACTTGCTAGATGCAGTACAGTTTCCTAGGAAAGTAGCAGTCTGTAAATGCACAGCACACACAACAGGAAGTGACCCCATTTCAGCAGGAAACTGCAGAGCAGATGAGGAAGCTAAGAAAGCTGCACAGAAACCACATGACCAACTTCCTATTGAAGTGCAGCACTAGATCATGAAATCTGAAAAGACATGCAAACAAATGCTCCACAGCAAGAGCGAGCCTATTGGATAAAACAAAACTGCAAAATAAACAACGATGGGTTCTGGGAATGACCTGAGGGCAAACTAGTATTACCTAAAACTTTATATAGATACGCGGCTCTTTTGAGCCATGGGTTGGACCATGTCTCAACAGGAGGGATGATATCTATGATAAACAGTTTTTACAGCATTTGGCTTCACAAACTACTCAAAAAAGTTTTGTCTAGCATGTACTGTATGTGCAAAACATAATCCAGGCAGCAAAGACCGTTCATTTTACTTGAAAATATATTCAAGAATGCAATGAAATTAATATGTCTGAAAGCACTACTTGAAAGCAATCTAAAGTCCAATCATTTTGGAAATTGATTTTATTATTGCTATTTTATTTTCAGTAAAACAAACAATAAACTGTGAAGTGATATGTACTTATTTTAGAAAGAAAAACAAATATTTTATAGAGTTTATATTAGTGCTGGGCAAGTTAACGCGTTATTATCGCGTTGACGCATTAATTAATTAACGCCGACAATTATTTTATCGCACGTTAACGCATTGTTTTTTGTTTTTTTTATTTTGAAAGTGCGTTGCTCACTGGCAGCGGTGGAGGAAGTCTTCAGACTACGTTGATGCAGCGTGTGGGAGAAGTATAGATAAACAAAAGCAAGACAAGCTAACAAATGCTACAGAGAATTGGATACAAACTGCAGCCGGTTAGTGTTGTGGAAGATGTCGGTCTGAGGAACGTTCTCAAGGTGCGTTCGCGTCGCGTTTGGTGTGAACGCACCTTTAGGATCAATGAATGACGTCACGTATGAGCCTCAAGAATGAGCTAAGAAAGTTAGCGGAAAGATTAACGTGAGAAAACATCCGGTTTCTTCAGACGAACATCCGGTTTTCAGAATAAGATGCCAACAAAGTATGAATTATATTCACATTAAGTATAAAACATGCGACCTGCATCTCGTGAGTTAAGACTTTATTACCGTAATATTAAAATTTTTTGTAAAAATACGACTCCTCAGAGAATACAGATATGTGGGAAATGTTTTAAATGTGCAGACATTTTTGAACATGAGCAGAAATGTTGCTGAAACACAAACTATTAAAGTCCAGGGGTTTATAAATGAATTCAAATGAATCACTGCATCATTGAGGTGAATAGGAGCCACATGAACATTTAAAGAGATTACTTCGCCACAACAAAACACACAAAAAGACAAAGAGTAAATCATACCTAGATGTGTGTTGACTCAGCAGAGATAACATTAATTTGAATTAATAATACAATTATAATTACATAGTAATTCATTTGAAAGCTTAACGACTGCAGTCTGAGAAACTGCAACACCAGCTCTCAGCAAGTGACTGCTTGTCTGGAGAGGTCTCAGACAGATAACCAACTACAAGCCGAAAGCACCCAACTCCATGAATGACTTGCACCTGGCAAACAACCTGAACGAGTTTTACTGTTGTTTTGAAAGACGATGGGACAGTCCGGGCCCATGCCCATGACCCCATCCACTAGCTCCAGAGCACCAGGAAGTAGTAGTTAAAATGTCCAGTTCATGGTTATCTGTCGTGTCCCTACACCCCCTATTTTCACAATTAAATGGACTAGTCCGTAACAGTGCGCGGCGCGAAAGATAAACACACAGTGACAGGAGGACTGGAAATTACACAGAGACGATTCAGAAGCAAGACAAGAATAAAAGCAAAAATTAAACAAAGTTATCCAAGCGGCTCAATTAAAAGAAAAACAATTTGAAACAATTCAAAAATCAGAACGTGGAATCAATAAGCAACGCTCTCATAATAAAACATGCTTTTGAATAAAGACAGGAAATAAAGTACCAGAGTTGTTCCCCTGCGTTATGTGGTGTGTCAGATTTACCTTTTGTATACAAACAGAACCACTAAAGCCGATTGTCTCTTGTATGAGTCATCATGTGTGACTTCAGAGCTAACTTCTGTCGAAATGTTTCATCACACACTGAGCAATTGAAAGGTTTCTCTCCTGTGTGGATTCTCATGTGTTCCTTCAAATTTCTATTGTGTGCAAAAGACATATTACAGACTGAGCAATTGAAAGGTTTCTCTCCTGTGTGGATTCTCATGTGTTCCTTCAAATTTCTATTGTGTGCAAAAGACATATTACAGACTGAGCAATTGAAAGGTTTCTCTCCTGTGTGGATTATCATGTGTTTCTGTAAAGTTGAACACTGGTTAAAAGCCTTATTACAGACTGAGCAGCTGAAAGGTTTCTCTCCTGTGTGGATTCTCATGTGTCTCTGTAAATGTGAACCATGGTTAAAAGCCTTATTACAGAGTGAGCAGCTGAAAGGTTTTTCTCCTGTGTGGATTCTCATGTGTCTCTGTAAAGTTGAACCATGGTTAAAAGCCTTATTACAGAGTGAGCAGCTGAAAGGTTTCTCTCCTGTGTGGATTCTCATGTGTGTCTGTAAAGTTGCACCACGGTTAAAATCCTTATTACAGACTGAGCAGCTGAAAGGTTTCTCTCCTGTGTGGATTATCATGTGTGTCTTCAGATATCGACTCTTGCCAAATGTTTTCTCACACTCGGAGCATCTGAAAAGTTTCTCACCAGCACTACATCTTGAATCACTGACAAGGACTTCATCATTATTCACAGAGTTTAAACCTGACTGAGGTTCTCTGGTCTCCTTCCAATCATCACCATCAGAAGAGTCTCCAGTCTTCTCATCAGCATCTGGTCCTTGATGTCTATCTGGATCTGAGTTCATGTTTGGTTCTGGTCCTCCACAGTCCTCTCCATCAGCTTCTGTTTCCATCTGTTCAGTTTGTCTTTGATGAAGCTGTGAGGACTGAGCTTCCTCTTCATCTTCTGCACTCTTCACAGGAGTGAATGAGAACTTGATACCAGCCTCCTCCAGCCCTTGAAGCTGCTCTCCCTCCTGACTGGTCCGGAGTTCCTCCTGTTCCTCTTTAATGTGTGGGGGCTCTGGGTCCTCCTGGTCCAGACTGGAGCTCCACTCCTGCTGCTCAGGGGGAACCTCTTCTTTAACCACCAACAGCTGCTGGACGTCTATAGGAAAACAGTAAACACACACAGAGACGTTACAAAGACATTTTTGTATTGAGCAAATAGTCTCCTGTACATACACTTTTTTCCCTTGCCATCATTCCCGCTTACACTCCCTGTGCACAGTTACCAAACAGTAGGGGTGCAACTATTTTTGTCTGTGTGACTCTCACAGAGGGGCGCGTCTGCAGCACCGGACTTTAAATCTCCACTCCGCCGTGATGAGCTGTCAGTCTTTTCCTTTTCATAGAGGCCTAGAACGATCTTCCAGTGGAGGGCAGTGCATTTTATACCTGGGCCGTCAGTGCTGTCCTGCAGCTGAAACACCACCTAATAACCTCATGATGGCGCCACAGCTATTGTTATTTGTTTCTAGCAATACACGTATTAGTATTAAACCGTTCGGTACGAGGCTCACAAACCGAACAATACGTCTGAATAATACGAGTGCATTTGGAAAATGCAGAAGCTTAAATTGTGGGAAATGTGTTTTCGGTGGACTGCGCTCACGTAGGAGACAACGGACTGTGTGACCTCTGAACCCGGAACAAAAACAACCACAACAAAAAAAAGGTGAGGCCCCGCACTTCTTGGAGGCTAGGCAAAACTAGCTTAATAAACAATAACTCCACGCATGACGGTATGCTTCGTAATTAACGGACAATACTGCACTGAGCTGCACGTAATGCCGACGTACTTGCTAACGTACTTGTAGGCCAGCTAGCAGGCTCTGGCACGTCAAAGAATACGCCCAAAATGTCAAACTAAAGATCTGATTGGTTGAACACTATGACAATCAACAATATCGTCCCCATTCACTTAAACTGCAAAGAGATTCACTTGTGAGTCTGCAGGCCTCGGACCTCTCTTCTTACCTAGAGACACAGAGGTGAAATCTGATTGGATAAAAGCTCTACTTAAAACAAGCTGCACTGGAAGCAGAGCAACTGAGAAAGACAGTAGCTGTGCAATGAGAAAATAAGATAATGGGAAAATAATTTTATAAATTATAATACATGTAGTGTATTTAAGAAAAGATTTTAAATTCTAAAATAGCTATAACTTTGTGATTCTGTTTAGGCCAGCAGAGAAGGCCTTGCTGGCCCTGACGGCCCACCACTGCGACCTTCATACTGAAGTGGCAGCCTGAGGGGATTTCGTAGCGTGGCTTGAGCACTTTAACCAGATTTTGAAATCCTTTATTTTCAACAACCGAGTATGGCCTCATGTCTGCAGCAATAAAGACCCCAATATATGTAATAATAGCTTTAGCCCGGTCTAATTCTGCCACAAACGGTTTCTTAAATGCCGCGGTGATAAGTTGTTGTTGTGCCTTGGCCCCGGTCGCTGACAGACCAGGGTGGAGGCGCTTCATATGCGTGGACATGCCAATGTATTGCCGTTGTCGTGTGTCTTTCTCGTTGAACAATGCCTACATACCTTAACGGTTTTGTCCACCACCCTCATCATTAGTAACAGGGAAGCCAAACATGCGACTTAAAGGTTCACGTAAACACACTACTGCTTTATATCTTTTCACTGCAACTCTGCATAGATATTTAGAGACATATTACCTGAAAAAGTATGAGCGGCAGTAAAACTTTATTTCACACTGTGATGATTAAACTGTAAAAAGAAAAAAAAATGCAGCTAATCCGCGGTTCACGTGTGCCGAACCGTGAGGGGTGATCCGTACGGATCACGGTTACACCACAACGAAACAGACATGTCGACACAAATTTTAAAGACACAACGCACCAGCAGCAATGAGGTCATCAATAGTCACATGGCAAAAAAGTCAACAGTTATAGTTGACTAATGTACGTAAACGTGCCACTGTAGAAACAGTGGATAGAACCTTCAGAAGCAGCCACAACGTAACCGTGGACGTGCATCATCGATGCGCTCCGTTTCTAAACCAACAGCACTCCACCTTGGTAGTCAGCCGCAGCAAACATCCATGTAAAGATGATGAAACCAAAATGTGACAAGAACAACAATAACACAATCTGAACTAATAAACTTCATCTAGAGACTGCTCTCAGGAACCTAGAGGTCAAGGTTGAACCCCCCCACCCCCTCCTACACACACACGATTGTTTGTTGCTTTTAGGTAGTATGCTTGTAATTGCTTGATAGATGTTTGTTGATTTATATTATTGATTTATGATCAGTATTGTTAAGTAAATAAACTTATATTTTAGGGAGCCGTTTTCTGTGATGATTTTGTGTATGTGTGTTGTGATAATAGCTGGATGTTATCAATGGAACCAGGTAATATACTTTTTTAATCTAATCTTAAGTGACCATGAACATATGAACCATTTTAGAATTCAACAAGCTGCCAAATCCACGTGGTGTTATCAAAGAGAACAAACTTGTACTTTATGTTGAAATATTTTCTGTCATCTAGAAGCTGAGAGAACAGATCAGAAGAAGAAGGAAAAGATTCATTGCAACCGAGTCTCACTCCAAACTACATTAAAAGTTAGCAGCCGGAGCAAAAAACAGTGTTTGAGAACTGAGAGAAGAAACAAAGTGAACCAACCTGCTCTTTGTATCCGGACTTCAGGGTTGAAAACAGCGTCCAGTAGTTTCCGTTGTCGCTCGTTCTCCTCTTTTAAAGCAGAACGTTCCTCCTCGTACTCTGCTATCGTTCTTTCAAACAGACCAAATATCTCTTCAGCAGCCGCAGTTAGTCGCTGGTTGACTAAAGATCTCAGCATTTGGACTTTAGACATGTTCACTAAACCACAGAAACTTTTCCTCCAGACAAACTGCGCTGTGTTGTAAGGTTACGTTCGGGTCCGTCTACTTCCTGCTAGCATGCTAACTTAATTAGCTCCGTAGGACACCAGGAGACAATCCGGACGTTTTAAATGAAGCGAAACAACACAGAGTCCACTCGGTTCAAAGCATTTAGACTTTAGACATTTCCACACAACGACAGAAACGCGTTCTCCGTCAAAAACACCGTTTACTCTCATTAACTCTGACTAGCGCTGTGTTGATGACTTCCGTCCCCGTCGGTCTGTTTCCAGCTAGCATGCTAAGCTAACTTCAATAGCTTTGTAGGCTACCGGGAGATGAGTCAGAGGAAAACATCCAGAAAAAAGGTGAACAGCTAAAAGTCCATTCAGACATACAGAGATTCTGGTGGATCAGAACTGATGGAGCTAACTGATACTTTATCAACACAGCAAAGAGACTCCTTCTTCTTCTTGTTTGAGGTTTATTGGCGGTTGGCAAACAATGAATTGGTGCATTACCGCCACCAGCTGGTATGGAGTGTGGATCAGGATGTTTAGTACAGTTTAATATAACAAATGTAAAAGAAAAGAAATAAGAAACATAACAAAAAACAAACAAAACAACTGGCTCATATTTTCTTAATAATATTAGTTAGTCTAAGATATTGAAATAACACTTTTTGAGTTATTTTGCAGATTATCCACTACAAAACAAGCAAACAAACAAAAACACTTCTGTTACTGTCTCTCTAACTCTGTCTCTCCTGCGCTGGTAAAAAACTATAGACCCACCCCGGTGCATGCTGGTCCTACCTACCTACTCCTATATATAACCACAGGTGCCCACAGTGTTACTCAAAGAACTAACAAACGAACTAACCCAAAACTAAGACTTAAACAACAAAAAATAATATACCTAAACAAAACTATTAAAGAGAAAAAGCAATCTTAATATGCAAACAAACAATCTAACCTAAATAAGCAAACATCGAGAATAATTAAACAATACTACATATGAATCAATTTAACAAATCACGCTTTGGTATGTGTACAGATGGAGTGAAGATGTCTCTGTTCAGAGCATATTGTACACCACTCTACTGTACACTTGTGGTCAAACTACAAAAGAAAAAGCTCACAGAGACTTCCAGTAGCTTATAATGACGCCATGAGCATATTACTAAAGAGACCAGGCTGGAGTAGTGCCAGTGAAATGTTCGTGGCTGCAGGAGTCAATACTTTTCAAACTGTTTTAAGAAATCTTATGTATGTGACTTGTGGGCGGTAAATGAAGATTTGAACGTGAAAACATTTTTGCTGATTTTTGCTGAAAACTGAATAGATTGATTTGCTACATGCTACATGGGCCTACTGTTATTACAAATATACATTATGCAATCAAATGTCAACGATACGATGATCAGATTAAAAAGGTCATTTTAAGAATTTTTATTTCGTCGGAAGTCACATTTTTGTTCCATTATTTAAATTTTAAATGTTTTTTTGTAGCCAAAATTGTTGAGTTTTCTTCCAAAAAACAACAAAGACAAAGGAAGAGACAGGAGGCAGAGGATCGCCACCAAGCGGAGATGACTGTGAGCTGCACACACACACACACACACACACACACACACACTGCAAATTATTGTAAGGCTGTAATGGCATTTTGCTGAAATACATTTTCATAAACTAGTTTTTAGTTTTTAAATTGCACGTTCAAAAAGCCTATAAACCGCAAAGTGTTAGAGAAACAGAGTAACCAAAACAAAAAGAAAATTTAAGGACAATAAAAATCCCCCAAAATATAAAATAAATATACAAATGAATAAATGCATTTACTTTGTTTTATTCTTTCTATTTACTGCTTACCAGTACTGTGCAATCTATGTCCATATAATATTATCTGCTCAAATCTGCAAACTTTACATTCTTTTATATTCATCAATTCGGTTTACTTCAACATCAGAAATATTCTTTGGATTATTCTTTACCTTTCTGAGAGTTTATGTGCTGCGGGGTTTAATCCAGTGGGTCCCAAAAGGTTTGACAGTATATCTAAGAGGTTGAGAGATGATTAACAAAAGAAGAACTAACACCATCACTACATGATTGAACTGATTACATTGAGTATGTTGAATTTCCTGTTTACACTAAATCATGTTTGATTGGTGTGTGAATCTGACCTCTAAACACCTCATGTTGATGGCTGGTGTGCAGGTGTACAAGCAGAAGCTGAAGCACGTCCTGTCTGAACATCACGACACCGTCTCCGGGCTGAAGGTGGACGCCGTCGCCTCGACCACGCTGGTGCAGAACCAGCACACACAGTCAGAGCTCGGGCTTCAGAGAGAACTGGAAGGCCTGCAGGCGGAGTTCAGGGAGAAGAAGCTCCACAATGAAAACGGCATCATGGAACTGAAGCTGATGAGGCTGGCTTCGTTTTTACATTTGTCTCTAGTTTTATTTCTGCAATTCAGCATCTTCACCACAGACCTGTTGCCTTTTGATTCTCAACAGAAGCACCAGGTGGAGTTAATGGAGCTGGAAAACAACACTGCTAAAAGAAGCAGAGGTGAATGAATCCAATCTCTTGAGTCAGATTCAGAAACTCCTGTCATAAACTGTCATTAACATTTTCCCTTCTGTTGCTTTTCAAATAGAAATGAATTTGAAATATTCCATGAACATGCAGCTCATCACCAACGCAGAGGCCGAAAAGCAGTCTGTCCTGGTCAAAGAGCTCCACAAAGGAATGAAAAGTCGCGTAGTGACTCTGACAGGACCACGACGAAGCTGCCAAATCATTTGCGCATCGTCTAAGTTTGCTGACGAGTCAGAAATCTATGAAGGTACGAGACGTTCACCACAGAAAGAAAACGGAACAGTGTTTGTACTCTAGATGGCTTATACCAGAGGTCTTTAACATGGGGTCCGCGACCCCTAGGGGGTCCGCGGAGGTACTGCATACTACCATTTTTATTTTTTTTAAAACATAAATTTGTACATTATTTTAATAGTTCAGTATTGTATGCAAGATAACAGGTATGTTTATGCATGGCAGTGGCACTAATAAGCCATCACTCATTTCCGTTATGTAGCGTGTGCGGCTCCTGCCCTGTTTCTAGGCGGGGAAGTCTTTCGCACCTAACCCGGTGGTCACTCCGTCGGCTGTCCCGCCTGCGAGGTTATGTTATCCTCTTTGAGGTGTCGGGACAATACCTTCGGCCTTTTATCTCACCCCGTAGCTAAATAGTTAGGATTTCGGAATTAATTGTCTTTTTGAAAGTCTTTTACGGCTAATGCCCTAGGCGCTCTCAATTGGATGTAACCCTAACACCCGGTATGTAATAGTTATGTACATCGTCTATACTTTACTATTGCCTATTGTGAACATTCTCACCATTTATGACTGACACTGCAATGTCTTCACCCATGGAACTTACCTTAAGCTCCAAATGGTAGCTTCTGTCGTCACGTCTGGATCGCACGGTTAGTGGACAGGGAAGAGGGTTAAATAGTTTTAAAGGACCCGAATACTTGTTTGGTTTCAGTCACTTACTAAATGTAAGGCTGTGTTTTTATTTCAGGTTTTCACACAAAATTCACATACAACAATTTCAATTCAATGAAACAGTTACAGTGGCTACAAGAACTATTCTATCATTCCTCTTTATCAGTCTTCACTGAGTTTGTAATGAGGTACTCTCCAGTCACTAGCTGGCTTTTCTCCCCCCCTTCTCTCATCTTTCTGCTCTGCTCTGCTGTTTTTATTCTACTCTCAGGCTGGAACCTCCTTCAGGCTCACGAGTCACTCATACATGAGTCCTCCTTCTTCTTGGGCTGGGTCAGAATGTAACTGGTTTGATCCTGTTAAAACCAGAAGCACTGTATAAGGCTCGAGTGACTAAGTTACACATAGTGTCTAACTCTAAACAGTTTAAATGTTAAATCACAGCTATCAAAAAATAAAACAAGTTATAATATGATGGTTATAAAAAGTGTAAACACGCTATAGGTTGTGCTGGCTATACTTTGAAATCAAAAGGGTTATAGTTTATACTATCTATACTTTTATGCTTTCATACTTTTCTACGATCTTTCTACATCCTCCTCATGAAAGTATCAAAGTATCAGAGTTTACATTCACATTGTCAATATACATTTTTATTCATCGCACCAGACCGTCTGTGGCCCATCAGGTCCATGGTTTGAACCAGGAACATGGTCTCCAGATGTTCACCGTCTTCACTTAGCACAAACATTTCACACCATTTTAGCCCACAGCTGTGATCCCACATCCGGAGTCTCAGGGAAAGTTTTTCCCATCTCGGAGGTGGCAAAGAACGCAGGAACCGTTCGGACAGGTTTTCTCGGCTCAAGGTTGAACACCTTTTCATCTCTTTGTATTTCGCCATACTCCATTCTCTCTGCACACAGGATATGGCGTCCTTCCCAGGTTGCATGTATCTCACTTCAGGCCAGAAGAGAGGTTGCGACAAGTAGGACCAATTCATACGACCAAAGAGAAGAACTGACGCTTCGGCTCTCTGGGTGGCATCCCGTGGTTTGCTGACATGAGGCTGGTCAGCTGTCCTGCGGAAGCTGGTCCCATGTCCCCGACCTGCGGATGCTGTCCTGGTGTGTTGGGTGTTGTCTCGGCTGGAGTTGGTCCCTCTGGGGCCTGCTCCATGGGTTCAGCTTCTGGTTCAGGTCCTGGTTCAGGTCCTGGGGGCTCAACTGCTTCAGGCACTGGTGCGGGTTCAGGGGGGTTTGCTGCCTCCTCAGAAGAGGAGTTATTTTGGGGACTTAAATCAGACTCTCTTGCTTCTAGGTCTAAGTTAGTCACTAATTGAACAACTTCTGCTTCATTCTGGAATTCAAAGTCAGATGTACTTAAACTGAGCTCATCTCGTAGTTCATCCCAATCTACAGGGAATTGTATTGGGCTTTTAAAAGGCTCTGGTGTCAATTCATTACCTCTCGTCATGGTTTTATTGCGGGCCTTCTTTGGTCTAGTGCTGATAAGGTGCACGCCACCTGTGATAATAGGTTTAGAATGTTTCGTGCCTTTTTTCTTTTTCCTGGCTTTTTGTCCTCCTCTGGAGACTGTACCAGGTCCGTCCCATAACGTTCTGTTTGTATGGCAAGCAGCTGACATGTTTGTGGTTTGTAATCATCCGGTAGTGGGTAGGTCAACATTAACTTTTTCCCATGTTATTATCTGGGTTTGTCTATACGTGGTAGTTTTGGAGGCATATTTCCACATAGTCCTTTGACCCAAAGAGGCCCAAGTGACTGGGGCTATGACCAATATACTTAGTAGCACCATTATTTTCATTGAAGTTATAAGTAAATTGCATTTCCATTTAGATTTTTTCTTATTTACTGTGTATTCCGGTTGGTCCGGTTCATTCTGAGGGGTCTGTGGGTTCTCAGGATCCTTAATAGGTTTTATGACTCCCATCCTCCTCTGATCCTGTAGAACACACAAGAGCATCCTTTGTTAGAATTTTTTATTTTGTCCTGGTTGCAGCTGGAGTATCAGAAGGCTGGCTGCGCAACAAGTGCCAACCTCCGTTATAGTTATGTTAATAATAACTTATATTATTAATATTTTTCTTTCTCCTCGCCATTTTATTTCTAAACTCCTCTCGTATTGTCGAGAAATCATTGGGGGATCCCCTGCGCATGAAAGGTCAGTAGCCCAATCATGTAAAGTGACAGGGCATGCATAGTACTTAAACGGCTTATCTTCACTTCTCCAAGTCTGCCAGGCGTCAGCAATAAAATCACCTAACTGTGTGTCTTTGTAGGGTTTCATCATCTCTTTTTCTTGTTTTACAGACGTCAGAAGTATCCTGCCTTTGTCATCCTTTTTTGTGCACTGATGGCGTATCATTTCAGTTAGTTCTGTCATGGTTAGGATTGAAGTTGTCCTAGTTAGAACATCTGTTTTGAGGCAGGTATACATCTGTCTGTCACATGTGGTCAGTCCCATGTAACCTCCCCTGCAACATCTGCCTGGAGGGTAGGTATGGTTCTTTCTGACTAAATTAGCCATTATTCCTATTTCTGCAAAGCAGGTATCACACATAGTGACTCTGCAATCCCCAGGGCCCTCTCTGGCTCCGTTAGCGGGAATTTTTTTAGGCAGGCTCTTTCTCTCTGATCTCTCTCCTTGCCATATTAGTGTTGCTTTTGGTGTATCACAGATTATACATTGTCCTGGTACATATTCACTCCAGGAGAGATATTGAGTGGGATTCTCAGGGTCTGATATCTATTTGAATTCCCCCCTGTCCTCCGTGCGACAAGACATATGCAGTGCGTCTGGTGAGTGGGTGGTAAATTGAATAATCTGAACTTTCGGCCATTATTTCTTCCGAATTTGATACGGATGGGCAGGACCGATTTGTTTTAGATTAACAATATTACCTTTTTGGAGAATCACTTCGTCTGTGCCTTCGCAAGTTGTTTGTATTGGCTGTCCTGGTTGTTTATTCCCTCTGTCTACCCAAACCTGGTCCCCTGTCTGCAACAAAGGGGGAACATGGTTAGAGTGATCGGGGATATGAACGACTAGTTTAGGCAAAGATAAATGTTCATTTAGTTTAAGTAGCTGAACTGGGGCATCCCAATCTTTTTTTGGAATTAGCTTTAATCCACTCTTTTGCAGATTTTACCGCTATTTCAGCTACCCCATTAGTTTCAGGTTTATATGGAATTGAGTAGATTATTTCACATCCTATTTGTTCTAATAGGTTGGTGACAATTTTATTTTTGAAATGTGTGCCGTTATCCATTCTGAGAGACAACGGGTTTTTGCCCGTAAAAAAGTCTGCAATACATCTGCTGATTGTTCTTGCTGTGGCAACACAAGAAGGATATACTCTTGTATCTCCACCACCATTATCAGTGATATCAATAAAATATTTGTTACCTAGGGTTGATGGGATTAAAGGTCCCGCTACGTCAGCCGAAAAGTGTTCTCCGGTTTTATGAGTTTTAATGTGTCTCATCTCACATTCTATGCGTGGCATGCCCCCTTTTAGAGCGCAATCTTCACATTGTCTTTTCATAATATTAAAGTTGTCTTTTAATTTATGAAAGGTTATCTTACGGCTTTTGAGGAACAGTCTCATTCTCTCTAAACCTATGTGACCCAGTGATTGGTGAAGGTTCAACAAAACTCTTTGTGCTTCATTTTGAGGTATTTTAATCTGTTCATTTTGTTCCCATTCTTTTGGGAAAATGCAGATTGCTTTATACAACGCGCTTTGCACAGCTGCTGTCGTATTTGTGTCAACAGAGTGTGGATAATCATTTCGATTTTGCGCCATATTGTCTACCTCTTCGTTGAAGCGTGCATCATCTGTTTTTGCTTTTGTGTGACTCTTTACATGTCTCATGACGATTCTTTTCTTTTTCCTGAGCTCAGCAATAATTGTCCAATAATCGGAGTGTGTCAGTGGGTTACCTTTGTAGTTTTCAAAGCCCCTGAGTCCCACATTCCTAAGTCTTCATTAAAGCTATTGCTACAATAAAAACTATCTGTTATTATTGTGCTCTCTTTTATCTTTTTCTTGTCCATCCAAGCTAAAGCCTGCATTATGGCCAACACTTCAGCGGTCTGTGCTGTCTCTGTTCGGGGTTGGATTGATTTATGGGGTCTCTGCACAGTTGAGGATCCTGATTTTGTGATCTGGGTGACCATGGTCTCTGTGCTATCGTGTATTGTCCCTGAGTTAATGACTTGGGAGTTGAACTGTCGCTGGGGTTCCTTATCTGTTGCATCCCCCTGCGCTGGGGTGCTTAGTTTTTTGGATGTTTTGATCTTTTCGCTTCTCACTCTCTCTGCTCTCCTGTCGTAAATGATTATCTCATTTAACTGTTGTTGGTGATTTAGCTGTGGCCATCTATCTGCCAGATTTATCCCTCCTGGTATGTCTTTAAGCAGTTTTTCTTGTTGTATTAGGGTGGCCTGTTCACTCCATATTACATTCATTCCTTGTTGAAGGTTTATCACTCCACTTGCTATTTCATTAGCTATGCTTCCTATTCTTCCGTCTAACCCATTGTTACCTGCAGCTGCTACTTTTGACCTGAACACATCTAGGGCTGTGCTTCCTCAAGTGGAGGAGGGGGTGGGAAACTGTCTGTGTCAGGGACAGAGTTTGGCTGTGGGACGTGCGGCAATTGCGGAGATTTTAGCCTTCTGGGAGGTGGCGGCGGTGGGATTTTTTGCGGTGGGATTTTTTTTTTGCGGGTAAGGGATCGCTGGTTCAAGGCTCGGTATCGTGGGGTATTCTGGTCGTACGGATTGTCCGTGTCCAGGATAGTCATTAACTATGAGCAGATCGTTTAGTGTTTGATTAATGCCGGCGAACGGTTGGTGCGGCGGGGCATATGGATTAAGCGGGGCATTTGGTAGCTCTGGAGCTCTAGGGGGGGGTCTTTTCATAGCGTTCACTATAGCTTCATAGTTGCTGTTTCCTTTTGCGACTATCACTATTTTTTGGTCAACGTATTTATTCAATACTCGTCTCAGTGCTTCTATGGCTTCCCCTGAATCGTAGCCGAAAAGGGTAATTCCTATAGTTGCTGTGGGTTCCTGTCTGAGCGCTGCCCTGATGCCCTTTTCCATCATATCTGTGAGGTAATCCACATCAGATAGTGGTCCTTTATAATGAGCTTTTTTTTTTGAGTAACACACACTGAGTATACCGATTATTTCTTTGTCTCTTTTTACTGGATAATAAAAGGTTGCTCCATCTGCGGCTGTTTTTGCCGCTGTGGCTTGCGTATCTGAATGTATTTGAAAGCCTGACCCTACCCTTTCTGATAAGGCTTTTGCTACTCCTGCTTCATGTCTCATAGCTCTGTTAGCTGGATTTAGGAACACTACATTATGTTCTCCTAGTGTCCGATTTTTTACATCCCCTTGTAAAAGTAAATGATTTTCACTTAATCCGGTCAACCTAAACGGTGGCCTGGGGGTATTTTGGAATGGGTTCGTTACACTGACTAATGCTTGTTTTATTCGAGCGAGATTAAAGGGTGTTGTGTCCGGTCCTTCTGTGTCGCTATCAGTAAACCATTCACTTTGTGATTCCGAATCTCCTCGGGGGGCTGCGGTTATCATTTTTGGGGTGTTTTGTTTTGTCTTCACTTTAAAATCACTGGGTCGTTCTTTTTAGTCCCTGCTAATGTTTAACCCTCGCGGCAATGGTTCCTCAGATAACGGGAGCTCTATCCGTTTCTTTCTCCTTGTTTTATGTTGAACTCTACGGATTCGTATAATGATTGCCTACAGTATAGAACAGTTAGCGCGTTATAGTTCCCCCTACTCTTACCTTAATCCTAAAGTTAGTCAGGTATCACCCCGTGTCTAACACTCTTACTTGATGGATCGGTTAACTAGGCTTCTACTCCTTACCTTTTTAACGAGACTTTTATAGGTCGTGATTACTTTTTTAAATGGGTCCTTGATGTTTAACTCGAGGTTCGTGATGTGTACTCGAGCCCCACGTTGGGCGCCATGTAGCGTGTGCGGCTCCTGCCCCGTTTCTAGGCGGGGAAGTCTTTCGCACCTAACCCGGTGGTCACTCCGTCGGCTGTCCCGCCTGCGAGGTTATGTTATCCTCTTTTAGGTGTCGGGACAATACCTTCGGCCTTTTATCTCACCCCGTAGCTAAATAGTTAGGATTTCGGAATTAATTGTCTTTTTGAAAGTCTTTTACGGCTAATGCCCTAGGTGCTCTCAATTGGATGTAACCCTAACACCCGGTATGTAATAGTTATGTACATCGTCTATACTTTACTATTGCCTATTGTGAACATTCTCACCATTTATGACTAACACTGCAATGTCTTCACCCAGGGAACTTACCTTAAGCTCCAAATGGTAGCTTCTGTCGTCACGTCTGGATCGCACGGTTAGTGGACAGGGAAGAGGGTTAAATTGTTTTAAAGGACCCGAATACTTGTTTGGTTTCAGTCACTTACTAAATGTAAGGCTGTGTTTTTATTTCAGGTTTTCACACAAAATTCACATACAACAATTTCAATTCAATGAAACAGTTACAGTGGCTACCAGAACTATTCTATCATTCCTCTTTATCAGTCTTCACTGAGTTTGTAATGAGGTACTCTCCAGTCACTAGCTGGCTTTTCTCCCCCTCTTCTCTCTCTTTCTGCTCTGCTCTGCTGTTTTTATTCTACTCTCAGGCTGGAACCTCCTTCAGGCTCATGAGTCACTCATACATGAGTCCTCCTTCTTCTTGGGCTGGGTCAGAATGTAACTGGTTTGATCCTGTTAAAACCAGAAGCACTGTATAAGGCTCGAGTGACTAGGTTACACATAGTGTCTAACTCTAAACAGTTTATATGTTAAATCACAGCTATCAAAAAATAAAACAAGTTATAATATGATGGTTATAAAAAGTGTAAACACGCTATAGGTTGTGCTGGCTATACTTTGTGCTGGCTATACTTTGAAATCAAAAGGGTTATAGTTTATACTAGCTATACTTTTATGCTTTCATACTTTTCTACGATCTTTCTACAGTTACCACATTTATGTTTAAAATAAAAACGTCTATTTGAATAGCTTGTATGGATGATTATCATGCAATTGACAGACAATGTTGATATTGGCGTTGGTATCAGTTGACAAGGTGTGTTTATAAATGGCAGTGGCACGGCCACCCTACTCACTGTACCTTCATGTTTAAAATAAAAACATGAATATATGAACCTGTGTATTATTTGAAAAGTATTGAATGCACACTAAAGAGGTATGTTTATATATGGCACTAAGCCCAGTTTAATATAAAACACAATTTTATACAAAGTCGGGGGTCCCTGCTCCATCTCTCTATCAGTTTGGGGGTCCTTGGCCTGAAAAACGTTGAAGACCCCTGGCTTATGCTATTCAGACAATGTTAAATGTTCACAGAAGACACATTTTCAAAACTACATATAGATAGTAAAATGAACAAATGTGATTCATATCTTTTATATATATATTTATATATATTTATATATAATATATATCAAATAACTTTTTCACATTTTTTTGTTTCCTGAGCTAAACATAATTAAAATTCACTTATATAATTATTTGCTATTGTTTCATTAAGATGTTTTAGCATCATCCAGACTAAATTAAAGTATTTGTATTTACTTGATAATTCATGAGACATATTCTGAGAGATAGGTGAGATTATGTTACAAAAACATATTTCTTACCAGCCAATCAGGGCTTTGAGACATACATTTTTCTCCACCGTCAACAATCACAGTTATTAAATAGTTATTATGCCCTCAAAGAAAAATGTCCTGGTTCTAAAATCAAATTCACAAATATTCTTTATTTTATTTGGTTCACATCTATGTTTTTGCATTTTGTGTCACTTGAAAAAAACAAATCGAATTTGATCACATTTATTTAAGAATTTTCTTAAACTCATAAACTACTTCTACATGTGGTGAAGATACTTGAGTACAGCACAGCTCTTTTTAGGTGACTCTTGTGTTATGTGCCTCGTTTGTTGCTCGGTAGGGTGAACATGCAGAGGCGAAGAAGCAGGAGGCGCGACTGGACAAACACATTTCAGCAGCTCAGCAGGAGAACAAACGTCTGAGAGAGTCTCTGCAGGAAGTTCAAGAGAAGCTTCCGCAGTTACAAAAACAGCTGCAAGACATGTGGCAGGCCAAGGTCAAGAATAGGGTGCGTTCACTTCACACCCGTTCAAAAAGCATACATACACATTGAACATCACTATCCGAACTTAGATACAAATATACTGAATGAAAAGCTCACGTTGGTATTTTAAGTTGATGAAATCGTCTGGGATATTTGTTTATTTTCTGAGATTTTCAAGGTTTTTTGTGCATTAGTGTTCATTACTACCTGAGCTTAAAGGCACAAAACTACATTATTTGAAGTTTATTTTAATACGTTTGTCCATCTTTCACATTAGTTTCATCTAACAACTTAAATGTAAGGTCACACGAGCATGGTGGACACTGTTGGACTGGGGGCGTGGCCTTTTTTCACCTCACCACTAGGGGTCACCATAGTCCGAATGTTTTAATCCTACACAAAGAGCTTTTATGTCTCTTTTATGTGCTTCGTTGGTGCCGCTATGAAACTAAATGTGTTGAGGTTTGATAATCAACCTCACATTTAGCACCTGATGACGGCCGGTGTACCGAGAAATAACTATTCAATACTAATAATGACTTGCCCTAAATATTGATATTAAGTTCCATTCTTTGAATCTAAACTTTCCTTTATGCATTTTCCTTACATCTACAATACCTGGGTCCGCTTTCACCTGCCACTTACTGTTGTTGTCTCTGACTATTTTATAGTAAAATGAATCATTTATTCACCAGAAAGGAAAGTGAGAACAGATGAGTAGAATGTTATAACTGACTAAACTAAGAACATAATACCCCGAAAATCATACACATTTTCCTTGAAATTGCTGATAATGTGTCTGACAGTTGTCGACTGAAGCTGGAGTGAAGCGCCGTGCTAAGGAGCTGAGAGACATGTTGATGAGCTGTTTGCTGCAGGAGCAGGCCATTGAGAAGGTAAACTCTCACATCGCACGGTTTACCTTCATTCGGCTCGACGGGTATTCATATTGTTGCTTTCGTCAGGTTCAGCAGGAGCGCGATGAGATGTCGAAGAAACAGACGGAGGCCATCGGTGACATGCAGCAGAAGAGCAGAATGAAGCACTTGTTGCTGGGCAGGAAAGTGGCAGCGCTGACCGACACTTTGGAGAAGAAGGAGGCCCAGCTCTACGCCGTGCTCTCGGCCTCTAACATCGACCCAACTGCAGGCAGCAAACTCCAGGTAGGTTTTTTCTTTTTCTTTATCCTCCTTTTATTTGCACCAAATTAATCTTTGCACAACTTAAAAAGATGTGCATTCAAACATTTGTGCAGGTAAGAGCACATTTGTCGAACAGAAGAAAGGCGATCTTTACTGACTGTCTCAAAACAACCAGCCTTTTAATAGCCAATGGGGCACCACAGGGTTCTATGCTCGGTCCGTTATTATTCACCATCTACATGAACAATATCATCACTCCAACTCAGACCAATATCATGTTTTTATACAGAGGACAAACACTCCTGTATCCAACTCAACCCATGTCTAGAATACAGTCTACTGAATGTGTTTAATCCTCAAGAACCTTGTTGTGCATTTACATACAACATCCCTGACTTTGACGTTGTTCAATCTTATAAATATCTCGGAATTTAGTTAGACAGCAGACTTCCTTTGAAACCTCACGTGGAACAACTGGTGCAGACTCTTAAGATAAAAATGAATATAGCATGTTTAAAGCATGTTCTTCCTCAAAACATTGTGCAATCTACATGTGTATCATTACAGAATACACATAGTCTACTTGTACTGTACTAAGTATATCACATCTGTTCTGGAAGTGACTAGGACCCTGTTCACACCTGGCTTTAACATACGTTAAGCTTTTGATAACCGAACTGCCTCCCGCTACTTAACGCTATAGAAAGAATACAAAGGACTTTAAAACTTTAAACTCATTGATTTTTGTTTAATGAGCAAACCCCTGCGTGTTCACATCCAAACTCCTTTTTCCTTTGCCTCGTCTTGTCCGACGTCACTCACTAGAAGAACAGTTAAATCATCAGCGTGTTGTTCTTCTTCTGGCCAACACCTTCCTATAATGATTCCTCATGAACAGGGCAAACTGCAGCGGACACTAGCATGGTTTTACACTGAAGGCTTGCAGTCATTCTTCTTTTGAATTAAGATTTTCTTTAAATATTTGTGTGGGAGCTTCAAGAACAACTCTCTGAAAGTGTTTTCCTGCTTGTAGGAAATACTGGAGTCCAAACAAGCCACCATCAACGCCTTGCAGTGCGGTTTGGCTCAGGATTGTACGGTCAGTTAACTTAATTAAAAGGGTTTTCACGCATTCATGAAATCATTGTGAGAGTGATCTCAGTCAGCTGAATGAAACACGTATGTGTGTGTGTGTGTGTGTGTGTGTGTGTGTGTGTGTGTGTGTGTGTGTGTGTGTGTGTGTGTGTGTGTGTGTGTGTGTGTGTGTGTGTGTGTGTGTGTGTGTGTGTGTGTGTGTGTGTGTGTGTGTGTGTGTGTGTGTGTGTGACCTGCAGGAGTATGACGACCTGCTGAAGACCTGCAAGGAGAAGATGAAGGATTTGGGCGTGACTCCCTGACATTTTGATTATTTCTTCAAATAAAACTTTATTGAATGATCAAACCCATGTCGCTTTACTGCAGCGCCTTTATTGTTTTGATACAAAGTTTCTTAATCAATGTGATGGCCTGAACCATCATATATATATATATATATGTGTATATATATATATATATATATATATATATATATATATATGTGTATATATATATTACCTTCAGTAAAAGTGACTTTATTGTAAAAAAAAGTCTGTCTATGGGAAATGTCCGCCTATGAAAATTAGGCCTGTTGTATTTAAAAGTGTCTCGGCTGTAGTTTCATAATAAATACATATTCTGATATTCATGCTCTGAGGTGTAGGGCTGATATCATTTCAATCTCCAGGGTGGTTTTGTTCTGCACTTCGTCTCTGATGGGATGAGTCCATTAATTGATCAATTTCATCACTTTTTGCTGTATTCAATATTTTTGTTACGACCATCATCATCAAATGTATGAGTCAACATGGCCGTGTTTTGTTCTGCCTCGAGTAGAGGTATCTGAAAAACTAAACTTCTTCTAGAAATATTCATCATTTTAAACATTACCCTAAAACTCTAATCTAGCATCTAAGGGAAACATTAACCTGCCCACTAGAATCTGAAATAAAGTTTTGTGGTGAATCAGTTTGATGAAACGTGTCATGCTGCACGCCTCCAGTCAGGTAAGACGTTATTAACACCAGTGGCCACTAGAGGGCACATTCCACTCAAGTAGCCCAAATAATGACTGTGATTCCAGATCAACCCTCATCCTCAACTCCCTGTTTGTTAAAACACCTTTCATAAGGAAGCAGACCGAGCTGTCAACAGTAGCCTGCAGCATTTAAAAATCCTATTCACCTGTAGTGTCTTCAAAGTGTCTGTAATTGAACTAAACATCTCTTTAAAGGACGTTTTCTCTAAATAGTTTTTTTCTCAGACTCTGATCCAGAAATCTCCACTTCAGTAGCTCTTACATACACCAAACCTTTTCATTCCTCTCTATATTCTGAAGGTTTCTACAGAGGGGTTTGTTCACATATCATTCAGAGACTCATTTATA
This sequence comes from Leptoclinus maculatus, assembly GCA_032191485.1. Classification (NCBI taxonomy): domain Eukaryota; kingdom Metazoa; phylum Chordata; class Actinopteri; order Perciformes; family Stichaeidae; genus Leptoclinus; species Leptoclinus maculatus. The sequence goes on along the minus strand of JAVDOI010000002.1, from coordinate 38,703,748 downwards.
CAACATATTAATAAAAACATGGAGAAACATGCTGTCTTATGGCTGTTGCCAGTGTTTTCTAAATTATGAAGTTCTACAAAGAGATATCCAAAACTCCCTCAGTAACAACCTTTGACTCTAAGATTTCAACAAAATGAAACAAGAATTTTCGGATGCAAATTAGCACGTATTTGATACAATCATGCCTCATTTGTGTATTTAAACACACGTTTTTTTTTATTAGCAAGTAATCCACTGGGGAAGTTTTGTTATCTATTAGTTACATGTTTACCCCATTCTCCTGGGTGTACCTACAGCACAAACTTGTACGGCCTCATTCCTTAACTTACCATCTCTTGTACCATCATGTACTGTACTAGTAAACCGTCAATACAAAGAAAGACTAGATTAGTAGGCTATCCAAATCCAACCATTTGCATGGATTGTAGTAGTTAACTAGAAAATTCCGCAGAAAATTTTGACAGTGTGGCTTCTACTGCCCGAAGACGTTGCAATATATAGCTACACATGCCGATGTTACCAGTAGTATCGTTGAGGTTCGATTGAGATATCGCTTCTCTCTTTTCTGCATTTTAGATTCATACTCTTGGATTGAATCTTGTATTCGTGATGGACAGTCCACAAGTGGCTCGTATCATTTCTGTACTGGACATATACATCTTTGTTTGAGAAGCCTTTGGAAATGATGGGAGCCAACACTCCCATCAATTCTGTATTCGAGATCAATACATTTGTTTGAGCATGTTTGTTTTGTCTGACGCTCCCATCATTTCTGTACGAACCTCATTCTGAGCTTCATGTTAAGATACAGTTACTCTATGGGGCTTTTATTTTGAAAGGGTGGGACTGGGTGGGTGAGAGAGGGGAGAGGAGACATATTCATAATGTTTGACACACAAACACAGAGGTTATTAAATTACAGGCTTCATCACAAGCATTTCAATTTGAATTCACTCTGTGATGACTGTATGAGAGAGAGAGACACACACACAGAGAGAGAGAGAGGGAGAGGAGTGTATGTGTGTGTGTGTCTGTGAGTCTGTGTTTATCAACGTCACTAATTAGCTGAATCACAAGCACCTGTGTGCCTGCAGCCTGTTCATGGAGAAAAAACAGGGAAACACTTGTCAAACAAATCCTCAAAAAAAAACATAACCATAGCTCCTATTGCTCCGAAAAATGATACTTGAGAGGAAGGATGAGTTGAAAGTCTGTAGTGTAAAAAATGTGGCTTAACTGGCGATCGGGAAATGGGGTACCGTGTTCTGTGGAAGATGTTCTTGAAGTAAAATTTAACATTGGTCTCTATGGAGCAGAAAGTTGGTTTTCCTCTCAATTAAAGGCTTTTGTGCCAAATGTGTAAATCTGTGGAATCCTGAAAACTGTGCTAGCTATCAAAATGTCCATTTGGCTCAATAATGTCCAGCGTTTTGTCTACGTTTTAAACTTTGAATAATTTGTCTACGTTAACGTATGGCTAGTCAATATGGGTCCAAAGTTCAGTGTTTTTTTTTGCTCTTTTCACGCCGAAAACCCATTCAAGTGAATGGAGAAATTTTGCTCCGTTTTTCGGGATTTTCGGGAAAAAGCTGGGCGAATTTCTCAGAAAAATACTCAGCACACTATTTCCGATCAGGCCGCACGTTTTGATGTATTTTTTGCGCAGGTGTTGGCAACGCTGTGTGAGGAGAAGTGCGCCAAACTTTCTGGATAAACATCATGATTAAGCCCGATGGATTATACACAGTGTGCTTTGGCACAGGCAGTTTTACTGCCTTTGTGCTACAAAGCCACACTGAATTATAACCACCTGCTCTGCTTTATCCCACACTTCCACCACTATATACTCGTGACTGTCTCCCTTTTCCAGTACCCTATATGGAATATCTTGTTTGATGAATGTAGCACACCCTCCTCCTGCCCCATGATCTCTGTTTTTCCTTATCACTGAATATGTATTACAAAATCTAAAGTAGGTTTCAAACAAGCCTCTAGTACACACATTACATCTGGTTTTACATCCATTTCTTTAATGAAATGATTGAATTCCTGGCCATTGGCCAGTAGACTTCTGGCATTCCATTGTAAAAGTATTACCATTATTAGTGTTAACAAACCCATGGTGCTTCCTGGCTTGACTGATTAGTGAGGTTCTCCCTCACTTCTTCCCATATCAGTCCCACTAATCCTAAATGGTTCATTGCTGCTTTGACAATCAGCTGGATTTTATAATTTTTTGACTTTACTTCTTCTGTGCTGTTAATCACTCCTGCAATGAATGTTAAAGTCCTTTTTGTCCACATATATCCTGTCATTTGTTTTTTGTAGCTCTTGATCCCCCATTGTTGCTTGAATCCTTTAACATTGTTCCTTACTTTTGTTTCTCTTACAGCTTCTACATAAGTTATCTTTCTTTCCACTCTTACTTTTTGGATTTCATTCTGCCGCCTCATCACTTCACACCCTCCATATGCCACATTATAGGCTCCTCCACAGTTACAACATTTTGGTTGTGTCACTGTTCCACACTTTCCATACTCGTGGTCGCCACCACACCTAGCACATCTTCTCTTCTCTTCTCAGTTTTTGGCTGTGTGCCCAAACCTCTGGCAATTAAAGCACCTCAATGGCTTTGGCACATACACTCTCACTGGGTAACTCAGATAACCCAGGAACACCTTCTTTGGCACATTCTTTTCTTCAAACTCAATCAGTACGGATTCACTGTCCTTTTTTACTCCTTCTCTTGTCATTTTTAGTCTTTGAGCATTCACTAATTTTCCTCCTTTGAAATTCCTCTTTAGTTCCTCCATACCAACACTCACTGGCACCCCTGTGATAACTCCTTTACATCCACCATTTTGTGCTCCCATTTTGTGCTCTTGCATAATCATAATAAATAATAAATAGAACATGTGTGTCAGCAAAGATGCCATCTAAGAGGACTATGCTCATCATGTCTTGAAGATTATTATTATTATGTTATGGACTTTCTGTGACTTTTTTTATGACATGCTATGTGATCTTTTTTTATCGCACACTATACGTTCACATTTTTTAAATACTTTCATGGCATAATTAACTATAACTTCTATATGCAGAGAGAGTCCTAAACAGGTTTCTGAGAAACTACCATATCAGCAGAGCATTAACTTAATGCACAGCAGAGTATAGGGCAGGTATTAAAGGGAAAATACACCTAAATTGTGCGTAAAGTGTCTTTATTCTTTGATCGCTGGGTAACCATAATTACCTCGGAGTTACAGCATTATATTGATGAACAGTAGAGCTGCATTCACATGCTCTGACTGTCATGAAGACAGACATTTTTGCTGAAACGTGCTGAAACATTTTACAGCAGTTGCACAGCAGTGGAACGTTTCAAATACAGTCAGCACACTGAGCACAGATAGTGCAAGAAATATGATCGCTACTGTAAAGGGAATACTGCTGTTAAAAAGAACCTTATTTGTTTTAATAAGTGTTTGCAAACCAAATGTTATTGCACTTTTGTTCATATAGCAGTACTTTTAAAATAAAAGTGCACAATGCACTACTTTTGAATTCATTATTGAACTTTGCCATAACAATGCAATTAATCGCAAAAAATCCATACGATTAATCGCGATTAAAAATTGTAATCGTTGCCCAGCACTAGTTTATATATTATAATGTAATTAATTAAAAACAAAGAAGGTACGACTCATTTGGGGTGGGTGGGGTCGGGTGCGGTGGGGGGGCTTACAATGTTCCTATATCATCAAAGGGGGGCTTGACAGAAAACGTTTGGGAACCACTGTCCTAAGCAGTGGAGCGGAACTTGTGCCTTGGTACAGTTAGTGATGCCATTCTATGCATTGCCCATGGATGGCGCCTCCCTGCGTAACCTCCTAGAAACAGACCACCACCATCGGAGTAAGAGGTCAGCGCCATCTGCGCCATCTGACAGTTTCAGTCAGTCTGCGTACATAGATGACATCGGGGTCCCTAGGGGAGTGCCTGATGAAGGCCAGAAATCAAATTGCTGCAGGATTTGAATCAGTACTATTTTGGTGGGCAACAATAAATAAAAATGTTGATTGGATTAACTATATTTATTATAACCAACAGAGGTTTATCAGACATGTTGCTGGCGGAGAAGGCAGGAGTTTGCAAAATGTTTGGTTCATCATGCATCCATCCATTTTCCTCCGGTTATCCGGGGTCGGGTCGCGGTGGCAGCAGGCCTAGCAGGCTGACCCAGACTTCCCTCTCCCCCGCAACATTTTCCAGCTCATACTGCGGGATCCCGAGGCGTTCCCAGGCCAGTTGGGAGATATAATCCCTCCAGCGTGTTCTGGGTCTTCCCCGGGGTCTCCTCCCAGTTGGACGTGCCTGGAAAACCTCCAGTGGGAGGCGTCCTAATTAGATGCCCGAACCACCTCAGCTGGCTCCTTTCGACGCGAAGGAGTAGCGGCTCGACTCCAAGTTCCCTCCTGATGTCCGAGCTCCTTACCCTATCTCTAAGGCTGAGCCCGGCCACCCTACGGAGGAAACTCATTTTGGCCGCTTGTACCCGCGACCTTGTCCTTTCGGTCACGACCCAGAGTTCGTGACCATAAGTGAGGGTAGGAACGTAGACCGACCAGTAAATCTTCACCAAGACGGTCCGGTGCAGCGCCTGCTTTACTGCTGCAGCCGCACCGATCCGCCTGTCGATCTCCCGCTCCATCTTACCCTCACTCGTGAACAAGACCCCAAGATACTTGAACTCCTTCGCTTGCGGTAGGCACTCCGTCCCCACCTGTAGGGAGCAATCCACCGGTTTCCGGCAGAGCACCATGGCCTCAGATTTGGAGGTGCTAACTCTCATCCCCGCCGCTTCACACTCGGCTGCAAACCGCCCCAATGAATGCTGGAGGTCACGATCTGAGGAGGCCAACAGGACCACATCATCTGCAAACAGTAGAGAGGCGATCCCGAGACCTCCGAACCTGACGTTTTCCATCCCCCGGCTGCGCCTAGATATCCTGTCCATGAAAGTCACGAACAGGACCGGTGACAAAGGGCAGCCCTGGCGGAGGCCAACACCCACCGGGAACGTGTCTGACTTATTGCCGAGGATGCGGACAGAGCTCCTACTGCAGTCGTACAGAGACCAGATGGCCCGTTGTAATGGGTCCGGCACCCCATACTCCCGCAGCACCCCCCACAAGAACCCCCGAGGGAGGGTTCATCATGTTGCACTTTCATACCTAACAACACAGCACCTGATGGCTCAGTGACGAGAGCACTGCAAGGCCTAACTTCACTGTCGGAAAAATTAGAATGAGAATGCTGGAATTGATGACCCTTTTGCTAGAATGCTGGAATCATGGTTCGGCAAGTGGAAGCATTTGGCCTCATCACTGTTTATTTCGATCTTTGTGGCAGTTGCTGTCCTCGCTGTTTGTGGGTGTTGTCTCATCCCTTGTATGAGAGAACTCCAACAGCGATTGATAGACACTGCACTAACTAAACAGTCTCTAGTGTACCAACAGATTCCCCAAACCGACGAAGAATACGACACTCCAGGGGACCCTCCAGGTCCCCCACCTGACTACTATGATGACGCAATCGTGGCGTTGTTTGAACTAAATGCTGACACTGGACTGTAAAGCAATTATGATTCACATGTCAAAAATCGAGAGAAGTGACACACAGTGATGAAGACGTTTTCTGAACTATTGCTGATAAAGACAGGACACAGCTAATTATATTCATTGAAGTTTTTATTATTTGTTTTATGTATTTGGAGTTACATTTAAAACACATACCCTTATTAAACTCATTATGTATTTTCATTATTATTATGTGTTATACTCAAGTATAAACAGGAGGGAAATGTTGGAGAAATACAGAATGATATCTGCATAATGCTTGTACTTTTTCATGATGCTTGATAACTGAGAAACAGAAACTAGCCGTGACCTTGCAGTCCACAGGATGTCTTTGAAGACAGAAAACATTGAAGTTTGTTTTCGAAGTAAGATAAAGGAGGACTGGTTCAACCTGTTACCAACCCTCACCATACTTTGTTATGAAGCTTGTTTATCACTGTGTATAAAAGACAGAGACTTAGAGACAGATCTCTGAGCAGCCACGAGACGCAAAACTGTATGTGCTGTATCCTGCTGCTTCTTGCAAGAATAAAGGTCGAGTAGAATTTTTACAACAGTTTCGTCCTAAAACGGTGTTTCTTTTTGTCCGAGGAGAGCTGAGAGGAGTCTCCGTCTAAAAAGGAGTTAAGAAAGGGAAAATGTACAAATCACTTAACTTAAATTATTACACCATAACCAGAAGTGGAAGAAGTTATTCTGATATTTGTCGGTTTGTAAAACACAACATTAAAAGTTGGCCCCTCCTCCCCGGCTCAACAGCAGGTGAAAGACAAACCCTGATTCACTCTCATGTTAGAACGAGCTTTGTCCGCTTGGCGTCTCGCCCCGCTGTGTGTCTGCCATTTTCATAGCTTCCTCTTGGATGCACCATTTCTACCTGACACCTGGTGGCTCAGTTTATTTAGAGGTTAACGCTCTCTCTCTGCAGAGAAAACCACTTCTAGTGGGTCAGAAGTGATCATTGAGAGACATTATGTTTATATGAGTCCATGCATTGTTTTTTAGGAGAATCCTCCTCATTCCTGTCCACCAGTTTATGGTTGGTGGAGTTTCATGTTGTTCCTGAGGAGTTTTCTCAGTCGTCACTCAACCAGTGAGTGACTCAGCTTTTACAACAGGTGGAATATTTTAACATCAACAACAAATGGAAAATGTGCAGATTATATCAGGTCCAGTCATGAAGTCATGAAATGAATAAATGTGAATCTTGAAACGCTGCTTTGCATCAGGATCATATCTTGAAACTCAACTCTTTTGAGAAAAATGTTTAAAAGTTGATCATTAAATATGAGAGAAAGGTATTATACGACAATTTAAATGTTTCATATTAGTTTAATTTGATAACTCTTTTGTCAGCCAGCTGTTTTTAAGAAGTAAAAGAAAACTGAACAGAATTAGTCTTTTGATGGCTTCATGTTTGTCTATAACTCTTCCTCTGAGGAGACAAGAAATATTTAACAACTAAAGAAATTAAATGTTTTCAAACGTGGAGCAGGTTTTAACCGAGGCTCTGTTTGTAAATGAGGAAACAAAGTTCACATTCACAGCGCTGCTCCTCTTCCTGGAATGAACCACAGCTTGATAACCCCTCCTTCTTCCTCCTGCTCTCAAACACAGCCGGCTCTACTGTGTCCACATGTTTCCTTGTTCCCTCCCCTTCAGATCTACAGTTTTAAAGATGGGTGTAACTAACATGGTGGTGAAGCAATAGAGCTGACAGGCTCCATTCACTGAACAAACACATGTTGTTCAGATCAGAGGTCGAAGCAGAGTCGCTTCTAGTGAAGTGAAACTCAGACAGTCGTTACTGAGAGGTGAAATGGCGCAGAAAGGAGTTCAGCTGGATCTGGAAATCATCTCTTGTTCCATCTGTCTGGATCTACTGAAGGATCCGGTGACTACTTCCTGTGGACACAGCTACTGCATGAACTGTATTAAAAGCTTCTGGGATGAAGAGGATGTGAAGAAACTCCACAGCTGCCCTCAGTGTAGGCAGACCTTCAGACCGAGGCCTGTCCTGCTGAAAAACACCATGTTAGCAGTTTTAGTGGAGGAGCTGAAGAAGACTGGACTCCAAGCTGCTCCTGCTGATCACTGCTATGCTGGACCTGAAGATGTGTCCTGTGATGTCTGCACTGGGAGGAAACAGAAAGCCATCAAGTCCTGTCTCTTCTGTCTGGTCTCTTACTGTGAGAAACACCTCCAGCGTCATTATGATGTAGCTCAATTAAAGAAACACAAGCTGGTGGACCCCTCCAAGAAGCTCCAGGAGAACATCTGCTCTCGTCACGATGAGGTGATGAAGATGTTCTGCCGTACTGATCAGCAGTGTATCTGTTACCTCTGCTTAATGGATGAACACAAAGGCCACGACACAGTCTCAGCTGCAGCAGAAAGGACTGAAAGGCAGAGAGAGCTGGAGGTGAGTCGACTAAACATCCAGCAGAGAATCCAGGACAGAGAGAAAGACGTGAAGCTGCTTCAACAGGAGGTGGAGGCCGTAAATCGCTCTGCCGACGAAGCGGTGAAGGACAGCGAGAAGATCTTCACCGAGGTGATCCGTCTCATGGAGAAAAGAAGCTCCGATGTGAAGCAGCAGGTCAGATCCCAGCAGAAAAGTGAAGTGAGTCGAGTCAAAGAGCTTCAGGAGAAGCTGGAGCAGGAGATCTCTGAGCTGAAGAGGAACGACGCTGAGCTGAAGCTGCTCTCACACACAGAGGATCACAACCAGTTTCTACACAACTACCCCTCACTGTCACCACTCAGAGAATCTACAGACTCGTCTGGCATCGATATCCATCCTCTGAGCTACTTTGAGGACGTGACAGCGGCTGTGTCAGAAGTCAGAGATAAACTACAGGACGTTCTGAGAGAGAAGTGGACAAACGTCTCACTGGCAGTGACTGAAGTGGACGTTTTACTGTCACATTCACAAGCAGAGCCCAAGACCAGAGCTGAGTTCTTAAGATATTCAAGTGAAATCTTACTGGATCCAAACACAGCAAACACAAAGCTGTTATTATCTGAGGGGAACAGAAAAGCAACAGTTATGAGTCAACATCAGTCTTATTCTAGTCACCCAGACAGATTCACTTCATGTCAACAGGTCCTGAGTAGAGAGAGTCTGACTGGACGTTGTTACTGGGAGGTGGAGTGGAGAGGAAGAGGAGTTTATGTAGCAGTCGCATACAAGAATATCAGCAGAACAGAGAGCTGGAATGTAAGTGGATTTGGATTCAATGACAAATCTTGGGCGTTAAATTGTAACAAAAACAGTTTTGCATTTTGGTACAACAAGATCCAAGATCCTCACATCTCTGGTCCTCTGTCCTCCAGACTAGGAGTGTACCTGGATCACAGAGCAGGTATTCTGTCTTTCTACAGCATCTCTGAAACCATTACTCTCCTCCACAGAGTCCAGACCACATTCACTCAGTCTCTCTATGCTGGACTTAGGTTTTATGGTGAAATAGGGTTTTATTCTGATGGAGACACTGCTGAGTTCTGTAAACTAAAATAGTCAGAAGTGATTTAAGGAACAGCAAATTCATTTTTGTGTTTTAATCCTGAAACTCATTTTGTCTCCATCATTGTCGCTTAATTTGTCTTCACCTGTCAATCAAACATTGTGGGCGGTACTTTGACATCTTCTCATTATTGTTCTGTAAATGTTTGAGCTTCTTTAGGTGGAGCTCCTTTCTGTGTCTGTTTAGCCATGGAGGCTATCACTGCTCATGATGATCTTTGTTGACCTGAACTGATATTTCTCTTCATGAAAATGTAAACTGCTCTGAGGTTTAAATGTCTGATAAATATTAGTATTGATGTATTTGTTAGTTGTTGTTTCTCTTCCACTGCATGGCTCTTAAAGAGAGAAATCACCAGAGCTTCTTTTATCAAAGATATTTAGTTCTCAGCACTCTTTATAAAGATTTCTTTCAGTAAGTAAGATTTATTTATAAAGCGCTTTTTACAGACATAAGTCACAAAGTGCTTAACAGGGGCAGAAGTACAAAAATTTACATCACAATGTGACCATATAAGGGCCAATAATTTACATACACACAACAAGTACAAAATTAAAACATGGTTTAAAAGCAGGCCTAGGACATGAGTTTTTAGTCAAATGCCAGTCTAAACAGGTGTGTCTTGAGCTGATTCTGGAATGAATTCACAGAATCTGAGAAACGTAGGGGTGCAGGCAGAGCATTCCACAGCCTTGGTGCTACTGCCTCAAAAGCTCGGTCACCACGGGTCTTAAGGCGAGTGCGAGGGACAGACAGATAATTTAACATGTTTGACCTGAGAGCGCGGGCGGGTGAATACAGGTGAAGTGATTCAGTCACATATGTAGGAGCCTGGCCGTGTAGTGATCTGTAAGTGAGAGTGAGGATTTTAAAGTGGATCCTAAATGCTACAGGGAGCCAGTGGAGAGATCGGAGGTGATGTGAGACCGTCGATTTGTCCGAGTGAGTAATCTGGCGGCAGCATTTTGGATGACTTGCAAACGGTTGAGAGCAGCTACACTGAGTGAGGAGAAAAGTGTGTTGCAGTAGTCGATGCATGAAGAGATAAATGCGTGTATGATCATCTCTAGTTCAGCTGTTGATACCACAGATCTCAGTTTACTGATATTTCTTAGGTGGAAGAAACAGGATCTAGACAGCTGCTTAATATGGGGGTCAAATGACATGGATTGATCAAAAATAACCCCTAGATTACGCAGGTTGAAGTGGGCAGCAGAGAAGAGTGGACCAATACTCTGCTTGATCGTAGGGACAAACTCATCTGGTGCAATAACCACAACCTCCGTCTTAGTGCCGTTAAGTTGTACGAAGTTTTCTGCCGTCCAGTCTCCAATAGCATTTACACAGTCCAGGAGCCTAGTTAATGCGAAAGCCTCACTGGGTTTGAATGACAGATGGAGTTGTATATCATCTGCATATAAATGATAGGACACATTATGACTTTTTATAATCGGTCCCAAAGGTAACAAGTATAGGGAAAATAACAGAGGCCCCAGAACCAAGCCCTGCGGTACGCCACAAGACAGTGGAGAGGTAACAGACACAAAATCACCCACAGAGACATTAAAACTTCTGTCAGCGAGGTAAGATGTAAACCAGTCTAACGCTATGCCAGATATGCCAACCCAATCACGTAGCCTCTTAATCAAGATGTTATGGTCTACAGCGTCGAACGCAGAACTGAGGTCCAGAAGTACTAACACAGAGCAGTCACCTGCATCAGAAGACATGAGAATGTCATTTGAAACCCTCAGGAGAGCGGTTTCAGTAGAGTGATTTTTACGGAACCCAGACTGGAATTTGTCGTACATGTTGTGCCTCTCCAGTGCAGCAGTGAGTTGGTTTGCCACCACCTTCTCTAAGATTTTTGAAAGGAAAGGTAGTTTTGATATGGGCCTGTAGTTTAAGTGAGATTGTGTTTATTTTCTATAACAGATTAAATGTTGTTCTTGTTGTTTTCTTAATCGTTATACAAAAGAGGTACTATGATGTATTATATAACTAATTATTATAATCATAATCAATAAGTAAATCATTCATTATTCTCTTTTACATAACTGAGATTCTGGTCAAACTAATAGATTATGAGGATGAAGTGAATGTGTTCATGAAATCATTGAACAAGAGTCATTGAACAGACTTCACTGATGGGATGTGAACAAACTGAAGGTTTACATGATGAATAAAGTATTTCTTGATTCAACAATGAACAAAGTATTTTCTTCTTGTCTTATTTACAGGGTTTCATACAAAGCTGATGGAGGAAATGTGAAACTAATATGAGAGTATAACTGAGTCAGTTTTCCTCCTGAAACACCACAAAGTACAGAGTTCATGTTTAGAGCAGAAGAACATTAGTCAGTCAGTCTCTGTCCTTTAAAACATCTTTGTCACAGAGAAATGAGCAGAGTTTTATATCATGTGTCGCTTCTTACAACCAACATTCTGTTTGTGCACTTAGTCAATAAAGAGGATTTATTACACAGACATGAAATAATATATGAAAACAGTGAATTAATTTGGTGAAGTTTGAGTGTGAAGAAGTTGTATTGAGTCCTCCTCACACACATGAGACAACAGATACTGATGAAAGTTCAGAATGAGGCTGTCATGTTGGTTCAGTGTTTATCTGTCACCTCACAGCCAGACCATGTTGTAAAGTTTGAATCCAGACTTGACTCAAACTTCTTGTGTCTCATTTTGTCCAGGGTGAAATCTGTCGACCCACCAAACAGCCTGCTGAGCTCAAGAGTTTCTCTAATTGATCCTCAATTAGTGTGGCACTGGGTGTTTGAGAACACAGGGAAGTATTAGCCCCCCCTATTTATTTTAATTCAGTAAAAGCTAAGGTCTCAGAAACATTTACTATTTATTTGTCACTTCCCTGTATCATGCTGTCATTAGGTCTTTTACTGGGATGTGTGGTTATTGTATTTCTGCTAAGCCCAACATTGTCAACAGAGGGCGCTCTAGGCCAGTGATTCTCAACTGGTGGGTCGCGACCCAAAAGTGGGTTGTGGACCTTTGCCTGGCCCAAAACAAAAATGTAAGAAAGAAATCCTGTGCTTTTAATTTGAAGGAGATATTTGTATGGAGCGGAGTATTCACACTCATTAACAGTATTTGGCGTTAATGCCTTGTCATGTTAAAAAAATTCCCGCCTTTTCACAGCATAGAAGAACACCTGCAAAGTTTATTTCCATAAGATAATTGAGCATGGCGAAACGTGACACCGACTACATCAGATATGGATTTTCTGTAATTGAGGACAAAAGAGGACAGAAGCCTCAGTGTGTTTTATGCAGCGAGGTTCTGGCCCAAGAAAGTATGAAGCCGTCAAAACTGAAGCGGCATTTTGAGACAAAACACCCGTCTCTCAAAGATAAACCAGTACTTTGAAAGACGACTTCAAGACCTGAGGACATCACAAACGTGTCTCACTTCTTCGTGCTCAAAGCAAGAACAGGCACTCCATGCATCTTACCAGGTGGCACATCGTATTGCCAAGTTAAAAAAGCCGCACACCATTGCAGAGGACCTTATCCTACCTGCAGCCATGGATGTGGTGAGAGAGGTGATGGATCACTCCACAGCGGATAAACTGAAGACAATACCTCAGTCAAATGACACCATAAGTAGGCGAATTGAAGACGTGTCGGATGACATCCAACAACAGACCACAGCTCGTATTAAGGCAAATGGTCATTTTGCATTACAAGTGGACGAATCTACAGATATAACAAACAAAGCAGTTTTACTCGTTTACGTGAAACATGTGTGGGACGGGGACCTACAGGAACAATTTCTCTGCACAAGAGAGCTCCCTACACTACGACTGCAGAGGACATTTTCAGCTCCGTGGACTTGTATTTGACTTCAGTGGGCCTAAGCTGGGACATGTGCGTCGGTATCACAACTGATGGCGCTGCCTGCATGACAGGAAAAAACTCGGGGGTCGTGAGGAGAATACTTGAGAAAGCTCCGAATGCAACTTGGAACCATTGTTTTTTGCACCGAGAGGCCCTGGCAGCAAAGGATATGGTACCAGTGCTTCATGGGACATTAAAAGATGTCGTCCAAGTGGTAAACTAAAAATGTAATGGAGAAAACAATCAGAATAAACTGCTGGAGCGGTTTAATGATTACTTTCCCGAGAAACAGAGGGATGACGACTGGATACGTGACCCCTTTGGAATCAACATAGAAAGCGTCACATTGCCGAGCAACGAAGAGAGTCAGCTGGTGGAGCTGTCATGTGACCGCACACTGAAAAAGAGATTCACGGAGGTCAGCCTCTCCCAGTTCTGGTGCAGCAATGTGATGAGCGAGAATCCTTCCCTTGCAACTCGAGCAGTAACGATCCTCCTACCATTCAGCACTACCTATCTCTGTGAGTGTGGCTTCTCAGCTCTGGTTCAGCTGAAGACTAAACACAGAAATAGACTGGACATTGAGCATGACCTCAGAGCTGCCTTGTCTACTATAACTCCAGACTTTGAGACTCTTATCAGCCTGGTAAATTACATTTACTCAGACACATTAAGGGTTAAACATGGAACCAGACCACATTCACTCAGCCTCTCTATGCTGGACTATTGCCTTTGGAGTATGGAGGCACTGCTGAGTTCTGTAAACTGAAGTAGACAGAAGTCCTTTAAGGGTTAAACTCTGTGTTTGAACTCTTGAACTAATTTTGTCTCCATGTTTGTTGCTGATAGCTGATTGTTGTGGCGGTTCTTCACTGCACAGAGATAAACCTGTCAATCAAACCTTGTGGGCGGTACTTTGACATCTTGTCATTAGTTGTGTACATTTTTGTTGACCTGAACTGACATTTCTCTGCATGAACATTTAAACTTCTCTGAGCTCTAGATGTTTGATGAATATTTGTATTGATGCTTTTATTTTGTTGTTTCTCTTCCACTGCATGGATCTTAAGAGAGAAAACACCAGACCTTCATTTATCAGAGATATTTTGTTCTCTTTGTGTGCATTTGTAAAGAAATCTCTAATTGATCAAGAGTCATTTAACAGACTTTACTGATGGGATGTGTGAACAAACTGAATGTTTACATGATGAATAAACAAACATGAACACAGTATTTTCTTCTTGTCTTCATTCCAGGGTTTCATACAACGCTGATGGAGAAAATATGAAACTAATATGAGAGAATAACTGAGTCAGTTTTCCTCCTGAAACACCACAAAGAGTTCATGTTTAGAGTAGAATAGCAGTAGTCTCGTTTGAAATCAGAATCAACACAGATAACAGTACTTTTATCAAGTGTAATGTAAAAGTGACAAGTGTATTTAAATATGAAGTGATGTGCAGGGGAGTGACCGGCAGGGAATTGTCCTGGGGATGACTGAGTCAGTGGGGGACCCGGGCTCTGTTAATGAGCCCGACTGCCGCCGGGAAGAAACTGTTCGTGTGGCGTGAGGTCTTGGTCCTGATGGACCGCATCCTCCTACCAGATGGAAGGGGCACGAACAGTTTGTGTCCAGGGTGAGAGGGGTCAGCTACAATCTTTCTTGCTCGCTTCAGGGTCCTTGAAGCGAACAAGTCCTGAAGGGACGGCAGATTGCAGCCAATCACCCTCTCAGCAGAGCGAATGATGCGCTGGAGCCTGCCCTTGTCCTTGGCAGTGGCTGCAGCGTACCAGACTGTGATGGAGGAGCAGAGGATGGACTCAATGATGGCTGTGTAGAAGTGCACCATCATTGTCTTTGGCAGGTTGAATTTCTCCAGCTGCCTCAGGAAGTACATCCTCTGCTGAGCCTTCTTTGTGATGGAGCTGATGTTCAGCTCCCACTTGAGGTCCTGGGTTATGGTGGAGCCCAGGAAGCGGAAGGACTCCACAGTGTCCGCCGGGGAGTCACACAGGGTGATGGGAGCAGGTGGGGCTACGTTCTTCCTGAAATCCACAACCATCTCCAATGTCTTTGTAGCCTGTTGACTTTGTAGGCGAACTGCAGGGGGTCCAGGAGTGGGTCAGTAAGGGTTTTAAGGTGGGACAGGACCAGGCATTCAAAAGACTTCATGACCACAGAGGTCAGTGCGACGGGCCTGTAGTCATTAAGTCCTGTGATCCTTGTTTTTTTGGGGACGGGGATAATGGTGGAGGCCTTGAAGCAGGCTGGTACGTGGAATGTCTCCAGGGAGGTGTTGAAGATGTCTGTAAACACCGGAGACAGCTGATCAGTACAATGCTTCAGGGTGGAGGGGGAGACAGAGTCCGGGCCTGCTGCTTTGCGGGGGTTCTGTTTTTTAAAAAGCCTATTGATGACTCTCTCCAGAATAGAGAGAGTCGTCACTGGGGGAGGGATGGGTGGTTCAGAGGCATGAGTCCCTGCTGAGCTGGGGGAGGGGGGGCTGGTGGTCTCGGGCTGGTTGATGGAGCTGTGGGGGATGGAGTCAGGACTGTCCCATTGTCTTTCAAATCTGCAGTAGAACTCATTCAGCTCGTCTGCCAGGTGGAGGTCATTCATAGAGTGGGGGGTGTAAGGTTTGTAATTGGTGATCTGTCTGAGACCTCTTTAGACAGCGGAGTCACTTGCTGAGAGCCGGTGTTGCAGTCATTTAGCGTTCCTCACCGCCTTACCGCTTGGTCGACGGTTCGATCCTTGGCTGGTACGTGTCCTGTGTCGAAGTGTCCCTGAGCAAGACACTGAACCCCTAAATGCTCCCCAGGCACCTGTCATGGGCAGCCCACTGCTCCCTATATACAGGGATGGGTCAAATGCAGAGACACATTTCCCCTGGGATGAATATAGTATAATACAATACAATACAATGTTGCCTCTTTGTACAAGTCCTTGTCCCCACTCCTAAATGCCTGATCCTTGTGCAGCCTTAGCTTTCTGAGTTCCGCTGTAAACCAGGGTTTGTCGTTGTTATAACTCACCCGGTGCTTGTTGGAACACAGCTGTCCTCAACAGAAGCTGATGTATGAAGTTACAGCCTCTGTGTACTCATCCAGACTGTTGGTAGCAGTCCTGAAAACATCCCAGTCTGTACAGTCCAATCACGCCCGAAGATCCTTCATAGCTTCACGGGTCCACTTCTTGAATTTCCTCACCACAGGTTTACATAGCTTTAATTTCTGCCTGTAAGCAGGAATCAGATGGACCATGACGTGGTCAGAGAGTCCCAGTGCAGCACGGGGGACGGCGTGATAGGTCCTGCTGATTGTTGTGTAGCAGTGATCTAGAATGTTCTCCTCTCTAGTTTAATTTAATGAACTGTCTGTATGTAGGGAGTTCATGACTGAGGTTTCCTTTGTTAAAGTCACCAAGGACAATAACTAAAGAGTCCGGGTAGGTCCGCTCCACACACCGTATCTGTTCGGCGAGTGTCCGCTGTGCCTCCTGCACGTTGCCCTGCGGCGGCATGTAAACACCGACCAGTATGAATGAAGCGAACTCACGGGGGGAGTAAAAGAGTTTACAGTTTATGCACTTAAGAGGATTCATTACACGAAAATATAAACTAAAGTCAGAATTTATTTGGTCAAATTTGTTTGTGAAGAAGTCTAGTTTAGTCCTGACGTTTGGTTACAAATATTTCCATGTTGTTCAATCAGAATTCAAGAATTCAGAGAAATGTTATAAAACTGGGAGCTCAAATCAAGCAATCTAATTGGTTCATATAGCTCTGATATAATGACGACATACCACTGCTGTGACATCTCATTCCTTTGCACCTTAAGTATTAATCCACGTCTGAGAAAAAAGACGTTAGACTAATGTGACACATGGTTGCTTAGAGACACAGATAACAGATACAAAGGAACAGTTAGCTGGTAAAACCTGCTACAAAATAGACACATTTGAGGTAAACTTCTGTGGAGGAGTGGATTGAGCAGCAACAACAACAACATGCAGTGCTACGTAAAGAGGAGGTTAAACATTGTTGACCAGAATATGAAAGAAATCAGGAACTCAGAAATGCTCTAACCACGTGCGCTAATCTAATCCAAGCCTGAATATGATGAAGAAATATCTGCTAGCATCTAGTATAGGCTACGTTCCACATTCATTATGTGAATACTATTTGTAGAGTAGAAGCTCTTTTCTACCATATTTTCCATGTGACCTGAATGCAGCATCTTATGATACTCACTGACTGGAGGTTCTACTTTAGTTTGGCCTCCTTTATTTCAACTAAAATCATCTATGTTTTACAGAAGTCTTTGGACTCATTCTAATGTTTTAACCTACAGAACGTTTGGAGATTTTATTTCACGGTGATATTTTAATATTAACAATAAAAGGATCCAATTATTAAATGAGGAATAAAGTAAAGTATATCAATAATAGAGATGCATCACTTCATATCAATCAACAACAAACATCATTCTTGTCCTTCTGCATTAGCATCTGTTTGCTGCTGAGCAGGTAGTCTAGAGGCTTCTCTTGAACAGCCTGTTAACGTCCCTCTCCAGGATGGAGAGAGTCCTCGTTGTTGTCAGGACTGTCCCTTTGTCTTTTACAAACACAGTAGGTTTCATTCAGGTCATTGGACATGTGCAAGTCGTTAGTGGAGTGAGGAGCTTTAGGTTTGCAGCTGGTGATCAATCAGAGACCTTTTCAGACAGAAGCAGAGTCGTTCACTGAGAACTGCTGTTGGAGTTTCTCAGAGTACAGTTGTTTGGTTTCTCTCACCGTCTCGCTAAACCTGTACTTTGATTATTTAAACCTGTCCTTGTCCTCCTGAATGATTCTTCTGTGTTCAACCTCAGCTGTCTGAGCTTAACTGTGAACCACGGTTTGTATTTAAATATTTGTGTATTTAAAAACATGTATTTATCCATTATGGGGTTTATGTAAAACTTTTGTTGGTTTGTGTATATCTCCTCTTATAATTCAGATGCTATTGTGTTATTTTACAGTTTTATTTTATTAATTTATATGACAATCGGGAAATGGAATCCAAAATGATCAGAAGCTACATGTTTAATTTTTTAATAATTTTACTTTAAAATCCTCCCTTTATTTAACACTTCCCAAAATGTCAGACACAATATCAAGAGAATGTCCTCAGTGGTAGATATCTGTACAGCCCTGTTTCATCTTTTGTATCAAATAAGTTGGCAACAATCAATTGGTCGCAATGCTGTCTGTGATATGGAAGTGCTTCTAACATTTAATATTATCTTCTGTAAAATTGACAATGTCTCTGAGCACCACAGTCCCTTTCGAAAACCTCTCATTTTCAACAGATGTTTCTCCACATCGGTGGTTTCAGTGGAACTCTATCGCCTCCCAATGGAAGTTCAGTAAATGTTTCTTCTGACTTTTCCTTCATTCAGACAGGAATCAAAGTCAGTCAGTAAGCTGCTCTGCTCTGGTTCTGACCCATGATTGTGCTACATGCTTCATATTTATATTTGTATTATAATATAATATATATATAATGTGTTCTACTACAGGTTTGATAAACACACTAAATTATCCTTGAATCCTAAAAGAGATCTGAAGCTGAACAACTGTAACAAAGACAAAGGCTGTGGAAATGGATTTTGCATTTCAAGTTTGTCATTAGTGATTACCACGAAACCAGCAAAAAATGTAAACATATGATACATTAACAAAAAGTGATTGTTTTTAATAGAAGATCAATATTAGACAATGCTGCAAAACTCTAACTGGACTCTACTGTAAATTAAACATGATGAAGTGCCATCTAGGATGCCCTTCAGTGGATATAAAATCATGAAGAGGCTTATAGGACAAAGAGAAACCTACATTATAGACAACTTAACAGTTTATTTCTTCTCTGAACTCCACCACTCGCTGCTTTTAAAAGTTTACCCTCTGGACTAAGTATGAGTTCATAGTTTCATAGTTTAATTCTATACTCTAATAACAATAATCTTTAGCACATTTCATGCACATCTAGCTGAAAGTGCTGTACACAAAACAGAAAACCCGACTTGTAAAAATATACTAAATGAACCTGAAGAAAGCAAACATTTCAAAACATCTCTTCCTTACATTTTAAGTGTCATATCCTACGGACAATAGTTCTCTGGGTCTTTTAAATGAACATATTTTTAGGGGGATTTGTCAGGAGCGGTGTCAACATTAATAATGCGGTGTTTCTCACTTCTGTAAATCAGTCCAGCATCAAGTCTGCCAGAAATGGTGTCTCTTATTGTAATTATAAGATATAATAACATAAAATAACATAATCCTTTATTAGTCCCACAGCAGCAAAGTGGAAAGTTAAAACGAACAAGAGACATAAGTAGAACAAAAAGATCAAAACAAGTATAATGAATAAGTAATCGCACATAAGGTATGATAAATAACATTTTGTTTTAAAACATATATAACAACAAAGCATTGCTCCACTCCTCTGATTCTGCTCCTGAACGTCTCTAAATGAGGCTTTCTGTGCTCGAGCTTTGCAGGGAGAGTAAACAAACCGCGCACGCATTGAGGAAGTGGATCAGCTGACTTGATCGCGGAAGCGAAAAGACGTCACGCAGCTGAAACGCGGCCTCTTCGTTTTGAAACAGCAACAGCCAATGAGGAGAGGGGGAGCTGCAACTCGACCGACCAATGGTGTAACTGCATTGTTACACATGCGCGCATGGCGGTTTGTTCCCTCCTCCTTTTCAGCGACATGCAAGTGTGGGAGATCAGTGTAAAGGAGCACGTGAAGGACCAGCAGCTCTAACGGGACAAAAAGAACAGTTTACTTTAGGTCGAAGCACAGACTTCTGTTTCTGTTGAGTGAAACTCTCACACGAGGAGAAGAAAATGGCGCAGAAAGGAGTTCATCTGGATTTGGAGACCTTCTCTTGTTCCATCTGTCTGGATCTACTGAAGGATCCGGTGACTACTCCCTGTGGACACAGCTACTGCGTGAACTGTATTAAAACCCACTGGGATGAAGAGGATAAGAAGAAACTCCACAGCTGCCCTCAGTGTAGGCAGACCTTCAGACCGAGGCCTGTCCTGGTGAAAAGCACCATGTTAGCAGATTTAGTGGAGCAACTGAAGAAGACTGGACTCCAAGCTGCTCCTGCTGATCACTGCTATGCTGGACCTGAAGATGTGTCCTGTGATTTCTGCACTGGGAGGAAACTGAAAGCCATCAAGTCCTGTCTCATCTGTCAGGTCTGTTATTGTGAGAAACACCTTCAGCCTCATTTTAAATCTCCTGCCTTTGAGAAACACAAGCTGGTGGACCCCTCCAAGAAGCTCCAGGAGAACATCTGCTCTCGTCACGATGAGGTGATGAAGATTTTCTGTCGTACTGATCAGCAGTGTATCTGTTATCTCTGCTTAATGGATGAACATAAAGGCCACGACACAGTCTCAGCTGCAGCAGAAATCACTGAGAGGCAGAGAGAGCTGGAGGTGAGTCGACTAAACATCCAGCAGAGAATCCTGGACAGAGAGAAAGACGTGAAACTGCTTCAGCAGGAGGTGGAGGCCGTCAATCGCTCTGCCGACGAAGCGGTGAAGGACAGCGAGAAGATCTTCACCGAGCTGATCCGTCTCATGGAGAAAAGAAGCTCCGATGTGAAGCAGCAGGTCAGATCCCAGCAAAAAAGTGAAGTGAGTCGAGTCAAAGAGCTTCAGGAGAAGCTGGAGCAGGAGATCTCTGAGCTGAAGAGGAACGACGCTGAGTTGAAGCTGCTCTCACACACAGAGGATCACAACCAGTTTCTACACAACTACCCCTCACTGTCACCACTCAGAGAATCTACAGACTCGTCTGGCATTGATATCCGTCCTCTGAGCTACTTTGAGGACGTGACAGCGGCTGTGTCAGAAGTCAGAGATAAACTACAGGACGTTCTGAGAGAGAAGTGGACAAACGTCTCACTGGCAGTGACTGAAGTGGACGTTTTACTGTCACATTCACAAGCAGAGCCCAAGACCAGAGCTGGATTCTTAAGATATTCAAGTGAAATCACACTGGATCCAAACACAGCATACACAGAGCTGTTATTATCTGAGGGGAACAGAAAAGCAACAATGAGTGAAGAACAGTCTTATTCTAGTCACCCAGACAGATTCACAACATATTATCAGGTCCTGAGTAGAGAGAGTCTGACTGGACGTTGTTACTGGGAGGTGGAGTGGAGAGGAGAAGGAGTTCATGTAGCAGTCGCATACAAGAATATCAGGAGAACAGGGAGATCTACTGAATGTGTGTTTGGAGGCAATGACAAATCTTGGGTGTTACGTTGTGACAACAACTGTTTTACATTTTGGTACAACAATATCAAAACTCCCATCTCTGGTCCTCAGTCCTCCAGACTAGGAGTGTACCTGGATCACAGAGCAGGTATTCTGTCTTTCTACAACATCTCTGAAACCATGACTCTCCTCCACAGAGTCCAGACCACATTCACTCAGCCTCTCTATGCTGGACTTATGTTTTGTTATGATGGAGACACTGCTGAGTTCTGTACACTAAAATAGTCAGAAGTGATTTAAGGAACAGCAAATTTAATTCTGTGTTTTAATCCTGAAACTCATTTTGTCTCCATCATTGTCTCTTAATTGCTGATTGTTCTTCACCTGTCAATCAAACCTTGTGGGCGGTACTTTGACATCTTCTCATTATTGTTCTGTAATGTTTGAGTTTCTTTAGGTGGAGCTCCTTTCTGTGTCTGTTTAGCCATGGAGGCTATCACTGCTCATGATGATCTTTGTTGACCTGAACTGATATTTTGCTTCATGAAAATGTAAACTGCTCTGAGGTTTAAATGTCTGATAAATATTAGTATTGATGTATTTGTTAGTTGTTGTTTCTCTTCCACTGCATGGCTCTTAAAGAGAGAAATCACCAGAGCTTCTTTTATCAAAGATATTTAGTTCTCAGCACTCTTTATAAAGATTTCTTTCAGTAAGTAAGATTTATTTATAAAGCGCTTTTTACAGACATAAGTCACAAAGTGCTTAACAGGGGCAGAAGTACAAACATTTACATCACAATGTGACCATATAAGGGCCAATAATTTACATACACACAACAAGTACAAAATTAAAACATGGTTTAAAAGCAGGCCTAGGACATGAGTTTTTAGTCAAATGCCAGTCTAAACAGGTGTGTCTTGAGCTGATTCTGGAATGAATTCACAGAATCTGAGAAACGTAGGGGTGCAGGCAGAGCATTCCACAGCCTTGGTGCTACTGCCTCAAAAGCTCGGTCACCACGGGTCTTAAGGCGAGTGCGAGGGACAGACAGATAATTTAACATGTTTCACCTGAGAGCGCGGGCGGGTGAATAAAGGTGAAGTGATTCAGTCACATATGTAGGAGCCTGGCCGTGTAGTGATCTGTAAGTGAGAGTGAGGATTTTAAAGTGGATCCTAAATGCTACAGGGAGCCAGTGGAGAGATCGGAGGTGATGTGAGACCGTCGATTTGTCCGAGTGAGTAATCTGGCGGCAGCATTTTGGATGACTTGCAAACGGTTGAGAGCAGCTACACTGAGTGAGGAGAAAAGTGTGTTGCAGTAGTCGATGCGTGAAGAGATAAATGCGTGTATGATCATCTCTAGTTCAGCTGTTGATACCACAGATCTCAGTTTACTGATATTTCTTAGGTGGAAGAAACAGGATCTAGACAGCTGCTTAATATGGGGGTCAAATGACATGGATTGATCAAAAATAACCCCTAGATTACGCAGGTTGAAGTGGGCAGCAGAGAAGAGTGGACCAATACTCTGCTTGATCGTAGGGACAAACTCATCTGGTGCAATAACCACAACCTCCGTCTTAGTGCCGTTAAGTTGTACGAAGTTTTCTGCCGTCCAGTCTCCAATAGCATTTACACAGTCCAGGAGCCTAGTTAATGCGAAAGCCTCACTGGGTTGTATATCATCTGCATATAAATGATAGGACACATTATGACTTTTTATAATCGGTCCCAAAGGTAACAAGTATAGGGAAAATAACAGAGGCCCCAGAACCAAGCCCTGCGGTACGCCACAAGACAGTGGAGAGGTAACAGACACAAAATCACCCACAGAGACATTAAAACTTCTGTCAGCGAGGTAAGATGTAAACCAGTCTAACGCTATGCCAGATATGCCAACCCAATCACGTAGCCTCTTAATCAAGATGTTATGGTCTACAGCGTCGAACGCAGAACTGAGGTCCAGAAGTACTAACACAGAGCAGTCACCTGGATCAGAAGACATGAGAATGTCATTTGAAACCCTCAGGAGAGCGGTTTCAGTAGAGTGATTTTTACGGAACCCAGACTGGAATTTGTCGTACATGTTGTGCCTCTCCAGTGCAGCAGTGAGTTGGTTTGCCACCACCTTCTCTAAGATTTTTGAAAGGAAAGGTAGTTTTGATATGGGCCTGTAGTTTAAGTGAGATTGTGTTTATTTTCTATAACAGATTAAATGTTGTTCTTGTTGTTTTCTTAATCGTTATACAAAAGAGGTACTATGATGTATTATATAACTAATTATTATAATCATAATCAATAAGTAAATCATTCATTATTCTCTTTTACATAACTGAGATTCTGGTCAAACTAATAGATTATGAGGATGAAGTGAATGTGTTCATGAAATCATTGAACAAGAGTCATTGAACAGACTTCACTGATGGGATGTGAACAAACTGAAGGTTTACATGATGAATAAAGTATTTCTTGATTCAACAATGAACAAAGTATTTTCTTCTTGTCTTATTTACAGGGTTTCATACAAAGCTGATGGAGGAAATGTGAAACTAATATGAGAGTATAACTGAGTCAGTTTTCCTCCTGAAACACCACAAAGTACAGAGTTCATGTTTAGAGCAGAAGAACATTAGTCAGTCAGTCTCTGTCCTTTAAACTGTCCTCACTAAAACATCTTTGTCACAGAGAAATGAGCAAAAAATTCCCGCCTTTTCACAGCATAGAAGAACACCTGCAAAGTTTATTTCCATAAGATAATTGAGCATGGCGAAACGTGACACCGACTACATCAGATATGGATTTTCTGTAATTGAGGACAAAAGAGGACAGAAGCCTCAGTGTGTTTTATGCAGCGAGGTTCTGGCCCAAGAAAGTATGAAGCCGTCAAAACTGAAGCGGCATTTTGAGACAAAACACCCGTCTCTCAAAGATAAACCAGTACTTTGAAAGACGACTTCAAGACCTGAGGACATCACAAACGTGTCTCACTTCTTCGTGCTCAAAGCAAGAACAGGCACTCCGTGCATCTTACCAGGTGGCACATCGTATTGCCAAGTTAAAAAAGCCGCACACCATTGCAGAGGACCTTATCCTACCTGCAGCCATGGATGTGGTGAGAGAGGTGATGGATCAATCCACAGCGGATAAACTGAAGACAATACCTCAGTCAAATGACACCATAAGTAGGCGAATTGAAGACGTGTCGGATGACATCCTACAACAGACCACAGCTCGTATTAAGGCAAATGGTCATTTTGCATTACAAGTGGACGAATCTACAGATATAACAAACAAAGCAGTTTTACTCGTTTACGTGAAACATGTGTGGGACGGGGACCTACAGGAACAATTTCTCTGCACAAGAGAGCTCCCTACACTACGACTGCAGAGGACATTTTCAGCTCCGTAGACTTGTATTTGACTTCAGTGGGCCTAAGCTGGGACATGTGCGTCGGTATCACAACTGATGGCGCTGCCTGCATGACAGGAAAAAACTCGGGGGTCGTGAGGAGAATACTTGAGAAAGCTCCGAATGCAACTTGGAACCATTGTTTTTTGCACCGAGAGGCCCTGGCAGCAAAGGATATGGTACCAGTGCTTCATGGGACATTAAAAGATGTCGTCCAAGTGGTAAACTAAAAATGTAATGGAGAAAACAATCACGACACATGTGAATAAACTGCTGGAGCGGTTTAATGATTACTTTCCCGAGAAACAGAGGGATGACGACTGGATACGTGACCCCTTTGGAATCAACATAGAAAGCGTCACATTGCCGAGCAACGAAGAGAGTCAGCTGGTGGAGCTGTCATGTGACCGCACACTGAAAAAGAGATTCACGGAGGTCAGCCTCTCCCAGTTCTGGTGCAGCAATGTGATGAGCGAGAATCCTTCCCTTGCCACTCGAGCAGTAACGATCCTCCTACCATTCAGCACTACCTATCTCTGTGAGTGTGGCTTCTCAGCTCTGGTTCAGCTGAAGACTAAACACAGAAATAGACTGGACATTGAGCATGACCTCAGAGCTGCCTTGTCTACTATAACTCCAGACTTTGAGACTCTTATCAGCCTGGTAAATTACATTTACTCAGACACATTAAGGGTTAAACATGGAACCAGACCACATTCACTCAGCCTCTCTATGTTGGACTATTGCCTTTGGAGTATGGAGGCACTGCTGAGTTCTGTAAACTGAAGTAGACAGAAGTCCTTTAAGGGTTAAACTCTGTGTTTGAACTCTTGAACTAATTTTGTCTCCATGTTTGTTGCTGATAGCTGATTGTTGTGGTGGTTCTTCACTGCACAGAGATCACCTGTCAATCAAATTTTGTGGGCGGTACTTTGACATCTTGTCATTAGTTGTGTACATTTTTGTTGACCTGAACTGACATTTCTCTGCATGAACATTTAAACTTCTCTGAGCTCTAAATGTTTGATGAATATTTGTATTGATGCTTTTATTTTGTTGTTTCTCTTCCACTGCATGGATCTTAAGAGAGAAAACACCAGACCTTCATTTATCAGAGATATTTTGTTCTCTTTGTGTGCATTTGTAAAGAAATCTCTAATTGATCAAGAGTCATTTAACAGACTTTACTGATGGGATATGTGAACAAACTGAATGTTTACATGATGAATAAACAAACATGAACACAGTATTTTCTTCTTGTCTTCATTCCAGGGTTTCATACAACGCTGATGGAGAAAATATGAAACTAATATGAGAGAATAACTGAGTCAGTTTTCCTCCTGAAACACCACAAAGAGTTCATGTTTAGAGTAGAATAGCATTAGTCTCGTTTGAAATCAGAATCAACACAGATAACAGTACTTTAATCAAGTGTAATGTAAAAGTGACAAGTGTATTTAAATATGAAGTGATGTGCAGGGGAGTGACCGGCAGGGAATTGTCCTGGGGATGACTGAGTCAGTGGGGGACCCGGGCTCTGTTAATGAGCCCGACTGCCGCCGGGAAGAAACTGTTCGTGTGGCATGAGGTCTTGGTCCTGATGGACCGCATCCTCCTACCAGATGGAAGGGGCACGAACAGTTTGTGTCCAGGGTGAGAGGGGTCAGCTACAATCTTTCTTGCTCGCTGAAGGGAGGGCAGATTGCAGCCAATCACCCTCTCAGCAGAGCGAATGATGCGCTGCAGCCTGCCCTTGTCCTTGGCAGTGGCTGCAGCGTACCAGACTGTGATGGAGGAGCAGAGGATGGACTCAACGATGGCTGTGTAGAAGTGCACCATCATTGTCTTTGGCAGGTTGAATTTCTCCAGCTGCCTCAGGAAGTACATCCTCTGCTGAGCCTTCTTTGTGATGGAGCTGATGTTCAGCTCCCACTTGAGGTCCTGGGTTATGGTGGAGCCCAGGAAGCGGAAGGACTCCACAGTGTCCACGGGGGAGTCACACAGGGTGATGGGAGCAGGTGGGGCTACGTTCTTCCTGAAATCCACAACCATCTCCAATGTCTTTGTAGCCTGTTGACTTTGTAGGCGAACTGCAGGGGGTCCAGGAGTGGGTCAGTAAGGGTTTTAAGGTGGGACAGGACCAGGCATTCAAAAGACTTCATGACCACAGAGGTCAGTGCGACGGGCCTGTAGTCATTAAGTCCTGTGATCCTTGGTTTTTTGGGGACGGGGATAATGGTGGAGGCCTTGAAGCAGGCTGGTACGTGGAATGTCTCCAGGGAGGTGTTGAAGATGTCTGTAAACACCGGAGACAGCTGATCAGTACAATGCTTCAGGGTGGAGGGGGAGACAGAGTCCGGGCCTGCTGCTTTGCGGGGGTTCTGTTTTTTAAAAAGCCTATTGATGACTCTCTCCAGAATAGAGAGAGTCGTCACTGGGGGAGGGATGAGTGGTTCAGAGGCATGAGCCCCTGCTGAGCTGGGGGAGGGGGGGCTGGTGGTCTCGGGCTGGTTGATGGAGCTGTGGGGGATGGAGTCAGGACTGTCCCATTGTCTTTCAAATCTGCAGTAGAACTCATTCAGCTCGTCTGCCAGGTGGAGGTCATTCATAGAGTGGGGGGTGTTAGGTTTGTAATTGGTGATCTGTCTGAGACCTCTTTAGACAGCAGAGTCACTTGCTGAGAGCCGGTGTTGCAGTCATTTAGCGTTCCTTACCGCTTGGTCGACGGTTCGATCCTTGGCTGGTACGTGTCCTGTGTCGAAGTGTCCCTGAGCAAGACACTGAACCCCTAAATGCTCCCCAGGCACCTGTCATGGGCAGCCCACTGCTCCCTATATACAGGGATGGGTCAAATGCAGAGACACATTTCCCCTGGGATGAATATAGTATAATACAATACAATACAATGTTGCCTCTTTGTACAAGTCCTTGTCCCCACTCCTAAATGCCTGATCCTTGTGCAGCCTTAGCTGTCTGAGTTCCGCTGTAAACCAGGGTTTGTCGTTGTTATAACTCACACTGGTGCTTGTTGGAACACAGCTGTCCTCACAGAAGCTGATGTATGAAGTTACAGCCTCTGTGTACTCATCCAGACTGTTGGTAGCAGTCCTGAAAACATCCCAGTCTGTACAGTCCAATCACGCCCGAAGATCCTTCATAGCTTCACGGGTCCACTTCTTGAATTTCCTCACCACAGGTTTACATAGCTTTAATTTCTGCCTGTAAGCAGGAATCAGATGGACCATGACGTGGTCAGAGAGTCCCAGTGCAGCACGGGGGACGGCGTGATAGGTCCTGCTGATTGTTGTGTAGCAGTGATCTAGAATGTTCTCCTCTCTAGTTTAATTTAATGAACTGTCTGTATGTAGGGAGTTCATGACTGAGGTTTCCTTTGTTAAAGTCACCAAGGACAATAACTAAAGAGTCCGGGTTGGTCCGCTCCACACACCGTATCTGTTCGGCGAGTGTCCGCTGTGCCTCCTGCACGTTGCCCTGCGGCGGCATGTAAACACCGACCAGTATGAATGAAGCGAACTCACGGGGGGAGTAAAAGAGTTTACAGTTCATGCACTTAAGAGGATTCATTACACGAAAATATAAACTATAGTCAGAATTTATTTGGTCAAATTTGTTTGTGAAGAAGTCTAGTTTAGTCCTGACGTTTGGTTACAAATATTTCCATGTTGTTCAATCAGAATTCAAGAATTCAGAGAAATGTTATAAAACTGGGAGCTCAAATCAAGCAATCTGATTTGTTCATATAGCTCTGATATAATGACGACATACCACTGCTGTGACATCTCATTCCTTTGCACCTTAAGTATTAATCCACGTCTGAGAAAAAAGACGTTAGACTAATGTGACACATGGTTGCTTAGAGACACAGATAACAGATACAAAGGAACAGTTAGCTGGTAAAACCTGCTACAAAATAGACACATTTGAGGTAAACTTCTACGGAGGAGTGGATTGAGCAGCAACAACAACAACATGCAGTGCTACGTAAAGAGGAGGTTAAACATTGTTGACCAGAATATGAAAGAAATCAGGAACTCAGAAATGCTCTAACCACGTGCGCTAATCTGATCCAAGCCTGAATATGATGAAGAAATATCTGCTAGCATCTAGTATAGGCTACGTTCCACATTCATTATGTGAATACTATTTGTAGAGTAGAAGCTCTTTTCTACCATATTTTCCATGTGACCTGAATGCAGCATCTTATGATACTCACTGACTGGAGGTTCTACTTTAGTTTGGCCTCCTTTATTTCAACTAAAATCATCCATGTTTTACAGAAGTCTTTGGACTCATTCTAATGTTTTAACCTACAGAACGTTTGGAGATTTTATTTCACGGTGATATTTTAATATTAACAATAAAAGGATCCAATTATTAAATGAGGAATAAAGTAAAGTATATCAATAATAGAGATGCATCACTTCATATCAATCAACAACAAACATCATTCTTGTCCTTCTGCATTAGCATCTGTTTGCTGCTGAGCAGGTAGTCTAGTGGCTTCTCTTGAACAGCCTGTTAACGTCCCTCTCCAGGATGGAGAGAGTCCTCGTTGTTGTCAGGACTGTCCCTTTGTCTTTTACAAACACAGTAGGTTTCATTCAGGTCATTGGACATGTGCAAGTCGTTAGTGGAGTGAGGAGCTTTAGGTTTGCAGCTGGTGATCAATCAGAGACCTTTTCAGACAGAAGCAGAGTCGTTCACTGAGAACTGCTGTTGGAGTTTCTCAGAGTACAGTTGTTTGGTTTCTCTCACCGTCTCGCTAAACCTGTACTTTGATTATTTAAACCTGTCCTTGTCCTCCTGAATGATTCTTCTGTGTTCAACCTCAGCTGTCTGAGCTTAACTGTGAACCACGGTTTGTATTTAAATATTTGTGTATTTAAAAACATGTATTTATCCATTATGGGGTTTATGTAAAACTTTTGTTGGTTTGTGTATATCTCCTCTTATAATTCAGATGCTATTGTGTTATTTTACAGTTTTATTTTATTAATTTATATGACAATCGGGAAATGGAATCCAAAATGATCAGAAGCTACATGTTTAATTTTTTAATAATTTTACTTTAAAATCCTCCCTTTATTTAACACTTCCCAAAATGTCAGACACAATATCAAGAGAATGTCCTCAGTGGTAGATATCTGTACAGCCCTGTTTCATCTTTTGTATCAAATAAGTTGGCAACAATCAATTGGTCGCAATGCTGTCTGTGATATGGAAGTGCTTCTAACATTTAATATTATCTTCTGTAAAATTGACAATGTCTCTGAGCACCACAGTCCCTTTCGAAAACCTCTCATTTTCAACAGATGTTTCTCCACGTCGGTGGAGTTTCAGTGGAACTCTATCGCCTCCCAGTGGAAGTTCAGTAAATGTTTCTTCTGACTTTTCCTTCATTCAGACAGGAATCAAAGTCAGTCATTAAGCTGCTCTGCTCTGGTTCTGACCCATGATTGTGCTACATGCTTCATATTTATATTTGTATTATAATATAATATATATATAATGTGTTCTACTACAGGTTTGATAAACACACTAAATTATCCTTGAATCCTAAAAGAGATCTGAAGCTGAACAACTGTAACAAAGACAAAAGCTGTGGAAATGGATTTTGCATTTCAAGTTTGTCATTAGTGATTACCACGAAACCAGCAAAAAATGTAAACATATGATACATTAACAAAAAGTGATTGTTTTTAATAGAAGAAATGCCACACCAAACAAGAAGATCAATATTAGACAATGCTGCAAAACTCTAACTGGACTCTACTGTAAATTAAACATGATGAAGTGCCATCTAGGATGCCCTTCAGTGGATATAATATTATGAAGAGGCACCTACATTATAGACAACTTAACAGTTTATTTCTTCTCTGAACTCCACCACTCGCTGCTTTTAAAAGTTTGCCCTCTGGACTAAGTATGAGTTCATAGTTTCATAGTTTAATTATATACTCTAATAACAATAATCTTTAGCACATTTCATGCACATCTAGCTGAAAGTGCTGTACACAAAACAGAAAACCCGACTTGTAAAAATATACTAAATGAACCTGAAGAAAGCAAACATTTCAAAACATCTCTTCCTTACATTTTAAGTGTCATATCCTACGGACAATAGTTCTCTGGGTCTTTTAAATGAACATATTTTTAGGGGGATTTGTCAGGAGCGGTGTAAACATTAATAATGCGGTGTTTCTCACTTCTGTAAATCAGTCCAGCATCAAGTCTGCCAGAAATAGTGTCTCTTATTGTAATTATAAGATATAATAACATAAAATAACATAATCCTTTATTAGTCCCACAGCAGCAAAGTGGAAAGTTAAAACGAACAAGAGACATAAGTAGAACAAAAAGATCAAAACAAGTATAATAAATAAGTAATCGCACATACGGTATGATAAATAACATTATGTTTTAAAACATATATAACAACAAAGCATTGCTCCACTCCTCTGATTCTGCTCCTGAACGTCTCTAAATGAGGCTTTCTGTGCTCGAGCTTTGCAGGGAGAGTAAACAAACCGCGCACGCATTGAGGAAGTGGATCAGCTGACTTGATCGCGGATGCGAAAAGACGTCACGCAGCTGAAACGCGGCCTCTTCGTTTTGAAACAGCAACAGCCAATGAGGAGAGGGGGAGCTGCAACTCGACCGACCAATGGTGTAACTGCATTGTTACACATGCGCGCATGTCGGTTTGTTCCCTCCTCCTTTTCAGCGACATGCAAGTGTGGGAGATCAGTGTAAAGGAGCACGTGAAGGAGCAGCAGCTCTAATGGGACAAAAAGAACAGTTTACTTTAGGTCGAAGCACAGACTTCTGTTTCTGTTGAGTGAAACTCTCACATGAGGAGAAGAAAATGGCTCAGAAAGGAAATAATCTGGATTTGGAGACCTTCTCTTGTTCCATCTGTCTGGATCTACTGAAGGATCCGGTGACTACTCCCTGTGGACACAGCTACTGCGTGAACTGTATTAAAACCCACTGGGATGTAGAGGATAAGAAGAAACTCCACAGCTGCCCTCAGTGTAGACAGACCTTCAGACCGAGGCCTGTCCTGCTGAAAAGCACCATGTTAGCAGATTTAGTGGAGGAGCTGAAGAAGACTGGACTCCAAGCTGCTCCTGCTGATCACTGCTATGCTGGACCTGAAGATGTGTCCTGTGATTTCTGCACTGGGAGGAAACTGAAAGCCATCAAGTCCTGTCTCATCTGTCAGGTCTGTTATTGTGAGAAACACCTTCAGCCTCATTTTAAATCTCCTGCCTTTGAGAAACACAAACTGGTGGACCCCTCCAAGAAGCTCCAGGAGAACATCTGCTCTCGTCACGATGAGGTGATGAAGATTTTCTGCCGTACTGATCAGCAGTGTATCTGTTACCTCTGCTTAATGGATGAACATAAAGGCCACGACACAGTCTCAGCTGCAGCAGAAATCACTGAGAGGCAGAGAGAGCTGGAGGTGAGTCGACTAAACATCCAGCAGAGAATCCAGGACAGAGAGAAAGACGTGAAGCTGCTTCAACAGGAGGTGGAGGCCGTCAATCGCTCTGCCGACGAAGCGGTGACGGACAGCGAGAAGATCTTCACCGAGCTGATCCGTCTCATGGAGAAAAGAAGCTCCGATGTGAAGCAGCAGGTCAGATCCCAGCAAAAAAGTGAAGTGAGTCGAGTCAAAGAGCTTCAGGAGAAGCTGGAGCAGGAGATCTCTGAGCTGAAGAGGAACGACGCTGAGCTGAAGCTGCTCTCACACACAGAGGATCACAACCAGTTTCTACACAACTACCCCTCACTGTCACCACTCAGAGAATCTACAGACTCGTCTGGCATCGATATCCGTCCTCTGAGCTACTTTGAGGACGTGACGGCGGCTGTGTCAGAAGTCAGAGATAAACTACAGGACGTTCTGAGAGAGAAGAGGACAAATGTCTCACTGGCAGTGACTGAAGTGGACGTTTTACTGTCACATTCACAAGCAGAGCCCAAGACCAGAGCTGGATTCTTAAGATATTCAAGTGAAATCACACTGGATCCAAACACAGCACACACAGAGCTGTTATTATCTGAGGGGAACAGAAAAGCAACAATGAGTGAAGAACAGTCTTATTCTAGTCACCCAGACAGATTCACAACATATTATCAGGTCCTGAGTAGAGAGAGTCTGACTGGACGTTGTTACTGGGAGGTGGAGTGGAGAGGAGAAGGAGTTCATGTAGCAGTCGCATACAAGAATATCAGGAGAACAGGGTTCTCTAATGAATGCGTGTTTGGAGGCAATGACAAATCTTGGGTGTTACGTTGTGACAGCAACTGTTTTACATTTTGGTACAACGATATCCAAACTCGCGTCTCTGGTCCTCAGTCCTCCAGACTAGGAGTGTACCTGGATCACAGAGCAGGTATTCTGTCTTTCTACAGCGTCTCTGAAACCATGACTCTCCTCCACAGAGTCCAGACCACATTCACTCAGCCTCTCTATGCTGGAGTTTGGATTTATTCTGATGGAGACACTGCTGAGTTCTGTACACTAAAATAGTCAGAAGTGATTTAAGGAACAGCAAATTTAATTCTGTGTTTTAATCCTGAAACTCATTTTGTCTCCATCATTGTCGCTTAATTGCTTAATTGTTCTTCACCTGTCAATCAAACCTTGTGGGCGGTGCTTTGACATCTTCTCATTATTGTTCTGTAAATGTTTGAGTTTCTTTAGGTGGAGCTCCTTTCTGTGTCTGTTTAGCCATGGAGGCTATCACTGCTCATGATGATCTTTGTTGACCTGAACTGATATTTCTCTTCATGAAGATGTAAACTGCTCTGAGGTTTAAATGTCTGATAAATATTAGTATTGATGTATTTGTTAGCTGTTGTTTCTCTTCCACTGCATGGCTCTTAAAGAGAGAAATCACCAGAGCTTCTTTTATCAAAGATATTTAGTTCTCAGCACTCTTTATGAACATTTCTTTAAGTGAAATTATGTTTATTTTCTATAACAGATTAAATGTTGTTCTTGTTGTTTTCTTAATCGTTGTACAATAGAGGTACTATGATGTATTATATAACTCATTATTATAATCATAATCAATAAGTAAATCATTCATTATTCTCTTTTACATAACTGAGATTCTGGTCAAACTAATAGATGATGAGGATGAAGTGAATGTGTTCATGGAATCATTGAACAAGAGTCATTGAACAGACTTCACTGATGGGATGTGAACAAACTGAAGGTTTACATGATGAATAAAGTATTTCTTGATTCAAGAAAGAACAAAGTATTTTCTTCTTGGGTTTCATACAAAGCTGATGGAGAACATGTGAAACTAATATGAGAGTATAACTGAGTCAGTTTTCCTCCTGAAACACCACAAAGTACAGAGTTCATGTTTAGAGCAGAAGAACATTAGTCAGTCAGTCTCTGTCCTTTAAACTGTCCTCACTAAAACATCTTTGTCACAGAGTTTTATATCACGTGTCGCTTCTTACAACCAACATTCTGTTTGTGCACTTAGTCAATAAAGAGGATTTATTACACAAACATGAAATAATATATAAAAACAGTGAATTAATTTGGTGAAGTTTGAGTGTGAAGAAGTTGTATTGAGTCCTCCTCACACACATGAGACAACAGATACTGATGAAAGTTCAGAATGAGGCTGTCATGTTGGTTCAGTGTTTATCTGTCACCTCACAGCCAGACCATGTTGTAAAGTTTGAATCCAGACTTGACTCAAACTTCTTGTGTCTCATTTTGTCCAGGGTGAAATCTGTCGACCCACCAAACAGCCTGCTGAGCTCAAGAGTTTCTCTAATTGATCCTCAATTAGTGTGAACACAGGGAAGTATTAGCCCCCCCTATTTATTTTAATTCAGTAAAAGCTAAGGTCTCAGAAACATTTACTATTTCTTTGTCACTTCCCTGTATCATGCTGTCATTAGGTCTTTTACTGGGATGTGTGGTTATTGTATTTCTGCTAAGCCCAACATTGTCAGCAGAGGGCGCTCTAGGCAGTATACTGAGCATCAGTAGCTAACGTAAGTAGAGCAGAAGAAAGACGTCAGTACGTGATGAGCGAAGTGTCATCAGAACAGAGAGCGCTGCTCACCTGACCTCATGTATTTACATATATTTACATGTAAACTGACTTTAAACAGAAACATGTTCGATATAACATCTGTATTCACTTGAGAAGCCTTAGTAACTGTAAAATAAAGACATTGCTTTGTAGTCCGTGATGAGGTTTTTTTTGCGCTTCTATTGTTAAAATGGCGGAGCTCATTGAAATAATTCTGCTGACTAACGCTAATCTAAAAGACAGTCCGGTTCTATGAGAGCTGAAGTTAGTTATATATATATATTAGGGGTGTAACGATACGCGTATTCGTATTGAACCGTTCGGTACGAGGCTCACGGTTCGGTACGCATGACGAACCGAACAATACGTTCATACTAGTGCATTTGGAAATGCAGAAGCTTAAATTGTGGGAAATATTATGTTTTCGGTGGAGCCACTGTTCTCAAACTGGCAACACACATGATGTAACGGACAGCGTGCTCTCTGACACGCCCACCACCAAAGAAACACTTCCTACTCCAGTCGGCACTTTGCGCTGTGAGACACGCTACACGAAGCTAACGTTAGCTCGGTGCAACATGGCTAGTAATAGACCAGGAATAAAAGATCCTCCAACGGCCTACAGGTCTGGTGTTTGGAGCCACTTTGGTTTCTCTGTGAACTATGAGGGCGATGGTGAGAGAGTGGTGGATAAAAAAACAACGGTATGTCGCATTTGCTACACGAGTGTCGGCTACATCAGTGGGAATATCTCAAACATGTTAACACATTTACGCCGACATCACCCCAGTATGGCAGTGGGTGGAACTAAACGAAAACCTGGAGCAGCACACGCGCTTCAAACTCTCCCCGAAGCATTTAAGCAGCTGATGAGGGCTAACGCGATCACCACGGCGGTTGGTACACTTACAGCCGCGGACATGAGACCCGACTCTGTAGTGTAAAACGCTTTATGAACCTGCTGAATGTTATTGACCCTGTTACACTACTCCTTCACGAGCCCATTTCAGCCAAACCGTAATTCCTGCTTTGTACAAGAAAACAAAAGCACAAGTAGAGAATCACATGTCCGAGGCACCCGCTGCTGCTCTGACAACGGATGCCTGGACGTCGAGGGCTACACAACGCTACCTGACTGTAACACACATTACCTCACCACTGAATGAGATGAAGAGTCATGTTCTTCAGACACAACACTACTTGACTGTAACACACATTACCTCATCACTGAATGAGATGAAGAGCCACGTTCACTCAGGTATAGTTCCATCATTGTTCATACTAAAATTATGATGGAGAAGATGTAAGTAACAATACTACATTACATTTTTTACCCCAGAAGATGGGTCACTCAGGTATAGTTCCATCATTGTTCAAAGTCAAAGAATAGCTTTATGATGTTAGTTTTAATGAATAAATATATTTTAAAATCAAGTACGTTTCTCTGGCATTTATAGTTTTCTACTGTATTGAAAACGTACCGAAACGTACCGAACCGTGGCTTCACTGTATCGTACCGAACCGAACCGTGGATTTTGTGAACCGTTACACCCCTAATATATATATATATATATATATATATATATATATATATATATACATACATATATACATATATATATATACATATACATATACATATACATACATATACATATACATATATATATACATATATATATATATATATATATACATATATATATACATACATATATACATATATATATATACATATACATATATATACATATATATACATATACATACATATACATATACATATACATATACATATACATATATATATACATATATATGATTTGAGGGAATGTTTTATGTGTTATTGTTCTATGTAGAGGAAATGGATAACGACAGATTGGTTGGCCTCTGTTTATGTGAGAAATAAAATGCCTATTTTGGAAACTGCACTTCGTTATTCATGGCACGCGTCAGAACAAACAATCAGCAACCGTGGTGACTTTTTTGATAAGCAACGGGGTCACTACAATAAGTCAAAAACTGCTTCATTGAGGACAGCGTGGGATCTCTGCTGGCGTTTGAATACGTTCCGGAACCAGCTGCTGGAGGCTACTCATCATCTCGTCTTTTGCACCGGAGCAGGTTGGAGCTGCGGTTGTCTCACGGAGGAAAACGGAACGTAAGAACAACTGTATGCCGTTCAACGCCACGGTATGTCTATCGTTACCTCCAACAAAGGAATGGCCATTGTTGTAATTGTGTGCACACATGACTTTGCACGTTAAATCCAATGCATTGGTGGGGACAGTATGAATGAACTGAGCGTGTATTCACAAAATTTAATTTGCGTAATTGACAATGGAAGAAGATCACGCTGCTGATCCTGAACTCTTAACTGAGACAGAGCCTCGGGTTGATTCTGGTGATATCGACTACTCTGTAAAAAAGCGGACTGTTAAATTGACAGAAAAAGCACTTATGGAAAAAAATGTCAACTTGCAAAAACAGAAACATTTAATTTCAAAGAGCACACAATCTCAAAGAGATAATTGTCAATTTGATGGATGATAAAAGTTATGTAACAGAGGTAAAAGGTACATTTGAAAAATGTAATGTTCTCTGTGGTGAAGCAAAAGAAATACATGAAGCGTTGATGG
This sequence comes from Leptoclinus maculatus, assembly GCA_032191485.1. Taxonomy (NCBI): domain Eukaryota; kingdom Metazoa; phylum Chordata; class Actinopteri; order Perciformes; family Stichaeidae; genus Leptoclinus; species Leptoclinus maculatus. Next base: position 38,666,270 of record JAVDOI010000002.1, on the reverse strand, counting down.
GGTTGTTACCTAAAGAGGAGGTGGAAAATCATGAAATGTGGTATGAACTAAAAATGCTCAGTGTCAATGACTTTATGAAAGTCACCTCAATAGTGAAGGTGTCTTCATAATGAGGGGGTTCATGTGGAGCCTCAGGACAGCATTTCAAATGTTGAATCAAATGCTTCCAACAAATGCTCAGGTCGAAAATTAACGTCTCAAGAAGCAGCAAGTCTACAACATCATCTGCACGGCTTCAAAAAGAGGCAGAAAAGGCTGCACTCATGGCACGTGCTGCAGCGCTACAGAAAAAACATGTCTTGGAGGAACAAGTGGAACAGCTAAGGAGGACAAAAGGAGCATCTTGAAATGGACACTGAAATAGCAGCAACTACAGCAAAGCTAGCAGTGTTGAATGCCTCGTGTCATGACAGTGTTTCAAATGCACATTCGGATGGAATGGAATCCTATTTCAAAATAGGAGCAAAACTCAATCCTCATGCTCAACAATACAACCCACAGCAAAAAGAGTCATCTCGGCAGAAATATTCATGGTCTGCCAACACTAAGGCAACAGTGGAAAAACTAATGGAAGCAGACAAGTATGAAAGTAAAAATGCAACTATGCAGACAAACTTCAAGTGGCAAACTTCTCAGCAAATAAAATCACATCAATCAGATTTAAATCCTGGTGGTCAGCAAGCAACACAATCCCAAGGTAATCCTCAAGTACCTGGAGATCTCTACAGCCTGTTACAAAGACAGAATGAAGTAACAGCACTCCTTATACAGACACAGAACTCTCAGTTCCTACCACACAGAGAAATTCCTATTTTCGACAGCGATCCGCTCAAATTTAGATTATTCATCAGAGATTTTGAACATTGTGTGGAAGCTAAAACAAACAACAGAGGAGATTGTTTTTATTATCTTGAGCAATTCACTAGGGGGCAGCCTAGAGATCTGGGCCCCGTTCCTCGTACCTGGCTAACTGAGTTAGCCGGATAATTTTCAGGATAAGATTACATAAATCAGGCTTTTCGGTTCCACGAAGCAAGTTTGGCAAAATCACCATAGCAACACATCCATAAGCTTGAACCTGCTCCAGCGCAGGCTAACTTTAGCTGGATAAGCTTGCCACTCCCCCGGAAAAAAATGGTAGCTCCCTTCCTCAGAGATCCCATTGATGAAGGAGCGATATTAGTTAGATTAGCGTTTTATAGGGAGAGAGTTCTTCGACATCGCCAAGATCCGTTATCACATCATGATGACTTCCTATACGAGCGATATCGATTCTGCCGACAAGGAATCATTTCGACCTTCTCGAGCCATACATTGCAAACACCACACACCGCAGCCGAGCATTGACTGTCTCACAGACTGTATGCATAGCCTTGCACTTTTTTGCGAGTGGTACATTTTTGTACAGTGTCGGCGATGCGGAGAACATCGGGAAAGCCGCTGCATGCCGTGATGTTCGTAAAGTTTATTTGGTGCTTCAGAAACTTATGGATGTGTTCAATACATTACCACGGCACATATTGTACTGACTCACCATTCTGAATAATATTTGTGTGCTTAGGTTTTACTTGCTCCCATGTCCTCTTGATGGCTGTTAAACTACATGGGGGTTGAAAGCTCTCATAATTATATGACAGTGTTATTAGTACATCATAGCATATCATTATTGTACTCATGATAAGAATAGAGAGAATCACACACAATTTCATGTCATATCTTGAAACTCAACTCTTTTGTTACAAATGTTTAAAAGTTGATCATTAAATATGAGAGAAAGGTATTATACGACAATTTAAATGTTTCATATTAGTTTAATTTGATAACTCTTTTGTCAGCCAGCTGTTTTTAAGCAGTAAAGAAAACTGAACAGAATTAGTCTTTTGATGTCTTCATGTTTGTCTATAACTGTTCCTCTGAGGAGACAAGAAATATTTAACAACTAAAGAAATTAAATGTTTTCAAACGTGGAGCAGGTTTTAACCGAGGCTCTGTTTGTAAATGAGGAAACAAAGTTCACATTCACAGCGCTGCTCCTCTTCCTGGAATGAACCACAGCTTGATAACCCCTCCTTCTTCCTCCTGCTCTCAAACACAGCCGGCTCTACTGTGTCCACATGTTTCCTTGTTCCCTCCCCTTCAGATCTACAGTTTTAAAGATGGTGAACCAACATGGTGGTGAAGCAATAGAGCTGACAGGCTCCATTCACTGAACAGACACATGTTGTTCAGATCAGAAGTCAAAGCAGAGTCGCTTCTAGTGAAGTGAAACTCAGACACTCGTTGTTACTGAGAGGTGAAATGGCGCAGAAAGGAGTTCAGCTGGATCGGGAAACCTTCTCTTGTTCCATCTGTCTGGATCTACTGAAGGATCCGGTGACTATTCCCTGTGGACACAGCTACTGCATGAACTGTATTAAAACACACTGGGATGAAGAGGATAAGAAGAAACTCCACAGCTGCCCTCAGTGTAGGCAGACCTTCAGACCGAGGCCTGTCCTGCTGAAAAACACCATGTTAGCAGTTTTAGTGGAGGAGCTGAAGAAGACTGGACTCCAAGCTGCTCCTGCTGATCACTGCTATGCTGGACCTGAAGATGTGTCCTGTGATGTCTGCACTGGGAGGAAACGGAAAGCCATCAAGTCCTGTCTTGTCTGTCCGGCCTCTTATTGTGAGAAACACCTTCAGCCTCATTATGACGCGGTTCCTTTAAAGAAACACAAGCTGGTGGACCCCTCCAAGAAGCTCCAGGAGAACATCTGCTCTCGTCACGATGAGGTGATGAAGATTTTCTGTCGTACTGATCAGCAGTGTATCTGTTATCTCTGCTTAATGGATGAACATAAAGGCCACGACACAGTCACAGCTGCAGCAGAAAGGACTGAGAGGCAGAGAGAGCTGGAGGTGAGTCGACTAAACATCCAGCAGAGAATCCAGGACAGAGAGAAAGACGTGAAGCTGCTTCAACAGGAGGTGGAGGCCGTCAATCGCTCTGCCGACGAAGCGGTGAAGGACAGCGAGAAGATCTTCACCGAGCTGATCCGTCTCATGGAGAAAAGAAGCTCCGATGTGAAGCAGCAGGTCAGATCCCAGCAGAAAAGTGAAGTGAGTCGAGTCAAAGAGCTTCAGGAGAAGCTGGAGCAGGAGATCTCTGAGCTGAAGAGGAACGACACTGAGCTGAAGCTGCTCTCACACACAGAGGATCACAACCAGTTTCTACACAACTACCCCTCACTGTCACCACTCAGAGAATCTACAGACTCGTCCGGCATCGATATCCGTCCTCTGAGCTACTTTGAGGACGTGACGACGGCTGTGTCAGAAGTCAGAGATAAACTACAGGACGTTCTGAGAGAGAAGTGGACAAACGTCTCACTGGCAGTGACTGAAGTGGACGTTTTACTGTCACATTCACAAGCAGAGCCCAAGACCAGAGCTGAGTTCTTAAGATATTCAAGTGAAATCACACTGGATCCAAACACAGCACACACAGAGCTGTTATTATCTGAGGGGAACAGAAAAGCAACATTAATGAGTGAACAACAGTCTTATTCTAGTCACCCAGACAGATTCACAACATATTATCAGGTCCTGAGTAGAGAGAGTCTGACTGGACGTTGTTACTGGGAGGTGGAGTGGAGAGGAGGAGGAGTTAATGTAGCAGTCGCATACAAGAACATCAGGAGAACAGGGTTCTCTAATGAATGCGTGTTTGGATGCAATGACAAATCTTGGGTGTTACGTTGTGACAACAACAGTTTTACATTTTGGTACAACGATATCCAAACTCGCGTCTCTGGTCCTCAGTCCTCCAGACTAGGAGTGTACCTGGATCACAGAGCAGGTATTCTGTCTTTCTACAGCGTCTCTGAAACCATGACTCTCCTCCACAGAGTCCAGACCACATTCACTCAGCCTCTCTATGCTGGACTTTGGATTTATTCTGGTGATGATGGAGACACTGCTGAGTTCTGTACACTAAAATAGTCAGAAGTGATTTAAGGAACAGCAAATTCATTTTTGTGTTTTAATCCTGAAACTCATTTTGTCTCCATCATTGTCACTTAATTGCTTAATTGTTCTTCACCTGTCAATCAAACCTTGTGGGCGGTACTTTGACATCTTCTCATTATTGTTCTGTAAATGTTTGAGTGTCTTTAGGTGGAGCTCCTTTCTGTGTCTGTTTAGCCATGGAGGCTATCACTGCTCATGATGATCTTTGTTGACCTGAACTGATATTTCGCTTCATGAAAATGTAAACTGCTCTGAGGTTTAAATGTCTGATAAATATTAGTATTGATGTATTTGTTAGCTGTTGTTTCTCTTCCACTGCATGGCTCTTAAAGAGAGAAATCACCAGAGCTTCTTTTATCAAAGATGTTTAGTTCTCAGCACTCTTTATGAACATTTCTTTAAGTGAAATTATGTTTATTTTCTATAACAGATTAAATGTTGTTCTTGTTGTTTTCTTAATCGTTGTACAATAGAGGTACTATGATGTATTATATAACTCATTATTATAATCATAATCAATAAGTAAATCATTCATTATTCTCTTCACATAACTGAGATTCTGGTCAAACTAATAGATGATGAGGATGAAGTGAATGTGTTCATGAAATCATTGAACAAGAGTCATTGAACAGACTTCACTGATGGGATGTGAACAAACTGAAGGTTTACATGATGAATAAAGTATTTCTTGATTCAACAATGAACAAAGTGTTTTCTTCTTGTCTTATTTACAGGGTTTCATACAAAGCTGATGGAGGAAATGTGAAACTAATATGAGAGTATAACTGAGTCAGTTTTCCTCCTGAAACACCACAAAGTACAGAGTTCATGTTCATCCCTTTTTATGACTTATTTCGACATAATCAATTATTCAAGCATGTTATGTGTGAAAACAAAACAAAACAGTCTCACCAGCAGAGGAAGAGAGCGACTCCATGTGAAGGTGAGCTTTGATACCAGGAACCACACGGGGCCTTCTGCTCATGAAGCTTGGGACCCGCATCCTGCAAGACAAAGAGCCAGCGAGACAGAAGATACATGGACGTCTAAGGAAAGGAGGAGAGATTCAGCAGCTGCTCATGATGAGCTCAGGTTATGTCTGTCTGTCAACATGAGTTCCTTTATAATCAGGACATTTACCTCCACAGTATTTACCAAATCTATAGAAACTGGAATATTACCAAATGAGCAGAAAGTATCACCTGTGGGTAAATGTGAAGTCCATTCAACAACTACCTCCCTCTTTCTGTCCCTCCATGTTTCTCAAAGGTTTTGGTAAAGTTGGTTTACAATAAAATGCAGGAGTGGAACTTCCTGTATTACCAGCAGTATGGATTCTGAAGAAGAAGGTTTGACATCATCGTCTGTGCTTCAAAATTGTTGCTTTAAAAAACAAGCAATATGCTTTATGAATATTTACTGTTTGACTCTGTTAATCAAACCAATTTACAAAATGGTTCCAATTAAAAAAACATCTCTCAATGTCAAAAAATCACATTTGCTGAAAGTCTTTAGTGAATCAGTGAATTCCCCACAGGTCTCATCCACAGGTTTCCTTTGAGTCCTGATTGATGAAACTCTGAGCTTGAAGAGTCATATTCTGTTTGTTTTCAATAAAACATATAAATCAACATCGTTGGCAACTTTCAAAGTTTGCTTCACCAAAAGTGTTCAACAACTTCCTCTAAAGCTTCATTTATCCGTACCTCATTTCCTGCTTTATATTTTGGGGAGCCACTTATCCCGCTCAACTTTATAAGCTTCATGTTTCTACAAAGAAGCACTTTGTATCAAAGTGAAGTGTGAACAATAAATCAGTTTGACTCATTTAAGAAAACTCATGTCTGACTTTAAGAGAAATAATATTTATTTAAAGAAACAGACGATTACATGACTCAATGAGGAAACCTAAAATACTAACAACTTAACATGTGCAACAGTTCAAATGGTGTTTGCAACTGAAAGCAGTGAGCAGCAACATGAACACATCACTCTACTCTGTTGTCAGCAGGTTTAATGTGACGTTCTTTAAAACACAAATACATTTCACTACTTGTTTAGTTTTGGTAGAATTATCAGTGAATTACTATGTATTCATGTAAATGTTTAACTGACTACAAGAATCCTAATGACTTGTTTTAGGACACAAATCTTTATGTAACATATTTCATACCTAAACATAAATCTTTTAAAATGTGTTAAATGTAAACTTTTAATCCCTGAGCCTCAACTCTTGATGCATATATCGAAGATGAACAGATTTTTGATCACATGCAGAGTTTATTGTTTAGTGTGACGTCAGATTTAGTGTTCAAGAGTTTGTGTTGTGCAGAAGAATGTGAAATGTGCTCATTACTCAGATGATATGGATCTCCATGTTTACTTGTGAATATTCACGTCATCAGACAACTCAAGATGACTGTATGATTGTGGAGTTGGTCTCATAGGTTAAACATATTATGCATTTATAATAACTTTAAATTCAGGGTATAGCGTTCGCTAATGGCGGGTTTCAGGGCCGTGTCGCTGCACTGTTGACCAGAATTGGAGATCATTTTAAGGAAAGAGCGGATTGGACAAAAATAACTGCACCCAAAATCCAGGGCTGGCAAACATGCAGATTGACAGAAACAAAAGCATACGCCATACACGCAGCAAAAGTGTTACAGAGCAAACAACAAAAGAAAAAAGGAAAACAAAATGCAGAAGTATATTTTGTTGATGATGATGATGATGATTAAGGGCCTGAGCCCTTCTGTTCTGATGTGTATTTCCGAGACAATCAAAGACGCGGAGGCTTCCGTGGGCCGGGGGCGTGGAGGACGGGGCGGAGGGAGAGGAAGGGGAGGACACCAAAAAAGAGAGGGAGTGGAGAAGAAGGCCGTTGGGCAAGGGACTGCAGGCAGAGGAGGGAAGGAGGAGGAGCGGGAGGAGGAGAACGACAGAGCTCCGCATGACTGACCGTGCACACTCACACACACACACTGACATACCAACGCAGACACAGACTGATAATGAGGAAGAAGAGACAGAAAGTCTAGAATTAGAGCAAATAGAGCAATGCCTCATGCAGGAAGAAAAGCCATTTGTAACTCTAAAAGTAGAAGGATGTGATGTGACTTTTTTGTGTGATTCCGGAGCATGCAAATCTGTTATCCTAATATCCGAAGATAAAAAACTAATGAAACAGTCATCAACAACCATAATGGTAAGATCAGCAAGTGGGCAGGTGCAAACTGAATACCTTTCCTGACCATTTATGATCACAGATCCAAAAACAGGTTTAAGAACAAAACAACAGTTCGTGCTGTCCAAAAACTGTCCAGTGAACCTGTTAGGTAGAGACTGCATGTCTGTGTTAGGACTAGGCGTGGTCCCCACACCAAAGGGTATGAAAGTAATCAGAGTGTCAACAAATGACTGTTATGTACAGGAGGGTGTAGCTTTACTAAACTATTTCTATAGTTTAGACCAGGGGTCGCCAATAGGCGGACCGCGGTCCGGATCCGGACCCAGACGCTGTCCGATCCGGACCCGGACATATAATTGATGGATAATTGAGAATTATACATTTTGGCGGAGCGCTTCTGTTTTAACCTGCGCAGCTTTTCTGGCCTTTACGGCACTCATTCAGCAGTTCAGGAAACACACCGACCAATTACATGCATTGTAAATAATCTCACGTGACGCTACTCAGCCAATCGAATGTTTATTCCAAAATGCATCGTGAGTCGAGTGAGATTACGCAGACAGGCGGGAGACGGAGCGAGAGCAGTGAGAGAGAAGCAGTGAGAGAAGTGAGTAAATCGGAGAATCAAGTTAACATGGCGTGCTCTAAAAAGAGAAAGGTGGACCTCGTAAACAGAGCTTTAACAAAGAATGGACGGACTCGTATTTGTTCATTCTTCCTGCTGGCGCTACTAAACCACTCTGTCTCATATGTTCAGATACCGTGGCCATTATTCAAAGCGCCAATGTGAAACGAGACCAAACATACCTAACGTAACGATGGCCTGCCTCGGACGGCACTAGCCGCTATTGGCCTATCTCGAACGATTCCGTCGTGACGCACTTTCCGGTCATTTCGCTGTCATTTTCTTCGGCGATCGCCATCCAAGTGTAAATAATATGAATTCATACATATCAAAGAATCTACGTGTCAAATGTCATGAATATATATGGACGTTTACATGTCTAAATACTATAGGAAAGTGACTTTGATGAGAGAAAGCAGAAAGAACACTCGGCGACGGTGGAGTTGTTGAAGCGTGATATCTTATTGTGAAGGACAGAACTACGTTCCCGGATGTGTTGACAGCATTAATTGTAATTTTGGCGAACCTGTAACAAGCGAATATCCCCGAAAAACCAGCAGCACCCAGTGTTTACAACATGGATAGAAGTTTGGACGGATTAGGCCAATAGCGGCGCACGGCTAATTCACCGGCGTTAGCGTCCTTTTAACGACTCTGGTAAAGGCAAAGCTAACTTTAATAATTACGATATTTCGTTCGAAAGGTACGAAGTTAAACTTTAGTTTAACACCATTAAATCAACTGAAAACATTACACGATCATTTTTATCAATATTTTAAGTTCATTTTATTGGATCGATAGCTAAAAACTGTCCGGTTCGGGGTACATATCCGTTACTCCAATCCGAACTGAGGGCACAGAAAATAAACCATTTAAGAGCCCAATATGAACGTTCCACCAGAATATTAACAAATTCATTCACTGCCCAACGACGTGCTTACGAATGTTCCCTGAAAGTTGCTTGGATTTTGGGTGAACATAAAAAGCCATTCACTGATGGAGAGGTTGTCAAGGAGGGCATGAGTGCAGTAGATGGAACTTTACTTGAGGGGAAACAAAAAGAGGAGTTATGTGAAAAAATCAAGCAAATACCTGTCAGCAGCCTCAGACACAAGGCTCATCTTTCTAAAATCAAACACTTTCTTTTAAGATGAAAGTTTTTCAAAAGTTCTTTTTTGTGTATTTCATTTTTAGATGGAGCCCTTATTTTACTTGAAATGAGAGAAGAACATTTATTTATTCATGTATTTCTATGTATTATTGATAATCCATCCAGTTAAATTTGAAAACTGAGAATAATAATTGTTAAAATATAATTGATGTGTACTTTTTTTATTTGATTTGACAGTTGTTGACTACACAGATACGTTACTACTACTAGACTTCTTGAATATATATATATATATATATATGGCACTAAGTGGCGCGAGTTAGATATTATTGTAATGTTCCGGACCTTTGCCCGAGGAGATTTTCTCAATCTGGACCTTTTGGAATTTTAATTGAAGACCCCTGATGTACTGTATGTGCAAAACATAATCCAGGCAGCAAAGACCGTTCATTTTACTTGAAAATATATTCAAGAATGTAATGAAATTAATATGTCTGAAAGCACTACTTGAAAGCAATCTAAAGTCCAATCATTTTGGAAATTGATTTTATTATTGCTATTTTATTTTCAGTAAAACAAACAATAAACTGTGAAGTGATATGTACTTATTTTAGAAAGAAAAACAAATATTTTATAGAGTTTATATTAGTGCTGGGCAAGTTAACGCGTTATTATCGCGTTGACGCATTAATTAATTAACGCCGACAATTATTTTATCGCACGTTAACGCATTGTTTTTTGTTTTTTTTATTTTGAAAGTGCGTTGCTCACTGGCAGCGGTGGAGGAAGTCTTCAGACTACGTTGATGCAGCGTGTGGGAGAAGTATAGATAAACAAAAGCAAGACAAGCTAACAAATGCTACAGAGAATTGGATACAAACTGCAGCCGGTTAGTGTTGTGGAAGATGTCGGTCTGAGGAACGTTCTCAAGGTGCGTTCGCGTCGCGTTTGGTGTGAACGCACCTTTAGGATCGCAACGAATGACGGCACGTATGAGCCTCAAGAATGAGCTAAGAAAGTTAGCGGAAAGATTAACGTGAGAAAACATCCGGTTTCTTCAGACGAACATCCGGTTTTCAGAATAAGATGCCAACAAAGTATGAATTATATTCACATTAAGTATAAAACATGCGACCTGCATCTCGTGAGTTAAGACTTTATTACCGTAATATTAAAAATGTTTGTCAAAATACTACGACTCCTCAGAGAATACAGATATGTGGGAAATGTTTTAAATGTGCAGACATTTTTGAACATGAGCAGAAATGTTGCTGAAACACAAACTATTAAAGTCCAGGGGTTTATAAATGAATTCAAATGAATCACTGCATCATTGAGGTGAATAGGAGCCACATGAACATTTAAAGAGATTACTTCGCCACAACAAAACACACAAAAAGTCAAAGAGTAAATCATGCCTAGATGTGTGTTGACTCAGCAGAGATAACATTAATTTGAATTAATAATACAATTATAATTACATAGTAATTCATTTGAAAGCTTAACGACTGCAGTCTGAGAAACTGCAACACCAGCTCTCAGCAAGTGACTGCTTGTCTGGAGAGGTCTCAGACAGATAACCAACTACAAGCCGAAAGCACCCAACTCCATGAATGACTTGCACCTGGCAAACAACCTGAACGAGTTTTACTGTTGTTTTGAAAGACGATGGGACAGTCCGGGCCCATGCCCATGACCCCATCCACTAGCTCCAGAGCACCAGGAAGTAGTAGTTAAAATGTCCAGTTCATGGTTATATGTCGTGTCCCTACACCCCCTATTTGCTTTTAAATAAAGACAGGAAATAAAGTACCAGAGTTGTTCCCCTGCGTTATGTGGTGTGTCAGATTTACCTTTTGTATACAAACAGAACCACTAAAGCCGATTGTCTCTTGTATGAGTAATCATGTGTGACTTCAGAGCTAACTTCTGTCGAAATGTTTCATCACACACTGAGCAATTGAAAGGTTTCTCTCCTGTGTGGATTCTCATGTGTTCCTTCAAATTTATATTGTGTGCAAAAGACATATTACAGACTGAGCAATTGAAAGGTTTCTCTCCTGTGTGGATTCTCATGTGTTCCTTCAAATTTCTATTGTGTGCAAAAGACATATTACAGACTGAGCAATTGAAAGGTTTCTCTCCTGTGTGGATTATCATGTGTTTCTGTAAAGTTGAACACTGGTTAAAAGCCTTATTACAGAGTGAGCAGCTGAAAGGTTTTTCTCCTGTGTGGATTCTCATGTGTGTCTGTAAAGTTGAACCATGGTTAAAATCCTTATTACAGACTGAGCAGCTGAAAGGTTTCTCTCCTGTGTGGATTATCATGTGTGTCTTCAGATATCGACTCTTGCCAAATGTTTTCTCACACTCAGAGCATCTGAAAAGTTTCTCACCAGCACTACATCTTGAATCACTGACAAGGACTTCATCATTATTCACAGAGTTTAAACCTGACTGAGGTTCTCTGGTCTCCTTCCAATCATCACCATCAGAAGAGTCTCCAGTCTTCTCATCAGCATCTGGTCCTTGATGTCTATCTGGATCTGAGTTCATGTTTGGTTCTGGTCCTCCACAGTCCTCTCCATCAGCTTCTGTTTCCATCTGTTCAGTTTGTCTTTGATGAAGCTGTGAGGACTGAGCTTCCTCTTCATCTTCTTCACTCTTCACAGGAGTGAATGAGAAGTTGATACCAGCCTCCTCCAGCCCTTGAAGCTGCTCTCCCTCCTGACTGGTCCGGAGTTCCTCCTGTTCCTCTTTAATGTGTGGGGGCTCTGGGTCCTCCTGGTCCAGACTGGAGCTCCACTCCTGCTGCTCAGGGGGAACCTCTTCTTTAACCACCAAAAGCTGCTGGACGTCTATAGGAAAACAGTAAACACACACAGAGACGTTACAAAGACATTTTTGTATTGAGCAAATAGTCTCCTGTACATACACTTTTTTTCCTTGCCATCATTCCCGCTTACACTCCCTGTGCACAGTTACCAAACAGTAGGGGTGCAACTATTTGTGTCTGTGTGACTCTCACAGAGGGGCGCGTCTGCAGCACCGGACTTTAAATCTCCACTCCGCCGTGATGAGCTGTCAGTCCTTTCCTTTTCATAGAGGCCTAGAACGATCTTCCAGTGGAGGGCCGTGCATTTTATACCTGGGCCGTCAGTGCTGTCCTGCAGCTGAAACACCACCTAATAACCTCATGATGGCGCCACAGCTATGGTTATTTGTTTCTAGCAATACACGTATTAGTATTAAACCGTTCGGTACGAGGCTCACGAACCGAACAATACGTCTCAATAATACGAGTGCATTTGGAAAATTGTTAGATCCTGGGGTTTCTACAAGCCCGATACAGGGCGTACTAGTTACTCAGCTCTCTATTAAAAGGTTGGTAAGCTGGTGTGGTGAGGAAACTCGCCTGGCTCTGCTAACTACCGTTACTCCTGACGTCTACCCTGCTTCCTCCGGTAAATGTGCACTTGGTCGAGGGGCCACCCTGGCCAGGTGCTTCCACCAGTCGCGTCAGTTATGGTAGCTTTCCTCTTCTGGATCCGTGCTCTTGGTGAATTGCCAGGTTAGGTTTTAACGGTTAGGATGGTTAGGAAACCGTAAGGGGTTGTTAAGTGGACTTGAAACTTGGATAACCATTCAGAACTCTTGTTGTTAGACATACAATAGATTTAACATTTTACTACCACGAGGAACTCTACTACTCATGCAAAATGAATTCTCAGAGATTTACTTTAAATGCAGATTATATTTATTGCAGGATTGTCTAGCAGGGGTACAGCTCAGCATGCACAAAATAATACTAAATTTGACTAAATCAGATACAATTTCTTATTCGATTAAACTTTCCATTATATACTCATCAGTATCGACGCCGAGGCTCGGTTGGTGGTAATTCGGAAAAGAATTACTTTGGTCCAGGTGAATCAATGAAGAAACAAATCTTCTTTCCCGAATCATTTGAAGAAACAATCTTCTTTCCCGAATCAATTGAAGAAACAATCTTCTTTCCCGAATCAATTGAAGAAACAATCTTCTTTCCCGAATCAATTGAAGAAACAATCTTCTTTCCCGAATCAATTGAAGAAACAATCTTCTTTCCCGAATCAATTGAAGAAACAATCTTCTTTCCCGAATCAATTGAAGAAACAATCTTCTTTCCCGAATCAATTGAAGAAACAATCTTCTTTGGCAGTTGTAGGAGCGGAGGTCCGGCCTAGAACCTCAGCTCCTCCTGTGCGGGACAGCAAAGTCCGTTCAGCGGCCCTTCGAACTCAATACAAAGTCTTTAAGGTGTGGCTGTTTCCTTCAGCTGTCCAGTTGTTAAAGTTGAACAGGGGGGAGAGGAAAATCTCCGTCCTTCTAATCTTTGGTCGCGAACTGTGGTCTCCGCTTCGTGACCAAAAAGGGCGAGGTCCTCCGCTTGTCCGAACGAAGCCCAGTGTCTCGGCCGAGCACTTGAACCTCGCGTCGTCCCGCTATGAATCCCGAATTGCATATGGCATATCGTTTACTTTATAAACTTCGTTTTTGGGCTGTTACCTCGCCCCCCCCTCACCTCTCACATGATTAATATTTCTTCATTGTTTCATCAACCCCCCTTTCTTCACCCACATTCAGTTACCCTTACGCACACACATTTTCAGTTACCCTTACGCACACACATTATGAGTCACCTCCAACTGCCATTGTAGTTCCCCTTTTTTTCCCTTACACACACACACACATCTAATACCTTCTCACCTTTGCCTCGGTGCTCTGGCCTCCAACCTTATCACTCTCAGACTGTTTCCCGTTCTTATCTTTCTCACCCGTATACAGTTACATCCTGCTGCACAACACCTCTTTCTCCCCTCATTATCACACAGTATACATTTGTTGAATCATTTTATATTCTTGTATTACACACACTACCTTTATTATGATTATTGGTTATTGATTATATGCTTTTTGTGTCCCTTTTTACCTCATCTTTATACCGAACATGTACTCCCCTCACAAGGCAGTTTTCCTGGGACCTCAACTCTTTGATTTTACTTGACACCCCCTTCTTGAGGTCACAGGCTGCCGCGGGTCGCTAGCAGCATCCATGCATGAAGTCGTCGCCCTCCGGGGCTGAGATGACGAGCACGTCGTCTTCAGGTGAAGTCGGTTCGGTTTCCACGGTCCAGCTGTCGATCACCTCCAGCCCGTCCAGTGCTAGTGGTGCCAGGGGCCTGTCGTCTTTAAGTGAAGTCGGTTCGGTTGCCACGGTCCAGCTGTCGATCACCTCCAGCCCGTCCAGTGCTGACATGACGAGCACGTCGTCTTCAGGTGAAGTCGGTTCGGTTTCCACGGTCCAGCTGTCCTTATCCTCTCTCTCCAACAGCTGCTCGCTGATGCTTCGCGCCAGGGTCAGCACATTCTGATTCAGTATAGTGTTCGGAGAGGGGGAACCTCGGATGACCTCGATGGGGCTGTAGGGGGTGTCCTCTCCGGCTTGAAAAAACAGCCCCTCAGGGATTAACTCTACCAGCTCTCCTTCCCCTTCGTCGTAACCCCACATACCCATCAGGTTTGGTACTATTCCTGCGGTCTCTGTCTGCACCCCCACGTCTCGGTACTCTGGATGGTCCCCCCTCTCCACGTTGACGACCTCGTCGTGTGTTATCGATGGTGTTCGATGCAACACCGGAGGCAAGCGAGGCCCAATGACGACGAATCGGCCGTCGATGAGATGGGTGGTTGACACTCGGGTGCCGTCTTTGAACTCCCACAATTTTGAATATACGGGACAGTAAGTCCCGTTGGTGTAGACTAGGATGTGAGCTCTACTTCTTTCTGCGGAACTCCACACGACTTTTGCCCCCTTCTCCACCTCCATACATTCGGCTACATTCATCGTAGGCATAAAGGGGTGTTTCCCTTCACAGAAGATGCCGCTGGCCGCTCCTATCGGAAAATGCCCCAGATAACACGGGGTACACCACCATGCTGGAGTTACATCCCATAACTGCTTCGCCCCCTCTATAAGGTCCCCACAGCAGATACAGCCGATACCCTCCTGTAATATATTTGAACACAAAAACTTAATTAATTTCACACTAGCAAGCTTTAAGCTTAGCGCGTCTCGCCAGAGATTAGCTAGGGGTGATCTTATATTTTCCTAAGATTCCCCATTTCTTGCGGAGCGCCTTTTTGCCAGGGAGCTCAGCCAGGGAGATTTCAACACTAAAGGAGGGGTCAAGCCTGGGCTCTTGCTTCCTTCGTCCCTCGGAAAAAGGACCTCATACATCATGAGCCACACTGCTATAGCGATTGATGATTCGGAGCCCGCCCAGCAGATAGCGACAGTTGCTCCCCAACCTAGACCCCAGAGAGCGATGGCGCAGATTTTGCGGAGCCAACGGCCCCTCCCTCTCTTCTGCATAGCCATGATCATGACCAGGAGGTATGTCAGCGCCGCGACCGCCATCAACGCCTCAAAGATCGCCGACAGCAGTTTCAACGGCCCGTAGAAGACTGCAGCGATGTCGATCCCCATCCAGATGATCACTATTCCTCCCTTTGCGAGGCCCAAGCGGCTGGAATCGATGCAGACTCTTCCCAAGAGGTACGTTGCGAACCAGGAAAGGGTGATCCACCGCCGGCCTCGATAGATGTTTTCAATCGCCATCTTCGCACACCCTATAACCAGGGCCAGTATCCTCAGTGGCTGGTTCAGGGACCATTTCCCCATGACGCAGTAGAGGAACCATATTATTTCAAGGACCCAAAAGTCCAGCATGGTTAATCTTATCACCGATACTGGGTTGGTGCCAGAGGAGTTCTGGTCTGCTTCTGTTATACTCACTCCAAATATGGCCGATCCTGGGGGGTCGAAGGGGGTGGTTGCTGTCATTTTTGGCTGCTTGATCTTTCTTCTCCTTTTCTAGTTTGAGGCTCTTGGCTGAGGTTCCGGGTCTGCAATGGCTATGGCGCTCCAGTGTTCACCCTCTATAGGTGGGTGTGCCCCTCCCTCTTCGGTAGGAGGGGCCTTTCGTCTACTTCCCTTTTCTCCCTCGAGGTTCTCTTGAAGCACGAGGCAATGGTTGCTGCTACCCCGCCCTTAATGGCGGCCCAGATTATTATTCCTAGAATAACAAATCCTACTAACATCAGCAGATAGGGCCAGAGCCAGGAAAACAATTCCCCCATCCAGCCCTTCACTACTGAGAATCCTTCTTCGATCTTTCCTGTCACTTCTTCCAGTACCACTGTGGCCGTTCCGACAATGGAGGCTCCGGTTAGCTCGATCCAAGTGCATTCATGCTCTCTTCGTCCACTTCCGCAACTCAGCCAATGTTCCTCTGGAGAGTAACACGTTCCATTTCCATACATGCGATTAGGCCCCATCCACTCAAATCCTTTCTCCTCTTTTCCTTCGCACAGGCTCTTCCTGAAGGCGTGTCCCTCTGCCAAAAACACTGTAGGGTCCGATACTGGGGGGATGATTCTTCCGTTTACATTTTTCCTGTTTTTCATACGATGGCCCAGAATCAAGCTGGTACAGCTGCCTCGGACTGGTCCTGATCTCCTCCATTGTTTGTCGGCTCCTTTCACCCAGGTTACTTCTTGCACATGTGTCTCATACTCATCTCCATAGTGCTGCTGGCAAAGGTCCTCCCATCCTGGCACATTTTCACAATGTCTCCCGGCCAAGCTGATGTTGCAAGTAGTGTTCCCTCGGTCGCACTCCATCTTCCAGGGTCTTGGGCCCACATACGGTTCTGGTTTATACCACATCCCGGGCCAAATGTCCCTATCTTTGGAGTACACTGTGGCAATGTACTGATATTTCACCCAGTAGTTCCCTGTCTGAGCTAGGCAGGGCACCACCCAGTCCAACACTTCGTCCTTCTGTAGGCCCCACCAGGTCGAACCATTATCCCTGGTGTGTGCCTCCTTCCACGCTTGGAGGGTCCCTTTGACAGTTTGATTTTCCTTCAGGCCTGTACAGTCATACAGCCAGGTCCCCCAGACTTGGTGCCACTCTTGCCAGAGTGTGCATCGCGGTGAGGCCCCGTCGGCCAGATACTCGGAGCCATTCAGTGCTTCAAACATTTTGTTGGCCACACATGTGTCGATCTTCTGGAAATCTCCCAGTGGTACTTTCATCAATTCCTCCGGCTTTGGCAGCTTCTGTACATACATGTTGGTCTTCCCAGGTCCTCTGAGGCCGTAGCTGGCGCGGGAGTATCCCTCTCTGAAGGACCCCCAGAAGTGTTCCAGCGGGGTGATCCATATCCAAGGCAGGGTCTCGTTGAGCCAGTCTTCATGCCGAGCGGTTGGTTTTAGCTGATAGAGGTTCCGGTTAACCTGATACTGTGGTTGGTTAGCTGGAGTTATCACAAAGTAATTCTGGGTCGAGCAATTAAAGAACACGCTCCAAAAACATTTAGCTAGTTTAGGGAGTTTGTTTGTTGTGCATTCTTTTGTCCAACGCCTGCTCATATTCTTCCGATAACTAGAGCCTTGTGGTTTGAACTCCGGGTCCACCACCTGGTGGGTGCTATCTGGAACTGGAGTCCCAGGTTTTTCATTCTTTTCCTCTTCCTCGGTGGTGTTAGCCTGGCTCGCAGTATTGTTAGGCTGGCCGAGCGTTGAGTTCCCCGGTGCTTCTTCTGTCCGCCGGGGCTTACGTCGCACCTTTGTGGCTTCACAGTTGAGATCGTAGTGTCCCCAGAATCTCCCGTCCTCTGGCATGACAGACAGGCAAGTGTCATTGCGGTTGTGTGCTGCATACCATACTTCAGGCTTCCAATATCCTCCAGCCTCCGGCTTTCCCCATGGGACGCATGCCCATGAACAGTACCAGCCAGGGCCTCCATTTTCAGGGTAAATCCAATTACACTGAACTGCCTTTTCTTCTCTTTCTTTCTGGATTGAGATTTTTATCTTTATCTCCTCTTCTTCGGTAGATACGTCATCTACATTCCATGTCAAATTCTCTGTCATTCTCCGGAATTCTCCTGCCCAATCCGCTCCATCGTCTGTCCCGTTGGCTCCGTTCTCCATCCACTCGATGACAGCAGCAGTCAGGTTCAGTCCAGTCACTCCCCCTTCTTGGAACCTGCGAAGCACGGCAGTTAGGTCCGCAGGGTCCAATTCCGTGTCGTTGTCCCTCCGGTCTCTGTTTCTGGAGAGAACAACCGTTCTAGGTTCCATCATCCAGCAGGTTTGATTGAACCTCTTCGTGGTAGTATAGGACACCCTGACATGAGTTAGGGCCCATGGTTCACTACCATAGTGATACAGTATGGCAAGGACTATCCCTAGTCCTGTCAAAACTGCAAATAATTTAACCGTTATGCAAAGACTTAGCCTTTTTCCGTTCCGTGGTCGTTGTTGCGATTGTTGCTGTCGCATGTCGCTGTGGTCAGATCTGTTGGCGTTCCTTACTCTTTGGGGCTGCCAAGGTTCTTGAACACCCCTGTGTAGAACAAGGAGATCCATGGTGTGGGTGGTGACCGCACAGGCGGTGATGCTACCTCAGTCTGTTCACTGGAGCTGCAGCTCTGAGGTGGCTCAGGTTCACACTGAACTCTCCCTCGTAGCAGCCACTCATATAGCACTTTGGGGTGTTGTCCAATTCTGTGGTCCAGCCCCCTCCACACCCATCTGTAAAAGGTAACAATCACAGACGATGAGTCTGGGAGTGGACCGATGCAATCCCCGTCGTTATCCGCGAGCTGAGTCAGCCTGGAGTAACATTTCTTTTGTTCCACAGACACGTAGTTTCGGACCTGGGTAAGCTCTGCATACAAGGGATCCCCTCCGACAGTTTGGAGTTCCGTTACCTTAGCCCACATATCCGAGCGAACCACCTGACTGCTTACCCAACTCCTTTCTTTGGTATACGGCAAATCCTTCAATCTCAGGCCTGGGTTGGGATTTGGCAAGCGTCGGGTTGGCACGCGGTAACTGACAGGCCGCAACATCATGTTTTGATTCTCAATTACATATAGGTCTTCGTTTTGCATCCTAACCGCTATGTTGTGCTGCATACTTGGGCTGTTTGTCCAAATCATACAGGCTCCCACCCAAATGTCAACATATTCTTCTTGTATTGGATCATGGTAGTTGGGTCCCCAACGAAATTTGAACTGTTTACCCTTTACAATGAGGTATGATGTGTTCAGGATCCAGGGAGATGAGACAGGGCAGCTAAGAACCGGCTGGTGCCTCCACAGATGATTCCAGACGACAGGGCATCTGTCAAACTGGAGATCCCATCCACTACATACAATAGTATGTACTGCCTCCCTCCGTTCAATCGACAGGTCCGATGAACGCTGATACTCTGCATTGCTGCAAAAATAAGCTCCTGTCCCACAGAACGTTTTTCTGTACGCAAAATCGCGACTTGGCTTGTCCAGGTAGATTCGTTCATTTGGCAATTGGATGTAGGGTCTCGGGCTCGCTTTAGGATCAGATGACCCTCTTTTCTTGTCCCATTCTAATTTAACTTCTTCTTTTTGGCGCGACATTGCAACAATCGACTTCCGTTTCATGCATTTACTTGCTGTTTCTCCGTTTTTTCCCACTCAGCTTGTGGAACGACCTTTGGGCCCAGCCCCTCAAACCCCCTGTCTCAGCTGGCTCTTCCCGAGGGGGCCACACATCTTCCCCTCGGGTAAGACCTACACCGAGTGAGTACACACCGACGAATGGGACCATTACGGTCCTTACTGTCAGTTTTACTCTCATCGTTTGGGCCGGCCTTGAGGGCGTGGCAGCTCTGCTGGTCCATGAGCCTGGTAGCTGCAGGGTCCCTCCCCTTCTCCACTCCTCTGGGGTGACGATAAAGGTTTTGCTTTTTTCCTTCGTCCTGGCCCCTGGGTGTCCAAAAGCGTCTAGGTCTGTGATTTGATAATGAAGATTCGTTCTTCGGACCCCCTCTTCTTGCTGCACCGCGGCCAGCTCCTGGACCGGGGCTTCGGGGTCACAGTAGACCTCCCTAATCAACTGGCCCCAGGTAGTTAGCTCCCATGGTCCCTTCCAGCCCTCTGCTTCTGCCACTCCTCTGAAGTAGTCCGTCAATTCCGCTGCCAACGGGGTGTACCCTGGTTCGATTGGGTCACGATAAACCCTGAAGGCCATAGGAATCTGTGCAGCAGCCAGTGGTGGGTTGATAAGTTCCGCCTGGCCCGAGCTGTATGGCCAATTCCTCATCACAGTCTCTCGCCAAGATCCCTGGGTCCCGCACGCCTCTTGCATGGTCAGATCCGAAGTGGTCGGAGGTGGGGCTGATGGCGTCGCAAGCTCTTCACAAACTTTGTCATCAGGAGCCACTGTCCCCCCCTTTTCCCATGACGATGGTGTCAGGGCCTGCAGGGGTTCAAGGAACTTTCTCACCTGCCATCCTTCTGCGCATCCCACCTGCACCAACCTCCCATTTTTCTGGAGAAGGGTGCATGAAGCGCAGGGATGCAGCTGTTGTCCATCCCACTGGCAGACGCAATCCCCCATGTCCAGTGCCGATCCTCTCAAATCCCACTGCGTGATGATGATCAATCTGGGTAACGTCTCCACCCGGCAAGGACCGCAGATGTATGCATCCATAACCTTCACCGGCTTATGGTGCATCTCCTTAAACTCTTTCCTTCTCCCGGTAATTTGAACTGGTTTCAGGCGTCCGGGCCCCTCCCATTGAATAGCTAGGGTTGTTGGTCTCAGGCAAACCACGCAGCTATTGTGTAGCTCTCTCCAATCCAATACCTCTTTTTCTCCGGAGAGAAATCCTCCTTTGGCATACACCAACTTCTTTAGAGCTCTGCCTGCCCAGAGCCCCGTAGTACTCCTTCTCATGGTAACCACCCCTTTAACAGCGGCCACTCTGACAAAGGGTGGTAAATCCTGTATGTTGTTGGCCATTTTCCGAGTTCCTGGTTTTCTCCTAGTTCGGAACTGGCTTCAGCTGCCCTATTCCTTGGATTCCTCTTTTCTTTAATTGAACTGTATTCCTGTCCAATATCTTCTCCACTATGTCGGATTTGTCGTACTTGGCTTTGACCGCTGAGTTAGGTGCTCCGACCTGAGCCTTGATCCAGACCCGTTGTCCAACTTGAAGTGGGACCCGTTGTTCGAGCTTGGGTCCTCTATCGTCCAAACCCCTCCCTATTTCCTGTGACGTAAATGGGCGGCTCATCAGTTCCTCTGACGGGGAGGGCCTGTCGCTTCGGTGTCGGTCGTTTAGAGCTCTGGCAATCTCCAGGGTCTTAGTGCTCCATTCTCTGGAATTGGCATTCTTCCCAATCCAACTTTTCACCAAGCCAATGGTCCTTTCCACCACCCCATTCGCCTGGGGTGTGTATGGGGGAGAGTAGACCCTCACAACTCCATTCATTTGGCACCATTGGTCCACTTTAGCGTTTCGAAAGTGTGTACCGTTGTCCGTTCTAAGCTCCCTCGGCACCCCAAGGTAGCCACAGACTTGGTCCAGCATGCTAACAACACTGTTGCCGTTAGCTTTTCTCACCGCCTTGGTGGTCACGTATCCTGACAGAGTCCACAAGCACCAACAGGTATTTTTCTCCTTTCTTCCCCGCCACCCCCAGGGGTCCTGCTACATCCATGCATATCGAACCCCAGGGTACGGTACTTTTAATGGTGAGTCCTCCCACCCTTTGTCCTCTCCTTCCTGCGTTGTATCGACCACACAACTCACAGTCTTTGAGGATTCTGCGGACCTCTCGTTCAAGAATCCAAAGGCGCTGCTTCTCCAGTTCCCTACGCGTCGGAACGGTGCCTGCATGTCCTAGTGCTTCGTGCACTGCCTGCACCACCTCCTTCACGTGCTTATCTGGGACCACCCTTCCTTTGGGTTGCTCGTCCCACTGCTCGATCCCAACAAAGACAATTTTCCGCATCTAGACGAAACGGTCCACTTCATCGTTTCCTTTCCAGTGATTTCCTTCTCTCGTGTGGGCCCTCTGGTGCACCACTTCAAGCTCCATAGTTAGCCGCATTTCAGCTATTTTTCGCCACAGGTCCTCATGAGCTACTGCCTTACTTTTAGCGCTCTCGAACCCGTTCTCTTCCCATATGGTTAGGTCTTCGTTGAGGGCTTGAGCACAGTAATAACTGTCCGTTATAACTCTGGCTCTTTTTACTCGTCTCCGCTCCAATTCCAGCAGACCTTCTAATATCGCTGTCACCTCCCCTGTCTGGGCACTACCGGTGACCTTGCCTCGTTGTCTTGACTGCTCCCTCTCTTTTTGCTTGAGAATGAAGCCCCAATAGGCCTTGTCGTCTTGGCCTTTTCTCGATCCGTCGGTGTACACGGTCCACTCGAACGGTGCGGGTGATGTAACATCTTGCTTTATTTTCTTACGCATAGGCTGCTCCGGCCCGATTTCGAGGTCCGGGTCCAGCAGGATGTCTTCCCATCTTCCCCACCTTGCGTTTGTTGCTTTTGTACTTTCCACTGTGGCTTTTCTCAGGAATCGATGGACCTGGCTTTGGGTGAGGACTCTGATCCCCTGTCCTTGGGCTAGATCTTTCAAGGTACTCCAATACCTGGCCAGGACCGCCAACTCCTTCTCCTCTGCTGGATATTTTTTTTCCACAGAGGACAGGGTATAGCTCCACAGAGTAACTATCCCCGCGCCCTCGTTCCACACTTTTATCACAGCGTCATCGTCATTACAACTGACCTCCGCGACCAGCTTTGTTGTCAGACTCCGTGGTTCCAGCCGCAAAGCTCCTTTGATCGCTGTTTGCAGGTTTTGCAAGTTCTTTTGGTCCGTCGCAGTCCATTCCCACATTTTGTGGGGGTCCTCTGGAACATCCTTTCTCAACTTCGCATACAGTGGTCTCGCATATTTCTGGAAGCTAGGGACATGATCCCTAACGTAGTTGCAGAGTCCCAGCACCTTCTGTAGTTCGCTCAGTGAGTTTGGCGGGTCAATCTGTTCCACTTTTCCCCGAAATCCGTCTGAGAGTCCCAGGTCGGTTGAAACCTGGAATCCTAGGTAGTTCACTTGGAATTGTCCAAATTGTCCCTTCTTTAGGTTCAATTTCAACCCTGCCGCTGTGAGTCGCTCAATCACTTTTCCCAATTTCGCCAAATGCTCGTCTTCAGTGTCATCAGCAATGAACACATCATCGATGTAGACGGTTGCTTCCAGGCCGTCCAGTATGTCCATTACAGCTGACTGGAAAATGTTTGGAGAGTTTTTGTAGCCTTGTGGTAGCCTCTCCCAGACATACGCTTTTCCCTTGTGAGTGAACGCCGTCTTACTTTGGGAGGCCTTGGCTAGCCTCAGCGAAAAGAAACCATTTGCCAGGTCTATGCAGGACTTGTACTTTTTTAGCCTCAGAGTTTTCAGCGTTCCCTGGGGGTTGATCAGGCTCGCTCGATTGGCGACAGTCCTGCGGTTGAGGGCTTTGAAGTTAATAACTGGTCTCCATCCTCCTCCCGAAGACTCAGGTTTTTTGACTGCTTGTATTGGGCTGTTGGTGATGGGATTCGGCTCCTCTCGAACCACCCCCAAGAGGCTCAGCTCCGTGACTATCAAGTCCATTTCTGCAACTGCTCCAGGGTTCAGTGGATACTGGCGGACAGGCGGGTGTACACCCCCCTCTATAGTGTGGGTATATTTCACGCCCAAGTCGCCACAGTCATTTTTGAACCGAGCCACCCCGGCCTGTGCGAGAATGCTTTCCAGTTTTACTTTGCCCTCCTGGGAGAAGTCGCTTTCCTCAATTTTCTGCTTGCTGACTTCTACAATGTCCACTGGCTTGTACCATTGTCTTATTGTTGGTCCAAGACTGATCCATCTTGCTGCCAGAGTCTTTATCCGCTGTTTCAGTGGAACTTTGTCTCCTGGGCTTCCATGCAGCTCCTTTAAGTCTCTAATTGTCATCAAATTGTAGGGCCCCAGAACCCACACTATACCTTTCCAAATCCCATAAGGAACCTTCTTGAATGTTGCGTCAGCCAGTTGAACGGTTAGGTGTCCTTTTACTTCAAGGCATTTGCGGGTCATCGACACTTCAGCACCGGTGTCTACCTGATAGGGGATTCCATCCACGTTGGTAAATATGTCATCCCCCTCCCAGTAGGCATGCTGCACTGTGACCCGCGCCTTCTGAGCCATTACTTCTTTAACCCTTCGCCCCCTGCGTTGTTGCGGGTGTTACGAAGGGCCGTTTTTTCGTCTGGAGTCAACTTGTTGTATTCTTCTGGAGTGAGGTAGCTACCGCTACCACTAAGTGCGGGTCTTGGCCCCTGTCGTTGTTGCTCTTGCGGGTTTCTGCGATACACGCCGTCTCTTTGAAATCCTCCTGGAGGCCTCCTCGGTTGTTGTGGGGGGCCAGACCTCTCGGTGGGTCGTTGTTGTTCATACTGTCTTTCATTTTGGGCCTTTGGAGCTGGCGGCCTTTGGTGGTTTCCTCTCTCTCTTTTCGCTTCGAAGTGTTTCTTCTTTAGATCCCACTTCCTCACAGTCTCTTGGATTTGCTCTGTTGTAATTGTTTTTGCATTAATGGTCACGAAATCCACCTCATTCATGAGGCCCTTTGTCAGACTCCGTAGCGCCCTCACACTCCTTTCAGGTGGGATCCCCATCTTTAAGGCATACCAAGCCTGCGTGAGAGTCTGACCTTTCTCCAGACCTCTTCTTGCTTTTTCGATTAGTGCATCTTCATCCTCCCCCTCCTCCAGCACCAATCTTCGGTAGTGATCTTCCGCGGTTTCCTCGGGGCCCATCGGCTGGTCCGTGACATGAGACAACCACATTCGTTTTGCATCATCATTGGTGGAACTGGACCTTACCATGGGCCATTTCCGCTCCAGGTGGTCTTGTACAGAGTCTTTTGCGTCTCTGTCAGCCACCAGGGCTTTGATCTTTATGAACTCGCGAAAGCACCGGCTTGAGGCTTGCCTCTCTCTTTCATCGTCAATACTTTCAGGTACAGTGAAGTCATTCGGAACGGTGCCTGCTGCCCTACTCGGTGCATCATCGTCACTGTCTGAGATTTCCCGTCGTCGCTCCTTTTCTTCTTGCAGTGCTAATTTGTAGGCTGCTTTCTTCAGGTGTCGAAGCATGACATCGTATACGACTGCCAAATAAGACGTGCGGAAACCAGCCGTCAGGTCTGTGTGGTTCGCGAGGGAGGCATAGGTCGGGGCCATCAGAAAATTAGCCCATTCTGCTTTTGTTGCGTGAACCACTACCCCCATCTTGCCCTCGAGGTCATTCAACCAGACATCTGGCACATCGTACTTCGTCTGGCCAACTTCTGGGACGTAGGCTTTTCTCCCATCTTTAGTTGTCATTGGTCCGTAGTTGGCATTTCTAGCCATTCTTTTTGACGCCACATCGACCGTCATCAGAGGCAGAGGGTTTTTCATCCCTCGTCGACTGCCTACTGTCAGTTCTTTCATTCCTCCTGGTGCTGAGTACTCGATTGAGGTTAGGCTGCGTTCACTGTCTCCTCCGTCCGAGTCCTCATCTGCCTGGTCCGACCCTTCTGGACTGCCCCCTGCATGTTGTGGAGGTGGTCTTGCGGTTGTTGGTTCTGTTGACTCCACCGAAATCTTGGGTCTCACTCGTCGTGACCCAGAGCCCGTGAATCGTAGGACTCCCCCTTTTCCCTCGCTGTACCCCATTGCCGTCAGGCCGGGAGCCACCGCCGCTCTCATGACCCCGAAATCGGTCTCTGCCCTCTCTGAACTTGCGGTGTCCTCTCTTGTCTGTACAGCCGCGTCCTGGCCATAACCACCGCGGGACTCCCTCCTGGTCTCTACCTGCATGTAGCTCGATCGGGTCCGTGGAGCCGTCACAGTGTGATAGCTCCCTCGCACTTCCTCCTCTTTTTTCAGGTCCGGTGTTGATTGGAGCCTGGGTCGGAGTGATTTGCTAGTACTAGGGGCTTCGACCCGCTCGTACTTCAGCTCTCCTGCTCTCCATTTGTTTGGCCCCTCCGTCAGTCGGAGGGGTCTCTCTATCCTGTCTCGACGTTCCTGGTGTTGGGCTACCGATGTGACTATAACCAACTCTCGGATATGATTCCAATTGTGGCCTGTGTTCAGCAGATGGTTCATGACCCTTATAGCCGCCTCTTCCGCCACCTCCCATGGTAGGCTGCCGGACCTGGCTCCGTTGGTGCAAATGACAACTCTTTCATAAGTCAATTCGCCTGCTCGGTCGACCCCTCTAGTCATAGCCACCTGTAAATCATCCCGGTAGCTGCCTGTACTGCCCCCATCTGGAAACCCGTCAGTAGGTACATGCAGCACTGCGAAGTAGCCTGAATCCCCCCCACTTGTCACTGCTACTGGTACTTTGTTCTTTCTATATTCTGCGAAGCATTCTTCAACTTCCTTCTGGTAAGGGGCTCCCCCATTGCGATTCAGGTCCTTCCTAAACTGGTTGATGTGTGGTTTAAGGTGTGAATTGGTTAAAACCACCAGCCCGTGGCCGTCAATCTCCCAGGGCTCTCCAAAGTAGTTATAGGCGGCCACCCCTGACAGGTTCCTTAACGCGAGGGTGCCGGAGGGCATTTGTCTCAGCTGTGGGAGCAATCTCTCCTCCCGAAGGAGACCCCCGTGTTTCCTTTTCTTTATCGCTATTCTGACGTCGTCCTGTTCATCCCTTAGCACTCCGGCCAGGAGAGCGGAGGTTCTTGATGGTGTCAAAGTCAGAGGGAGCGTAAGGAGTTCACCCTCCGAGCTCTGTGTCGCCACTCCTCCCGAAGAATCCGATTTTTCCCCGTTTGAGTCGGATTCGTCTGAGGAATGCGCCGAACGGGAACCCGCGAAGCTCTGTTGCTCGTCGTCCTGAGCTCCCCCCACTTCCTTTGGCTGTCTGTAGCGGGCCAGTTCAGCAATCAGCCCGTCGTGCTGTTTGTGGCGGGGCGCTGCCTTCACTTTGGTCATTACGGTGATCGTACCTATGCCGGTTTCCCTCGCCAGCAGTTTCACGATCGAGTCATAGTGCTTTGAGGGGCTTACTAGGGTCTCTATCTTTCCATTGAAGGCTGTTAGCACCCCCAGCCACCAGGTCAGCCACAATTTCTTATTCGATTAAACTTTCCATTATATACTCATCAGTATCGACGCCGAGGCTCGGTTGGTGGTAATTCGGAAAAGAATTACTTTGGTCCAGGTGAATCAATGAAGAAACAAATCTTCTTTCCCGAATCATTTGAAGAAACAATCTTCTTTCCCGAATCAATTGAAGAAACAATCTTCTTTCCCGAATCAATTGAAGAAACAATCTTCTTTCCCGAATCAATTGAAGAAACAATCTTCTTTCCCGAATCAATTGAAGAAACAATCTTCTTTCCCGAATCAATTGAAGAAACAATCTTCTTTCCCGAATCAATTGAAGAAACAATCTTCTTTGGCAGTTGTAGGAGCGGAGGTCCGGCCTAGAACCTCAGCTCCTCCTGTGCGGGACAGCAAAGTCCGTTCAGCGGCCCTTCGAACTCAATACAAAGTCTTTAAGGTGTGGCTGTTTCCTTCAGCTGTCCAGTTGTTAAAGTTGAACAGGGGGGAGAGGAAAATCTCCGTCCTTCTAATCTTTGGTCGCGAACTGTGGTCTCCGCTTCGTGACCAAAAAGGGCGAGGTCCTCCGCTTGTCCGAACGAAGCCCAGTGTCTCGGCCGAGCACTTGAACCTCGCGTCGTCCCGCTATGAATCCCGAATTGCATATGGCATATCGTTTACTTTATAAACTTCGTTTTTGGGCTGTTACCTCGCCCCCCCCTCACCTCTCACATGATTAATATTTCTTCATTGTTTCATCAACCCCCCTTTCTTCACCCACATTCAGTTACCCTTACGCACACACATTTTCAGTTACCCTTACGCACACACATTATGAGTCACCTCCAACTGCCATTGTAGTTCCCCTTTTTTTCCCTTACACACACACACACATCTAATACCTTCTCACCTTTGCCTCGGTGCTCTGGCCTCCAACCTTATCACTCTCAGACTGTTTCCCGTTCTTATCTTTCTCACCCGTATACAGTTACATCCTGCTGCACAACACCTCTTTCTCCCCTCATTATCACACAGTATACATTTGTTGAATCATTTTATATTCTTGTATTACACACACTACCTTTATTATGATTATTGGTTATTGATTATATGCTTTTTGTGTCCCTTTTTACCTCATCTTTATACCGAACATGTACTCCCCTCACAAGGCAGTTTTCCTGGGACCTCAACTCTTTGATTTTACTTGACAAAATGCAGAAGCTTAAATTGTGGGAAATGTGTTTTCGGTGGACTGCGCTCACGTAGGAGACAACGGACTATGTGACCTCTGAACCCGGAACAAAAACAACCACAACAAAAAAAAGGTGAGGCCCCGCACTTCTTGGAGGCTAGGCAAAACTAGCGTAATAAACAATAACTCCACGCATGATGGTATGCTTCGTAATTAACGGACAATACTGCACTGAGCTGCACGCAATGCCGACGTACTTGCTGACGTACTTGTAGGCCAGCTAGCAGGCTCTGGCACGTCAAAGAATACGCCCAAAATGTCAAACTAAAGATCTGATTGGTTGAACACTATGACAATCAACAATATCGTCCCCATTCACTTAAACTGCAAAGAGATTCACTTGTGAGTCTGCAGGCCTCGGGCCTCTCTTCTTACCTAGAGACACAGGGGTGAAATCTGATTGGATAAAAGCTCTACTTAACCCTCTGCGGTCAGGGCCATTTTCTCATGTTTTTTTATGTTTTCTTAAACTCACCTTTTAAGGCACTTTCATACATGCTACATATACATGTCTTATATCAAAATGTGCAGAACAATCTCAGCTACAGCTACAGCTGTCTCAGAACGCTGCCGTTAGCAGACGTGCTAACTTACGAGCTGCCAAGCTACACTACACGATGTAAACAGTCCGTCCCCCAGACCGTCATATGACGAACTGTAAGCTCGTCATAAGCTCGTCATAGGCATCAAATCTCGCTGTGTGAGTCTCGTACAATCTCGCGAGAATATGGACGAGGAAGTGGAGAAAAAACTGATTTTCGAAACATTTTTATGTGCCGTTTTTGCCGAGATATTAATATAAACATCGAGTGAGCGCCGCTCACGCCGCTCACCCGCGGCGGCGCGGGCGCTGTCTTCAGAGTGTTAAAACAAGCTGCACTGGAAGCAGAGCAACTGAGAAAGACAGTAGCTGTGCAATGAGAAAATAAGATAATGGGAAAATAATTTTATAAATTATAATACATGTAGTGTATTTAAGAAAAAAATTTAAATTCTAAAATATCTATAACTTTGTGATTCTGTTTAGGCCAGCAGAGAAGGCCTTGCTGGCCCTGACGGCCCACCACTGCGACCTTCATACTGAAGTGGGTGCCCGAGGGGATTTCGTAGCGTGGCTTGAGCACTTTAACCAGATTTTGAAATTCTTTGTTTTCCACAACTGAGTATGGCCTCATGTCTGCAGCAATAAAGACCCCAATATATGTAATAATAGCTTTAGCCCGGTCTGATTCTGCCACAAACGGTTTCTTAAATGCCGCGGTGATAAGATGTTGTTGTGCCTTGGCCCCCGTCGCTGACAGACCAGGGTGGAGGCGCTTCATATGCGTGGACATGCCGATGTATTGCCGTTGTCGTGTGTCTTTCTCGTTGAACAATGCCTACATACCGTAACGGTTTTGTCCACCACCCTCATCCCGTCATTATTACTAACAGGGAAGCCAAACATGCGACTTAAATGAAGCAGGTTCACGTAAACACACTACTGCTTTATATCTTTTCACTGCAACTCTGCATAGATATTTAGAGACTTATTACCTGAAAAAGTATGAGCGGCAGTAAAACTTTATTTCACACTGTGATGATTAAACTGTAAAAAGAAAAAAAAAATGCAGCTAATCCGCGGTTCACGTGTGCCGAACCGCGAGGGGTGATCCGTACGGATCACGGTTACACCACTACCAAACAGACATGCCGACACAAATATTAAAGACACAATGCACCAGCAGCAATGAGGTCATCAATAGTCACATGGCAAAAAAGTCAACTGTTATAGTTGACTAATGTACGTAAACGTGCCACTGTAGAAACAGTGGATAGAACCTTCAGAAGCAGCCACAACGTAACCGTGGACGTGCATCATCGATGCGCTCCGTTTCTAAACCCACAGCACTCCACCTTGGTAGTCAGCCACAGCAAACATCCATGTAAAGATGATGAAACCAAAATGTGACAAGAACAACAATAACACAATCTGAACTAATAAACTTCATCTAGAGACTGCTCTCAGGAACCTAGAGGTCAAGGTTGAACCCCCCCACCCCCTCCTACACACACACACACACTTGTTTGTTGCTTTTAGGTAGTATGCTTGTAATTGCTTGATAGATGTTTGTTGATTTATATTATTGATTTATGATCAGTATTGTTAAGTAAATAAACTTATATTTTAGGGAGCCGTTTTCTGTGATGATTTTGTGTATGTGTGTTGTGATAATAGCTGGATGTTATCAATGGAACCAGATAATATACGTTTTTAATCTAATCTTAAGTGCCCGTGAACATATGAACCATTTTAGAATTCAACAAGCTGCCAAATCCACGTGGTGTTATCAAAGAGAACAAACTTGTACTTTATGTTGAAATATTTTCTGTCATCTAGAAGCTGAGAGAACAGATCAGAAGAAGAAGGAAAAGATTCATTGCAACCGAGTCTCACTCCAAACTACATTAAAAGTTAGCAGCCGGAGCAAAAAACAGTGTTTGAGAACTCAGAGAAGAAACAAAGTGAACCAACCTGCTCTTTGTATCCGGACTTCAGGGTTGAAAACAGCGTCCAGTAGTTTCCGTTGTCGCTCGTTCTCCTCTTTTAAAGCAGAACGTTCCTCCTCGTACTCTGCTATCGTTCTTTCAAACAGACCAAATATCTCTTCAGCAGCCGCAGTTAGTCGCTGGTTGACTAAAGATCTCAGCATTTGGACTTTAGACATTTTGACTAAACCACAGAAACTTTCCCTCCAGACAAACTGCGCTGTGTTGTAAGGTTACGTTCGGGTCCGTCTACTTCCTGCTAGCATGCTAACTTAATTAGCTCCGTAGGACACCAGGAGACAATCCGGACGTTTTAAATGAAGTGAAACAACACAGAGTCCACTCGGTTCAAATCATTTAGACTTTAGACATTTCCACACAACGACAGAAACGTGTTCTCCGTCAAAAACACCGTTTACTCTCATTAACTCTGACTAGCGCTGTGTTGATGACTTCCGTCCCCGTCGGTCTGTTTCCAGCGAGCATGCTAAGCTAACTTCAATAGCTTTGTAGGCTACCGGGAGATGAGTCAGAGGAAAACATCCAGAAAAAAGGTGAACAGCTAAAAGTCCATTCAGACATACAGAGACTCTGGTGGATCAGTACTGATGGAGCTAACTGATACTTTATCAACACAGCAAAGAGACTCCTTCTTCTTCTTCTTCTTCTTCTTGTTTGAGGTTTATTGGCGGTTGGCAAACAATGAATTGGTGCATTACCGCCACCAACTGGTATGGAGTGTGGCTCAGGATGTTTAGTACAGTTTAATATAACAAATGTAAAAGAAAAGAAATAAGAAACAAAACAAAAAACAAACAAAACAACTGGCTCATATTTTCTTAATAATATTAGTTAGTCTAAGATATTGAAATAACACTTTTTGAGTTATTTTGCAGAATATCCACTACATCAAACCGTACCTCCATCTTGTTGAGGTTTCCAAGCAGCTGCCCTCTTTCTTGCTCATATTTCTGACATTGCACAATAACGTGTTCTACTGTTTCCTCTTGCCCACAATAGTTGCATTTGCCCGTTTCATGTTTTCCTATTTTGAGAAGCATACTGTTAATGCCAGTGTGTCCAAATCTAAGTCTTGATATCACTGTTTCCTCTCTCCTGTTCCTTCTGTTAAGGCTAGAATATTCTGATGGAGCTGCGAGGCTGCAGTGCTGGTCTGGTTATTTGTTTACTACTTACTGCGCATGTACACCCAATAAATTTAATATTTTGTTCTCTTTGTGTGCATTTGTAAAGAAATCTCTAATTGATCAAGAGTCATTTAACAGACTTTACTGATGGGATGTGTGAACAAACTGAATGTTTACATGATGAATAAACAAACATGAACACAGTATTTTCTTCTTGTCTTCATTCCAGGGTTTCATACAACGCTGATGGAGAAAATATGAAACTAATATGAGAGAATAACTGAGTCAGTTTTCCTCCTGAAACACCACAAAGAGTTCATGTTTAGAGTAGAATAGCATTAGTCTCGTTTGAAGTCAGAATCAACACAGATAACAGTACTTTAATCAAGTGTAATGTAAAAGTGACAAGTGTATTTAAATATGAAGTGATGTGCAGGGGAGTGACCGGCAGGGAATTGTCCTGGGGATGACTGAGTCAGTGGGGGACCCGGGCTCTGTTAATGAGCCCGACTGCCGCCAGGAAGAAACTGTTCGTGTGGCGTGAGGTCTTGGTCCTGATGGACCGCATCCTCCTACCAGATGGAAGGGGCACGAACAGTTTGTGTCCAGGGTGAGAGGGGTCAGCTACAATCTTTCTTGCTCGCTTCAGGGTCCTTGAAGCGAACAAGTCCTGAAGGGACGGCAGATTGCAGCCAATCACCCTCTCAGCAGAGCGAATGTTGCGCTGCAGTCTGCCCTTGTCCTTGGCAGTGGCTGCAGCGTACCAGACTGTGATGGAGGAGCAGAGGATGGACTCAACGATGGCTGTGTAGAAGTGCACCATCATTGTCTTTGGCAGGTTGAATTTCTCCAGCTGCCTCAGGAAGTACATCCTCTGCTGAGCCTTCTTTGTGATGGAGCTGATGTTCAGCTCCCACTTGAGGTCCTGGGTTATGGTGGAGCCCAGGAAGCGGAAGGACTCCACAGTGTCCACGGGGGAGTCACACAGGGTGATGGGAGCAGGTGGGGCTACGTTCTTCCTGAAATCCACAACCATCTCCAATGTCTTTGTAGCCTGTTGACTTTGTAGGCGAACTGCAGGGGGTCCAGGAGTGGGTCAGTGAGGGTTTTAAGGTGGGACAGGACCAGGCATTCAAAAGACTTTATGACCACAGAGGTCAGTGCGACGGGCCTGTAGTCATTAAGTCCTGTGATCCTTGTT
Source organism: Leptoclinus maculatus (assembly GCA_032191485.1). Classification (NCBI taxonomy): domain Eukaryota; kingdom Metazoa; phylum Chordata; class Actinopteri; order Perciformes; family Stichaeidae; genus Leptoclinus; species Leptoclinus maculatus. The sequence continues at coordinate 38,633,181 of JAVDOI010000002.1, read as the reverse complement.
TTTTTGGGGACGGGGATAATGGTGGAGGCCTTGAAGCAGGCTGGTACGTGGAATGTCTCCAGGGAGGTGTTGAAGATGTCTGTAAACACCGGAGACAGCTGATCAGTACAATGCTTCAGGGTGGAGGGGGAGACAGAGTCCGGGCCTGCTGCTTTGTGGGGGTTCTGTTTTTTAAAAAGCCTATTGATGACTCTCTCCAGAATAGAGAGAGTCGTCACTGGGGGAGGGATGGGTGGTTCAGAGGCATGAGCCCCTGCTGAGCTGGGGGAGGGGGGGCTGGTGGTCTCAGGCTGGTTGATGGAGCTGTGGGGGATGGAGTCAGGACTGTCCCATTGTCTTTCAAATCTGCAGTAGAACTCATTCAGCTCGTCTGCCAGGTGGAGGTCATTCATAGAGTGGGGGGTGTTAGGTTTGTAATTGGTGATCTGTCTGAGACCTCTTTAGACAGCAGAGTCACTTGCTGAGAGCCGGTGTTGCAGTCATTTAGCGTTCCTCACCGCCTTACCGCTTGGTCGACGGTTCGATCCTTGGCTGGTACGTGTCCTGTGTCGAAGTGTCCCTGAGCAAGACACTGAACCCCTAAATGCTCCCCAGGCACCTGTCATGGGCAGCCCACTGCTCCTTATATACAGGGATGGGTCAAATGCAGAGACACATTTCCCCTGGGATGAATCTAGTATAATACAATACAATACAATTGTGCCTCTTTGTACAAGTCCTTGTCCCCACTCCTAAATGCCTGATCCTTGTGCAGCCTTAGCTGTCTGAGTTCCGCTGTAAACCAGGGTTTGTCGTTGTTATAACTCACCCTGGTGCTTGTTGGAACACAGCTGTCCTCACAGAAGCTGATGTATGAAGTTACAGCCTCTGTGTACTCATCCAGACTGTTGGTAGCAGTCCTGAAAACATCCCCGTCTGTACAGTCCAATCACGCCCGAAGATCCTTCATAGCTTCACGGGTCCACTTCTTGAATTTCCTCACCACAGGTTTACATAGCTTTAATTTCTGCCTGTAAGCAGGAATCAGATGGACCATGACGTGGTCAGAGAGTCCCAGTGCAGCACGGGGGACGGCGTGATAGGTCCTGCTGATTGTTGTGTAGCAGTGATCTAGAATGTTCTCCTCTCTAGTTTAATTTAATGAACTGTCTGTATGTAGGGAGTTCATGACTGAGGTTTCCTTTGTTAAAGTCACCAAGGACAATAACTAAAGAGTCCGGGTTGGTCCGCTCCACACACCGTATCTGTTCGGCGAGTGTCCGCTGTCCCTCCTGCACGTTGCCCTGCGGCGGCATGTAAACACCGACCAGTATGAATGAAGCGAACTCACGGGGGGAGTAAAAGAGTTTACAGTTCATGCACTTAAGAGGATTCATTACACGAAAATATAAACTATAGTCAGAATTTATTTGGTCAAATTTGTTTGTGAAGAAGTCTAGTTTAGTCCTGACGTTTGGTTACAAATATTTCCATGTTGTTCAATCAGAATTCAAGAATTCAGAGAAATGTTATAAAACTGGGAGCTCAAATCAAGCAATCTGATTGGTTCATATAGCTCTGATATAATGACGACATACCACTGCTGTGACATCTCATTCCTTTGCACCTTAAGTATTAATCCACGTCTGAGAAAAAAGACGTTAGACTAATGTGACACATGGTTGCTTAGAGACACAGATAACAGATACAAAGGAACAGTTAGCTGGTAAAACCTGCTACACAATAGACACATTTGAGGTAAACTTCTATGGAGGAGTGGATTGAGCAGCAACAACATGCAGTGCTACGTAAAGAGGAGGTTAAACATTGTTGACCAGAATATGAAAGAAATCAGGAACTCAGAAATGCTCTAACCACGTGCGCTAATCTGATCCAAGCCTGAATATGATGAAGAAATATCTGCTAGCATCTAGTATAGGCTACGTTCCACATTCATTATGTGAATACTATTTGTAGAGTAGAAGCTCTTTTCTACCATATTTTCCATGTGACCTGAATGCAGCATCTTATGATACTCACTGACTGGAGGTTCTACTTTAGTTTGGCCTCCTTTATTTCAACTAAAATCATCTATGTTTTACAGAAGTCTTTGGACTCATTCTAATGTTTTAACCTACAGAACGTTTGGAGATTTTATTTCACGGTGATATTTTAATATTAACAATAAAAGGATCCAATTATTAAATGAGGAATAAAGTAAAGTATATCAATAATAGAGATGCATCACTTCATATCAATCAACAACAAACTGCAGAATCAGCTGATCTGGTTCATTCTTGTCCTTCTGCATTAGCATCTGTTTGCTGCTGAGCAGGTAGTCTAGTGGCTTCTCTTGAACAGCCTGTTAACGTCCCTCTCCAGGATGGAGAGAGTCCTCGTTGTTGTCAGGACTGTCCCTTTGTCTTTTACAAACACAGTAGGTTTCATTCAGGTCATTGGACATGTGCAAGTCGTTAGTGGAGTGAGGAGCTTTAGGTTTGCAGCTGGTGATCAATCAGAGACCTTTTCAGACAGAAGCAGAGTCGTTCACTGAGAACTGCTGTTGGAGTTTCTCAGAGTACAGTCGTTTGGTTTCTCTCACCGTCTCGCTAAACCTGTACTTTGATTATTTAAACCTGTCCTTGTCCTCCTGAATGATTCTTCTGTGTTCAACCTCAGCTGTCTGAGCTTAACTGTGAACCACGGTTTGTATTTAAATATTTGTGTATTTAAAAACATGTATTTATCCATTATGGGGTTTATGTAAAACTTTTGTTGGTTTGTGTATATCTCCTCTTATAATTCAGATGCTATTGTGTTATTTTACAGTTTTATTTTATTAATTTATATGACAATCGGGAAATGGAATCCAAAATGATCAGAAGCTACATGTTTAATTTTTTAATAATTTTACTTTAAAATCCTCCCTTTATTTAACACTTCCCAAAATGTCAGACACAATATCAAGAGAATGTCCTCAGTGGTAGATATCTGTACAGCCCTGTTTCATCTTTTGTATCAAATAAGTTGGCAACAATCAATTGGTCGCAATGCTGTCTGTGATATGGAAGTGCTTCTAACATTTAATATTATCTTCTGTAAAATTGACAATGTCTCTGAGCACCACAGTCCCTTTCGAAAACCTCTCATTTTCAACAGATGTTTCTCCACGTCGGTGGAGTTTCAGTGGAACTCTATCGCCTCCCAGTGGAAGTTCAGTAAATGTTTCTTCTGACTTTTCCTTCATTCAGACAGGAATCAAAGTCAGTCATTAAGCTGCTCTGCTCTGGTTCTGACCCATGATTGTGCTACATGCTTCATATTTATATTTGTATTATAATATAATATATATATAATGTGTTCTACTACAGGTTTGATAAACACACTAAATTATCCTTGAATCCTAAAAGAGATCTGAAGCTGAACAACTGTAACAAAGACAAAAGCTGTGGAAATGGATTTTGCATTTCAAGTTTGTCATTAGTGATTACCACGAAACCAGCAAAAAATGTAAACATATGATACATTAACAAAAAGTGATTGTTTTTAATAGAAGATCAATATTAGACAATGCTGCAAAACTCTAACTGGACTCTACTGTAAATTAAACATGATGAAGTGCCATCTAGGATGCCCTTCAGTGGATATAATATTATGAAGAGGCACCTACATTATAGACAACTTAACAGTTTATTTCTTCTCTGAACTCCACCACTCGCTGCTTTTAAAAGTTTGCCCTCTGGACTAAGTATGAGTTCATAGTTTCATAGTTTAATTATATACTCTAATAACAATAATCTTTAGCACATTTCATGCACATCTAGCTGAAAGTGCTGTACACAAAACAGAAAACCCGACTTGTAAAAATATACTAAATGAACCTGAAGAAAGCAAACATTTCAAAACATCTCTTCCTTACATTTTAAGTGTCATATCCTACGGACAATAGTTCTCTGGGTCTTTTAAATGAACATATTTTTAGGGGGATTTGTCAGGAGCGGTGTAAACATTAATAATGCGGTGTTTCTCACTTCTGTAAATCAGTCCAGCATCAAGTCTGCCAGAAATGGTGTCTCTTATTGTAATTATAAGATATAATAACATAAAATAACATAATCCTTTATTAGTCCCACAGCAGCAAAGTGGAAAGTTCAAACGAACAAGAGACATAAGTAGAACAAAAAGATCAAAACAAGTATAATAAATAAGTAATCGCACATACGGTATGATAAATAACATTATGTTTTAAAACATATATAACAACAAAGCATTGCTCCACTCCTCTGATTCTGCTCCTGAACGTCTCTAAATGAGGCTTTCTGTGCTCGAGCTTTGCAGGGAGAGTAAACAAACCGCGCACGCATTGAGGAAGTGGATCAGCTGACTTGATCGCGGAAGCGAAAAGACGTCACGCAGCTGAAACGCGGCCTCTTCGTTTTGAAACAGCAACAGCCAATGAGGAGAGGGGGAGCTGCAACTCGACCGACCAATGGTGTAACTGCATTGTTACACATGCGCGCATGTCGGTTTGTTCCCTCCTCCTTTTCAGCGACATGCAAGTGTGGGAGATCAGTGTAAAGGAGCACGTGAAGGAGCAGCAGCTCTAACGGGACAAAAAGAACAGTTTACTTTAGGTCGAAGCACAGACTTCTGTTTCTGTTGAGTGAAACTCTCACATGAGGAGAAGAAAATGGCGCAGAAAGGAGTTCATCTGGATTTCGAGACCTTCTCTTGTTCCATCTGTCTGGATCTACTGAAGGATCCGGTGACTACTCCCTGTGGACACAGCTACTGCGTGAACTGTATTAAAACCCACTGGGATGAAGAGGATAAGAAGAAACTCCACAGCTGCCCTCAGTGTAGGCAGACCTTCAGACCGAGGCCTGTCCTGGTGAAAAGCACCATGTTAGCAGATTTAGTGGAGCAACTGAAGAAGACTGGACTCCAAGCTGCTCCTGCTGATCACTGCTATGCTGGACCTGAAGATGTGTCCTGTGATTTCTGCACTGGGAGGAAACTGAAAGCCATCAAGTCCTGTCTCATCTGTCAGGTCTGTTATTGTGAGAAACACCTTCAGCCTCATTTTAAATCTCCTGCCTTTGAGAAACACAAGCTGGTGGACCCCTCCAAGAAGCTCCAGGAGAACATCTGCTCTCGTCACGATGAGGTGATGAAGATTTTCTGTCGTACTGATCAGCAGTGTATCTGTTATCTCTGCTTAATGGATGAACATAAAGGCCACGACACAGTCTCAGCTGCAGCAGAAATCACTGAGAGGCAGAGAGAGCTGGAGGTGAGTCGACTAAACATCCAGCAGAGAATCCAGGACAGAGAGAAAGACGTGAAGCTGCTTCAACAGGAGGTGGAGGCCGTCAATCGCTCTGCCGACGAAGCGGTGAAGGACAGCGAGAAGATCTTCACCGAGCTGATCTGTCTCATGGCGAAAAGAAGCTCCGATGTGAAGCAGCAGGTCAGATCCCAGCAGAAAAGTGAAGTGAGTCGAGTCAAAGAGCTTCAGGAGAAGCTGGAGCAGGAGATCTCTGAGCTGAAGAGGAACGACGCTGAGTTGAAGCTGCTCTCACACACAGAGGATCACAACCAGTTTCTACACAACTACCCCTCACTGTCACCACTCAGAGAATCTACAGACTCGTCTGGCATTGATATCCGTCCTCTGAGCTACTTTGAGGACGTGACAGCGGCTGTGTCAGAAGTCAGAGATAAACTACAGGACGTTCTGAGAGAGAAGTGGACAAACGTCTCACTGGCAGTGACTGAAGTGGACGTTTTACTGTCACATTCACAAGCAGAGCCCAAGACCAGAGCTGAGTTCTTAAGATATTCAAGTGAAATCACACTGGATCCAAACACAGCATACACAGAGCTGTTATTATCTGAGGGGAACAGAAAAGCAACAATGAGTGAAGAACAGTCTTATTCTAGTCACCCAGACAGATTCACAACATATTATCAGGTCCTGAGTAGAGAGAGTCTGACTGGACGTTGTTACTGGGAGGTGGAGTGGAGAGGAGAAGGAGTTCATGTAGCAGTCGCATACAAGAATATCAGGAGAACAGGGAGATCTACTGAATGTGTGTTTGGAGGCAATGACAAATCTTGGGTGTTACGTTGTGACAACAACTGTTTTACATTTTGGTACAACAATATCAAAACTCCCATCTCTGGTCCTCAGTCCTCCAGACTAGGAGTGTACCTGGATCACAGAGCAGGTATTCTGTCTTTCTACAACATCTCTGAAACCATGACTCTCCTCCACAGAGTCCAGACCACATTCACTCAGCCTCTCTATGCTGGACTTATGTTTTGTTATGATGGAGACACTGCTGAGTTCTGTACACTAAAATAGTCAGAAGTGATTTAAGGAACAGCAAATTTAATTCTGTGTTTTAATCCTGAAACTCATTTTGTCTCCATCATTGTCGTTTAATTGCTTAATTGTTCTTCACCTGTCAATCAAACCTTGTGGGCGGTACTTTGACATCTTCTCATTATTGTTGTGTAAATGTTTGAGTTTCTTTAGGTGGAGCTCCTTTCTGTGTCTGTTTAGCCATGGAGGCTATCACTGCTCATGATGATCTTTGTTGACCTGAACTGATATTTTGCTTCATGAAAATGTAAACTGCTCTGAGGTTTAAATGTCTGATAAATATTAGTATTGATGTATTTGTTAGTTGTTGTTTCTCTTCCACTGCATGGCTCTTAAAGAGAGAAATCACCAGAGCTTCTTTTATCAAAGATATTTAGTTCTCAGCACTCTTTATAAAGATTTCTTTCAGTAAGTAAGATTTATTTATAAAGCGCTTTTTACAGACATAAGTCACAAAGTGCTTAACAGGGGCAGAAGTACAAACATTTACATCACAATGTGACCATATAAGGGCCAATAATTTACATACACACAACAAGTACAAAATTAAAACATGGTTTAAAAGCAGGCCTAGGACATGAGTTTTTAGTCAAATGCCAGTCTAAACAGGTGTGTCTTGAGCTGATTCTGGAATGAATTCACAGAATCTGAGAAACGTAGGGGTGCAGGCAGAGCATTCCACAGCCTTGGTGCTACTGCCTCAAAAGCTCGGTCACCACGGGTCTTAAGGCGAGTGCGAGGGACAGACAGATAATTTAACATGTTTCACCTGAGAGCGCGGGCGGGTGAATAAAGGTGAAGTGATTCAGTCACATATGTAGGAGCCTGGCCGTGTAGTGATCTGTAAGTGAGAGTGAGGATTTTAAAGTGGATCCTAAATGCTACAGGGAGCCAGTGGAGAGATCGGAGGTGATGTGAGACCGTCGATTTGTCCGAGTGAGTAATCTGGCGGCAGCATTTTGGATGACTTGCAAACGGTTGAGAGCAGCTACACTGAGTGAGGAGAAAAGTGTGTTGCAGTAGTCGATGCGTGAAGAGATAAATGCGTGTATGATCATCTCTAGTTCAGCTGTTGATACCACAGATCTCAGTTTACTGATATTTCTTAGGTGGAAGAAACAGGATCTAGACAGCTGCTTAATATGGGGGTCAAATGACATGGATTGATCAAAAATAACCCCTAGATTACGCAGGTTGAAGTGGGCAGCAGAGAAGAGTGGACCAATACTCTGCTTGATCGTAGGGACAAACTCATCTGGTGCAATAACCACAACCTCCGTCTTAGTGCCGTTAAGTTGTACGAAGTTTTCTGCCGTCCAGTCTCCAATAGCATTTACACAGTCCAGGAGCCTAGTTAATGCGAAAGCCTCACTGGGTTTGAATGACAGATGGAGTTGTATATCATCTGCATATAAATGATAGGACACATTATCACTTTTTATAATCGGTCCCAAAGGTAACAAGTATAGGGAAAATAACAGAGGCCCCAGAACCAAGCCCTGCGGTACGCCACAAGACAGTGGAGAGGTAACAGACACAAAATCACCCACAGAGACATTAAAACTTCTGTCAGCGAGGTAAGATGTAAACCAGTCTAACGCTATGCCAGATATGCCAACCCAATCACGTAGCCTCTTAATCAAGATGTTATGGTCTACAGCGTCGAACGCAGAACTGAGGTCCAGAAGTACTAACACAGAGCAGTCACCTGGATCAGAAGACATGAGAATGTCATTTGAAACCCTCAGGAGAGCGGTTTCAGTAGAGTGATTTTTACGGAACCCAGACTGGAATTTGTCGTACATGTTGTGCCTCTCCAGTGCAGCAGTGAGTTGGTTTGCCACCACCTTCTCTAAGATTTTTGAAAGAAAAGGTAGTTTTGATATGGGCCTGTAGTTTAAGTGAGATTGTGTTTATTTTCTATAACAGATTAAATGTTGTTCTTGTTGTTTTCTTAATCGTTATACAAAAGAGGTACTATGATGTATTATATAACTAATTATTATAATCATAATCAATAAGTAAATCATTCATTATTCTCTTTTACATAACTGAGATTCTGGTCAAACTAATAGATTATGAGGATGAAGTGAATGTGTTCATGAAATCATTGAACAAGAGTCATTGAACAGACTTCACTGATGGGATGTGAACAAACTGAAGGTTTACATGATGAATAAAGTATTTCTTGATTCAACAATGAACAAAGTATTTTCTTCTTGTCTTATTTACAGGGTTTCATACAAAGCTGATGGAGGAAATGTGAAACTAATATGAGAGTATAACTGAGTCAGTTTTCCTCCTGAAACACCACAAAGTACAGAGTTCATGTTTAGAGCAGGAGAACAATAGTCAGTCAGTCTCTGTCCTTTAAACTGTCCTCACTAAAACATCTTTGTCACAGAGTTTTATATCACGTGTCGCTTCTTACAACCAACATTCTGTTTGTGCACTTAGTCAATAAAGAGGATTTATTACACAGACATGAAATAATATATGAAAACAGTGAATTAATTTGGTGAAGTTTGAGTGTGAAGAAGTTGTATTGAGTCCTCCTCACACACATGAGACAACAGATACTGATGAAAGTTCAGAATGAGGCTGTCATGATGGTTCAGTGTTTATCTGTCACCTCACAGCCAGACCATGTTGTAAAGTTTGAATCCAGACTTGACTCAAACTTCTTGTGTCTCATTTTGTCCAGGGTGAAATCTGTCGACCCACCAAACAGCCTGCTGAGCTCAAGAGTTTCTCTAATTGATCCTCAATTAGTGTGGCACTGGGTGTTTGAGAACACAGGGAAGTATTAGCCCCCCCTATTTATTTTAATTCAGTAAAAGCTAAGGTCTCAGAAACATTTACTATTTCTTTGTCACTTCCCTGTATCATGCTGTCATTAGGTCTTTTACTGGGATGTGTGGTTATTGTATTTCTGCTAAGCCCAACATTGTCAGCAGAGGGCGCTCTAGGCCAGTGATTCTCAACTGGTGGGTCGCGACCCAAAAGTGGGTTGTGGACCTTTGCCTGGCCTAAAACAAAAATGTAAGAAAAAAATCCTGTGCTTTTAATTTGAAGGAGATATTTGTATGGAGCGGAGTATTCACACTCCTTAACAGTATTTGGCGTTAATGCCTTGTCATGTTAAAAAAATTCCCGCCTTTTCACAGCATAGAAGAACACCTGCAAAGTTTATTTCCATAAGATAATTGAGCATGGCGAAACGTGACACCGACTACATCAGATATGGATTTTCTGTAATTGAGGACAAAAGAGGACAGAAGCCTCAGTGTGTTTTATGCAGCGAGGTTCTGGCCCAAGAAAGTATGAAGCCGTCAAAACTGAAGCGGCATTTTGAGACAAAACACCCGTCTCTCAAAGATAAACCAGTACTTTGAAAGACGACTTCAAGACCTGAGGACATCACAAACGTGTCTCACTTCTTCGTGCTCAAAGCAAGAACAGGCACTCCGTGCATCTTACCAGGTGGCACATCGTATTGCCAAGTTAAAAAAGCCGCACACCATTGCAGAGGACCTTATCCTACCTGCAGCCATGGATGTGGTGAGAGAGGTGATGGATCAATCCACAGCGGATAAACTGAAGACAATACCTCAGTCAAATGACACCATAAGTAGGCGAATTGAAGACGTGTCGGATGACATCCTACAACAGACCACAGCTCGTATTAAGGCAAATGGTCATTTTGCATTACAAGTGGACGAATCTACAGATATAACAAACAAAGCAGTTTTACTCGTTTACGTGAAACATGTGTGGGACGGGGACCTACAGGAACAATTTCTCTGCACAAGAGAGCTCCCTACACTACGACTGCAGAGGACATTTTCAGCTCCGTAGACTTGTATTTGACTTCAGTGGGCCTAAGCTGGGACATGTGCGTCGGTATCACAACTGATGGCGCTGCCTGCATGACAGGAAAAAACTCGGGGGTCGTGAGGAGAATACTTGACAAAGCTCTGAATGCAACTTGGAACCATTGTTTTTTGCACCGAGAGGCCCTGGCAGCAAAGGATATGGTACCAGTGCTTCATGGAACATTAAAAGATGTCGTCCAAGTGGTAAACTAAAAATGTAATGGAGAAAACAATCACGACACATGTGAATAAACTGCTGGAGCGGTTTAATGATTACTTTCCCGAGAAACAGAGGGATGACGACTGGATACGTGACCCCTTTGGAATCAACATAGAAAGCGTCACATTGCCGAGCAACGAAGAGAGTCAGCTGGTGGAGCTGTCATGTGACCGCACACTGAAAAAGAGATTCACGGAGGTCAGCCTCTCCCAGTTCTGGTGCAGCAATGTGATGAGCGAGAATCCTTCCCTTGCCACTCGAGCAGTAACGATCCTCCTACCATTCAGCACTACCTATCTCTGTGAGTGTGGCTTCTCAGCTCTGGTTCAGCTGAAGACTAAACACAGAAATAGACTGGACATTGAGCATGACCTCAGAGCTGCCTTGTCTACTATAACTCCAGACTTTGAGACTCTTATCAGCCTGGTAAATTACATTTACTCAGACACATTAAGGGTTAAACATGGAACCAGACCACATTCACTCAGCCTCTCTATGCTGGACTATTGCCTTTGGAGTATGGAGGCACTGCTGAGTTCTGTAAACTGAAGTAGACAGAAGTCCTTTAAGGGTTAAACTCTGTGTTTGAACTCTTGAACTAATTTTGTTTCCATGTTTGTTGCTGATAGCTGATTGTTGTGGCGGTTCTTCACTGCACAGAGATCACTTGTCAATCAAACCTTGTGGGCGGTACTTTGACATCTTGTCATTAGTTGTGTACATTTTTGTTGACCTGAACTGACATTTCTCTGCATGAACATTTAAACTTCTCTGAGCTCTAAATGTTTGATGAATATTTGTATTGATGCTTTTATTTTGTTGTTTCTCTTCCACTGCATGGATCTTAAGAGAGAAAACACCAGACCTTCATTTATCAGAGATATTTTGTTCTCTTTGTGTGCATTTGTAAAGAAATCTCTAATTGATCAAGAGTCATTTAACAGACTTTACTGATGGGATGTGTGAACAAACTGAATGTTTACATGATGAATAAACAAACATGAACACAGTATTTTCTTCTTGTCTTCATTCCAGGGTTTCATACAACGCTGATGGAGAAAATATGAAACTAATATGAGAGAATAACTGAGTCAGTTTTCCTCCTGAAACACCACAAAGAGTTCATGTTTAGAGTAGAATAGCATTAGTCTCGTTTGAAATCAGAATCAACACAGATAACAGTACTTTAATCAAGTGTAATGTAAAAGTGACAAGTGTATTTAAATATGAAGTGATGTGCAGGGGAGTGACCGGCAGGGAATTGTCCTGGGGATGACTGAGTCAGTGGGGTACCCGGGCTCTGTTAATGAGCCCGACTGCCGCCAGGAAGAAACTGTTCGTGTGGCGTGAGGTCTTGGTCCTGATGGACCGCATCCTCCTACCAGATGGAAGGGGCACGAACAGTTTGTGTCCAGGGTGAGAGGGGTCAGCTACAATCTTTCTTGCTCGCTTCAGGGTCCTTGAAGCGAACAAGTCCTGAAGGGACGGCAGATTGCAGCCAATCACCCTCTCAGCAGAGCGAATGTTGCGCTGCAGTCTGCCCTTGTCCTTGGCAGTGGCTGCAGCGTACCAGACTGTGATGGAGGAGCAGAGGATGGACTCAACGATGGCTGTGTAGAAGTGCACCATCATTGTCTTTGGCAGGTTGAATTTCTCCAGCTGCCTCAGGAAGTACATCCTCTGCTGAGCCTTCTTTGTGATGGAGCTGATGTTCAGCTCCCACTTGAGGTCCTGGGTTATGGTGGAGCCCAGGAAGCGGAAGGACTCCACAGTGTCCACGGGGGAGTCACACAGGGTGATGGGAGCAGGTGGGGCTACGTTCTTCCTGAAATCCACAACCATCTCCAATGTCTTTGTAGCCTGTTGACTTTGTAGGCGAACTGCAGGGGGTCCAGGAGTGGGTCAGTGAGGGTTTTAAGGTGGGACAGGACCAGGCATTCAAAAGACTTTATGACCACAGAGGTCAGTGCGACGGGCCTGTAGTCATTAAGTCCCGTGATCCTTGGTTTTTTGGGGACGGGGATAATGGTGGAGGCCTTGAAGCAGGCTGGTACGTGGAATGTCTCCAGGGAGGTGTTGAAGATGTCTGTAAACACCGGAGACAGCTGATCAGTACAATGCTTCAGGGTGGAGGGGGAGACAGAGTCCGGGCCTGCTGCTTTGTGGGGGTTCTGTTTTTTAAAAAGCCTATTGATGACTCTCTCCAGAATAGAGAGAGTCGTCACTGGGGGAGGGATGGGTGGTTCAGAGGCATGAGCCCCTGCTGAGCTGGGGGAGGGGGGGCTGGTGGTCTCAGGCTGGTTGATGGAGCTGTGGGGGATGGAGTCAGGACTGTCCCATTGTCTTTCAAATCTGCAGTAGAACTCATTCAGCTCGTCTGCCAGGTGGAGGTCATTCATAGAGTGGGGGGTGTTAGGTTTGTAATTGGTGATCTGTCTGAGACCTCTTTAGACAGCAGAGTCACTTGCTGAGAGCCGGTGTTGCAGTCATTTAGCGTTCCTCACCGCCTTACCGCTTGGTCGACGGTTCGATCCTTGGCTGGTACGTGTCCTGTGTCGAAGTGTCCCTGAGCAAGACACTGAACCCCTAAATGCTCCCCAGGCACCTGTCATGGGCAGCCCACTGCTCCCTATATACAGGGATGGGTCAAATGCAGAGACACATTTCCCCTGGGATGAATCTAGTATAATACAATACAATACAATTGTGCCTCTTTGTACAAGTCCTTGTCCCCACTCCTAAATGCCTGATCCTTGTGCAGCCTTAGCTGTCTGAGTTCCGCTGTAAACCAGGGTTTGTCGTTGTTATAACTCACCCTGGTGCTTGTTGGAACACAGCTGTCCTCACAGAAGCTGATGTATGAAGTTACAGCCTCTGTGTACTCATCCAGACTGTTGGTAGCAGTCCTGAAAACATCCCCGTCTGTACAGTCCAATCACGCCCGAAGATCCTTCATAGCTTCACGGGTCCACTTCTTGAATTTCCTCACCACAGGTTTACATAGCTTTAATTTCTGCCTGTAAGCAGGAATCAGATGGACCATGACGTGGTCAGAGAGTCCCAGTGCAGCACGGGGGACGGCGTGATAGGTCCTGCTGATTGTTGTGTAGCAGTGATCTAGAATGTTCTCCTCTCTAGTTTAATTTAATGAACTGTCTGTATGTAGGGAGTTCATGACTGAGGTTTCCTTTGTTAAAGTCACCAAGGACAATAACTAAAGAGTCCGGGTTGGTCCGCTCCACAGACCGTATCTGTTCGGCGAGTGTCCGCTGTGCCTCCTGCACGTTGCCCTGCGGCGGCATGTAAACACCGACCAGTATGAATGAAGCGAACTCACGGGGGGAGTAAAAGAGTTTACAGTTCATGCACTTAAGAGGATTCATTACACGAAAATATAAACTATAGTCAGAATTTATTTGGTCAAATTTGTTTGTGAAGAAGTCTAGTTTAGTCCTGACGTTTGGTTACAAATATTTCCATGTTGTTCAATCAGAATTCAAGAATTCAGAGAAATGTTATAAAACTGGGAGCTCAAATCAAGCAATCTGATTGGTTCATATAGCTCTGATATAATGACGACATACCACTGCTGTGACATCTCATTCCTTTGCACCTTAAGTATTAATCCACGTCTGAGAAAAAAGACGTTAGACTAATGTGACACATGGTTGCTTAGAGACACAGATAACAGATACAAAGGAACAGTTAGCTGGTAAAACCTGCTACACAATAGACACATTTGAGGTAAACTTCTATGGAGGAGTGGATTGAGCAGCAACAACATGCAGTGCTACGTAAAGAGGAGGTTAAACATTGTTGACCAGAATATGAAAGAAATCAGGAACTCAGAAATGCTCTAACCACGTGCGCTAATCTGATCCAAGCCTGAATATGATGAAGAAATATCTGCTAGCATCTAGTATAGGCTACGTTCCACATTCATTATGTGAATACTATTTGTAGAGTAGAAGCTCTTTTCTACCATATTTTCCATGTGACCTGAATGCAGCATCTTATGATACTCACTGACTGGAGGTTCTACTTTAGTTTGGCCTCCTTTATTTCAACTAAAATCATCTATGTTTTACAGAAGTCTTTGGACTCATTCTAATGTTTTAACCTACAGAACGTTTGGAGATTTTATTTCACGGTGATATTTTAATATTAACAATAAAAGGATCCAATTATTAAATGAGGAATAAAGTAAAGTATATCAATAATAGAGATGCATCACTTCATATCAATCAACAACAAACTGCAGAATCAGCTGATCTGGTTCATTCTTGTCCTTCTGCATTAGCATCTGTTTGCTGCTGAGCAGGTAGTCTAGTGGCTTCTCTTGAACAGCCTGTTAACGTCCCTCTCCAGGATGGAGAGAGTCCTCGTTGTTGTCAGGACTGTCCCTTTGTCTTTTACAAACACAGTAGGTTTCATTCAGGTCATTGGACATGTGCAAGTCGTTAGTGGAGTGAGGAGCTTTAGGTTTGCAGCTGGTGATCAATCAGAGACCTTTTCAGACAGAAGCAGAGTCGTTCACTGAGAACTGCTGTTGGAGTTTCTCAGAGTACAGTCGTTTGGTTTCTCTCACCGTCTCGCTAAACCTGTACTTTGATTATTTAAACCTGTCCTTGTCCTCCTGAATGATTCTTCTGTGTTCAACCTCAGCTGTCTGAGCTTAACTGTGAACCACGGTTTGTATTTAAATATTTGTGTATTTAAAAACATGTATTTATCCATTATGGGGTTTATGTAAAACTTTTGTTGGTTTGTGTATATCTCCTCTTATAATTCAGATGCTATTGTGTTATTTTACAGTTTTATTTTATTAATTTATATGACAATCGGGAAATGGAATCCAAAATGATCAGAAGCTACATGTTTAATTTTTTAATAATTTTACTTTAAAATCCTCCCTTTATTTAACACTTCCCAAAATGTCAGACACAATATCAAGAGAATGTCCTCAGTGGTAGATATCTGTACAGCCCTGTTTCATCTTTTTTATCAAATAAGTTGGCAACAATCAATTGGTCGCAATGCTGTCTGTGATATGGAAGTGCTTCTAACATTTAATATTATCTTCTGTAAAATTGACAATGTCTCTGAGCACCACAGTCCCTTTCGAAAACCTCTCATTTTCAACAGATGTTTCTCCACGTCGGTGGAGTTTCAGTGGAACTCTATCGCCTCCCAGTGGAAGTTCAGTAAATGTTTCTTCTGACTTTTCCTTCATTCAGACAGGAATCAAAGTCAGTCATTAAGCTGCTCTGCTCTGGTTCTGACCCATGATTGTGCTACATGCTTCATATTTATATTTGTATTATAATATAATATATATATAATGTGTTCTACTACAGGTTTGATAAACACACTAAATTATCCTTGAATCCTAAAAGAGATCTGAAGCTGAACAACTGTAACAAAGACAAAAGCTGTGGAAATGGATTTTGCATTTCAAGTTTGTCATTAGTGATTACCACGAAACCAGCAAAAAATGTAAACATATGATACATTAACAAAAAGTGATTGTTTTTAATAGAAGAAATGCCACACCAAACAAGAAGATCAATATTAGACAATGCTGCAAAACTCTAACTGGACTCTACTGTAAATTAAACATGATGAAGTGCCATCTAGGATGCCCTTCAGTGGATATAATATTATGAAGAGGCACCTACATTATAGACAACTTAACAGTTTATTTCTTCTCTGAACTCCACCACTCGCTGCTTTTAAAAGTTTGCCCTCTGGACTAAGTATGAGTTCATAGTTTCATAGTTTAATTATATACTCTAATAACAATAATCTTTAGCACATTTCATGCACATCTAGCTGAAAGTGCTGTACACAAAACAGAAAACCCGACTTGTAAAAATATACTAAATGAACCTGAAGAAAGCAAACATTTCAAAACATCTCTTCCTTACATTTTAAGTGTCATATCCTACGGACAATAGTTCTCTGGGTCTTTTAAATGAACATATTTTTAGGGGGATTTGTCAGGAGCGGTGTAAACATTAATAATGCGGTGTTTCTCACTTCTGTAAATCAGTCCAGCATCAAGTCTGCCAGAAATGGTGTCTCTTATTGTAATTATAAGATATAATAACATAAAATAACATAATCCTTTATTAGTCCCACAGCAGCAAAGTGGAAAGTTCAAACGAACAAGAGACATAAGTAGAACAAAAAGATCAAAACAAGTATAATAAATAAGTAATCGCACATACGGTATGATAAATAACATTATGTTTTAAAACATATATAACAACAAAGCATTGCTCCACTCCTCTGATTCTGCTCCTGAACGTCTCTAAATGAGGCTTTCTGTGCTCGAGCTTTGCAGGGAGAGTAAACAAACCGCGCACGCATTGAGGAAGTGGATCAGCTGACTTGATCGCGGAAGCGAAAAGACGTCACGCAGCTGAAACGCGGCCTCTTCGTTTTGAAACAGCAACAGCCAATGAGGAGAGGGGGAGCTGCAACTCGACCGACCAATGGTGTAACTGCATTGTTACACATGCGCGCATGTCGGTTTGTTCCCTCCTCCTTTTCAGCGACATGCAAGTGTGGGAGATCAGTGTAAAGGAGCACGTGAAGGAGCAGCAGCTCTAACGGGACAAAAAGAACAGTTTACTTTAGGTCGAAGCACAGACTTCTGTTTCTGTTGAGTGAAACTCTCACATGAGGAGAAGAAAATGGCGCAGAAAGGAGTTCATCTGGATTTCGAGACCTTCTCTTGTTCCATCTGTCTGGATCTACTGAAGGATCCGGTGACTACTCCCTGTGGACACAGCTACTGCGTGAACTGTATTAAAACCCACTGGGATGAAGAGGATAAGAAGAAACTCCACAGCTGCCCTCAGTGTAGGCAGACCTTCAGACCGAGGCCTGTCCTGGTGAAAAGCACTATGTTAGCAGATTTAGTGGAGCAACTGAAGAAGACTGGACTCCAAGCTGCTCCTGCTGATCACTGCTATGCTGGACCTGAAGATGTGTCCTGTGATTTCTGCACTGGGAGGAAACTGAAAGCCATCAAGTCCTGTCTCATCTGTCAGGTCTGTTATTGTGAGAAACACCTTCAGCCTCATTTTAAATCTCCTGCCTTTGAGAAACACAAGCTGGTGGACCCCTCCAAGAAGCTCCAGGAGAACATCTGCTCTCGTCACGATGAGGTGATGAAGATTTTCTGTCGTACTGATCAGCAGTGTATCTGTTATCTCTGCTTAATGGATGAACATAAAGGCCACGACACAGTCTCAGCTGCAGCAGAAATCACTGAGAGGCAGAGAGAGCTGGAGGTGAGTCGACTAAACATCCAGCAGAGAATCCAGGACAGAGAGAAAGACGTGAAGCTGCTTCAACAGGAGGTGGAGGCCGTCAATCGCTCTGCCGACGAAGCGGTGAAGGACAGCGAGAAGATCTTCACCGAGCTGATCTGTCTCATGGCGAAAAGAAGCTCCGATGTGAAGCAGCAGGTCAGATCCCAGCAGAAAAGTGAAGTGAGTCGAGTCAAAGAGCTTCAGGAGAAGCTAGAGCAGGAGATCTCTGAGCTGAAGAGGAACGACGCTGAGTTGAAGCTGCTCTCACACACAGAGGATCACAACCAGTTTCTACACAACTACCCCTCACTGTCACCACTCAGAGAATCTACAGACTCGTCTGGCATTGATATCCGTCCTCTGAGCTACTTTGAGGACGTGACAGCGGCTGTGTCAGAAGTCAGAGATAAACTACAGGACGTTCTGAGAGAGAAGTGGACAAACGTCTCACTGGCAGTGACTGAAGTGGACGTTTTACTGTCACATTCACAAGCAGAGCCCAAGACCAGAGCTGAGTTCTTAAGATATTCAAGTGAAATCACACTGGATCCAAACACAGCATACACAGAGCTGTTATTATCTGAGGGGAACAGAAAAGCAACAATGAGTGAAGAACAGTCTTATTCTAGTCACCCAGACAGATTCACAACATATTATCAGGTCCTGAGTAGAGAGAGTCTGACTGGACGTTGTTACTGGGAGGTGGAGTGGAGAGGAGAAGGAGTTCATGTAGCAGTCGCATACAAGAATATCAGGAGAACAGGGAGATCTACTGAATGTGTGTTTGGAGGCAATGACAAATCTTGGGTGTTACGTTGTGACAACAACTGTTTTACATTTTGGTACAACAATATCAAAACTCCCATCTCTGGTCCTCAGTCCTCCAGACTAGGAGTGTACCTGGATCACAGAGCAGGTATTCTGTCTTTCTACAACATCTCTGAAACCATGACTCTCCTCCACAGAGTCCAGACCACATTCACTCAGCCTCTCTATGCTGGACTTATGTTTTGTTATGATGGAGACACTGCTGAGTTCTGTACACTAAAATAGTCAGAAGTGATTTAAGGAACAGCAAATTTAATTCTGTGTTTTAATCCTGAAACTCATTTTGTCTCCATCATTGTCTGTTAATTGCTGATTGTTCTTCACCTGTCAATCAAACCTTGTGGGCGGTACTTTGACATCTTCTCATTATTGTTGTGTAAATGTTTGAGTTTCTTTAGGTGGAGCTCCTTTCTGTGTCTGTTTAGCCATGGAGGCTATCACTGCTCATGATGATCTTTGTTGACCTGAACTGATATTTTCCTTCATGAAAATGTAAACTGCTCTGAGGTTTAAATGTCTGATAAATATTAGTATTGATGTATTTGTTAGTTGTTGTTTCTCTTCCACTGCATGGCTCTTAAAGAGAGAAATCACCAGAGCTTCTTTTATCAAAGATATTTAGTTCTCAGCACTCTTTATAAAGATTTCTTTCAGTAAGTAAGATTTATTTATAAAGCGCTTTTTACAGACATAAGTCACAAAGTGCTTAACAGGGGCAGAAGTACAAACATTTACATCACAATGTGACCATATAAGGGCCAATAATTTACATACACACAACAAGTACAAAATTAAAACATGGTTTAAAAGCAGGCCTAGGACATGAGTTTTTAGTCAAATGCCAGTCTAAACAGGTGTGTCTTGAGCTGATTCTGGAATGAATTCACAGAATCTGAGAAACGTAGGGGTGCAGGCAGAGCATTCCACAGCCTTGGTGCTACTGCCTCAAAAGCTCGGTCACCACGGGTCTTAAGGCGAGTGCGAGGGACAGACAGATAATTTAACATGTTTCACCTGAGAGCGCGGGCGGGTGAATAAAGGTGAAGTGATTCAGTCACATATGTAGGAGCCTGGCCGTGTAGTGATCTGTAAGTGAGAGTGAGGATTTTAAAGTGGATCCTAAATGCTACAGGGAGCCAGTGGAGAGATCGGAGGTGATGTGAGACCGTCGATTTGTCCGAGTGAGTAATCTGGCGGCAGCATTTTGGATGACTTGCAAACGGTTGAGAGCAGCTACACTGAGTGAGGAGAAAAGTGTGTTGCAGTAGTCGATGCGTGAAGAGATAAATGCGTGTATGATCATCTCTAGTTCAGCTGTTGATACCACAGATCTCAGTTTACTGATATTTCTTAGGTGGAAGAAACAGGATCTAGACAGCTGCTTAATATGGGGGTCAAATGACATGGATTGATCAAAAATAACCCCTAGATTACGCAGGTTGAAGTGGGCAGCAGAGAAGAGTGGACCAATACTCTGCTTGATCGTAGGGACAAACTCATCTGGTGCAATAACCACAACCTCCGTCTTAGTGCCGTTAAGTTGTACGAAGTTTTCTGCCGTCCAGTCTCCAATAGCATTTACACAGTCCAGGAGCCTAGTTAATGCGAAAGCCTCACTGGGTTTGAATGACAGATGGAGTTGTATATCATCTGCATATAAATGATAGGACACATTATCACTTTTTATAATCGGTCCCAAAGGTAACAAGTATAGGGAAAATAACAGAGGCCCCAGAACCAAGCCCTGCGGTACGCCACAAGACAGTGGAGAGGTAACAGACACAAAATCACCCACAGAGACATTAAAACTTCTGTCAGCGAGGTAAGATGTAAACCAGTCTAACGCTATGCCAGATATGCCAACCCAATCACGTAGCCTCTTAATCAAGATGTTATGGTCTACAGCGTCGAACGCAGAACTGAGGTCCAGAAGTACTAACACAGAGCAGTCACCTGGATCAGAAGACATGAGAATGTCATTTGAAACCCTCAGGAGAGCGGTTTCAGTAGAGTGATTTTTACGGAACCCAGACTGGAATTTGTCGTACATGTTGTGCCTCTCCAGTGCAGCAGTGAGTTGGTTTGCCACCACCTTCTCTAAGATTTTTGAAAGAAAAGGTAGTTTTGATATGGGCCTGTAGTTTAAGTGAGATTGTGTTTATTTTCTATAACAGATTAAATGTTGTTCTTGTTGTTTTCTTAATCGTTATACAAAAGAGGTACTATGATGTATTATATAACTAATTATTATAATCATAATCAATAAGTAAATCATTCATTATTCTCTTTTACATAACTGAGATTCTGGTCAAACTAATAGATTATGAGGATGAAGTGAATGTGTTCATGAAATCATTGAACAAGAGTCATTGAACAGACTTCACTGATGGGATGTGAACAAACTGAAGGTTTACATGATGAATAAAGTATTTCTTGATTCAACAATGAACAAAGTATTTTCTTCTTGTCTTATTTACAGGGTTTCATACAAAGCTGATGGAGGAAATGTGAAACTAATATGAGAGTATAACTGAGTCAGTTTTCCTCCTGAAACACCACAAAGTACAGAGTTCATGTTTAGAGCAGGAGAACATTAGTCAGTCAGTCTCTGTCCTTTAAACTGTCCTCACTAAAACATCTTTGTCACAGAGTTTTATATCACGTGTCGCTTCTTACAACCAACATTCTGTTTGTGCACTTAGTCAATAAAGAGGATTTATTACACAGACATGAAATAATATATGAAAACAGTGAATTAATTTGGTGAAGTTTGAGTGTGAAGAAGTTGTATTGAGTCCTCCTCACACACATGAGACAACAGATACTGATGAAAGTTCAGAATGAGGCTGTCATGATGGTTCAGTGTTTATCTGTCACCTCACAGCCAGACCATGTTGTAAAGTTTGAATCCAGACTTGACTCAAACTTCTTGTGTCTCATTTTGTCCAGGGTGAAATCTGTCGACCCACCAAACAGCCTGCTGAGCTCAAGAGTTTCTCTAATTGATCCTCAATTAGTGTGGCACTGGGTGTTTGAGAACACAGGGAAGTATTAGCCCCCCCTATTTATTTTAATTCAGTAAAAGCTAAGGTCTCAGAAACATTTACTATTTCTTTGTCACTTCCCTGTATCATGCTGTCATTAGGTCTTTTACTGGGATGTGTGGTTATTGTATTTCTGCTAAGCCCAACATTGTCAGCAGAGGGCGCTCTAGGCCAGTGATTCTCAACTGGTGGGTCGCGACCCAAAAGTGGGTTGTGGACCTTTGCCTGGCCTAAAACAAAAATGTAAGAAAAAAATCCTGTGCTTTTAATTTGAAGGAGATATTTGTATGGAGCGGAGTATTCACACTCCTTAACAGTATTTGGCGTTAATGCCTTGTCATGTTAAAAAAATTCCCGCCTTTTCACAGCATAGAAGAACACCTGCAAAGTTTATTTCCATAAGATAATTGAGCATGGCGAAACGTGACACCGACTACATCAGATATGGATTTTCTGTAATTGAGGACAAAAGAGGACAGAAGCCTCAGTGTGTTTTATGCAGCGACGTTCTGGCCCAAGAAAGTATGAAGCCGTCAAAACTGAAGCGGCATTTTGAGACAAAACACCCGTCTCTCAAAGATAAACCAGTACTTTGAAAGACGACTTCAAGACCTGAGGACATCACAAACGTGTCTCACTTCTTCGTGCTCAAAGCAAGAACAGGCACTCCGTGCATCTTACCAGGTGGCACATCGTATTGCCAAGTTAAAAAAGCCGCACACCATTGCAGAGGACCTTATCCTACCTGCAGCCATGGATGTGGTGAGAGAGGTGATGGATCAATCCACAGCGGATAAACTGAAGACAATACCTCAGTCAAATGACACCATAAGTAGGCGAATTGAAGACGTGTCGGATGACATCCTACAACAGACCACAGCTCGTATTAAGGCAAATGGTCATTTTGCATTACAAGTGGACGAATCTACAGATATAACAAACAAAGCAGTTTTACTCGTTTACGTGAAACATGTGTGGGACGGGGACCTACAGGAACAATTTCTCTGCACAAGAGAGCTCCCTACACTACGACTGCAGAGGACATTTTCAGCTCCGTAGACTTGTATTTGACTTCAGTGGGCCTAAGCTGGGACATGTGCGTCGGTATCACAACTGATGGCGCTGCCTGCATGACAGGAAAAAACTCGGGGGTCGTGAGGAGAATACTTGACAAAGCTCTGAATGCAACTTGGAACCATTGTTTTTTGCACCGAGAGGCCCTGGCAGCAAAGGATATGGTACCAGTGCTTCATGGAACATTAAAAGATGTCGTCCAAGTGGTAAACTAAAAATGTAATGGAGAAAACAATCACGACACATGTGAATAAACTGCTGGAGCGGTTTAATGATTACTTTCCCGAGAAACAGAGGGATGACGACTGGATACGTGACCCCTTTGGAATCAACATAGAAAGCGTCACATTGCCGAGCAACGAAGAGAGTCAGCTGGTGGAGCTGTCATGTGACCGCACACTGAAAAAGAGATTCACGGAGGTCAGCCTCTCCCAGTTCTGGTGCAGCAATGTGATGAGCGAGAATCCTTCCCTTGCCACTCGAGCAGTAACGATCCTCCTACCATTCAGCACTACCTATCTCTGTGAGTGTGGCTTCTCAGCTCTGGTTCAGCTGAAGACTAAACACAGAAATAGACTGGACATTGAGCATGACCTCAGAGCTGCCTTGTCTACTATAACTCCAGACTTTGAGACTCTTATCAGCCTGGTAAATTACATTTACTCAGACACATTAAGGGTTAAACATGGAACCAGACCACATTCACTCAGCCTCTCTATGCTGGACTATTGCCTTTGGAGTATGGAGGCACTGCTGAGTTCTGTAAACTGAAGTAGACAGAAGTCCTTTAAGGGTTAAACTCTGTGTTTGAACTCTTGAACTAATTTTGTTTCCATGTTTGTTGCTGATAGCTGATTGTTGTGGCGGTTCTTCACTGCACAGAGATCACTTGTCAATCAAACCTTGTGGGCGGTACTTTGACATCTTGTCATTAGTTGTGTACATTTTTGTTGACCTGAACTGACATTTCTCTGCATGAACATTTAAACTTCTCTGAGCTCTAAATGTTTGATGAATATTTGTATTGATGCTTTTATTTTGTTGTTTCTCTTCCACTGCATGGATCTTAAGAGAGAAAACACCAGACCTTCATTTATCAGAGATATTTTGTTCTCTTTGTGTGCATTTGTAAAGAAATCTCTAATTGATCAAGAGTCATTTAACAGACTTTACTGATGGGATGTGTGAACAAACTGAATGTTTACATGATGAATAAACAAACATGAACACAGTATTTTCTTCTTGTCTTCATTCCAGGGTTTCATACAACGCTGATGGAGAAAATATGAAACTAATATGAGAGAATAACTGAGTCAGTTTTCCTCCTGAAACACCACAAAGAGTTCATGTTTAGAGTAGAATAGCATTAGTCTCGTTTGAAATCAGAATCAACACAGATAACAGTACTTTAATCAAGTGTAATGTAAAAGTGACAAGTGTATTTAAATATGAAGTGATGTGCAGGGGAGTGACCGGCAGGGAATTGTCCTGGGGATGACTGAGTCAGTGGGGGACCCGGGCTCTGTTAATGAGCCCGACTGCCGCCAGGAAGAAACTGTTCGTGTGGCGTGAGGTCTTGGTCCTGATGGACCGCATCCTCCTACCAGATGGAAGGGGCACGAACAGTTTGTGTCCAGGGTGAGAGGGGTCAGCTACAATCTTTCTTGCTCGCTTCAGGGTCCTTGAAGCGAACAAGTCCTGAAGGGACGGCAGATTGCAGCCAATCACCCTCTCAGCAGAGCGAATGTTGCGCTGCAGTCTGCCCTTGTCCTTGGCAGTGGCTGCAGCGTACCAGACTGTGATGGAGGAGCAGAGGATGGACTCAACGATGGCTGTGTAGAAGTGCACCATCATTGTCTTTGGCAGGTTGAATTTCTCCAGCTGCCTCAGGAAGTACATCCTCTGCTGAGCCTTCTTTGTGATGGAGCTGATGTTCAGCTCCCACTTGAGGTCCTGGGTTATGGTGGAGCCCAGGAAGCGGAAGGACTCCACAGTGTCCACGGGGGAGTCACACAGGGTGATGGGAGCAGGTGGGGCTACGTTCTTCCTGAAATCCACAACCATCTCCAATGTCTTTGTAGCCTGTTGACTTTGTAGGCGAACTGCAGGGGGTCCAGGAGTGGGTCAGTGAGGGTTTTAAGGTGGGACAGGACCAGGCATTCAAAAGACTTTATGACCACAGAGGTCAGTGCGACGGGCCTGTAGTCATTAAGTCCTGTGATCCTTGGTTTTTTGGGACGGGGATAATGGTGGAGGCCTTGAAGCAGGCTGGTACGTGGAATGTCTCCAGGGAGGTGTTGAAGATGTCTGTAAACACCGGAGAAAGCTGATCAGTACAATGCTTCAGGGTGGAGGGGGAGACAGAGTCCGGGCCTGCTGCTTTGTGGGGGTTCTGTTTTTTAAAAAGCCTATTGATGACTCTCTCCAGAATAGAGAGAGTCGTCACTGGGGGAGGGATGGGTGGTTCAGAGGCATGAGCCCCTGCTGAGCTGGGGGAGGGGGGGCTGGTGGTCTCAGGCTGGTTGATGGAGCTGTGGGGGATGGAGTCAGGACTGTCCCATTGTCTTTCAAATCTGCAGTAGAACTCATTCAGCTCGTCTGCCAGGTGGAGGTCATTCATAGAGTGGGGGGTGTTAGGTTTGTAATTGGTGATCTGTCTGAGACCTCTTTAGACAGCAGAGTCACTTGCTGAGAGCCGGTGTTGCAGTCATTTAGCGTTCCTCACCGCCTTACCGCTTGGTCGACGGTTCGATCCTTGGTTGGTACGTGTCCTGTGTCGAAGTGTCCCTGAGCAAGACACTGAACCCCTAAATGCTCCCCAGGCACCTGTCATGGGCAGCCCACTGCTCCCTATATACAGGGATGGGTCAAATGCAGAGACACATTTCCCCTGGGATGAATATAGTATAATACAATATATATATATATATATATATATAATACGTGGTCAGAGAGTCCCAGTGCAGCACGGGGGACGGCGTGATAGGTCCTGCTGATTGTTGTGTAGCAGTGATCTAGAATGTTCTCCTCTCTAGTTTAATTTAATGAACTGTCTGTATGTAGGGAGTTCATGACTGAGGTTTCCTTTGTTAAAGTCACCAAGGACAATAACTAAAGAGTCCGGGTTGGTCCGCTCCACACACCGTATCTGTTCGGCGAGTGTCCGCTGTGCCTCCTGCACGTTGCCCTGCGGCGGCATGTAAACACCGACCAGTATTAATGAAGCGAACTCACGGGGGGAGTAAAAGAGTTTACAGTTCATGCACTTAAGAGGATTCATTACACGAAAATATAAACTATAGTCAGAATTTATTTGGTCAAAGTTGTTTGTGAAGAAGTCTAGTTTCGTCCTGACGTTTGGTTACAAATATTTCCATGTTGTTCAATCAGAATTCAAGAATTCAGAGAAATGTTATAAAACTAGGAGCTCAAATCAAGCAATCTGATTGGTTCATATAGCTCTGATATAATGACGACATACCACTGCTGTGACATCTCATTCCTTTGCACCTTAAGTATTAATCCACGTCTGAGAAAAAAGACGTTAGACTAATGTGACACATGGTTGCTTAGAGACACAGATAACAGATACAAAGGAACAGTTAGCTGGTAAAACCTGCTACACAATAGACACATTTGAGGTAAACTTCTATGGAGGAGTGGATTGAGCAGCAACAACATGCAGTGCTACGTAAAGAGGAGGTTAAACATTGTTGACCAGAATATGAAAGAAATCAGGAACTCAGAAATGCTCTAACCACGTGCGCTAATCTGATCCAAGCCTGAATATGATGAAGAAATATCTGCTAGCATCTAGTATAGGCTACGTTCCACATTCATTATGTGAATACTATTTGTAGAGTAGAAGCTCTTTTCTACCATATTTTCCATGTGACCTGAATGCAGCATCTTATGATACTCACTGACTGGAGGTTCTACTTTAGTTTGGCCTCCTTTATTTCAACTAAAATCATCCATGTTTTACAGAAGTCTTTGGACTCATTCTAATGTTTTAACCTACAGAACGTTTGGAGATTTTATTTCACGGTGATATTTTAATATTAACAATAAAAGGATCCAATTATTAAATGAGGAATAAAGTAAAGTATATCAATAATAGAGATGCATCACTTCATATCAATCAACAACAAACTGCAGAATCAGCTGATCTGGTTCATTCTTGTCCTTCTGCATTAGCAGTCTCAGCTGCAGCAGAAATCACTGAGAGGCAGAGAGAGCTGGAGGTGAGTCGACTAAACATCCAGCAGAGAATCCAGGACAGAGAGAAAGACGTGAAGCTGCTTCAACAGGAGGTGGAGGCCGTCAATCGCTCTGCCGACGAAGCGGTGAAGGACAGCGAGAAGATCTTCACCGAGCTGATCCGTCTCATGGAGAAAAGAAGCTCCGATGTGAAGCAGCAGGTCAGATCCCAGCAGAAAAGTGAAGTGAGTCGAGTCAAAGAGCTTCAGGAGAAGCTAGAGCAGGAGATCTCTGAGCTGAAGAGGAACGACGCTGAGCTGAAGCTGCTCTCACACACAGAGGATCACAACCAGTTTCTACACAACTACCCCTCACTGTCACCACTCAGAGAATCTACAGACTCGTCTGGCATCGATATCCGTCCTCTGAGCTACTTTGAGGACGTGACGGCGGCTGTGTCAGAAGTCAGAGATAAACTACAGGACGTTCTGAGAGAGAAGAGGACAAACGTCTCACTGGCAGTGACTGAAGTGGACGTTTTACTGTCACATTCACAAGCAGAGCCCAAGACCAGAGCTGGATTCTTAAGATATTCAAGTGAAATCACACTGGATCCAAACACAGCACACACAGAGCTGTTATTATCTGAGGGGAACAGAAAAGCAACATTTATGAGTGAAGAACAGTCTTATTCTAGTCACCCAGACAGGTTCACAACATATTATCAGGTCCTGAGTAGAGAGAGTCTGACTGGACGTTGTTACTGGGAGGTGGAGTGGAGAGGAGAAGGAGTTCATGTAGCAGTCGCATACAAGAATATCAGGAGAACAGGGTTCTCTAATGAATGCGTGTTTGGAGGCAATGACAAATCTTGGGTGTTACGTTGTGACAACAACTGTTTTACATTTTGGTACAACGATATCCAAACTCCCGTCTCTGGTCCTCAGTCCTCCAGACTAGGAGTGTACCTGGATCACAGAGCAGGTATTCTGTCTTTCTACAGCATCTCTGAAACCATGACTCTCCTCCACAGAGTCCAGACCACATTCACTCAGCCTCTCTATGCTGGAGTTTGGATTTATTCTGATGGAGACACTGCTGAGTTCTGTACACTAAAATAGTCAGAAGTGATTTAAGGAACAGCAAATTTAATTCTGTGTTTTAATCCTGAAACTCATTTTGTCTCCATCATTGTCGTTTAATTGCTTAATTGTTCTTCACCTGTCAATCAAACCTTGTGGGCGGTACTTTGACATCTTCTCATTATTGTTCTGTAAATGTTTGAGTTTCTTTAGGTGGAGCTCCTTTCTGTGTCTGTTTAGCCATGGAGGCTATCACTGCTCATGATGATCTTTGTTGACCTGAACTGATATTTCGCTTCATGAAAATGGAAACTGCTCTGAGGTTTAAATGTCTGATAAATATTAGTATTGATGTATTTGTTAGCTGTTGTTTCTCTTCCACTGCATGGCTCTTAAAGAGAGAAATCACCAGAGCTTCTTTTATCAAAGATATTTAGTTCTCAGCACTCTTTATGAACATTTCTTTAAGTGAAATTATGTTTATTTTCTATAACAGATTAAATGTTGTTCTTGTTGTTTTCTTAATCGTTGTACAAAAGAGGTACTATGATGTATTATATAACTCATTATTATAATCATAATCAATAAGTAAATCATTCATTATTCTCTTTTACATAACTGAGATTCTGGTCAAACTAATAGATGATGAGGATGAAGTGAATGTGTTCATGGAATCATTGAACAAGAGTCATTGAACAGACTTCACTGATGGGATGTGAACAAACTGAAGGTTTACATGATGAATAAAGTATTTCTTGATTCAAGAAAGAACAAAGTATTTTCTTCTTGTCTTATTTACAGGGTTTCATACAAAGCTGATGGAGAACATGTGAAACTAATATGAGAGTATAACTGAGTCAGTTTTCCTCCTGAAACACCACAAAGTACAGAGTTCATGTTTAGAGCAGAAGAACATTAGTCAGTCAGTCTCTGTCCTTTAAACTGTCCTCACTAAAACATCTTTGTCACAGAGTTTTATATCACGTGTCGCTTCTTACAACCAACATTCTGTTTGTGCACTTAGTCAATAAAGAGGATTTATTACACAAACATGAAATAATATATAAAAACAGTGAATTAATTTGGTGAAGTTTGAGTGTGAAGAAGTTGTATTGAGTCCTCCTCACACACATGAGACAACAGATACTGATGAAAGTTCAGAATGAGGCTGTCATGTTGGTTCAGTGTTTATCTGTCACCTCACAGCCAGACCATGTTGTAAAGTTTGAATCCAGACTTGACTCAAACTTCTTGTGTCTCATTTTGTCCAGGGTGAAATCTGTCGACCCACCAAACAGCCTGCTGAGCTCAAGAGTTTCTCTAATTGATCCTCAAGTAGTGTGGCACTGGGTGTTTGAGAACACAGGGAAGTATTAGCCCCCCTATTTATTTGAATTCAGTAAAAGCTAAGGTCTCAGAAACATTTACTATTTCTTTGTCACTTCCCTGTATCATGCTGTCATTAGGTCTTTTACTGGGATGTGTGGTTATTGTATTTCTGCTAAGCCCAACATTGTCAGCAGAGGGCGCTCTAGGCAGTATACTGAGCATCAGTAGCTAACGTAAGTAGAGCAGAAGAAAGACGTCAGTACGTGATGAGCGAAGTGTCATCAGAACAGAGAGCGCTGCTCACCTGACCTCATGTATTTACATATATTTACATGTAAACTGACTTTAAACAGAAACATGTTCGATATAACATCTGTATTCACTTGAGAAGCCTTAGTAACTGTAAAATAAAGACATTGCTTTGTAGTCCGTGATGAGGTTTTTTTGCGCTTCTATTGTTAAAATGGCGGAGCTCATTGAAATAATTCTGCTGACTAACGCTAATCTAAAAGACAGTCCGGTTCTATGAGAGCTGAAGTTAGTTATATATATATATTAGGGGTGTAACGATACGCGTATTCGTATTGAACCGTTCGGTACGAGGCTCACGGTTCGGTACGCATGACGAACCGAACAATACGTTCATACTAGTGCATTTGGAAATGCAGAAGCTTAAATTGTGGGAAATATTATGTTTTCGGTGGAGCCACTGTTCTCAAACTGGCAACACACATGACGTAACGGACAGCGTGCTCTCTGACACGCCCACCACCAAAGAAACACTTCCTACTCCAGTCGGCACTTTGCGCTGTGAGACACGCTACACGAAGCTAACGTTAGCTCGGTGCAACATGGCTAGTAATAGACCAGGAATAGAAGATCCTCCAACGGCCTACAGGTCTGGTGTTTGGAGCCACTTTGGTTTCTCTGTGAACTATGAGGGCGATGGTGAGAGAGTGGTGGATAAAAAAACAACGGTATGTCGCATTTGCTACACGAGTGTCGGCTACATCAGTGGGAATATCTCAAACATGTTAACACATTTACGCCGACATCACCCCAGTGTGGCAGTGGGTGGAACTAAACGAAAACCTGGAGCAGCACACGCGCTTCAAACTCTCCCCGAAGCATTTAAGCAGCTGTTCCCTGCCGATGAGGACTAACGCGATCACCACGGCGGTTGGTACACTTACAGCCGCGGACATGAGACCCGACTCTGTAGTGTAAAACGCTTTATGAACCTGCTGAATGTTATTGACCCTGTTACACTACTCCTTCACGAGCCCATTTCAGCCAAACCGTAATTCCTGCTTTGTACAAGAAAACAAAAGCACAAGTAGAGAATCACATGTCCGAGGCACCCGCTGCTGCTCTGACAACGGATGCCTGGACGTCGAGGGCTACACAACGCTACCTGACTGTAACACACATTACCTCACCACTGAATTAGATGAAGAGTCATGTTCTTCAGACACAACGCTACCTGACTGTAACACACATTACCTCACCACTGAATGAGATGAAGAGCCACGTTCACTCAGGTATAGTTCCATCATTGTTCAAAGTCAAAGAATAGCTTTATGATGTTAGTTTTAATGAATAAATATATTTTAAAATCAAGTACGTTTCTCTGGCATTTATAGTTTTCTACTGTATTGAAAACGTACCGAAACGTACCGAACCGTGGCTTCACTGTATCGTACCGAACCGAACCGTGGATTTTGTGAACCGTTACACCCCTAATATATATATATATATATATATATATATATATATATATACATACATATATACATATATATATATACATATACATATACATATACATACATATACATATACATATATATATACATATATATATATATATATATATACATATATATATACATACATATATACATATATATATATACATATACATATATATACATATATATACATATACATACATATACATATACATATACATATACATATACATATATATATACATATATATGATTTGAGGGAATGTTTTATGTGTTATTGTTCTATGTAGAGGAAATGGATAACGACAGATTGGTTGGCCTCTGTTTATGTGAGAAATAAAATGCCTATTTTGGAAACTGCACTTCGTTATTCATGGCACGCGTCAGAACAAACAATCAGCAACCGTGGTGACTTTTTTGATAAGCAACGGGGTCACTACAATAAGTCAAAAACTGCTTCATTGAGGACAGCGTGGGATCTCTGCTGGCGTTTGAATACGTTCCGGAACCAGCTGCTGGAGGCTACTCATCATCTCGTCTTTTGCACCGGAGCAGGTTGGAGCTGCGGTTGTCTCACGGAGGAAAACGGAACGTAAGAACAACTGTATGCCGTTCAACGCCACGGTATGTCTATCGTTACCTCCAACAAAGGAATGGCCATTGTTGTAATTGTGTGCACACATGACTTTGCACGTTAAATCCAATGCATTGGTGGGGACAGTATGAATTAACTGAGCGTGTATTCACAAAATTTAATTTGCGTAATTGACAATGGAAGAAGATCACGCTGCTGATCCTGAACTCTTAACTGAGACAGAGCCTCGGGTTGATTCTGGTGATATCGACTACTCTGTAAAAAAGCGG
This sequence comes from Leptoclinus maculatus, assembly GCA_032191485.1. Lineage (NCBI taxonomy): Eukaryota > Metazoa > Chordata > Actinopteri > Perciformes > Stichaeidae > Leptoclinus > Leptoclinus maculatus. Next base: position 38,601,225 of record JAVDOI010000002.1, on the reverse strand, counting down.
ACTGTTAAATTGACAGAAAAAGCACTTATGGAAAAAAATGTCAACTTGCAAAAACAGAAACATTTAATTTCAAAGAGCACACAATCTCAAAGAGATAATTGTCAATTTGATGGATGATAAAAGTTATGTAACAGAGGTAAAAGGTACATTTGAAAAATGTAATGTTCTCTGTGGTGAAGCAAAAGAAATACATGAAGCGTTGATGGGGTTGTTACCTAAAGAGGAGGTGGAAAATCATGAAATGTGGTATGAACTAAAAATGCTCAGTGTCAATGACTTTATGAAAGTCACCTCAATAGTGAAGGTGTCTTCATAATGAGGGGGTTCATGTGGAGCCTCAGGACAGCATTTCAAATGTTGAATCAAATGCTTCCAACAAATGCTCAGGTCGAAAATTAACGTCTCAAGAAGCAGCAAGTCTACAACATCATCTGCACGGCTTCAAAAAGAGGCAGAAAAGGCTGCACTCATGGCACGTGCTGCAGCGCTACAGAAAAAACATGTCTTGGAGGAACAAGTGGAACAGCTAAGGAGGACAAAAGGAGCATCTTGAAATGGACACTGAAATAGCAGCAACTACAGCAAAACTAGCAGTGTTGAATGCCTCGTGTCATGACAGTGTTTCAAATGCACATTCGGATGGAATGGAATCCTATTTCAAAATAGGAGCAAAACTCAATCCTCATGCTCAACAATACAACCCACAGCAAAAAGAGTCATCTCGGCAGAAATATTCATGGTCTGCCAACACTAAGGCAACAGTGGAAAAACTAATGGAAGCAGACAAGTATGAAAGTAAAAATGCAACTATGCAGACAAACTTCAAGTGGCAAACTTCTCAGCAAATAAAATCACATCAATCAGATTTAAATCCTGGTGGTCAGCAAGCAACACAATCCCAAGGTAATCCTCAAGTACCTGGAGATCTCTACAGCCTGTTACAAAGACAGAATGAAGTAACAGCACTCCTTATACAGACACAGAACTCTCAGTTCCTACCACACAGAGAAATTCCTATTTTCGACAGCGATCCGCTCAAATTTAGATTATTCATCAGAGATTTTGAACATTGTGTGGAAGCTAAAACAAACAACAGAGGAGATTGTTTTTATTATCTTGAGCAATTCACTAGGGGGCAGCCTAGAGATCTGGGCCCCGTTCCTCGTACCTGGCTAACTGAGTTAGCCGGATAATTTTCAGGATAAGATTACATAAATCAGGCTTTTCGGTTCCACGAAGCAAGTTTGGCAAAATCACCATAGCAACACATCCATAAGCTTGAACCTGCTCCAGCGCAGGCTAACTTTAGCTGGATAAACTTGCCACTCCCCCGGAAAAAAATGGTAGCTCCCTTCCTCAGAGATCCCATTGATGAAGGAGCGATATTAGTTAGATTAGCGTTTTATAGGGAGAGAGTTCTTCGACATCGCCAAGATCCGTTATCACATCATGATGACTTCCTATACGAGCGATATCGATTCTGCCGACAAGGAATCATTTCGACCTTCTCGAGCCATACATTGCAAACACCACACACCGCAGCCGAGCATTGACTGTCTCACAGACTGTATGCATAGCCTTGCACTTTTTTGCGAGTGGTACATTTTTGTACAGTGTCGGCGATGCGGAGAACATCGGGAAAGCCGCTGCATGCCGTGATGTTCGTAAAGTTTATTTGGCGCTTAAGAAACTTATGGATGTGTTCAATACATTACCACGGCACATATTGTACTGACTCACCATTCTGAATAATGTTTGTGTGCTTAGTTTTTACTTGCTCCCATGTCCTCTTGATGGCTGTTAAACTACATGGGGGTTGAAAGCTCTCATAATTATATGACAGTGTTATTAGTACATCATAGCATATCATTATTGTACTCATGATAAGAATAGAGAGAATCACACACAATTTCATGTCATATCTTGAAACTCAACTCTTTTGTTACAAATGTTTAAAAGTTGATCATTAAATATGAGAGAAAGGTATTATACGACAATTTAAATGTTTCATATTAGTTTAATTTGATAACTCTTTTGTCAGCCAGCTGTTTTTAAGCAGTAAAAGAAAACTGAACAGAATTAGTCTTTTGATGGCTTCATGTTTGTCTATAACTCTTCCTCTGAGGAGACAAGAAATATTTAACAACTAAAGAAATTAAATGTTTTCAAACGTGGAGCAGGTTTTAACCGAGGCTCTGTTTGTAAATGAGGAAACAAAGTTCACATTCACAGCGCTGCTCCTCTTCCTGGAATGAACCACAGCTTGATAACCCCTCCTTCTTCCTCCTGCTCTCAAACACAGCCGGCTCTACTGTGTCCACATGTTTCCTTGTTCCCTCCCCTTCAGATCTACAGTTTTAAAGATGGGTGTAACCAACATGGTGGTGAAGCAATAGAGCTGACAGGCTCCATTCACTGAACAAACACATGTTGTTCAGATCAGAGGTCGAAGCAGAGTCGCTTCTAGTGAAGTGAAACTCAGACACTCGTTGTTACTGAGAGGTGAAATGGCGCAGAAAGGAGTTCAGCTGGATCGGGAAACCTTCTCTTGTTCCATCTGTCTGGATCTACTGAAGGATCCGGTGACTATTCCCTGTGGACACAGCTACTGCATGAACTGTATTAAAACACACTGGGATGAAGAGGATGTGAAGAAACTCCACAGCTGCCCTCAGTGTAGACAGACCTTCACACCGAGGCCTGTCCTGCTGAAAAACACCATGTTAGCAGATTTAGTGGAGCAACTGAAGAAGACTGGGCTCCAAGCTGCTCCTGCTGATCACTGCTATGCTGGACCTGAAGATGTGTCCTGTGATGTCTGCACTGGGAGGAAACGGAAAGCCATCAAGTCCTGTCTTGTCTGTCCGGCCTCTTATTGTGAGAAACACCTTCAGCCTCATTATGACGCGGTTCCTTTAAAGAAACACAAACTGGTGGACCCCTCCAAGAAGCTCCAGGAGAACATCTGCTCTCGTCACGATGAGGTGATGAAGATTTTCTGTCGTACTGATCAGCAGTGTATCTGTTATCTCTGCTTAATGGATGAACATAAAGGCCACGACACAGTCTCAGCTGCAGCAGAAATCACTGAGAGGCAGAGAGAGCTGGAGGTGAGTCGACTAAACATCCAGCAGAGAATCCAGGACAGAGAGAAAGACGTGAAGCTGCTTCAACAGGAGGTGGAGGCCGTCAATCGCTCTGCCGACGAAGCGGTGAAGGACAGCGAGAAGATCTTCACCGAGCTGATCCGTCTCATGGAGAAAAGAAGCTCCGATGTGAAGCAGCAGGTCAGATCCCAGCAGAAAAGTGAAGTGAGTCGAGTCAAAGAGCTTCAGGAGAAGCTGGAGCAGGAGATCTCTGAGCTGAAGAGGAACGACGCTGAGTTGAAGCTGCTCTCACACACAGAGGATCACAACCAGTTTCTACACAACTACCCCTCACTGTCACCACTCAGAGAATCTACAGACTCGTCCGGCATCGATATCCATCCTCTGAGCTACTTTGAGGACGTGACAGCGGCTGTGTCAGAAGTCAGAGATAAACTACAGGACGTTCTGAGAGAGAAGTGGACAAACGTCTCACTGGCAGTGACTGAAGTGGACGTTTTACTGTCACATTCACAAGCAGAGCCCAAGACCAGAGCTGAGTTCTTAAGATATTCAAGTGAAATCACACTGGATCCAAACACAGCACACACAGAGCTGTTATTATCTGAGGGGAACAGAAAAGCAACATTAATGAGTGAACAACAGTCTTATTCTAGTCACCCAGACAGATTCACAACATATTATCAGGTCCTGAGTAGAGAGAGTCTGACTGGACGTTGTTACTGGGAGGTGGAGTGGAGAGGAGGAGGAGTTAATGTAGCAGTCGCATACAAGAATATCAGGAGAACAGGGTTCTCTAATGAATGCGTGTTTGGATGCAATGACAAATCTTGGGTGTTACGTTGTGACAACAACTGTTTTACATTTTGGTACAACAATATCCAAACTCGCGTCTCTGGTCCTCAGTCCTCCAGACTAGGAGTGTACCTGGATCACAGAGCAGGTATTCTGTCTTTCTACAGCGTCTCTGAAACCATGACTCTCCTCCACAGAGTCCAGACCACATTCACTCAGCCTCTCTATGCTGGACTTTGGATTTATTCTGGTGATGATGGAGACACTGCTGAGTTCTGTACACTAAAATAGTCAGAAGTGATTTAAGGAACAGCAAATTAATTTTTGTGTTTTAATCCTGAAACTCATTTTGTCTCCATCATTGTCACTTAATTGCTTAATTTTTCTTCACCTGTCAATCAAACCTTGTGGGCGGTACTTTGACATCTTCTCATTATTGTTGTGTAAATGTTTGAGTTTCTTTAGGTGGAGCTCCTTTCTGTGTCTGTTTAGCCATGGAGGCTATCACTGCTCATGATGATCTTTGTTGACCTGAACTGATATTTCTCTTCATGAAGATGTAAACTGCTCTGAGGTTTAAATGTCTGATAAATATTAGTATTGATGTATTTGTAAGTTGTTGTTTCTCTTCCACTGCATGGCTCTTAAAGAGAGAAATCACCAGAGCTTCTTTTATCAAAGATGTTTCGTTCTCAGAACTCTTTGTAAAGATTTCTTTCAGTGAAATTATGTTTATTTTCTATAACAGATTAAATGTTGTTCTTGTTGTTTTCTTAATCGTTGTACAATAGAGGTACTATGATGTATTATATAACTCATTATTATAATCATAATCAATAAGTAAATCATTCATTATTCTCTTTTACATAACTGAGATTCTGGTCAAACTAATAGATGATGAGGATGAAGTGAATGTGTTCATGGAATCATTGAACAAGAGTCATTGAACAGACTTCACTGATGGGATGTGAACAAACTGAAGGTTTACATGATGAATAAAGTATTTCTTGATTCAACAATGAACAAAGTGTTTTCTTCTTGTCTTATTTACAGGGTTTCATACAAAGCTGATGGAGAAAATGTGAAACTAATATGAGAGAATAACTGAGTCAGTTTTCCTCCTGAAACACCACAAAGTACAGAGTTCATGTTCATCACTTTTTATGACTTATTTCGACATAATCAATTATTCAAGCATGTTATGTGTGAAAACAAAACAAAACAGTCTCACCAGCAGAGGAAGAGAGCGACTCCATGTGAAGGTGAGCTTTGATACCAGGAACCACACGGGGCCTTCTGCTCATGAAGCTTGGGACCCGCATCCTGCAAGACAAAGAGCCAGCGAGACAGAAGATACATGGACGTCTAAGGAAAGGAGGAGAGATTCAGCAGCTGCTCATGATGAGCTCAGGTTATGTCTGACTGTCAACATGAGTTCCTTTATCATCAGGACATTTACCTCCACAGTATTTACCAAATCTATAGAAACTGGAATATTACCAAATGAGCAGAAAGTATCACCTGTGGGTAAATGTGAAGTCCATTCAACAACTACCTCCCTCTTTCTGTCCCTCCATGTTTCTCAAAGGTTTTGGTAAAGTTGGTTTACAATAAAATGCAGGAGTGGAACTTCCTGTATTACCAGCAGTATGGATTCTGAAGAAGAAGGTTTGACATCATCGTCTGTGCTTCAAAATTGTTGCTTTAAAAAACAAGCAATATGCTTTATGAATATTTCCTGTTTGACTCTGTTAATCAAACCAATTTACAAATGGTTCCAATTAAAAAAACATCTCTCAATGTCAAAAAATCACATTTGCTGAAAGTCTTTAGTGAATCAGTGAATTCCCCACAGGTCTCATCCACAGGTTTCCTTTGAGTCCTGATTGATGAAACTCTGAGCTTGAAGAGTCATATTCTGTTTGTTTTCAATAAAACATATAAATCAACATCGTTGGCAACTTTCAAAGTTTGCTTCACCAAAAGAGTTCAACAACTTTCTCTGAAGCTTCATTTATCCGTACCTCATTTCCTGCTTTATATGTTGGGGAGCCACTTATCCCGCTCAACTTCATCAGCTTCATGTTTCTACAAAGAAGCACTTTGTATCAAAGTGAAGTGTGAACAATAAATCAGTTTGACTCATTGAAGAAAACTCATGTCTGACTTTAAGAGAAATAATATTTATTTAAAGAAACAGACGATTACATGACTCAATGAGGAAACCTAAAATACTAACAACTTAACATGTGCAACAGTTCAAATGGTCTTTGCAACTGAAAGCAGTGAGCAGCAACATGAACACATCACTCTACTCTGTTGTCAGCAGGTTTAATGTGGTGACGTTCTTTAAAACACAAATACATTTTACTACTTGTTTAGTTTTGGTAGAATTATCAGTGAATTACTATGTATTCATGTAAATGTTTAACTGACTACAAGAATCCTAATGACTTGTTTTAGGACACAAATCTTTATGTAACATATTTCATACCTAAACATAAATCTTTTAAAATGACTCCTCAGAGAATACAGATATGTGGGAAATGTTTTAAATGTGCAGATATTTTTGAACATGAGCAGAAATATTGCTTAAATGTAAGGTCACACGAGCATGGTGGACACTGTTGGACTGGGGGCGTGGCCTTTTTTCACCTCACCACTAGGGGTCACCATAGTCCGAATGTTTTAATACTACACAAAGAGCTTTTATGTCTCTTTAATGTGCTTCGTTGGTGCCGCTATGAAACTAAATGTGTTGCGGTTTGATAATCAACCTCACATTTAGCACCTGATGACGGCCGGTGTACCGAGAAATAACTATTCAATACTAATAATGACTTGCCCTAAATATTGATATTAAGTTCCATTCTTTGAATCTAAACTTTCCTTTATGCATTTTCCTTACATCTACAATACCTGGGTCCGCTTTCACCTGCCGCTTACTGTTGTTGTCTCTGACTATTTTATAGTAAAATGAATCATTTATTCACCAGAAAGGAAAGTGAGAACAGATGAGTAGAATGTTATAACTGACTAAACTAAGAACATAATACCCCGAAAATCATACAAATTTTTTGAAATTGCTGATAATGTGTCTGACAGTTGTCGACTGAAGCTGGAGTGAAGCGCCGTGCTAAGGAGCTGAGGGACATGTTGATGAGCTGTTTGCTGCAGGAGCAGGCCATTGAGAAGGTAAACTCTCACATCGCACGGTTTACCTTCATTCGGCTCGACGGGTATTCATATTGTTGCTTTCGTCAGGTTCAGCAGGAGCGCGATGAGATGTCGAAGAAACAGACGGAGGCCATCGGTGACATGCAGCAGAAGAGCAGAATGAAGCACTTGTTGCTGGGCAGGAAAGTGGCAGCGCTGACCGACACTTTGGAGAAGAAGGAGGCCCAGCTCTACGCCATGCTCTCGGCCTCTAACATCGACCCAACTGCAGGCAGCAAACTCCAGGTAGGTTTTTTCTTTTTCTTTATCCTCCTTTTATTTGCACCAAATTAATCTTTGCACAACTTAAAAAGATGTGCATTCAAACATTTGTGCAGGTAAGAGCACATTTGTCGAACAGAAGAAAGGCGATCTTTACTGACGGTCTCAAAACAACCAGCCTTTTAATAGCCAATGGGGCACCACAGGGTTCTATGCTCGGTGCGTTATTATTTACCATCTACATCAGGGGTCTCTAACAGGCGGACCGCGGTCCGGATCCGGACCCAGACGCTGTCCTATCCGGACCCGGACATATAATTGATGGATAATTGAGAATTATACATTTTGGCGGAGCGCTTCTGTTTTAACCTGCGCAGCTTTTCTGGCCTTTACGGCACTCGGTCAGCAGTCCAGGAAACACACCGACCAATTACATACATTGTAAATAATCTCACGTGACGCTACTCAGCCAATCGAATGTTTATTCCAAAATGCATCGTGAGTCGAGTGAGATCACGCAGACAGGCGGGAGATGGAGCGAGAGCAGTGAAAGAGAAGCAGTGAGAGAAGTGAGTAAATCGGAGAAGCAAGTTAACATGGCGTGCTCTAAAAAGAGAAAGGTGGACCTCGAAAACAGAGCTTTAACAAAGAATGGACGGACTCGTATTTGTTCATTCTTCCTGCTGGCGCTATAAAACCACTCTGTCTCATATGCTCAGATACCGTGGCCATTATTCAAAGCGCCAATGTGAAACGAGACTAAACATACCCACTCCAATCCGAACTGAGGGCACAGAAAATAAACCATTTAAGAGCCCAATATGAACGTTCCACCAGAATATTAACAAATTCATTCACTGCCCAACGACGTGCTTACGAATGTTCCCTGAACGTTTCTTGGATTTTGGGTCAACATAAAGCCATTCACTGATGGAGAGGTTGTCAAGGAGGGCATGGGTGCAGTAGATGGAACTTTACTTGAGGGGAAACAAAAAGAGGAGTTATGTGAAAAAATCAAGCAAATACCCGTCAGCAGCCTCAGACACAAGGCTCATCTTTCTAAAATCAAGCACTTTCTTTTAATTAAGATGAAAGTTTTTCAAGTTATTTTTTGTGTATTTCATTTTTAGATGGAGCCCTTATTTTACTTGAAATGAGAGAAGAACATTTATTTATGTATTATTTATAATCCATCCAGTTAAATTTGAAAACTGAGAATAATAATTGTTAAAATATAATTGATGTGTACTTTCTTTATTTGATTTGACAGTTGTTGACTACACAGAGACGTTGTTACTACTACTAGACTTCTTGAATATATATATATATATATATATATATATATATATATGGCACTAAGTGGCGCGAGTTAGATATTATTGTAATGTTCCGGACCTTTGCCCGAGGAGATTTTCTCAATCTGGACCTTTTGGAATTTTAATTGAAGACCCCTGATGTACTGCATGTGCAAAACATAATCCAGGCAGCAAAGACCGTTCATTTTACTTGAAAATATATTCAAGAATGTAATGAAATTAATATGTCTGAAAGCACTACTTGAAAGCAATCTAAAGTCCAATCATTTTGGAAATTGATTTTATTATTGCTATTTTATTTTCAGTAAAACAAACAATAAACTGTGAAGTGATATGTACTTATTTTAGAAAGAAAAACAAATATTTTATAGAGTTTATATTAGTGCTGGGCAAGTTAACGAGTTAATATTGCGTTAACGCATTAATTAATTAACGCCGACAATTATTTTATCGCACGTTAACGCATTGTTTTTTATTTTGAAAGTGCGTTGCTCACTGGCAGCGGTGGAGGAAGTCTTCAGACTACGTTGATGCAGCGTGTGGGAGAAGTATAGATAAACAAAAGCAAGACAAGCTAACAAATGCTACAGAGAATTGGATACAAACTGCAGCCGGTTAGTGTTGTGGAAGATGTCGGTCTGAGGAACGTTCTCAAGGTGCGTTCGCGTCCCGTTTGGTGTGAACGCACCTTTAGGATCGCAACGAATGACGGCACGTATGAGCCTCAAGAATGAGCTAAGAAAGTTAGCGGAAAGATTAACGTGAGAAAACATCCGGTTTCTTCAGACGAACATCCGGTTTTCAGAATAAGATGCCAACAAAGTATGAATTATATTCACATTAAGTATAAAACATGCGACCTGCATCTCGTGAGTTAAGACTTTATTACCGTAATATTAAAAAATGTTGTCAAAATACTACGACTCCTCAGAGAATACAGATATGTGGGAAATGTTTTAAATGTGCAGATATTTTTGAACATGAGCAGAAATATTGCTGAAACACGAACTATTAAAGTCCAGGAGTTTATAAATGAATTAAAATGAATCACTGCATCATTGAGGTGAATAGGAGCCACATGAACATTTAAAGAGATTACTTCGCCACAACAAAACACACAAAAAGACAAAGAGTAAATCATGCCTAGATGTGTGTTGACTCAACAGAGATAAAATTTATTTGAATTAATAATACAATTATAATTACATAGTAATTCATTTGAAAGCTTAACGACTGCAGTCTGAGAAACTGCAACACCAGCTCTCAGCAAGTGACTCTGCTTGTCTGGAGAGGTCTCAGACAGATAACCAACTACAAGCCGAAAGCACCCAACTCCATGAATGACTTGCACCTGGCAAACAACCTGAACGAGTTTGACTGTTGTTTTGAAAGACGATGGAACAGTCCTGACCCCATCCCCATGACCCCATCCACTAGCTCCAGAGCACCAGGTCCCCCTACCACATCTCAGCAGGGGCCCATGCCTCACAACCATCCATTCCGGAGCTGGTTCCACTCAAGGCTGCGTTCTTTCCCCTCTGCTCTTCTCCCTGTACACCCAGAGGCGGTCTTAACATAGAGGCATAGGTAGGCGGCTGCTTGGGGCCCCCTACCAGTGGTCGTAGTAGGGGGGCCCCCAACCAACCTCAAAAAGAAAAAGAAAAAAAGAAAAGAAAAAGCCCCTTATCATCATGAACGCTTCAAAAGCATGGTAAATTGTATTACTATTCTTAAGAAATACGTTGAAGTAGTAGTTAAAATGTCCAGTTCATGGTTATCTGTCGTGTCCCTACACCCCCTACTTTCACAATGAAAAGGACTAGTCCGTAACGGTGCGCGGCGCGAAAGATAAACACACAGTGACAGGAGGACTGGAAATTACACAGAGACGATTCAGAAGCAAGACAAGAATAAAAGCAAAAATGAAACAAAGTTATCCAAGCGGCTCAATTAAAAGAAAAACTATTTGAAACAATTCAAAAATCAGAACGTGGAATCAATAAGCAACGCTCTCATATTAAAACATGCTTTTGAATAAAGACAGGAAAAAAAGTACCAGAGTTGTTCCCCTGCATTATGTGGTGTGTCAGATTTACCTTTTGTATACAAACAGAACCACTAAAGCCGGTTGTCTCTTGTATGAGTAATCATGTGTGACTTCAGAGCTAACTTCTGTCGAAATGTTTCATCACACACTGAGCAATTGAAAGGTTTCTCTCCTGTGTGGATTCTCATGTGTTCCTTCAAATTTCTATTGTGTGCAAAAGAAATATTACAGACTGAGCAATTGAAAGGTTTCTCTCCTGTGTGGATTCTCATGTGTTTCTGTAAAGTTGAACACTGGTTAAAAGCCCTATTACAGACTGAGCAGCTGAAAGGTTTCTCTCCTGTGTGGATTCTCATGTGTCTCTGTAAATGTGAACCATGGTTAAAAGCCTTATTACAGACTGAGCAGCTGAAAGGTTTCTCTCCTGTGTGGATTCTCATGTGTGTCTGTAAAGTTGCACCACGGTTAAAATCCTTATTACAGACTGAGCAGCTGAAAGGTTTCTCTCCTGTGTGGATTATCATGTGTGTCTTCAGATATCGACTCTTGCCAAATGTTTTCTCACACTCAGAGCATCTGAAAAGTTTCTCACCAGCACTACATCTTGAATCACTGACAAGGACTTCATCATTATTTACAGAGTTTAAACCTGACTGAGGTTCTCTGGTCTCCTTCCAATCATCACCGTCAGAAGAGTCTCCAGTCTTCTCATCAGCATCTGGTCCTTGATATCTATCTGGATCTGAGTTCATGTTTGGTTCTGGTCCTCCACAGTCCTCTCCATCAGCTTCTGTTTCCATCTGTTCAGTTTGTCTTTGATGAAGCTGTGAGGACTGAGCTTCCTCTTCATCTTCTTCACTCTTCACAGGAGTGAATGAGAACTTGATACCAGCCTCCTCCAGCCCTTGAAGCTGCTCTCCCTCCTGACTGGTCCGGAGTTCCTCCTGTTCCTCTTTAATGTGTGGGGGCTCTGGGTCCTCCTGGTCCAGACTGGAGCTCCACTCCTGCTGCTCAGGGGGAACCTCTTCTTTAACCACCAAAAGCTGCTGGACGTCTATAGGAAAACAGTAAACACACACAGAGACGTTACAAAGACATTTTTGTATTGAGCAAATAGTCTCCTGTACATACACTTTTTTTCCTTGCCATCATTCCCGCTTACACTCCCTGTGCACAGTTACCAAACAGTAGGGGTGCAACTATTTGTGTCTGTGTGACTCTCACAGAGGGGCGCGTCTGCAGCACCGGACTTTAAATCTCCACTCCGCCGTGATGAGCTGTCAGTCCTTTCCTTTTCATAGAGGCCTAGAACGATCTTCCAGTGGAGGGACGTGCATTTTATACCTGGGCCGTCAGTGCTGTCCTGCAGCTGAAACACCACCTAATAACCTCATGATGGCGCCACAGCTATGGTTATTTGTTTCTAGCAATACACGTATTAGTATTAAACCGTTCGGTACGAGGCTCACGAACCGAACAATACGTCTGATTAATACGAGTGCATTTGGAAAATGCAGAAGCTTAAATTGTGGGAAATGTGTTTTCGGTGGACTGCGCTCACGTAGGAGACAGCGGACTGTGTGACCTCTGAACCCGGAACAAAAACAACCACAACAAAAAAAAGGTGAGGCCCCGCACTTCTTGGAGGCTAGGCAAAACTAGCTTAATAAACAATAACTACACGCATGACGGTATGCTTCGTAATTAACGGACAATACTGCACTGAGCTGCACGTAATGCCGACGTACTTGCTGACGTACTTGTAGGCCAGCTAGCAGGCTCTGGCACGTCAAAGAATACGCCCAACATGTCAAACTAAAGATCTGATTGGTTGAACACTATGACAATCAACAATATCGTCCCCATTCACTTAAACTGCAAAGAGATTCACTTGTGAGTCTGCAGGCCTCGGACCTCTCTTCTTACCTAGAGACACAGAGGTGAAATCTGATTGGATAAAAGCTCTACTTAAAACAAGCTGCACTGGAAGCAGAGCAACTGAGGAAGACAGTAGCTGTGCAATGAGAAAATAAGATAATGGGAAAAATATTTTATAAATTATAATACATGTAGTGTATTTAAGAAAAAAGTTTTAAATTCTAAAATAGCTATAACTTTGTGATTCTGTTTAGGCCAGCAGAGAAGGCCTTGCTGGCCCTGACGGCCCACCACTGCGACCTTCATACTGAAGTGGGTGCCCGAGGGGATTTCGTAGCGTGGCTCGAGCACTTTAACCAGATTTTGAAATCCTTTGTTTTCCACAACCGAGTATGGCCTCATGTCTGCAGCAATAAAGACCCCAATATATGTAATAATAGCTTTAGCCCGGTCTAATTCTGCCACAAACGGTTTCTTAAATGCCGCAGTGACAAGTTGTTCTTGTGCCTTGGCCCCCGTCGCTGACATACCAGGGTGGAGGCGCTTCATATGTGTGGACATGCCGATGTATTGCCATTGTCGTGTGTCTTTCTCGTTGAACAATGCCTACATACCGTAACGGTTTTGTCCACCACCCTCATCATTAGTAACAGGGAAGCCAAACATGCGACTTAACCTTTCTAGCCCGAGAGGCGCCCGGTAGGGCGCCTAGTGGTACCGATTGGTACCGACTGGTACCGAAGAAAGCTATTTTCGGTAGCAAATATAATATTTCCACAACCATGGAGCATAGCGTTTGAACGAAGAATTTCTCATGAACCGAAGCATGTGTAACACTTTACACACTCAAAACACAATAAAACACAATCTAAGACAACATTCCTAGCCTCGTGCTAAATATCGTCACTTTTTCGCGTTCATTCGGCCGACATACGCACCCGAAATAGCCTCTCAAAAGACGCAAATCAACCTGAGAGCTTAATGCTATGTAGTTAGCAGCCGTAGCATTCAAGCACGCTTCGAACCTACATCGCCGATTCCCTCTCTGGGAAACCCTTCAAAGTTGACCGGGGGAACAGCAGCCCCCAGCAACAATAACTCAGCCAAATAATTATGGGATGGTACTCACAGTTTTGAAGCAAAATCATCAAACAGTGTCCTTATAGTCCTTTTTGACCGCAGAAACGGCTCCTAGTGTCCATTTCCCTTGTAAAAAACGCCGTAAAACAAAGGAAGGGGGGTCACACACGCGGGGGGACAAGTTTCCAGCGAGGCAGTCTCAGCTGTTTACGCGCCGGCACTTCGGCGTAGATCGGATTTTTTCGGAAAAGTAAACACTTCCTGGTAAATCTGTTAACGCCATTCGATTGGCCACATGCAGCCACGTGCACAGAGCGAAAAAAAACGAAAATCGACCAATCAGGGGCTCTACAACGGCCCAATACACACCAGCTATTGCGCAATCCTCCCGTAGCTCGCCGGCTTGGAGAGCTTTGGAGACGGTTCCAGCTCTCCAAAATTATTTCTAACTGCTGTATGTGATAGATTGAGCATGTAGAAGGATAAAGGAAGTTAAATATATAGTTATTTAGCTTCTAAAAGTACAATGGAACAGCTGGAGAGGCTGTTTCTGACATGACGACCTCTCGTGACCTCTCGTACACGTTTATGTCTCTTGCTCGGGCCTACTTCACTCTATTCACTCAAATTCTTTTGTAGGTGACTACTGCCATCATTTGCTATGATGGTGGGTGGGTTTTAGGCTTCACCCTGCCTAATTTAATATTGCATTATGAATAATAGTGCTTTCTCACCATACGAATTTGACATAGGGCTGTGTTCCATCTTCAGCAGCCATTAACCAGTAATGTACTGAACCTATTTACTCAAATCATATGAGCAAACCCTTCTTAGTGTTAATAATTCTTTGCAATGGTTCACATATACCTTGTAGTTGGGCCCTTTGCGTATGTGTACAATATTTTCGAAAATTAGTCCAAAAATCGTCTAGGGCCCAACAGGTTAAGGGTTCACGTAAACACACTACTGCTTTATATCTTTTCACTGCAACTCTGCATAGATATTTAGAGACATATTACCTGAAAAAGTATGAGCGGCAGTAAAACTTTATTTCACACTGTGATGACTAAACTGTAAAAAAAAAAAAGCTAATCCGCGGTTCACGTGTTCCGTACGGATCACGGTTACACCACTACCAAACAGACATGTCGACACAAATTTTAAAGACACAACGCACCAGCAGCAATGAGGTCATCAATAGTCACATGGCAAAAAAGTCAACTGTTATAGTTGACTAATGTACGTAAACGTGCCACTGTAGAAACAGTGGATAGAACCTTCAGAAGCAGCCACAACGTAACCGTGGACGTGCATCATCGATGCGCTCCGTTTCTAAACCCACAGCACTCCACCTTGGTAGTCAGCCGCAGCAAACATCCATGTAAAGATGATGAAACCAAAATGTGACAAGAACAGCAATAACACAATCTGAACTAATAAACTTCATCTAGAGACTGCTCTCAGGAACCTAGAGGTCAAGGTTGAACCCCCCCACCCCCTCCTACACACACACACGATTGTTTGTTGCTTTTAGGTAGTATGCGTGTAATTGCTTGATAGATGTTTGTTGATTTATATTATTGATTTATGATCAGTATTGTTCAGTAAATAAACTGTTATATTTTAGGGAGCAGTTTTCTGTGATGATTTTGTGTATATGTGTTGTGATAATAGCTGGATGTTATCAATGGAACCCGGTAATATACTTTTTAAATCTAATCTTAAGTGACCATGAACATATGAACCATTTCAGAATTCAACAAGCTGCCAAATCCACGTGGTGATCAGAAGAAGAAGGAAAAGATTCATTGCAACAGAGTCTCACTCCAAACTACATTAAAAGTTAGCAGCCGGAGCAAAAACAGTGTTTGAGAACTGAGAGAAGAAACAAAGTGAACCAACCTGCTCTTTGTATCCGGACTTCAGGGTTGAAAACAGCGTCCAGTAGTTTCCGTTGTCGCTCGTTCTCCTCTTTTAAAGCAGAACGTTCCTCCTCGTACTCTGCTATCGTTCTTTCAAACAGACCAAATATCTCTTCAGCAGCCGCAGTTAGTCGCTGGTTGACTAAAGATCTCAGCATTTGGACTTTAGACATGTTCACTAAACTACAGAAATGTTTCCTCCAGACAAACTTCGCTGTGTTGTAAGGTTACGTTCGGGTCCGTCTACTTCCTGCTAGCATGCTAACTTAATTAGCTCCGTAGGACACCAGGAGACAATCCGGACGTTTTAAATGAAGCGAAACAACACAGAGTCCACTCGGTTCAAAGCATTTAGACTTTAGACATTTCCACACAACGACAGAAACGCGTTCTCCGTCAAAAACACCGTTTACTCTCATTAACTCTGACTAGCGCTGTGTTGATGACTTCCGTCCCCGTCGGTCTGTTTCCAGCTAGCATGCTAAGCTAACTTCAATAGCTTTGTAGGCTACCGGGAGATGAGTCAGAGGAAAACATCCAGAAAAAAGGTGAACAGCTAAAAGTCCATTCAGACATACAGAGACTCTGGTGGATCAGAACTGATGGAGCTAACTGATACTTTATCAACACAGCAAAGAGACTCCTTCTTCTTCTTCTTCTTGTTTGAGGTTTATTGGCAAACAATGAATTGGTGCATTACCGCCACCAACTGGTATGGAGTGTGGATCAGGATGTTTAGTACAGTTTAATATAAAAAATGTAAAAGAAAAGAAATAAGAAACATAACAAAAAACAAACAAAACAACTGGCTCATATTTTCTTAATAATATTAGTTAGTCTAAGATATTGAAATAACACTTTTTGAGTTATTTTGCAGAATATCCACTACATCAAACCGTACCTCCATCTTGTTGAGGTTTCCAAGCAGCTGTCCTCTTTCTTGCTCATATTTCTGACATTGCACAATAACGTGTTCTACTGTTTCCTCTTGCCCACAATAGTTGCATTTGCCCGTTTCATGTTTTCCTATTTTGAGAAGCATACTGTTAATGCCAGTGTGTCCAAATCTAAGTCTTGATATCACATCTTCCTGCACATCTCATTTCTCCCACTTTCCTCTGAACTCGGTAAAACCATCGTCCTTTTCTGTCTTCCTCCCATTGCTTCTGCCACCTTTCCTTCAACCTGTTTAATAATACTTTTTGTGGCCTCTTTTGCAGCTTTATCTACAGTTTTATTCCCTTTGACCCCAATATGTGCTGGTACCCATAGGAATACGACTGTCAGACCCATTGTAGTGACCGTTGCTTCCCAATAAAAAAGTCACTATGGTTGCTGAAATGTTTGTTCTGACGCGTGCCACAAATAACGAAGTCCAATGAACCCACTGATTATATTACCTGTGGCCTGATTCACACCGCCACTACGCCCCCATGTGGTGGGAGGTTGTACCAAAACAAAAACAACAAAATGGCTCTTACACACCGGCCCCTAATTGGTTCTGGCAGGAGACAAAACAATTATTTACAAATTTACATAAGGAGCCATTACATTAGAAACAAAAAATTTACTGTTTTTAAACAGTCAGTTTCAGAAGAATTCCCTACAATCGATTAAGTATGTTTCCATGTCTTGAAAACATGGTTGTGGGGTTTCACCATTATTCTTACACGTTAGTTGCGTCATAAAGCAGACAAATCTTTGTCACTCCTAATGTGGCTTTACATTTTTGCATCTCCAATTTGACATCCATTATTTGACGTCCATTGCCACTGGCGTTCGCAGTAATCAGCTGCTTCCTTTTCTTACTTAAAGTCGGCAAATTCATTTTCAATGTGAGAATCCAACCTACTGCAACTTTCAGTCTTTTCCAACTAGAAAAGTGAGTAATCAGTTTATGCGTGGGACTTGTATTATCTTCAGTGACAATTGCATTTACTGTGAAGTTCCTTTTAACTTCCGGGTCCTCAGCAATGTCAAAATCCAAGATGTGCGCTGGCCACTCATTTTCTGATTTCCACAGAAACTTTGGACTTTCAATCCATCTCTTTTGAACCAAATGTTCAATTTTCAGTCCCCTTGAGGCGTCATCTGCTGGATTTTGTGCTGTAGGAATGTATCTCCACTGTGAAGTGTGTGATGCCTCTCTAATGGTTGATATTCTGTTTGCAACGAATGTTTGGAACCTTTTGTCCTCATTTTTTATGTATTTTAGTACTGATGTACTGTCGGTCCAGAATTGTGAAGCTGTAGCTCTGATTGTAGCTTTTTGTCCACTTTAACAGCAAGAGCAGCGGCTGTCAGTTCCAAGCGAGGGATAGTCACTTGTTTTAGTGGAGACACCCTGGCTTTGCCAAGTATGAAAGCAACATGTACTTTGTTCTTAGCGTTTTGCAACCTGATGTATGTAACAGTTCCATATGCATCTTCACTGGCATCAGAGAAGTGATGCAATTGAGCAGATGCTGTGTATCCAAAGTCTTTCGGTTTGAAGCATCTGCTGACCTTGAAACTTTCCACTCTTTTAAGATCTTCCAACCACTTTTTCCATTTTTGTTGAAAGAATTGGGGTACTGGATCATCCCAACCACATTTCAACGGACACAGGTCTTGCAAAATCATCTTAGCTGGGATTGTGAAGGGTGCTAAGAAACCCAAAGGATCATAGACGGAACTGATCATAGATAACATCCCACGTCTTGTGTGTGGCTGTTCTCGGATGTTAAATTTGAACTTGAAGGTGTCCGTCTCAATGCACCATTGTAGTCCAAGAGCCCGTTCAACTGGCAATTTGTCTCTGTCAAGATCCAACTCCTTGCAGGTCTTGGATCTATGTTCTTCTGGAATCTCCAATAGCACCTCACGACTGTTGCTGATCCACTTGGTGAGATTGAAACCTCCCAATTTGCAGATAACTGTGAGGTTCTTGACCATTATAGTAGCATCTTCTTTAGATGGCAAACTTTTCAAAAGATCATCCACATAAAAACTTCTTGTGACCGTGTCAATTACTTCTGCTGGAAACCTGTTTTGATTATCATCAGCAATTTTCCTTAGAGCATAACATGCACAACTCGGAGAAGATACTGCTCCAAATAAATGGACAGTCATACGGTACTGTACAAGTTCTTGCTCCAGGTTCCCTTCTGGCCACCACAAAAACCTCAAAAAGTCTGAATGTTCTTCTGCAACTTTTACTTGATGGAACATTGCTTGCACATCAGCCATGATTGCTACAGGTTCCTGCCTGAACCGTGACAAAACTCCTAACAAAGAGCTTGTCAGGTTTGGTCCTTGCAGAAGCTGACTGTTCAGTGAGACTCCTTTAAATTCTGCTCCACAATCAAACACAACACGTAAGCTTCTTTTCTGTGGATGGTATACACCATGGTGAGGGAGATACCAAGTTTTTCCATCAGTGCGTTCCAACTGATGTTCTGGCACCTTTTCAGCATATCCTTTGCTAATGACATCAGTAAGGAAGTTTGAATATTCTTTGTGGTAACTTTCATCCTTCAGAAGTCTCCTTTTCAGTGAACTGACACGCTGTTTAGCAACAGAAAAGTTGTTTGGCATGTTTACATGGGGTGTCTTGAAAGGCAACTTAATATTGTACTGGCCATCTTTAAGTTTTACTGAACCTTTCACTATTTCCATAAACTTTCTTTCTTCTATCGACATCTCCTCTTTGTCATTAGATCGATTTTCACTGAAATCCTGATTGTACTGTCTTATCAACAGTTCTTCCAATTTGTCAACACTAATCCGATTAACAGTAACAGCAGGGTAGCCACTCTCACACTGCTTTGCACTGTTTCCATGAAGAGGTCCATTAATCACCCAGCCCAGTAGAGTTCTTACTGCATATGGTCCCTCTCCTTGGCTGTTGATCACTTCCCACGGTTCCATTAACTTTGAGGCGTTTGTGCCAATCAACAAATCAACATCAGCATTAATACGGGGAATATTTACATCTTTCAGGTAAGTCCACTGAGACAACTCTTCTTCAGGAATGATATTGTTTGTCGACACTGGCATTTCCTTCTGAGTGAACATACTAGGAAGCTCAAAAAACTGCTTGCCAGCAAATTCAGAGATTTCCAAACCTTTGACAATACAACTTGGTACGGTACTACTGTGACCCATTGTACGTAGATTAATCTTTGTTTTTCTTCCTTTGATGTTCAGCCTTTCCATTAGACTTTCAGAACAGAAAGTGTCAGTACTTCCTGGATCCAGAAATGCATAAGTTTGCACGATTTTGTTTCCCTTTGTACACTTAACATTGACAGGTAAGATTGAAAGGATGCCGTTACTGCCCCCGGCCCCTATATGACCACAAGTAGAGACAGCCGTGCCACTCACCGACAATTCCTTTGGCTGATCTTCGCCTTTGCTTCTTTCCTTTTTTTCAATGTGAAGAATGCTGGGATGACTTTGGTTGCAAACTTTGCAAGATATGCGTTTATTGCAATCCTTGCTCATGTGTCCTATGCGCAGGCAACCAAAGCAAACTCTTTTCTCTTTCAGAAAGTCCAATTTTTCCCGATGAGTTCTTTTCTGCAATTGTGGACAATGCTCCAATGCGTGTCCACGCATACAATACAGACAGGAACCAACATTTGAAATTGTAGGTGACATACTTTGCGTTTGAGTCTGAATGCTTTTCTTGGATGTATTCACAGCTGGTTCAGTAGGCATAAAGACAGCAGTTGCAAAGCTGTTTCTTTTGAACTGCGACTTTTGCTCCGACTTTGCCTTGTTGCCTCCTTTATTTACACCACCTTGAGTGTCTTGAATGTCGCCAAAGATTGGATCCGAAACGATCTTGACTTGGTACTCGATGAACTTGATGTCTTTAAAGCCAGATCTGCGACCTTTGGTTTCAGAGATGTCACACGCAGTCACTCTCCATTTCTCTCTGAGCTTGTAAGGAAGTTTCTGCATTATTGTTTTCATGTTTGTTGGCATATTGAGTTCATCTAAATATTCCTTCATAGCGTTGCAACACTCTCGTAAACACAATGCATATGCTTGTAGCCCTTTAACATCTTCTGCCTTAACAGCAGGCCATCCAATGACTTTATCCACATAGGCAGCTGTGACCTTTATTTCACTTCCAAAATGTTTTCCAAGAAGGTCTTTGGCCACAGCATAACCTCTTTCTGGAGCCATGTGCTGGCAGCTACGCACCAGCTCTCTAGGCTGCCCCCTAGTGAATTGCTCAAGATAATACAAACAATCTCCTCTGTTTGTTTTAGCTTCCACACAATGTTCGAAAGCTCTGATGAATGTTCTAAATTTGAGCGGATCTCCGTCGAAAACAGGAATTTCTCTGTGTGGTAGGAACTGAGAGTTCTGTGTCTGTACAAGGAGTGCTGTTACTTCATTCTGTCTTTGTAACAGACTGTAGAGATCTCCAGGTACTTGAGGATTGCCTTGGGATTGTGTTGCTTGCTGACCACCAGGATTTACATCTGATTGATGTGATTTTATTTGTTCAGAAGTTTGCCACTTGAAGTTTGTCTGCATAGTTGCACCTTTACTTTCATACTTGTCTGCTTCCATTAGTTTTTCCACTGTTGCCTTAGTGTTGGCAGACCATGAATATTTCTGCCGAGATGACTCTTTTTGCTGTGGGTTGTATTGTTCACCATGAGGGTTGAGTTTTGCTCCTTTTTTGAAATAGGATTCCATTCCATCCGAATGTGCATTTGAAACACTGCTATGACACGAGGCATTCAATACTGCTAGCTTTGCTGTAGTTGCTGCTATTTCAGTGTCCATTTCGTGTTGCTCTTTTGTCCTCCTCAGCTGTTCCGCTTGTTCCTCCAAGACATATTTATTCTGTAGCGCTTGTTCCTCCAAGACATGCTTTTTCCTCCTCAGCTCTTCCGCTTGTTCCTCCAAGACATGCTTTTTCTGTAGCGCTGCAGCACGTGCCATGAGTGCAGCCTTTTCTGCCTCCGTTTGAAGCCGTGCAGATGATGTTGTAGACTTGCTGCTTCTTGAGACATTACTTTTTCGACCTGAGCACTTGTTGGAAGTATTTGATTCAACATTTGAAATGCTGTCCTGAGGCTCCACATTAACCCCCTCATTATGAGGATCGACACCTTCACTTTTGAGGTGACTTTCATTGCAAAACAACCATTTATTTACATCAGCAATAAAGTCATTGACACTGAGCATCTTTACTTTATACCACATATCATGATTTTCCACCTCCTCTTTAGGTAACAACCCCATCAACACTTCATGTATTTCTTTTGCTTCACCACAGAGAACATTATATTTTTCAAATGTACCTTTTACCTCTATTACATAACCTGTATCACCCATCAAATCTACAATTATCTCTTTGAGATTGTGTGCTCTTTGGAATTTCACCTTTCTTTGTTTTTGCAAGTTGACAATTTTTTCCATAAGTGCTTTTTCTGTCAATTTAACAGTCCGCTTTTTTACAGTGTAGTCCACATCACCAGATTCAAACCGAGGCTCTGTCTCGGTTAAGAGTTCAGAATCGGCAGCTTGATCTTCTTTCATTGTCAGTTACGCAAATTCAATTTTGTGAATACGCGCTTCGTTCATTCATACTGTCACCACCAATGCGTTGGATTTTACGCACAAAGTCATGTGTGCACAATTACAACAATGGCCACTCCTTTGTTGGAGGTAGCGCTACACATACCTTGGCGTTAAACGGCCTACAGTTGTTCTTACGTTCTTTTTTGTCCGTGAGACAACCGCGCTCCAACCAGCTCCGGTGGGCTCCACCAGCTCCGCAGCTTCACCGACTCTCCGGCGCTCCAACCAGCTCCTGTGCGCTCCAACCAGCTCCGCAGCTTCACCGACTCTCCGGCGCTCCAACCAGCTCCTGTGCGCTCCAACCAGCTCCGCAGCTTCACCGACTCTCCGGCGCTCCAACCAACTCCGGTGGGCTCCACCAGCTCCGCAGCTTCACCGACTCTCCGGCGCTCCAACCAGCTCCGCAGCTTCACCGACTCTCCGGCGCTCCAACCAGCTCCTGTGCGCTCCAACCAGCTCCGCAGCTTCACCGACTCTCCGGCGCTCCAACCAACTCCGGTGGGCTCCACCAGCTCCGCAGCTTCACCGACTCTCCGGCGCTCCAACCAGCTCCTGTGCGCTCCAACCAGCTCCGCAGCTTCACCGACTCTCCGGCGCTCCAACCAGCTCCGGGCTCCACCAGCTCCGCCGCCTCACCGACTGCCCCCGGCGCTCCAACAGCTCCGGTCCAAAAGACAAGATGATGAGTAGCCTACAGCTGCTGGTCCCGGAACGTAGTCAAACGCCAGAAGAGCCCCACGCTGCCTCAATGAAGCAGTTTTTGACTTATTGTAGTGACAGTTGCTTCCCAATAAAAAAGTCACTATGGTTGCTGAAATGTTTGTTCTGACGCGTGCCACAAATAACGAAGTCCAGTTTCCAATATAGGCATTTATTTTCTATATAAACAGAGGCCAACCACTTTCTCTGCTGTAATCCATTTTACATAAACCAAAAATCATAACAATTATATTCGTACAGTGTGCACGGTCAAAACTGTTTGCTTCTGCCTATTAGCAACCACCTGTGTCCAATGAACCCACTGATTATATTACCTGTGGCCTGATTCACACCGCCACTACGCCCCCATGTGGTGGGAGGTTGTACCAAAACAAAAACAACAAAATGGCTCTTACACCCATCATTTGAATTCTGTGTACTGTTTGTTGTATTTCAATAAGGATGTCTGGTCTATTGTCTGAATGGCTGTTCTGTAAGCTGGCTAATGATGAACTTGAGTCTGAACAAATGTTTGCCCTCATTGGTTTTGTGTCCTCTATCCACTGTAGTGCTAACATTATTGCAGCATTTCCCTTGTGTCCACTGATAGTCCCTCAGTGATCATTTCACCTATTTTAACATCACATTCTGGAACAATAAATGCCACTCCTACCTTGTTTCCTAAACTCTTTGATGCATCTGTGAAAACCTGGATATAGCTGTGGTAACTGTCGATATGTGCCCGTATTGTATGCGAATTTAAATTATCCGCTCTACCTTTGTTCTTTTTTAATAATGCAAAGTCTACTGTTGCATCAGGAAGTATCCACGGTGCTATTGCTGGTAATGGGACTGTTGGATTGAAGTTTAATTTATCTATGTTCATTTCTGTTGCTCTTTGTGCTACTGTCCATCCAAAGCTTCTTGTCTGCCTCTTCTCCTTTTCCCAGCAAGGTTTTTAAGTTTCCTGTGTTGGATGTTCTTTACTGTGTCCCTGTAGATTAGCACAATAACTCAATGCTAACTGTGTTCCTCTTAATTCTAGCAACATTTCACCCATTTCCACCTGTAATGCAGCCGTTGGGGTTGTTTTAAAAGCACCGGTGCATATTCTCATTGCCTGATACTGAATAGTATCCAGTTTTTGGAGAGATGTGCTTGCTGCTGATCCATACACCACACAACCATAATCTAATATAGATCTAATGAATCCACTGTGTATGGCTTTCAAAGCAGTCATATCTGCCCCCAATTCACTTTCCACCAAACACCTTATAATATTTAATACTTTCTTACATTCATCCTCTACTTTTTGAATATGTACAGCCCATGTGACCCTTTCGTCAAACCACAAACTTAAATTCCATTGTCATTCTTACTATTACCCCATAATGTGCTATGAGCATTAAAATCTCAACAACATATCACTTTCCCTTCTTAATGTACCGCTAATTCCTCCAGTAAATCGATTGAAAGTCTCTTATGGTTTTTGCTAGTTGTCAAGGAACTGTTCAGGGATGTATGTGTAGAAAAACATGGCGGACGTTGCACGTCGAGGCTCGATCACTCCTGCTTTTAACCGGTCTCGAATAAAACCTGATATTTACAAGTCTGTTGACGTCAAAGTTATTGTGGAGGATGAGTTGCTTAACTTTCTCGCCGTGAAAATTAAGACATTAAGGCAGGACGAGATTGTCCTGTTGGCTGCGAACACGGTTGACTCCGAGTGGACAGAGTCCTTGAAAAGAGTTTTGTTTGAACTTTGCCCCTACACAGCAGTGCGTTTCCCATAAAGGGGCACAGAAAGACATCAACAACATAAAGAGTTGCCTTAAAGTAATGAATGATTGCGGGGAGAACCCAGATTTCTTTCTCATTACCTGGATGAATTGCCTCCGGTGTCATTTTCCAACATGGACGTCTCGAGCCTACTTGGGAGAATGGAGCAGCTGTACACTGAGGTCCGCTCACTAACGCAGTCTGTAGTGGCCATTTGTCCAATATTCAAAATAAAACAAACAATAATCAAAGGCCACTGATGCACCGTGGTTTGTACTTTACGCAGGCAGAAAAGAGTTGAATGTTCATACAGGATTCAGATTTTTCTTATTTATTTTGAAAACTAAACAAAAACAAGCAAACAAACAAAAAGAACAAAGAAAACTTCTGTTACTGTCTCTCTAACGCTGTCTCTCCTTTGCTGGTAAAAAACTATAGACCCACCCCGGTGCATGCTGGTCCTACCTACCTACTCCTATATATAACCACAGGTGCCCACAGTGTTACCCAAAGAACTAACAAACGAACTAACCCAAAACTAAGACTTAAACAACAAAAAATAATATACCTAAACAAAACTATTAAAGAGAAAAAGCAATCTTAATATACAAACAAACAATCTAACCTAAATAAGCAAACATCTAGAATAATTAAACAATACTACATATGAATTAAATAACAAAATCAATTTAACAAATCACGCAAATTTGGTATGTGTACAGATGGAGTGAAGATGTCTCTGTTCAGAGCATATTGTACACCACTCTACTGTACACTTGTGGTCAAACTACAAAAGAAAAAGCTTACAGAGACTTCCAGTAGCTTATAATGACGCCATGAGCATATTACTAAAGAGATCAGGATGGAGTAGTGCCAGTGAAATGTTCGTGGCTGCAGGAGTCAATACTTTTCAAACTGTTTTAAGAAATCTTATGTATGTGACATGTGGGCGGTAAATGAAGATTTGAACGTGAAAACCTTTTTCCATGCCTGGACAACTCACGGCAACTCACGGCACATTTCAAGCGCCGACCGGCTCGACCGAGGCTCCGCGGATGATGGCTCACTTGACCGCAGTGAAAAACGGAATAGTGGATTGATTTGCTACATGCTACATGGGCCTACTGTTATTACAAATATACATTATGCAATCAAATGTCAACGATACGATGATCAGATTCATAAGGTCATTTTAAGAATTTTTATTTTGTCGGAAGTCACATTTTTGTTCCATTATTTAAAATTTTAAATGTTTTTTTGTAGCCAAGATTGAGTTTTCTTCCAAAAAACAACAAAAACACGGGCCCTACAATTTAGCAGAATTTCATCCATCAATGTTTTATTTGAAGAAAAGAATTACGAATTAAGAGGTTAGGGTTAGGCTCAGCCTGTGTACATTGAGACGTTAGCCGAGGACTGAATCTTACTGTCAAACTACTCTTTATTCTTTTGTGAGCCTGTATAATATTTGACGATGGTGAGTAAACCGTTTTTATATTATAGTTATGTAGTGGATTATGGTTAGTATGTGGTAGCTTCAGCCAGATGCCAGCTTCTTATAGGTTAGGTAAAGTTGGAAAGATATTGAAAGATTCGGACTTCCCGGTTCAATAAATTGTTAACGAAACGTTGCTAAAATACAAACGATACCTCCCTATTCATTGAATCTTTATCTAACTTTACCTAAGCTTTCTTATAGAGACTAGCTAAGCTAGGTCAGCTAACGTTAACTGAAAGGGATGTTAATCGTGCATAGCGTTAGCTAGCTAGCTAAATGTTGATGTGTTTTCTCTCCAGCCACCCAAAACTAAAAAGAAAAAGGCCGTGAAGGTGAAGTCGAAGGATGAGAAGATCAAGGATCAGGTCAGAGCTGTAGGGCGATGCTAACAGCTAACTTTAGCCTCAAAACTATGAAACTGTTCCAAGTAGCTATCGCTAGACTTAGTTTGAGGGTTAACACGCTTCACAGCTCCGAGAGACACATTCTGTTGTGATTGTTGAGTATTTCAACACATTGTATATAATTATTTGCTATTGTTTCATTAAGATGTTTTAGCATCATCCAGACTAAATTAAAGTATTTGTATTTACTTGATAATTCATGAGACATATTCTGAGAGATAGGTGAGATTATGTTACAAAAACATATTTCTTACCAGCCAATCAGGGCTTTGAGACATACATTTTTCTCCACCGTCAACAATCACAGTTATTAAATAGTTATTATGCCCTCAAAGAAAAATGTCCTGGTTCTAAAATCAAATTCACAAATATTCTTTATTTTATTTGGTTCACATCTATGTTTTTGCATTTTGTGTCACTTGAAAAAACCAAATCAAATTTGATCACATTTATTTAAGAATTTTCTTAAACTCATAAACTACTTCTACATGTGGTGAAGAGTACAGCACAGCTCTTTTTAGCTGACTCTTGTGTTATGTGCCTCGTTTGTTGCTCGGTAGGGTGAACATGCAGAGGCGAAGAAGCAGGAGGCGCGACTGGACAAACACATTTCAGCAGCTCAGCAGGAGAACAAACGTCTGAGATAGTCTCTGCAGGAAGTTCAAGAGAAGCTTCCGCAGTTACAAAAACAGCTGCAAGACATGTGGCAGGCCAAGGTCAAGAATAGGGTGCGTTCACTTCACACCCGTTCAAAAAGCATACATACACATTGAACATCACTATCTGAACTTAGATACAAATATACTGAATGAAAAGCTCACGTTGGTATTTTAAGTTGATGAAATCGTCTGGGATATTTGTTTATTTTCTGAGATTTTCAAGGTTTTTTGTGCATTAGTGTTCATTACTACCTGAGCTTAAAGGCACAAAACTACATTATTTTAAGTTTATTTTAATACATTTGTCCATCTTTCACATTAGTTTCATCTAACAACTTAAATGTAAGGTCACACGAGCATGGTGGACACTGTTGGACTGGGGGCGTGGCCTTTTTTCACCTCACCACTAGGGGTCACCATAGTCCGAATGTTTTAATACTACACAAAGAGCTTTTATGTCTCTTTAATGTGCTTCGTTGGTGCCGCTATGAAACTAAATGTGTTGAGGTTTGATAATCAACCTCACATTTAGCACCTGATGACGGCCGGTGTACCGAGAAATAACTATTCAATACTAATAATGACTTGCCCTAAATATTGATATTAAGTTCCATTCTTTGAATCTAAACTTTCCTTTATGCATTTTCCTTACATCTACAATACCTGGGTCCGCTTTCACCTGCCACTTACTGTTGTTGTCTCTGACTATTTTATAGTAAAATGAATCATTTATTCACCAGAAAGGAAAGTGAGAACAGATGAGTAGAATGTTATAACTGACTAAACTAAGAACATAATACCCCGAAAATCATACAAATTTTTTGAAATTGCTGATAATGTGTCTGACAGTTGTCGACTGAAGCTGGAGTGAAGCGCCGTGCTAAGGAGCTGAGGGACATGTTGATGAGCTGTTTGCTGCAGGAGCAGGCCATTGAGAAGGTAAACTCTCACATCGCACGGTTTACCTTCATTCGGCTCGACGGGTATTCATATTGTTGCTTTCGTCAGGTTCAGCAGGAGCGCGATGAGATGTCGAAGAAACAGACGGAGGCCATCGGTGACATGCAGCAGAAGAGCAGAATGAAGCACTTGTTGCTGGGCAGGAAAGTGGCAGCGCTGACCGACACTTTGGAGAAGAAGGAGGCCCAGCTCTACGCCGTGCTCTCGGCCTCTAACATCGACCCAACTGCAGGCAGCAAACTCCAGGTAGGTTTTTTATTTTTCTTTATCCTCCTTTTATTTGCACCAAATTAATCTTTGCACAACTTAAAAAGATGTGCATTCAAACATTTGTGCAGGTAAGAGCACATTTGTCGAACAGAAGAAAGGCGATCTTTACTGACGGTCTCAAAACAACCAGCCTTTTAATAGCCAATGGGGCACCATAGGGTTCTATGCTCGGTCCGTTATTATTCACCATCTACATGAACAATATCATCACTCCAACTCAGACCAATATCATGTTTTTATACAGAGGACAAACACTCCTGTATCCAACTCAACCCATGTCTAGAATACAGTCTACTGAATGTGTTTAATCCTCAAGAACCTTGTTGTGCATTTACATACAACATCCCTGACTTTGACGTTGTTCAATCTTATAAATATCTCGGAATTTAGTTAGACAGCAGACTTCCTTTGAAACCTCACGTGGAACAACTGGTGCAGACTCTTAAGATAAAAATGAATATAGCATGTTTAAAGCATGTTCTTCCTCAAAACATTGTGCAATCTACATGTGTATCATTACAGAATACACATAGTCTACTTGTACTGTACTAAGTATATCACATCTGTTCTGGAAGTGACTAGGACCCTGTTCACACCTGGCTTTAACATACGTTAAGCTTTTGATAACCGAACTGCCTCCCGCCATCAGCGTGTTGTTCTTCTTCTGGCCAACACCTTGCTATAATGATTCCTCATGAACAGGGCAAACTGCAGCGGACACTAGCATGGTTTTACACTGAAGGCTTGCAGTCATTCTTCTTTTGAATTAAGATTTTCTTTAAATATTTGTGTGGGAGCTTCAAGAACAACTCTCTGAAAGTGTTTTCCTGCTTGTAGGAAATACTGGAGTCCAAACAAGCCACCATCAACGCCTTGCAGTGCGACTTGGCTCAGGATTGTACGGTCAGTTAACTTAATTAAAAGGGTTTTCACGCATTCATGAAATCATTGTGAGAGTGAGCACAGTCAGCTGAATGAAACACGTGTGTGTGTGTGTGTGTGTGTGTGTGTGTGTGTGTGTGTGTGTGTGTGTGTGTGTGTGTGTGTGTGTGTGTGTGTGTGTGTGTGTGTGTGTGTGTGTGTGTGTGTGTGACCTGCAGGAGTATGACGACCTGCTGAAGACCTGCAAGAAGAAGATGAAGGATTTGGGCGTCCCTCTGTTCGTCTTTTCCTTCAAGCCTTCGAAGGTGATCCTGGGGGGACAGACTCGGGTACAGAACTCTCCTGGACCTGCCTCCAAAGAATGAACTGCTGAGAATTCATGTCTTTTTATTGATGCCGTGGTGACGCTATGTCTCATATTTCTATCATTATACCTTTTGACTCAAGACATTTAAGTGA
Organism: Leptoclinus maculatus; assembly: GCA_032191485.1. Taxonomy (NCBI): domain Eukaryota; kingdom Metazoa; phylum Chordata; class Actinopteri; order Perciformes; family Stichaeidae; genus Leptoclinus; species Leptoclinus maculatus. The sequence continues at coordinate 38,571,444 of JAVDOI010000002.1, read as the reverse complement.
CATTTGTAACTTCTTAAAACTCGTATTTCCTCAATGAGCATTTTAATTATTTTTGGTCTTCATTTTATTTGGTGTCTTTTCAACAATTGTTATGCGTTCAATGTCTTTAGTGTTTTGATGAATTTTGGTTCTTTCCTACCTAGCCCCATTTTTAGGCTTCTGCTCGAAAATACTATACCCATACTCAAAGGGGCCTTACTCTCTAACTACATGGTCTATTTGAATAATTTCAATGGAGTAATAACACTAAGAAGGGGTTGCTCGTATGAATTGTGTAAATATTGTGTATATGTTACTGGTTAAGAGGAAAGGAAGATGGCACACAGCTCAAATTGAAAAGTGTCAAGTTCGCCTGAAGACAAAGCACTTTTTGACATCATTTCTTTGAAATAATGGCAGCTGACACTTCTAACACCTCTCCCAAATCATAGCACAACATGTCAGCAGTGCACTCTCTGCAAAGTTTGACTTTGATAAAGTGAAGCAGAACAAAATTAGAGGTTTTAGTACAGAGAGTAAAGGCGAGGTTTCCAAAATGTGCATTTGGGCACCATGTGTGCCATGTGTGCCATTTGAATTTTCTCATGTACCAAACTACATATTTCACTTGTATATTACTAATGGTGTTCAATACATCCTAATACAGCAGTTTTGGGCTTTTTATTTATTTATTTTTTTTTTTTTTTTTTTTTAATGATCTTTATCAAACCATATAAGGAGCTTCCCTTAAGGGACCCTTAAGGGACCCTCTCGGAATATAAAGGTTAAGTTAAATTCCTTCTTTTAGTGGAATGGAAACATGTGGTGAACAAAAGTCAAACATATTATCGCTTTGTTTCATTTAGTTTTGTTCTGTGGGTCGATCTCTCCACAGCCTGAAATGTATCCACAACTATTGGGAGGATTGGCACAATGCTTTGTACATTCCCCTGACTTTTCCTCACAGCGCCATAATGAGGAGGACATTTCTGGCTTTTACTGAAATATCTCAACAATTATTGGATGCATTGTCATGTCATTTGGTTTGGACATTTGTGTTCCCCACAGGGTGAACTGTAATAACTTTGGTGGTCCTCTGACTTTTCCATTTTCCTCGAGCTCCATCATCACCTTCAACAATTCAGTGTCCAAAACGTTGGTTTGTTGATCAAATAACTTCAGAACTATCGCTCTATTTGGTCGTAAACCAAAGAAACCAAGAGTAAGTGCTAAGTAACAAATGTTAGCATGCCAACACACTGAACTAAGATGGTGAACATGGTAAACATTAAAGCTGTGAAACATCAGGGCCCTGTTCCTCGTACGTCGCTAACTGAGTTAGCGGGATAAGTTTGAGGATGAGATCACATACATCAGGCTTTTCCGGTTCCTCGAAGCAGGTTTAGCTCAATCACCATGGCAACACATCAATAAGCGTGAACCTGCTCCAGAGCAGGCTCAAGCTGAAGGAAGCTGGATAAATTTGCCACTCCCCCGGCAAAAATGTCATCTCCCTTCCTCATCCCATTGATGAAGGAGCGATATTAGTTAGATTAGTGTTTTATAGGGAGAGAGTTCTTCGAGATCGTCTGTTTTACCGTTCATTTGATGAAACGAAAATACGGAAATGTCCGTATTTTAACGGTAAAACAGATGACTAAAACGTACACCGACTGAGATCGCCAAGATCCCTTATCACATCACGATGACTTCCTATACTAGCGCTATCGATTCTGCCGACAAGGAATCATTTATTAACAAGACCTTAATAATGTGCATATATACTCTGTTTTGTCTATTCATTATTGTTAGACCTCCGAACCATCTGTGGGGAAAGAGCTCCTCCCCACAATTAGTGCCAGCATTTAAAAGGCACCTGTGGTCCTGGGTTCACTCCCTTTTGGCCCCTGTCCTGGTGCTGTGGTGAGTTTCAGACATATTCCTCCTCTTGTTGCCGTCTGACTACTTACCCCTTGTTTGAGGTGGTAAGTAGTCATAATCTTAACTTGTATTATTTTGCAGCATGGTGTGCCCTTTTAATCTCTGTTTATCATTTGTAGGTTCAACTGCTGCTGTTTTGCTGCCTCCATTTTGCCCGTTTGTCTGCTTGTTTTGCCTCCATTTTACTTGTTTTGCTTTTGTTGTGCATGTTTTGGTAGTTTTGATGATTTTCCTTTAATCCTTTAATAAATATGATGTTAATTTTACCAAACACGTCTCTGTCCAAATATCGGTAATGAATCTGTGTGCCCTTAATACATTCAAAACCATATATTAGGGTCGTTAAGTTTATATTTCCCGGGGTGTAAGTCCCCAGGTGGCGTTGTTGGACCCTTTATTTCCCCTCCCCCTAAGGCCACACTACATTAACAAAGAGTTTAAAACCGCGGTTGTTCAGAACATCTGTGCGGGTCAGTTCCAGCCAGAGTCCTCCTGCGAACGAGTTTGTTGAGTTGTAAATCCACTCAGGTCTCTCCAAAAGTTTTCAAAAGCACGTACCTTGTGCTTGTGTGTAGCTGCCTTGGTTAGCATAGCGTAGCTCCAAACACCAAGAGCTCAGTTGCAAATGAAACGCATTCTTAGCCATGAAAGCCATGTGCACCGCTTCTCCACCGCTGTCAGCCAGAAATACCGTTGATACAAATCCTTTTCCATGCTGGGTTAGGGCTGCTAGCTGTGGGGTTGACCGACCCTTTGACACGATGTCCAGTTTCTTCTCCAGAAATCCGTTTCTCCTCATTCAGCCATTGAGTGTTAAAAAAAACAAAAAGAATCTACACCAAGCAAAACGCTAAAAATGTCATAACTTCTCTTACATATGTTTCAACATGAACTCTTACCAAACACTAAGATCTGTTAGCTAGCTTTCTGTTTGACAAAAGTCACGCTGGCCCACTGACCAATGACGGCGCACGTTAATGCAGACGTACTAAGGAGGCTACCTGAGTACCACTGGCACGTCAAAGAATACGCCCAACATGTCAAACTAAAGATCTGATTGGTTGAAGACTATGACAATCAACTATTGTCCCTATTTACTTAAACTGCAAAGGCTCTCTAGCGGGCATCGGGCCTCTCTCCTTACATAGAGAAATAGGGGCTGAATCTGATTGGATAAAAGCTCTCCTTAAAACAAGCTGTGCTGGAAGCAGATCAACAGAGGAAGACAGTAGCTGTGCAATGAGAAAATAAGCTAATGGGGAAAAATATAATACATGTAGTGTATTTGTGAAAAATTATTAAATAGCTATAACTTTGTGATTCTGTTTAGGCCAGCAGAGAAGGCTTAGCTGGCCCTGATATAATATTCACTATAATATAATATATATATATCCCCATTTCTCAGACAGGTGCTTCATGTCCCTAACTGTCCGTGCTGGATCTGTCCCCGTTGTTTTAAAAAGCTGAATAAGTTATTAGCATGACTGCATCCAGCTAGCCAAACCTGTCTGGTGTACAGCTAGTAGAGAAGCTTCGCATGTACTGCTTCCCTTTCCTGCTAGTCTGCTGTCTGATTGTGAGGTCAGGTTGATCTGGGATTAGATTTCACCTGCAGTTTCTCCTCCAAAGTTCTCTTCTCAAACGGGTCTTGGAGTGGTGCTCGCGCAATCTGTATAACTTATTTGTGGCTCAAAGGGAGGGGGGGGGCGGGCTCTATTGACCAGCTGCCACTGCTGGCATCATTGAGTCCATCCTCTGCTCCATCAGCGTCTGGTACGCTGCAGCCACTGCCAAGGACAAGGGCAGACTGCGGCGTATCATTTGCTCTGCTAGGATAGTGATTGGCTGCAATCTGCCGTCCCTCCACAATGTGTTCGCCTCCAGGACTCTGAGGCGAGCAAAAAAGATTGTAGCCAGCCCCCCACCCTGGACACAAACTCTTTAAATCCCTTCCCTCTGGCAGGAGGCTGCGGTCCATCAGAACCAAGACCTCAAGCCACAAAAACTGTTTCTTCTCGTCTGCCGTTGGGCTCATTAACAAAACCCAGGACCCCCACTGATTCAGACACTTGCATACTCATGACAATTACTTACCGTTACACATCATTGCACAACTCTACTCTTTAAATACACACTTGGACCATTAAAAACACTTGTTTTAACATTCTCTAGATTTGTTTGTTTCTCATTTCATTGTACATTTTAGATTTTTAAATGACGTCTTTTACTATTGCACCGTTTGTCAGGCACCAATCACCAAGCCAAATTCTTTGTATGTGTAACACTTAACCCGTGCAATAAACCGTTTCTGATTGTTGATAATCATTACGAGACATCAATAAGAACAATAATACATTTATTTAAAGCAAACAAAACTTTTTGCTCAGAGAAAAAAAAAAGACATACTAATTTGTCCAGAGCAGATTCGTCCCCCCTGTTAACTCAGTTTCATCACCGCTAAATAATTCTTAACTAGACGTTTCACAGTTGCTGTTGTCAAAAACACTCGTATGACTTTGGCAACACATTCAAGTCTTTAGTCACAAACTGTTATGACGTCAACTTTGTCCAGGAGATTACAAAAAGGATCTTAACAATATTACCCAACCTTTGTTAAAACGGACCAACAAAAAAAGGCAGCAGAAACATGTAAAGGGACAGTTCAGATGTTTAGAAGTGTGGTTGTATGAGGTACTTCTCCACAGTCAGTGAATTACTCCAGTAGATGGAGTTTGAAGAAACAGACAGGAGTACCAGAATTGGGAGCAAAGCAATGTACTGCTGTGGGCGTATTTTAGACACCTAAAAGAATCAATATCAGTTTTAGTGTAACACCCAAAATATCCCTTTAAGTGTAAAAATGAAAGACATTTATTTATAAGAAAATGATTTACAGAAAAACATACTATTGCAGAGATGAAAGCAAAAAAGGTGTCAGGGTCTCCAAACCCAAAAGAGCACAAACCCACCTGACCCACAATAAGTAAAAGTACAAAAGTATTGGCATGACAAAAAAGTATCCTGATTATACTGAATGGCACATTTCAAATACATATTTATGGTAGGCCTGTATCATTGGATTCCAATAATTGACACAGTAATGTGTTCATCCCTTTAATACTGCAGGTACTCAAGTACAATAATTAAGTGAATGTACTTAGTTAAATTCCACCACTGCTAAGGAAGATCACAAAATTGTTCACAAGAGCACAAAGTTCTTCATAGATCTAGCCTCTGGATTTTGGTCTCAAAATGCACCAGATTGATGCATTTAACTTTAAAATGTACATTTTCTTCCAGGTGAGCGTGTCCCCGGACACCTCTAGAAAACCAACAGTAACTAGAAAATAAAAACTCAATTAGTCTACTGGATCAAACTAAAGACACTACTAAGCTCCCTGCCAACGTGAGGAGGCGTCACCTTAAACAAAGCATGGATCTCTCAGAGCAATCAAGGTTGATTGTGTGCGAGGACAGAGTTTTGAGGGACACAATTGTGGAATCAATAAGCAACGCTCTCAAATTACAACATGCTTTTGAATAAAGACAGGAAATAAAGCACCAGAGTTGTTCCCCTGCGATATGTGGTGTGTCAGATTTACCTTTTGTATACAAACAGAACCACTAAAGCCGGTTGTCTCTTGTATGAGTCATCATGTGTGACTTCAGAGCTAACTTCTGTCGAAATGTTTCATCACACACTGAGCAATTTAAAGGTTTCTCTCCTGTGTGGATTCTCATGTGTTTCTGTAAAGTTGAACAATGGTTAAAAGCCTTATTACAGAATGAGCAGCTGAAAGGTTTCTCTCCTGTGTGGATTCTCATGTGATTCTGTAAAGTTGAACACTGGTTAAAAGCCTTATTACAGACTGAGCAGCTGAAAGGTTTCTCTCCTGTGTGGATTCTCATGTGTCTCTGTAAATTTGAACAATGGTTAAAAGCCATATTACAGACTGAGCAGCTGAAAGGTTTCTCTCCTGTGTGAATTCTCATGTGTGTCTGTAAAGTTGAACCATGGTTAAAAGTCTTATTACAGACTGAGCAGCTGAAAGGTTTCTCTCCTGTGTGGATTCTCATGTGTGTCTTCAGATATCGACTCTTGCCAAATGTTTTCTCACACTCAGAGCATCTGAAAAGTTTCTCACCGGCCCTACATCTTGAATCACTGACAAGGACTTCATCATTATTTACAGAGTTTAAACCTGACTGAGGTTCTCTGGTCTCCTTCCAATCATCAGTGTCAGAAGAGTCTCCAGTCTTCTCATCAGTATCTGGTCCTTGATGTCTATCTGGATCTGAGTTCATGTTTGGTTCTGGTCCTCCACAGTCCTCTCCATCAGCTTCTGTTTCCATCTGTTCAGTTTGTCTTTGATGAAGCTGTGAGGACTGAGCTTCCTCTTCATCTTCTTCACTCTTCACAGGAGTGAATGAGAACTTGATACCAGCCTCCTCCAGCCCTTGAAGCTGCTCTCCCTCCTGACTGGTCCGGAGTTCCTCCTGTTCCTCTTTAATGTGTGGGGGCTCTGGGTCCTCCTGGTCCAGACTGGAGCTCCACTCCTGCTGCTCAGGGGGAACCTCTTCTTTAACCACCAACAGCTGCTGGACGTCTGCAGGAAAACAGTAAACACACACAGAGACATTACAAAGACATTTTTGTATTGAGCAAATAGTCTCCTGTACATACACTTTTTTTCCTTGCCATCATTCCCGCTTACACTCCCTGTGCACAGTTACCAAACAGTAGGGGTGCAACGGATCACAAACCTCACGGTTCGGATCGTACCGCGGTTTTTGAGTCACGGATCGGATCAGCAAAGAAAAGTGGGGGTGGACAAATATAACTTTGTCTTCCATTTATTAATTAAAATAACTTCAAGAACACTTAAAGCAAATAACTTTGGCCTAGAGTCTTACATGAAAACATGAAATATTTATTTTCAAAAAGATGAGAATATCTACATTGTGGGGCAAGGGTAGCACCAGATTTGTGTCTGTGTGACTCTCACAGAGGGGCGCGTCTGCAGCACCGGACTTTAAATCTCCACTCCGCCGTGATGAGCTGTCAGTCTTTTCCTTTTCATAGAGGCCTGGAACGATCTTCCAGTGGCAGGCAGTGCATTTTATACCTGGGCCGTCAGTGCTGTCCTGCAGCTGAAACACCACCTAATAACCTCATAATGGCGCCACAGCTATGGTTATTTGTTTCTAGGGGTTTAACAATACACGTATTAGTATTAAACTGTTCGGTACGAGGCTCACGAACCGAACAATACGTTTGAATAATACTAGTGCATTTGAAAATGCAGAAGTTTAAATTGTGGGAAATGTGTTTTCGGTGGACTGCGCTCACGTAGGAGACAACAGACTGTGTGACCTCTGAACCCGGAACAAAAAAAACCACAACAAAAAACAGCTGAGGCCCCGCACTTCTTGGAGGCTAGGCTAAACTAGCTTAATAAACAATAACTCCACCCATGACGGTATGCTTCGTAATTAACGGACAATGCTGCACTGAGCTGAACGTAATGCCGACGTACTCGTAGGCCAGCTAGCAGGCTCTGGCATGTCAAAGAATACGCCAAACATGTCAAACTGAAGATCTGATTGGTTGAACACTATGACAATCAACAATATCGTCCCCATTCACTTAAACTGCAAAGAGATTCACTTGTGAGTCTGCAGGCCTCGGCCTCTCTTCTTACCTAGAGACACAGAGGTGAAATCTGATTGGATAAAAGCTCTACTTAAAACAAGCTGCACTGGAAGCAGAGCAACTGAGGAAGACAGTAGCTGTGCAATGAGAAAATAAGATAATGGGAAAATATTTTTATAAATTATAATACATGTGTATTTAAGAAAAATTATTAAATTATAAAATAGCTATAACTTTGTGATTCTGTTTAGGCCAGCAGAGAAGGCCTTGCTGGCCCTGACGGCCCACCACTGCGATCTTCATACTGAAGTGGGTGCCCGAGGGGATTTCGTAGCGTGGCTTGAGCACTTTAACCAGATTTTGAAATCCTTTGTTTTCCACAACAGAGTATGGCCCCATGTCTGCAGCAATAATGACCCCAATATATGTAATAATAGCTTTAGTCTGATTCTTTTTTTAGTCTGATTCTGCCACAAACGGTTTCTTAAATGCCGCGGTTGATAAGTTGTTGTTGTGCCTTGGCCCCCCATCGCTGACAGACCAGGGCCCTATTCCTCGTACGTCGCTAACTGAGTAGGCCGGATAAGTTTGAGGATGAGATCACATACATCAGGCTTTTCGGTTCCACGAAGCAAGTTTGGCCAAATCACCATAGCAACACATCAATAAGCGTGTAAGGAAGCTGGATAAGTTTGCCACTCCCCCGGGAAGAAATGTCAGCTCCCTTCCTCATCCCATTGATGAAGGAGCGATATTAGTTAGATTAACGTTTTAAAGGGAGAGAGTTCTTCGAGATCGGTCCGTGTACGTTTTGATCGCCTGTTTTACCGTTCATTCGATGAAACGAAAATACGGAAATGTCCGTATTTTAACGCTAAAACAGATGACTAAAACGTACACGGACCGAGATCGCCAAGATCCCTTATCACATCACGATGACTTCCTATACGAGCGCTATCGATTCTGCCGACAAGGAATCATTTATTAACAAGACCTTCTTGAGTCATACATTGTGAACACCACACACAGCCGAGCATTGACCGTCTCACAGACTGTATCATAGCCGTGCGCTTTTTTGCGAGTGGTACATTATTGTACAGTGTGGGCGATGCCGCTGCATGCCGTGCTGTTCGTAAAGTTTATTTGGTGCTTAAGAAACTTATGGATGTGTTCAATACATTCCCATGGCACATATTGTATGGACTCACCATTCTGAATAATGTTTGTATGCTTAGTTTTTACTTGCTCCCATGTCCTCTTGATGGCTGGTTAAACTACATGGGGGTTGAAAGCACTCATAATTATATGACAGTGTTATTAGTACACCATAGCATATCATTATTGTACTCATGATAAGAATAGAGAGAATCACACACAATTTCTTTTCACTGCTTCAATTGATTGAATTTCTGATTATGAATAATATACATACTGATCCGCCCATACACAGATTCACACACACATATTCAAACTCCTAGTTCTATATGGTAATCTACACATACATGTATATACACATATATAGTATGATACATAAGCGCATACAGTACATATATCCTCATAAGTATCTATTAATTCCTATCAATTAGATACTCTTCGGGCTTGTTTTATCTACTTATTCTGAAAGAGTTGAGATAATTATTTTCGCTATAAGATCTCATTCGATGATGCATTCCATTAAGCCTACTGCCAGCAGGCACCTCTTCCACTCCCCCCCCTAATTTGGAGCAAAAACGCCTAACATGACATACCCAAATTAAAATGTCTGTAGCGTCTGAACCACTCTGACTATATGCATCAATGAGGTCTTGCCAGAAAGAAAACCCCCTAAAGTTCCTTGTGAAAGTGTCAGAAAACCTGTAGGTCATACAGAAACAGAGCAGTGGGCCTTTGAAGTCAGTACAAATGTAAGAGTTTTGTCCGTCTAAAATAAAAAAGTATCTTTCAGTATAAATAACTGCCTGTGGCTGTATCTGTACAAGTAAAGGACAGTATAGGGCTGTAACTACACCATCAGTGAACACCTGCCTCAAATGTATTTGAAGAAGATACGCCAAAGTATGACCATTATACAGTGTTCTTTCCATGAAAAGATTCATCAGAAAGAAAACGCACGTGAAAAGTGAAAATTATGAACACGTTGGTTGACAACTTATGAAAGAGAAGTATTAGGTTTCTACTATAACTACTAGCCTTTTCTGAAGCCGCTAGCTCCATGGTAACATCCGCTAGTACATTCACTGGTAAATTCGGGTCTGTAATGTATCTTTCGCCGTCTAAATGCTGCAAGACCTGACTTGCAGCGGTCATGGCGACTTTGGACAGTGTGTGTTTGGGCTCTTTTTGTGAAAAATCCATAAAAAAGAAAAGAAAATCGATGTTTTCTTTTCAAAGATGAGGATTTTGTGCATGCTGGGATACCAAAAACGGCCATGTTTTGTGACGTAATTTTCGTAAGCAAGCCGTACGAACGGAAGGGATGGCGGTGTTAGATTTAGCCATGATTATGGTCTTGACTTCCTCATATGCTGTCATGATCATCTCCTGCTCGCCAGCGGAGAAAAAATATGCTCTTTCTTTTACTTTATTCACTATTGTACTGTTAGAAAATCATGGTTTCGGTGATCAACACTTCCCCCTATGACGTAAAATGGGCACGCCCAATTATCCTGATGACTGAGGTCTTGTTCAACTTAACGAGACTGTTTGAGCGCTGATCAGCCTTTGAGGAACCGAGATATCCTGCCTTCAATCATCTCGGTAATTTAAGCTGGATAATTGGACATTTGATGGACTTAGTTGAGCGACGTACGAGGAATAGGGCCCAGGGTGGAGGCGCTTCATGTGTGGACATGCCGATGTATTGCCGTTGTCGTGTGTCTTTCTCGTTGAACAATGCCTACATACCGTAACGGTTTTGTCCACCACCCTCATCCCGTCATTATTAGTAACAGGGAAGCCAAACATGCGACTTAAATGGCGCAGGTTCATGTAAACACACTACTGCTTTATATCTTTTCACTGCAACTCTGCATAGATATTTAGAGACGTATTACCTGAAAAAGTATGAGCGGCAGTAAAACTTTATTTCACACTGTGATGATTAAACTGTAAAACAAAACAAAAATGCAACTAATCCGCGGTTCACGTGTGCCGAACCGTAAGGTGTGATCCGTACGGATCACGGTTACACCACTACGAAACAGACATGTCGACACAAATTTTAAAGACAACGCACCAGCAGCAATGAGGAATGAGGTCATCAATAGTCACATGGCAAAAAAGTCAACTGTGGGCAGTTATAGTTGACTAATGTACGTAAACGTGCCACTGTAGAAACAGTGGATAGAACCTTCAGAAGCCGTAACCGTGGACGTGCATCATCGGTGCGCTCTGTTTCTAAACCAACAACACTCCACCTTGGTAGTCAGCTGCAGCAAACATTCATGTAAAGATGATGAAACCGAAATGTGACAAGAACAACAATAACACAATCTGAACTAATAAACTTCATCTAGAGACTGCTCTCAGGAACCTAGAGGTCAAGGTTGAACCCCCCCACCCCCTCCTACACACACACACACACAATTGTTTGTTGCTTTTAGGTAGTATGCGTGTAATTGCTTGATAGATGTTTGTTGATTTATATTATTGATTTATGATCAGTATTGTTAAGTAAATAAACTTATATTTTAGGGAGCAGTTTTCTGTGATGATTTTGTGTATATGTGTTGTGATAATAGCTGGATGTTATCAATGGAAGCGAAATATACTTTTTTAATCTAATCTTAAGTGCCCATGAACATATGAACCATTTAAGAATTCAACAAGCTGCCAAATCCACGTGGTGTTATCAAAGAGAACAAACTTGTACTTTATGTTGAAATATTTTCTGTCATCTAGAAGCTGAGAGAACAGATCAGAAGAATAAGGAAAATATTCATTGCAACCGAGTCTCACTCCAAACTACATTAAAAGTTAGCAGCCGGAGCAAAAACAGTGTTTGAGAACTGAGAGAAGAAACAAAGTGAACCAACCTGCTCTTTGTATCCGGACTTCAGGGTTGAAAACAGCGTCCAGTAGTTTCCGTTGTCGCTCGTTCTCCTCTTTTAAAGCAGAACGTTCCTCCTCGTACTCTGCTATCGTTCTTTCAAACACACCAAATATCTCTTCAGCAGCCGCAGTTAGTCGCTGGTTGACTAAAGATCTCAGCATTTGGACTTTAGACATTTTGACTAAACCACAGAAACTTTCCCTCCAGACAAACTGCGCTGTGTTGTAAGGTTACGTTCGGGTCCGTCTACTTCCTGCTAGCATGCTAACTTAATTAGCTCCGTAGGACACCAGGAGACAATCCGGACGTTTTAAATGAAGCGAAACAACACAGAGTCCACTCGGTTCAAAGCATTTAGACTTTAGACATTTCCACACAACGACAGAAACGTATTCTCCGTCAAAAACACCGTTTACTCTCATTAACTCTGACTAGCGCTGTGTTGATGACTTCCGTCCCCGTCGTTCTGTTTCCAGCTAGCATGCTAAGCTAACTTCAATGGATTTGTAGGCTACCGGGAGATGAGTCAGAGGAAAAAATCCAGGAAAAAGGTGAACAGCTAAAAGTCCATTCAGACATACAGAGACTCTGGTGGATCAGAACTGATGGAGCTAACTGATACTTTATCAACACAGCAAAGAGACTCCTTCTTCTTCTTCTTGTTTGAGGTTTATTGGCGGTTGGCAAACAATGAATTGGTGCATTACCGCCACCAACTGGTATGGAGTGTGGATCAGGATGTTTAGATAGATAGATAGATAGACGTAAACTTTATTCATCCCCAGGGGGAAATTTGTTACAGAGTAGAATAAAATATGAAGAATGGAAATGCACAATATATACAGTACAATAAAATAACAGCAGATATTGAATTTGAAGAAATGGAATAACAGAAAAAAATAGAAATAAAATAGAATAAAAAGTAAAAATGCAAATAAATAAATAAATGCACAGTATATACAATGAATTAGAATGGTATACAATTAACAACTAGGTAAACTAAACAAACTGAACAGTAGTGCAAGTATCACCAACAACAAGCAACAACCGTGTAGCGTTGTTGTAGTCATTTGAAGGAGGATGATCTGGCCAGAGGTGATTTAATAAACAGTGATATAGCAGAGGGCAGGAATGTTCTCCTGTATCTGTCCTTGTGACAGTGGAGCTGGATCAGTCTGTTGGAGAACGTGCTCCACTGTCCCTGCAGTAGGTGGTGGAGAGGGTGGTCCGGGTTATCCAATATGGATAATAGTTTCTTCAGTGACCTCCTCTCCACCACCTGTTCCAGATTGTCTTGTTTGCACCCAATGATGGAGCCGGCCTTCTTAACTAGTTTATTAAGTCTGTTGGTGTCTCCGGCTCCAATGCTGCTCCCCCAGCAGACTACGGAGAAGTACAGTGCACTGGCCACAACAGACTGGTAGAACATCTCCAACATCTTGCTGCACACGTCGAAGGATCGAAGTTTCCTCAAGAAAAAGAGTTGATTCATCCCCTTCTTGTACACAGCGTTGATGTTGGTCTTCCAGTTCAGTCTGCTGTCGATGGAGACACCCAGGAACTTGTACTCCTCCACCATGTCCACGTCCTCTCCCAGAACTCTCAGCGGTTGTGGAGCCGTCGTCTTCCTCCTGAAGTCGACCACCATCTCTCTGGTCTTGGCCACGTTCAGAAGCAGGGGATTTCTACCGGCCCACTCCACAAAGTCCCACACTACTGCCCTGTACTCCTCCTCCCGTCCGTCCCTTATACACCCGACCACTGCAGAGTCATCAGAGAACTTCTGCAGATGGCATGACCCTGAGTTGTACTGGAAGTCATTGGTGTATAAGGTGAACAGGAAGGGAGACAGAACAGTTCCCTGTGGGGCTCCAGTATCACTGACCACCACATCAGACAGCACATGGCCCAGTCGGACAAACTGTTGTCTGCCCGTGAGGTAGTCAGTGATCCAGGAGACGGCGGACGCGTTAACCCCCACCACCTGCAGCTTCTCACTCAGCAGCACTGGTTGGATGGTGTTGAATGCACTGGATAAATCAAAGAAAGTGATTCTCACAGAGCCACCGGTTCCATCCAGGTGCGACTGAGCTCTTTGCAGCAGGTAGATGATGGCGTCGTCCACTCCCACACGAGAAACAATGTAATAAGAAACAAAACAAAAAACAAACAAAACAACTGGCTCATATTTTCTTAATATTAGTTAGTCTAAGATATTGAAATAAAAATGTTTGAGGTCTTTTGCAGAACATCCACTACATCAAACCGTACCTCCATCTTGTTGAGGTTTCCAATCAACTGCCCTCTTTCTTGCTCATATTTCTGACATTGCACAATAACGTGTTCTACTGTTTCCTCTTGCCCACAATAGTTGCATTTGCCCGTTTCATGTTTTCCTATTTTGAGAAGCATACTGTTAAGGCCAGTGTGTCCAAATCTAAGTCTTGATATCACTGTTTCCTCTCTCCTGTTCCTTCCTGCACATCTCATTTCTCCCACTTTCCTCTGAACTCGGTAAAACCATCGTCCTTTTCTGTCTTCCTCCCATTGCTTCTGCCACCTTTCCTTCAACCTCTGTTTAATAATACTTTTTGTGGCCTCTTTTGCAGCTTTATCTGCAGTTTCATTCCCTTTGACCCCAATATGTGCTGGTACCCATAGGAATACGACTGTCAGACCCATCATTTGAATTCTGTATAATGTTTGTTGTATTTCAATAAGGATGTCTGGTCTACTGTCTGAATGGCTGTTCTGTAAGCTGGCTCATGATGAACTTGAGTCTGAACAAATGTTTGCCCTCATTGGTTTTGTGTCCTCTATCCACTGTAGTGCTATTATTGCAGCATTTCCCTTGTGTCCACTGATAGTCCCTCAGTGATAATTTCACCTATTTTAACATCACATTCTGGAACAATAAATGCTACTCCTACCTTGTTTCCTAAACTCTTTGATGCATCTGTGAAAACCTGGATATAACTGTGGTAACTGTCGATATGTGCTCGTATTGTATGCAAATTGAAATTGTCCGCTCTACCTTTGTTCTTTTTTAATAATGCAAAGTCTACTGTTGCATCAGAATCAGAATCAGAACCGTTTATTGCCAATGTATGTTTCACATACAAGGAATTTGTCATGGCGGGTGGTGCATAACATTAGACAATAACATTAAACAATAACATTAAACAGTCAACAACAATCAACAGTGCAAGAAATAGAAACATTAAAATTTACAATAGAATTTAAAAGAATATAAAATAAAGTGCACAACAAACGGATTACAGGACTGTAAACAAGTGTAATGTAAGTGTTGTGTAAAAGTAATGTAAAAGTGACAAGTGTATTAAAATATCAAGGGATGTGCAGGGGAACTTGTAGGGAGGTAGGAAAATTGTCCTGGGGGATGACAGAGTCAGTCAGTGGGGGACCCGGCCTCTGTTAATGAGCCCGACTGCCGACGGAAAGAAACTGTTCGTGTGGCGTGAGGTCTTGGTCCTGTTGGACCTCAGCCTCCTGCCAGATGGGAGGGGCTCGAACAGTTTTTGTCCAGGATGAGAGGGGTCGGATGCAATCTTTTTTGCTCGCTTCAGGGTCCTTGAACCGAACAAGTCCTGAAGGGACGGCAGATTGCAGCCAATCACCCTCTCGGCAGAGCGGATGATGCGTTGCAGTCTGCCCTTGTCCTTGGCTGTGGCTGCAGCGTACCAGACTGTGATGGAGGAGCAGAGGATTGACTCAATGATGACAGTGTAGAAGTGCACCATCATTGTCTTTGGCAGGTTGAATTTCTTCAGCTGCCTCAGGAAGTACATCCTCTGCTGAGCTTTTTTAGTGATGGAGCTGATGTTCAGCTCCCACTTGAGGTCCTGGGATATGATGGAGCCCAGGAAGCGGAAGGACTCCACAGCGTCGACGGGGGAGTCACACAGGGTGATGGGGGCTGGTGGGGCTACGTTCTTCCTGAAATCCACAACCATCTCCACTGTATTTAGAGCGTTAAGCTCTAAGTTGTTCAGACCGCACCAGGTCACCAGATGGTCAGTCTCCCACCTGTAGGCGGACTCATCCCCACCAGAGATGAGTCCAATGAGGGTGGTGTCATCCGCAAACTTCAGGAGCTTGACGGACTGGTGACTGGTGGTGCAGCTGTTTGTATACAGGGAGAAGAGCAGAGGTGAAAGAACGCAGCCTTGGGGGGAGCCGGTGCTAATGGTCCGAGAGGCTGAGACGTGTTTTCCCAGCTTCACGTGTTGCTTCCTGTCAGACAGGAAGTCTGTAATCCACTTGCAGGTGGAGTCGGGCACGTGCAGCTGGGAGAGCTTGTCATGCAGCAGAGACGGGATGATAGTATTGAAAGCAGAGCTGAAGTCCACAAACAGGATCCTGGCGTAGGTTCCTGGGGAGTCTAGATGCTGGAGATGAAATGAAGGACCATGTTGACTGCGTCATCTACAGACCTGTTGGCTCTGTAGGCAAACTGCTGGGAAAGGTGGTACAGAGGCATGAGCCCCGCTGGGCTGGGGGAAGGGGGGCTGGTGATCTGGGGCTGGTTGATGGAGCTGTGGGGGATGGAGTCAGGACTGTCCCATTGTCCTTCAAATCTGCAGTAGAACTCGTTCAGCTCGTCTGCCAGGCGGAGGTCATTCATGGGGTCGGGGGTTTTAGGCTTGTAGTTGGTGATCTGTCTGAGACCTCTCCAGACAGAAGCAGAGTCACTTGCTGAGAGCTGGTGTTGCAGTTTCTCAGAGTACACACGTTTAGCATTCCTCACCGCCTTGCTAAACCTGTATTTTGCCTCTTTGTACAAGTCCTTGTCCCCACTCCTAAATGCCTGATCCTTTTGCAGTCTTAGCTGTCTGAGTTCCGCTGTAAACCAGGGTTTGTCATTGTTGTAACTCACCCTGGTGCTTGTTGGAACACAGCTGTCCTCACAGAAGCTGATATATGAAGTTACAGCCTCTGTGTACTCATCCAGACTGTTGGTAGCAGTCCTGAAAACATCCCAGTCTGTACAGTCCAAACACGCCCGAAGATCCTCCAGAGCCTCACTGGTCCACTTCTTGAATTTCCTCACGACAGGTTTGCAGAGCTTGAGTTTCTGCCTGTATGCAGGAATCAGATGGACCATGACGTGGTCAGAGTGTCCCAGTGCAGCTCGAGGGACGGCGTGATAGGCCCCGCTTATTGTGGTGTAGCAGTGATCTAGAATGTTCTCCTCTCTAGTAGAGGTTTCCTTTGTTAAAGTCCCCAAGGACAATAACTAAAGAGTCCGGGTAGGTCCGCTCCACACACCGTATCTGTTCGGCGAGTGTCCGCTGTGCCTCCTGCACGTTACCTTGCGGCGGCATGTAAACACCGACCAGGATTAATGAAGCGAACTCACGGGGGGAATAAAAGGGTTTGCAGTTTATGATGAAAGATTCCAGATCAGGAGAACAGTGCTGTAGAATCACTGTCACATCGTTGCACCAGCCACTGTTGGAGTAGAAACAGATACCTCCACCCTTCGATTTGCCTGAGAGCTCCGTGTCGCGGTCTGCTCTGAACAGCTGGAAGCCAGCCAGCTGGAACGCGTAGTCGGGTATCGATCCACAGAGCCAGGTCTCAGTGAAGCACAAAACGGAAGATGAAGAAAAGTCTCTGTCTCTCCCCACCAGTAGCTGCAGTTCGTCCAGTTTGTTGCACAGTGAGCGGACGTTGGAGAGAAATATGCCCGGCAGCGGTGTACGAAATCCACGTGTGCGGAGATGCACAAGCACGCCGGCACGTTTCCCTCTCCGACGGCGTTTCACTGCATGGGCTAAGGTGAGCGCACCTTTGACGAGAATGTCCAGTAATTCCACAGAAGTTAGCAGAAAAGTAGGAAGTAAGTCCGCTGGAGTTGTTCCCCTGATGTTTATGAGCTCATCTCTGGTGAAAGAGCTCCGAGTATCGCAGCAGAAAACAGTATTTACAACAAAAACAACACAAAACAATGAGCACCAACACACCGAGGCAGCCATCAGCGGCGCCGTCTAAATATCAGGAAGTATCCACTGTGCTATTGCTGGTAATGGGACTGTTGGATTGAAGTTTAATTTATGTTCATTTCTGTTGCTCTTTGTGCTACTGTCCATCCAAAGCTTCTTGTTTGCCTCTTCTCCTTTTCCCAGCAAGTTTTTTAAGTTTCCTGTGTTGGATGTTCTTTACTGTGTCCCTGTAGATTAGCACAATAACTGTGTTCCTCTTAATTCTAGCAACATTTCACCCATTTCCACCTGTAATACAGCCGTTGGGGTTGTTTTAAAAGCACCGGTGCATTTTCTCATTGCCTGATACTGAATAGTATCCAGTTTTTTGAGAGATGTGCTTGCTGCTGATCCATACACCACACAACCCTAATCTAATATAGATCTAATTAATCCACTGTGTATGGCTTTCAAAGCAGTCATATCTGCCCCCAATTCACTTCCCACCAAACACCTCATAATATTTAATACTTTCTTACATTCATCCTCTACTTTTTGAATATGTACAGCCCACAAACCACAAACTTAAATTCCATTGTCATTCTTACTATTACCCCATAATGTGCTATGAGCATTAAAATCTCAACAACATATCACTTTCCCTTCTTAATGTACAGCTAATTCCTCCAGTAAATCGATTGAAAGTCTCTTAAGGTTTTTGCTAGTTGTAAGGGAACTGTTCAGGGATGTATGTGTAGAAAAACATGGCGGATGTTGCACGTCGAGGCTCGGTCGCTCCTGCTTTTAACCAGTCTTGAATAAAACCTGATATTTACAAGACTGTTGACGGCAAAGTTATTGTGGAGGATGAGTTGCTTAACTTTCTCGCCGTGAAAATTAAGACATTAAGCCAGGACGAGATTGTCCTGTTGGATGCGAACACGGTTGACTCCGAGTGGACATAGTCCTTGAAAAGAGTTTTGTTTGAACTTTGCCCCTACACAGCGGTGCATTTTCCATAAAGGGGCACAGAAAGACATCAACAACATAAAGAGTTGCCTTAAAGCAGGGGTCGCCAATAGGCGGACCGCGGTCCGGATCCGGACCCAGACGCTGTCCTATCCGGACCCGGACGTATAATTGATGGATAATTGAGAATTATACATTTTGGCAGAGCGCTTCTGTTTTAACCTGCGCAGCTTTTCTGGCCTTTACGGCACTCATTCAGCAGTTCAGGAAACACACCGACCAATTACATACATTGTAAATAATCTCACGTGACGCTACTCAGCCAATCGAATGTTTATTCCAAAATGCATCGTGAGTCGAGTGAGATTACGCAGACAGGCGGGAGACGGAGCGAGAGCAGTGAGAGAAGTGAGAGAAGTGAGTAAGTCGGAGAAGCAAGTTAACATGGCGTGCTCTAAAAAGAGAAAGGTGGACCTCGAAAACAGAGCTTTAACAAAGAATGGACGGACTCGTATTTGTTCATTCTACCTGCTGGCGCTATAAAACCACTCTGTCTCATATGCTCAGATACCGTGGCCATTATTCAAAGCGCCAATGTGAAACGCCACTACGAGACCAAACATACCCACTCCAATCCGAACTGAGGGCACAGAAAATAAACGATTTAAGAGCCCAATATGAACGTTCCACCAGAATATTAACAAATTCATTCACTGCCCAACGACGTGCTTATGAATGTTCCCTGAAAGTTGCTTGGATTTTGGGTCAACATAAAAAGCCATTCACTGACGGAGAGGTTGTCGAGGAGTGCATGAGTGCAGTAGTTGGAACTTTACTTGAGGGGAAACAAAAAGAAGAGTTATGTGAAAAAATCAAGCAAATACCTGTCAGCAGCCTCAGACACAAGGCTCATCTTTATAAAATCAAGCACTTTCTTTTAAGATACGTTTTTCAAAAGTTCTTTTTTGTGTATTTTATTTTTAGATGGAGCCCTTATTTTACTTGAAAAGAGAGAAGAACATTTATTTATGTATTTCTATGTATTATTTATAATCCATCCAGTTAAATTTGAAAACTGAGAATAATAATTGTTAAAATATAATTGATGTGTACTTTCTTTATTTGATTTGACAGTTGTTGATTACACAGAGACGTTACTACTACTAGACTTCTTGAATATATATATATATATATATATATATATATATTAGGGGTGTAACGGTTCACAAAATCCACGGTTCGGTTCGGTACGGTGCAGTGGAGCCACGGTTCGGTACGTTTTCGGTACCTTTCGGTACGTTTTCAATACAGTAGAAAACTATAAATGCCAGAGAAACGTACTTGATTTTAAAATATATTTATTCATTAAAACTAACATCATAAAGTTATTCTTTGAACAATGATGGAACTATACCTGAGTGACCCATCTTCTGGGGTGTCTTCTTAGCAGCGTGTAAAATAAAAACAGTTTCTTATAAAAACTAAAATGTAGCATTGTTTGCTGTAGTTATAAACAAATAAAAGAAACAATCCTGTTTTATATGGAACTATGTGTGTGTGTGTGTGTGTGTGTTTCTACTCAATGTTTAAGTTTTTTTTCAGAAAGATGAGAATGTCTATATATATAATGTATATATACACTATATTTATCCCTTTATGGGGGACATTTTTCTCTGCATTTGACCCATCCCTGTATATAGGGAGCAGTGGGCTGCCAATGACAGGCGCCCGGGGAGCTAGGGGTACAGTGTCTTGCTCAGAGACACTTCGACACATGACACGGCCCAGTCAAGGATTGAACCTTCGACCTTGCGGTTACCAGACAACCCTCTTAACCCAGGGACCCACGGTCGCCCCCTTAAAAAAAAAAAAAAAAAAAACTATGAACGGTTCGTTCGGTTCGTCATGCGTACCGAACCGTGAGCCTCGTACCGAACGGTTCAATACGAATACGCGTATCGTTACACCCCTAATATATATATATATATATATATATATATATATATATATATATATGGCACTAAGTGGCGCAAGTTAGATATTATTGTAATGTTCCGGACCTTTGCCCGAGGAGATTTTCTCAATCTGGACCTTTTGGAATTTTAATTGAAGACCCCTGCCTTAAAGTAATGAATGAATGCGGGGAGAACACTCCCAGATTTCGTTCTCATTACCTGGATGAATTGCCTCCGGTGTCATTTTCCAACATGGACGTTTTGAGCCTACTTGGGAGAATGGAGGAGCTGTACACTGAGGTCCGCTCAATAAAGCAGTCTGTAGTGGCCATTTGTCCAATATTCAAAATAAAACAAACAATAATCAAAGGCCACTGATGCACCGTGGTTTGTACTTTACGCAGGCAGAAAAGAGTTGAATGTCCATACAGGATTCAGATTTTTCTTATTTATTTTGAAAACTAAACAAAAACAAGCAAACAAACAAAAAGAACAAAGAGAACTCCTGTTACTGTCTCTCTAACTCTGTCTCTCCTGCGCTGGTAAAAAACTATAGGCCCACCCCGGTGCATGCTGGTCCTACCTACCTACTCCTATATATAACCACAGGTGCCCACAGTGTTACCCAAAGAACTAACAAACGAACAAACCCAAAACTAAGACTTAAACAACAAAAAATAATATACCTAAACAAATGACTATTAAAGAGAAAAAGCAATCTTAATATGCAAACAAACAATCTAAGCTAAATAAGCAAACATCTAGAATAATTAAACAATACTACATATGAATCAATTTAACAAATCACGCTTTGGTATGTGAACAGATGGAGTGAAGATGTCTCTGTTCAGAGCATATTGTACACCACTCTACTGTACACTTGTGGTCAAACTACAAAAGAAAAAGCTTACAGAGACTTCCAGTAGCTTATAATGACGCCATGAGCATATTACTAAAGAGACCAGGATGGAGTAGTGCCAGTGAAATGTTCGTGGCTGCAGGAGTCAATACTTTATACAAACAATACAAACAGTTTTAGGAAATCTTATGTATGTGACATGTGGGCGGATTTGAACATGAACATTTTTTTGCATCACTGGACAACTCACGGCACGTCCTTCCACAAGATGATAGTTACAAAAAAAAGCTGCACAAAATAATGTTGTTTTTTACTTGTGTCAAATTGGACAAATTATTGCTTAAATTATAGGTCTATCTCCGTGGTTTTTGGGCTATCCAAGCACCCGTACCGTAGCACCACGAACAGACGAGCATTACATTTCAAGCGCCGACCGGCTCGACCGAGGCTCCGCGGATGACGGCTCACTTGACCGCAGTGAAAAACTGAATAGTGGATTGATTTGCTACATGCTACATGGGCCTACTGTTATTACAAATATACATTATGCAATCAAATGTCAACGATACGATGATCAGTTCTATTTCATCCTTACTGACTGCCAGAGGCAGTGTTTAACACCGGATATCTTCTGTCTCGCGCATGCGCAGGTCAAATATTTATATCAACAAAGTCACCTGTGACCTCGGATGACCCCCGTCGTCTATAAGTTCCGGTGTCATTCTGAGATCAGTCCTTTTTCATCTTCTCGCTACGCAGGTTGACTACCATGGTAGTAGAAACTTAAACGAAAAAAAATAAAAATACTTTGTCTACGATCAGACATATTAGAGTTTGTCGCAGGTAGCCTTGTGACCACCGGTCGGAGTTGCGGATCTTCGCCCTCCAAAGGCTGCGACAAGCTGTCCCTCTTAGGAGGGAACGGCGTGTTTCGCAGTGCTGATCGAGCCCCGGACTCAGTCTGACAGGGGCCACCAAAATCGAGAAGATAGCAATCTGTGAGATCGACTAACATTGTTTGTCTATAACCATTGTTAGTTTTTTTCACGGTTTGCAGAGCGCTTCCGCTCTAGCTAATCGAGTGGCGTGCTAACGTGAGCGTAGAGTTACACTGTCGGGCCGCCCTTCACAGTAAGTGGAGTGTTTCCACTCAAGCTAACTTGGTGTGATGCTAGCTAGACTAGATCGACGTTGACATTGTGCTCGTTGACTCCTTACACGGCTATCAGTTAGCAGAGCGTCCTCGCTCTGGCGAACTAGACTACGCTAATACTCGGATTGTGTCCATTGTATTTCTGTAAACATTACGGCTATCACGGTTAGCAGAGCGTCCTCGCTCCGGCTAACTAGACTAAACTGACAATCGGATTGTGCCCATTGGATTTTTTTTTAAACATTACGGCTGTTACGTGTCTTGTGTTGTGCTCTCCCTCTGATTACCCTCAGTGTCCGCTCGGGTGCCGCCCAGTTCCTGGATGCCAGCTGCCAGGTGATTGAACGCGGCTGCGTTTGATCCTAACTAGGCCGTGGTTAAAAGGAGGGGAGCGCCACACGGACGGCCGTTGGGCGCAGCTTTGTCGTGGAGCGGCGTGAAGCTGAACAGCACTATTGGCTCCTGTACTCGGTTCCCGAATAAATGTGCTTCGTTATACCATCCTCAGTTGTTCAGTCTCTCTTTCCCCGGAACATTTACACCGTTACTCCCCGCATCCCCTAGATGCCAAAAAGGGGAACGTAACAGTTGGGGGCTCGTCCGGGATATGAAAGAGCTGATTGGGTGATTGTTAGCGTCTGTTAGATTGTCTCTGTTAACGCAAGATTCCACAGCTTCCTCAGACTAGACAGGTGAGTGTCCAGCTGGGCTTAACGGTCTTTCCTTCGGGCACTCTTTTATTATTTTGCCTTTTTTATTTTCGGAGTAATCCTGGGTGGGGATCAGTCCCTGTCGGAGGTAGGCGATTCAGGGTTTCGGCCGCTGATGTTTGCCTTTCAAGTCGCCTCGAGCCCGGCACGCTCCAGAAGATAGGTAGGAAAAGGTTTGGGTATGCAGGATCTGAGGAAGTTTGTTTGTGCTGGAAAAAAAAAAAAAAAAAAAAAAAAAAACACTGTGCTGGTTGTGAGTGGCATCCGGTATTACATTTAACAGTTATCACGTTGGTCACTTGTGAGGGTACTTGTGTGTACATGTCCGCTGTTTGTAGCTTGTGAGCTAACTCAGCTGCGTGATTAACGGTAACGTTAGCGGTGAGCTAGGGCTGCTGTGTGTGTGTGTGTGTGTGGGTGTGTCCTCTCTTTGCTGTGTTTAGATGGCAGAGTATGATATGGAGGAGTTTGTGGCGAATCCGTCTTTCACTCAGTTCGAGAGGTGTAAGAAGAGTGAGTTGCAGGAGATAGCCTCATATTATAGTGTTCCTGTTTCGAGTACCCTTTCGAAAGGAGAACTCAAGGCAGTGCTGGGTAGTACTTTGTGTGATAGGGGTGTTCTCAGGCTTCCGGAAACGTTAGAGGCCGCGGCAGGTGCAGCGATATCTTCGGGTGACGTTGATGCTCCGGAGTGGGAGGCGGCCGTGCAGCCTTTCACTCCGGCTGCGCAGAGTGGTAGGGCGGAAGCGAAGCCGCGCACATTGCCACAGTTTGATCCGTTACTTTCGGAATCAACTCCTGGTTCGGGGGTTCAGGCTCGTTTAAAAA
Source organism: Leptoclinus maculatus (assembly GCA_032191485.1). Taxonomy (NCBI): domain Eukaryota; kingdom Metazoa; phylum Chordata; class Actinopteri; order Perciformes; family Stichaeidae; genus Leptoclinus; species Leptoclinus maculatus. The sequence continues at coordinate 38,547,401 of JAVDOI010000002.1, read as the reverse complement.
TGCGCCTCGCTCGGCTCCAGTTGGAGAAGGAAGAGCGGGAGCGAGAGTTTGAGCTCCGGAAGGAGTTAGCATTCCGTAAGTTGGAGGCAGATACGGCAGTTAGAATGCGTGAGTTAGAGCTGCAGTCTGTTTCTGCTCGCACCTCTGCAGATATACGGGTAACATCAGGGCCTACTGCTGCATTTGATGTCAGTAAGAATATTTCTTTGGTCCCTATATTTCGTGAGTCTGAGGTGGAGTCCTACTTTGGTGCGTTTGAGCGCATCGCTGCTGCGTTACATTGGCCAGAAGATGTGTGGGCCATACTGCTGCAGTGTAAGCTGGTGGGAAAAGCTCAGGAAGCTTGCTCGTCCCTGTCGGTGGAAGATGGTCTGGTCTACGAGAGGGTCAAAGGTGCCATTCTGCGAGCCTATGAGTTAGTGCCAGAGGCTTATAGACAGCGGTTTCGGAACCTTGAGAAGTCTTACAACCAGTCTTTCACTGACTTTGCACGGGATAAAAAAATGCTGTTTGACCGATGGTGTAAGGCCAGTAAGGCTGACGACCTCGCCTCGGTGTGTGAGCTCCTGATGTTGGAGGAATTTAAAAATTGTGTTCCTGAACGTACGGTAGTTTACTTAAATGAGCAGAAAGTGAGCACCCGCAGCAGGCTGCTACACTGGCCGACGAATTTGCTCTTACGCATAGGCATGTGTTTTCGAGACGAGATGCTCAGCAGGGTGAATATTCTCAGGAACATCGTGGCGCATATGGGTCACACAGACAAGTTTCTCGGCCAGGTCCTACAGGTGAGAAGCAGTGTTTTTTCTGTAATGAGCCTGGTCACTTGGTCGTGGACTGTGCAGCCTGGAGACGGAAGCAACAGGGGGCAGCTTCCAGACAGCAGCCCAAGGGAGTGGGGTTAGTGAAAACGGTGACTCCCAGTGGCCAGGTTTCTGTTCCAGGAGGGCCTGATAAGTGCTTTAAACCTTTTATCTTAGAAGGATTGGTGTCGCTCACAGGAGAGGCCGAGGACCAGCGCCCAGTGACGGTACTTCGCGACACTGGTGGTTCGCAGTCCTTCATTCTTGCCAGTGCTCTGCCGTTTAGTGACGAGTCTGCCTGTAATGCGAGCACGGTGGTGAGAGGAATAGAAATGGGTTTCGTTCCAGCAGCTCTCCACCGGGTCTATGTGAAGACCAAATTGATAAGTGGTTTCTTCCCAGTGGCAGTCCGCTCGTGTTTCCCTGTGGATGGTGTGGAGTTCATCATGGGGAACGATATAGCTGGGTGTAAGGTTTTTCCTGTGCCTGAAGTGGTGGATGTTCCCATTCCTACCGTGGCGTGTGACGACCTGGCGCAGAGTTATCCAGAAGTGTTTAAGGTTAGCGTTCTGACGAGAGCCCAGGCCCGGAAGCAGGAGGTGGACTTATCTGATTCACTGTTTGCAACTGTTTTGTCCGAGGATAAGCCTCCCCCTGTTAGTTGGTTGGTGAACAAACCCTCACAAGACCCTAAAGGGGTAGCAAATCCCAACACTGAGCCGGCGGTAGCATTGCTGCTGACCCGGGAGGCACTCATCAGCGCCCAAGGAAGTGACCCAGCCTTGGCAAGGTGTTTTGCCGCGGTGGGGGAGGGCACCAGTGGGGGCAGAACGAAGCAGTCTTTTCTGCTAGAGAATGGTGTGTTAATGCGGAGGTGGATCGCACAGGCAGGCAAGGCATTAGGTGAGGACTGGGACACCGTTTACCAAATAGTCATCCCCGTTGGTTGTCGGCAGCTAGTGCTGGCAGTGGCGCATGAGCATCTCTGGTCTGGTCATCTAGGGGTCACTAAGACCTATGACAGGATCCTGAGGCATTTCTTCTGGCCAGGAATGAAAGCGGATGTGATAACTTTCTGTAAGACTTGTAGCACTTGCCAGGTTGTGGGAAAACCAAATCAGGTAGTGCCACCAGCACCTTTGCGTCCTGTCCCGGCTGTTGGTGAACCATTTGAGCATGTCATTGTTGACTGTGTGGGTCCATTGCCTAGAACCAAGTCTGGTAACCAGTTCTTGCTAACAGTGATGTGTGTTGCCACTCGTTTCCCTGAGGCCATGCCCTTGCGTAAGATCACGGCGCCAGTGATAACTAAGGCACTGACGAAGTTCTTTACCACCTTTGGACTACCAAAGGTGGTGCAGACTGATCAAGGAACAAATTTTCTATCCAAGACCTTTAGAGAGACATTGCAGTCGTTAGGTGTTTCCCACTCTGTGTCTAGCGCTTACCATCCAGAATCACAGGGTGCGCTTGAACGATGGCACCAGACTCTGAAGTCCATGCTACGAAAATACTGTTACGACACCGAGAAGGATTGGGATGAGGGTGTGCCTTATGTGCTCTTTGCCGTGAGGGATGCGAAACAGGAATCCCTCGGGTTCAGTCCTGCTGAACTTGTGTTTGGTCACGAAGTGCGCGGGCCGTTAAAACTGTTGAAGGAGAAGTTGATGTGTGGGTCTAAGCCCAAGACTGATGTGGTACGGTTTGTTTCCGTGTGTAGGGAGCGTTTACAGCGTGCGACCGGGCCGGCAAGGGAAGCCCTTTCTTCCTCCCAGGACAACATGAAGGAGAGGTTTGATAGGACGGCTGTTGAGCGACAGTTTAAGCCTGGTGATAAAGTGCTAGTGCTGTTACCAGTGGCTGGTTCTGCCCTCTCTGCCCGTTTCTCAGGTCCATATGTGGTAGAAAGGAAAGTGTCAGACACCAACTATATGATTCGCACACCTGAGCGCAGACGGAAGACAAGGTTGTGCCATGTGAACATGCTCAAACGTTATTTGTACAGAGAAGTTGCCCTGGGGAAGCGGGAAAAAGTGGTGGGGAGTGCTGCCCCCGAGCTGGTTTCTTCTTCCATGATTTGTGTGGAAGCCATGGCTGACGACGGTCTGGCAGTGCCCTCTGATGGTCAGCAGTGTGGCAGGCTGGCCAACTCTGAGTTTCTGTCCAGTATAAAGGTGCATTTGTCGTACCTGACTGAAAGTCAGCAAGGGGAGGTGCTTGAGCTGTTCCGCTCCTTCCCTAATCTGTTTGGGGATGTGCCGACATGTACGGGTGTGTTGCGGCATGACATTGATGTGGGTGGGGCAACCCCAATCAAGCAGCATGCGTATCGTTGTCCGGTGGTGAAGAGGGAGAAGATGAAGAAGGAGGTGAGCTATCTGTTAGAAAATGGGTTGGCAAAACCGAGCCATAGCCCATGGAGCTCTCCGTGTTTGTTGGCTCCTAAATCTGACGGTACCCCGCGTTTCTGCACAGATTTCCGCAAAGTTAATGCCGTGACGGTGCCGGACTCATTCCCGTTGCCTCGCATGGAGGACTGTATTGACAGCATTGGTCCGGCTGTGTTCATCACCAAGCTAGACCTGCTTAAAGGATACTGGCAAGTTCCTTTAACGTCTAGAGCCTCTGACATCTCAGCGTTCGTAACACCAGACCATTTCTTGCAGTATACCTGTATGGCATTTGGCATGAGGAATGCACCTGCTACTTTCCAGCGTCTGATGCAACTGGTTTTAGGGGATGTGCACCATTGCAATGTGTACCTTGATGATGGGGTTGTGTACTCGGATAACTGGCGAAGCCACATAGAAAGCCTGGGAGTGGTGTTCCAGCGGCTTGCTGAAGCATCATTGACCTTGAATCTGGCAAAATGTGAGTTTGGTAAGGCGATGGTTACCTACCTGGGGAAACAGGTGGGCCATGGGCAAGTTCGCCCAGTGGAGGTGAAAGTTGAGGCAATAGTGTCATATCCAGCCCCAACCAACCGGCGCGACCTTCGCCGTTTTTTGGGTATGGCTGGATACTATCGGTGTTTCTGTAAAAATTTCTCTGTGATCGTGACTCCTCTAACTGACCTGTGTAGCCCGGCTGTTCCATTCGTGTGGACCAGGGAATGCAACCATGCGTTTGAGGCGGCTAAGTCTCTCCTCTGCAGTGCTCCGGTGTTGGCGGCTCCAGACTTCTCACGTCCCTTCAAACTGGAAGTCGATGCTAGCGCTTCTGGATCTGGTTCTGTGCTATTGCAGGAAGGGGGGGGGATGTATGCCATCCTGTGTGTTACTTCTCGGCGAAGTTCAAGCATTCCCAGCTGAACTACTCCACCATCGAGAAGGAGACGCTGGCCATGCTTCTAGCCCTTCAACATTTTGAGGTATATGTGGGCTCTAGTTCCACGCCGGTGACGGTATATACAGATCACAACCCTCTGGTCTTCCTGGCCCAAATGTGTAACCACAACCAGAGGTTGATGCGTTGGGCCCTGATGGTCCAAGGTTATAACCTCACCATAAGGCACAAGAAGGGGGCAGACAATGTGGTGGCTGATGCTCTGTCCCGTGGGTGAGAACGGTTTTGCTCTGTGTAATACGGGTCTGGTGTGTGATGGGGGGGGTGATTGTGAGCAAACAGATGTTTGGTTTTATGGGAGGGGGTGTTACGTGTCTTGTGTTGTGCTCTCCCTCTGATTACCCTCAGTGTCCGCTCGGGTGCCGCCCAGTTCCTGGATGCCAGCTGCCAGGTGATTGAACGCGGCTGCGTTTGATCCTAACTAGGCCGTGGTTAAAAGGAGGGGAGCGCCACACGGACGGCCGTTGGGCGCAGCTTTGTCGTGGAGCGCCGTGAAGCTGAACAGCACTATTGGCTCCTGTACTCGGTTCCCGAATAAATGTGCTTCGTTATACCATCCTCAGTTGTTCAGTCTCTCTTTCCCCGGAACATTTACACCGTTACTCCCCGCATCCCCTAGATGCCAAAAAGGGGAACGTTACAACGGCTATCACAGTTAGCAGAGTGCCCTCGCTCAGACTAACTGGTGGGACACCAAGAGTTACAGCAACTGTCTAAGTGAAGAGAGTGTCCTCGCTCTTCCCTCACTGTAAGGACTGTGTTCTTTTTTTGTTGCCGGTTTCCACAGTAGCGGGGTGTCCAGCGGGCTGTCTTCTAGAGTGGATCTGCTGACCGCTGAGCTAGCTCAAATGAAGTCGCTTCTCCTGACCCTCCACCCTAGTGCAGGGGGGGTTGAAGCACCAGATCCACCCGCGGCTGAGCTTGGCTCAGAAGAGGACGTTCTCTCACTGGCAGCGTCAGCCAATCTCTTTACTGAGTACAGTGAAGGGCGGACCTCCCAGGCTTCTGGGCCTGGCTCCCGTCCCTCAGCTCAGGGCTCTTCGGAAGGGGCAGTCGATAGCTCCATGGGGTTTGTCGTTCGCATGGCGCTGGCACGGCAGCCGGAACCCCCTCCTGCGAGTGCCTTCTTCAGGCGCGTTTCCGCCCCCACCACCTTTGCTGTTCCTCCCTCCAAAGAATATCTGAGGGAGCTGCATACATGCTGGAGAGACACCGGGACTCTGTCCCGTCTTACATCGGACGGACGAACCCTGGCGACCATGCAGGACGCGGCAAAGTTTGGCCTCGCCCGTATGCCGGCCGTTGAGCCGACTATTGCGTCCCTCATAGTTTCCCCTGAGGAGACCCTGAGGCCCGATGCCAGGTGCCCTCAACCCCAATGTCGGGTCACGGATGACATGTTATCCAGGGCTTATGACACAGCAGCATGCATGGGTCGTATTGGCAACTCCCTCTCCCACCTCATGCTTGCCCTCTCAGCCTCTCTGCAGCAGGCTACTTCCGATGCTTCCGCCACCAGCCTCAGTGACGCCTCACTGGAGTATTTTGCACTCATGTCGAGAGAACTTGGACGGCTGATGTCCACCCTGGTCCAGACTCGCCGCCAGGTTTGGTTTGCGCCGTCACTCCTGTCTGAGGCATGTAGGAGGACCCTCCGTACTATCCCAGTGGAACCTGGTGAGCTGTTCGGGTCAGCTGCTGTACAGGCGCTTCAGCGGACTGTTGAAGCTAGCCAGACCAGGCAGCAGTTCTCTGGTCTTCGCAGGGACATGCCTGCACCCTGCAGACCTAGGGCTCCCACTTCGCCCCCCATGAGGCCGTTTTCAGCCCCCAGCTCACCCCAGTAGCCGCCACAGGCCTCAGCGTCCCGCTGAGAGGCCGGCCCGCTACCCATACAACTGTGCTTACGTCCCCCCCAGACAACCTCCGGACTTGGGGACTACCAGTCGCCCCCCCAGAGCCTCAAGAGGCAGGGGGCTCAGGAGATGATGTCTCCTGGCTGGCCGTTGGATATTTCTCCCAGCAGCACATCAGCTACTGGGCAGCTCATACTTTGGACCCTTGGGTGGTGTCCACCCTAACCGAGGGGTACAAGCTTCAATTCCGACGCCGGCCCCCAACCTCCAGCCGGGTCAAAATGACCAGCATCACCGATCCGGCAAAATCCCTAGCCCTGAACCAGGAGTTAGCCGCGCTCCTGGTCAAGGGTGCAATCGAGAGGGTGGAGCTTATGTGGCAACCCGGGGGGTTCTACTCAACTTACTTCCTTGTAAAAAAGAAAGGCGGCGGACTGCGCCCAATCCTAGACCTGAGGGGACTCAACAAGTTCCTGAAGGTGTTACCGTTTCACATGCTGAGCACAGCAGACATCCTTCGGGCTGTTACCAGGGGAGAGTGGTTCACGTCTGTCGACCTGAAGGATGCCTATTTCCATCTTCCCATTGTGCCTCACCACAGGCAGTTTCTTCGCTTCGCCTTTCAAGGCGGTCACTTCCAGTTCAGGGTGCTCCCATTCAGACTTTCCCTCTCCCCACGGGTGTTCACGAGGTGCATTGCTGCTGCCCTTTCTCCCCTGCAATCACAGGGCATGAAAATACTGCCGTACTTGGACGATTGGCTGATCTGTGCGCCATCCCAGCTTCAGGCGGGACACAGGACACTGCTCGCCTTCTTTCTCACGTGGCCCGGTGGGGCCTCAGGGTGAACAGGGAGAAGAGCTCCCTGAGCCCTTCTCAGAGCATAACCTTCATTGGTCTGGCTCTGGACACAGTCACCATGAGTGCCTGTAGGTCACCCCAGCGTGTGGACAACATCCTCCACAGCCTCTCTCCCTTCCGAGGGGGCAGGCGGTTGCCCTACATTATTTTTCTCCGCCTATTAGGCAAACTGACAGCTGCCTCAGCTGTCGTTCCCTTAGGGCTGCTGTCACTGCTCCCCCTGCAGAGATGGCTGAACAGCCTTCACTTGGATGCCAAGCAGCACAGACACAGGGCAATAGCAGTATCAGAACAGTGCCTACTCGCTCTATCCCCATGGAGGGAGAGAGCATACCTGGCAAACAGTGTCCCCATGGGTTCGGTCCCATTCCGCCGGGAGGTGGTCACGACAGATGCCTGCCTCTCAGGATGGGGTGCAGTGTGGCAGAACAGGACTGCTCAGGGGCAGTGGTCTGCTCAAGACCGCACAAAGCATGTTAATGTTCTAGAGCTACGGGCTGTGCACCTAGCACTCTGCCATACTTGAGGGGAAAGCATGTGCTTGTCCGGTCGGACAACACCTCTGCAGTTTTTCACATAAACCATCAAGGGGGCACCAGATCCGCAGAGTTGCTACGGGTATCCCGTGCCCTTCTGACTTGGGCTGCCCCTCGCCTTACCAGCCTTTGGGCAATGTACCTACCAGGAGAACGGAACCAGGTTGCAGATTTCCTGTCCCGTCACAAGCCTCCACCGGGGGAGTGGCGGCTTCATCCAGAGGTAGTACAGAACATTTGGGGTCTCTTTGGCAGGGCAGAGGTGGATCTCTTTGCCTCGGAGATGTCGACCCACTGTCCCCACAGTGGACAGATTCTCCCTGACGGAGAGAACCAGTCCTCTGGGTCAGGATGCCCTGGCTCACACGTGGCCAGAAGGGCTTCTTTATGCCTTTCCACCATTCCTTCTGATCTTGCCAATGCCAGGGTCACAGACTTTTGCTAGTGGCCCCCTTATGGCCAGCCAGGATTTGGTTCTCCCTACTGCACAGACTCTGCTGCAGGACACCCTGGCACCTCCCCGACAGGAGGGACCTCCTGTTGCAACTAGGAGGTCAGATTTGGCATCCCGATCCCAGTCGCTATAACTATGGGTCTGGCCGCTGGAGGGCCCAACCAGCTGCTGACTGGCTGCACAGAAACAGTCAGAAGAACTATCCTTAATGCAGTCTCTCCTAGATAAGGGCCGGTCTCCCTCTACCCTGAGGGTATACGTGGCTGCTCTTTCATGGCACCATGCTAAAGTTGACAATGACACAGTAGGGAGCCACAAACTGGTGTCCCTCTTCCTAAGAGGGGCTCTGCGATTACGTCCCCCGAACGCCCTGAAGGCCCCTACATGGGACCTACATTTGGTGTTGGACACCCTATGCCTGCCTCTTTTTGAACCCCTGGCACAGGCAGAGCCGAGATGGCTGGCAACCCAAAACGTTTTTTCTCCTTGCCATCACTTCAGCTAAACGTGTAGGCGAGCTGCATGCCCTGTCGGTGAGTGAATCATGTCTGAGGTGGAACTCAGATGGCTCGGGTGTTACTCTGTGGCCTAATGCAGCATTTCTCCCAAAGGTGTTGACACGCTCACATATCAACGAGCCCATCCAGCTTGCGCAGTTTGACCCCCCATCGGGAGAGGAGAGGTCAAGGCTACTGTGCCCAGTGCGGGCCCTCAGAGCTTATGTGGCATTTTGTCGGAAGTCACATTTTTGTTCCATTATTTAAAATTGAAATGTTTTTTTGTAACCAAGATTGTTGAGTTTTCTTCCAAAAAACAACAAAAACACGGGCCCTACAATTTAGCAGAATTTCATCCATCAATGTTTTATTTGAAGAAAATAATTATGAATTAAGAGGTTGCCATGACAGCTCAGCCTGTGTACCAATGTACACAGGCTGAGACTGAATCCTACTGTCAAACTACTCTTTATTCTTTTGTGAGCCTGTATAATATCTGACGATGGTGAGTAAACCGTTTTTATATTATAGCTATGTAGTGGATTATGGTTAGCATGTGGTAGTGTGAGGAATTAGAGTTAGAAGTGTTTTTTAGTATGATTTATAGCACCCCTAGTGGTGGATAATGAAATGTAGGAAGCATGTGGAATGCCACATTATGCTTGTAAAAACTGTCAAAGTATGTGAAATGTCACCAGAGTACTTATCAAGTGTATACTATGTTTACAGTATGTTTACTATAGAAGTGTTGAGCCATAAGAGACAATTATTGAATGTATTAATCTATAAGGAATAGTCGATAGGGACAGACAGGGATTTTAAGACAGGCATTACAGCGAACACCAGGATCAGAGCAGAGGGCCTAACAGAGGGATGCGCGCGCAGAAGGAGCAACAGACCAAAGCCAATAGGTCACAAGGAAGGAGGTCAGCTGACTGAGGCCAGGAGGAGTCAGCTAGACTTAAGCCAATTGTATTTGAGACAGACATTTTACAGACTATGAAAGGAGATTCAAAGGAATCATTCTTCCACTTCATCACATTCCATCCTGCAGGTAACAAGCTTCCTGATTGGAGCGTGTGTGAACTCTTTTCCGCGGATCATATTTCTATCGATAGTGTACATAGTGTGATTCACTTTGCAATTGCTTTAACTTCTGTAAAATTAAATACCATTGATCATAATTTGAACCGGCTGAGTGTTTGTCACGGCCGGGAGACGTGTGGCTCTCCCACAGTATCGACGGGTCCTTGAACCTCAACAGTAGCTTCAGCCAGATGCCAGCTTCTTATAGGTTAGGTAAAGTTGGAAAGATATTGAAAGATTCGGACTTCCCGGTTCAATAAATCGTTAACGAAACGTTGCTAAAATACAAACGATACCTCCCTATTTATTGAACCGGGAAGTCCGAATCTTTGAATATCTTTCTAACTTTACCTAAGTCTTCTTATAGAGGCTAGGTCAGCTAACGTTAACTGAAAGGGATGTTAATCGTGCATAGCGTTAGCTAGCTAGCTAAATGTTGATGTGTTTTCTCTCCAGCCACCCAAAACTAAAAAGAAAAAGGCCGTGAAGGTGAAGTCGAAGGATGAGAAGATCAAGGATCAGGTCAGAGATGTTTCACTCTTTGTTTCATTGCAGCCATTTGCTAAAATCAAAAAAGTTCATTTTATTTCTCATTAATGTACACGCAGCACCCCATCTTGACAGAAAAAAACAAATGTAGAAATTTCTGCAAATTTATTAAAAAAGAAAAACTGAAATATCACATGGTCATAAGTATTCAGACCCTTTGCTCAGTATTGAGTAGAAGCACCCTTTTGAGCTAGTACAGCCATGAGTCTTCTTGGGAATGATGCAACAAGTTTTTCACACCTGGATTTGGGAATCCTCTGCCATTCTTCCTTGCAGATCCTCTCCAGTTCCGTCAGGTTGGTTGGTGGACAGCCATTTTCAGGTCTCTCCAGAGATGCTCAATTGGGTTTAGGTCAGGGCTCTGGCTGGGTCAGTCAAGAATGGTCACAGAGTTGTTCCGAAGCCACTCCTTTGTTATTTTAGCTGTGTGCTTAGGGTCATTGTCTTGTTGGAAGGTGAACCTTCGGCCCAGTCTGAGTTCCAGAGCACTCTGGAAGATGTTTTCTTCCAGGATATCTCTGTACTTGGCCACATTCATCTTTCCTTCAATTGCAACCAGTCGTCCTGTCCCTGCAGCTGAAAAACACCCCCATAGCATGATGCTGCCACCACCATGTTTCACTGTTGGGATTGTATTGGGCAGGTGATGAGCAGTGCCTGGTTTTCTCCACACATACCGCTTAGAATTAACGCCAAAAAGTTCAATCTTGGTCTCATCAGACCAGAGAATCTTATTTCTCATAGTCTGGGAGTCCTTCATGTGTTTTTTGGCAAACTCTATGCAGGCTTTCATATGTCTTGCAGTTAGGAGAGGCTTCCATCGGGCCACTCTGCCATAAAGCCCCGACTGGTGGAGGGCTGCAGTGATAGTTGACTTTGTGGAACTTTCTCCCATCTCCCTACTGCATCTCTGGAGCTCAGCCACAGTGATCTTTGGGTTCTTCTTTACCTCTCTCACCAAGGCTCTTCTCCCACGATTGCTCAGTTTGGCTGGACGGCCAGGTCTAGGAAGAGTTCTTCCCAAACTTCTTCCATTTAAGGATTATGGAGGCCACTGTGCTTTTAGGAACCTTGAGTGCTGCAGAAATTCTTTTGTAACCTTGGCCAGATCTGTGCCTTGCCACAATTCTGTCTCTGAGCTCCTTGGGCAGTTCCTTCGACCTCATGATTCTCATTTGCTCTGACATGCACTGTGAGCTGTAAGGTCTTATATAGACAGGTGTGTGCCTTTCCTAATTAAGTCCAATCCGTTTAATTAAACACAACTGGACTCCAATGAAGGAGTAGAACCATCTCAAGGAGGATCAGAAGAAATGGACAGCATGTGAGTTAAATATGAGTGTCACAGCAAAGGGTCTGAATACTTATGACCATGTGATATTTCAGTTTTTCTTTTTTAATAAATTTGCAAAAATGTCTACATTTCTGTTTTTTTCTGTCAAGATGGGGTGCTGCGTGTACATTAATGAGAAATAAAATGAACTTTTTTGATTTTATCAAATGGCTGCAATGAAACAAAGAGTGAACAATTTAAAGGGGTCTGAATACTTTCCGTACCCACTGTATATATATATCAGTGGCGGGCCGTCAGGGCCTGCAAGGCCTTCTCTGCTGGCCTAAACAGAATCACAAAAAAATCTGATTTTATCCAATCAGATTTCACCTCTGTGTCTCTCAGTAGAACAGAGGCCCGAGGCCTTCAGCCTCAAAAGTGCTTCTATGTGCCGTTTAAAATGAATGGGGACGTGTTCAACCAATCAGATCTTTAGTTTGACATGTTGGGCATATTCTTGAGCAGTGGCGGCTGGTCCATAGAGGGCGCTAGGGCGCCGCCCCCCCTAGAGCTACAAAAAATAAAAATAAAAATAAAAATATAAATAAAAATAAACTATACAAATTGTCAATATTTGTGTTTTTGAAACATGGAATCACCCAGTAATATGTGTAAAATATGATATCTGCGGTAAATATATGCTTTTCCTGCTTGTCCTCTCTGCCTGTCTGCTCTTCCTCTCTGTGTGTGCACGTCTCAGCTGGCTGGGGCGCTGGAAAAACTGCCCCAAAGAGGCGGGTCTATAAAGCAGTTTAGCCAATGTTGAGTAAAGATATAAATGAGTGACATACAATTCAGCCAATCAGCGTCCTCAAATAGATTCAGCTTGGGGCAGTTTTTTTCCTGCCCCAAGCTGCGCGTTCTCGTCAGGAGAAGTCTCTACAGGAGAGCGCCAGCGCGAGCACTACTCCTCCAAGACCCGTTTGAGAGGAGAACTGAGAGGAGAAACTACTGAAAGAGCTGATCCCAGATCAGCCTGACCTCACAATCAGACAGCAGACTAGCAGGAAAGAGAAGCAGTACATGAAGCTTCTCTACTAGCTGTACACCAGACAGGTTTGACTAGCTGGATGACGTCATGATAATAACTTATTTATCTTTTTAAAACAACGGGGACAGAATATGACATATATATTATTATATTATACAGAATATTATATGATATATATATTATTATATTATACAGAATATTATATTATATATATATATATATTATTATATTATACAGAATATTATTATATGTTATATATATTATATTATACTGAACTCCCTGTGAGGGTGACTAAAATAAGATGTCCTGACGTGTTTGTGAAAGTGTTATTTACTGCTTTTTTTCGTGTTGGAATAAATGTTAAATATTTAACTGCAAAGTAGTAATGCGCGTTTGATACCTTAATTTGTTTGCATTAAATCATTCTGGGATGTTTGCTGAAATTGATTGGATGTGGCACAGCCCTACCAAGAACATTTTCCACCAGCCGCCACTGTTCTTGAGTGTTAGCAGCCGCTACCCCCAGACCAGCCGGCCTACTCCACCGTCATCGTTACACGTCCAGGTGCTGCTTTGCTGCGAAGTCCAGGGTGTGCTGTGATTGGTCAGTGGGCGAGCACGTGACTAAAGTGAAACGAAATTTAACTTGCCAGCAGAGCTTCGTTGGAGTAGTACGAGTTCAAATTGAAAGATATGGAAGAAATTATAACATTTGTAGGGTTTTGCTTGGTGTAGTTTATTTATTTTTTGACCTAGCTTTGTTTTTGAACACTCAACGACTGAAAACTATCGTGAAACGAAACTTAACAGCAGAGGCTTGCAGCTCAGCCAATCAAATATGGCCAGCCTGACAAGTTTCCTTACTCTTCCACACACCATGACACAGGGGGCTGAGACGAGGAAAGAGATTGCAGAGCAGTACGTTCAACGTTTGGGTTGTCTAAGTAAAATCATAAGACGGTCTCCTAAAGAGACAGATCAGCTGCGGCTTGTTGTTAAGAGATGATGGTGGGTTCTACAGCCAGACCAGCTGAGAACCACTGTCCTACATGAGCACAGAAAACATTATATTTTCCTGAATTTAAGCTTCTGCATTTTCCAAATGCTCTAGCGTTATTCAAACGTATTGTAAGCCTCGTACCGAACGGTTTAATACGAGTAGTACATAGTTACAGCATTAGAAACGAACAATAGCTGTGGCGCCATCATGTGGTTATAAGGTGGTATTTCAGCTGCATGACAGCAGTGAAGGCCTGGGTATAAAATGCACGGCCCGCCACTGATGTATATGTATATGTATATGTATATGTATATATATATGTATATGTGTGTATATATATATTACCTTCAGTAAAAGTGACTTTATTGTAAAAAATGTATTGGCTGTAGTTTCATAATAAATACATATTCTGATATTCATGCTCTGAGGTGTAGGGCTGATATCATTTCAATCTCCAGGGTGGTTTTGTTCTGCACTTCGTCTCTGATGGGATGAGTCCATTAATTGATCAATTTCATCACTTTTTGCTGTATTCAATATTTTTGTTACGACCATCATCATCAAATGTATGAGTCAACATGGCCGTGTTTTGTTCTGCCTCGAGTAGAGGTATCTGAAAAACTAAACTTCTTCTAGAAATATTCATAATTTTAAACATTACCCTAAAACTCTAATCTAGCATCTAAGGGAAACATTAACCTGCCCACTAGAATCTGAAATAAAGTTTTGTGGTGAATCAGTTTGATGAAACGTGTCATGCTGCACGCCACCAGTCAGGTAAGACGTTATTAACACCAGTGGCCACTAGAGGGCACATTCCACTCAAGTAGCCCAAATAATGACTGTGATTCCAGATCAACCCTCATCCTCAACTCCCTGTTTGTTAAAACACCTTTCATAAGGAAGCAGACCGAGCTGTCAACAGTAGCCTGCAGCATTTAACAAGCACACATTCTAATCTTTTTAAATATATAAATAAGACACTAAATATCTGTACTAAATAGTCAACCTTATTTGGGTTTTCCCTTTTCATTAACCTCATTATATAGTTACAGCTGTAGGGTCAGTAGGACGCATGCAGTGAAAAAACAAGATGTGAAGTTAATGAACAAGGAGGTACATTTATCCTGGAGGTATTTTACAGGTTCCTATTCTACTGTATTCTACTACTGTACCTTTCATATTAGAACAGGTAGTTGGTAGTTAAGGCGAGACTCTACAGCCAAAAACCTTGTTTCTTTATGCACTGGTCAAATTTGATTTGATTTTGTCTTTCTTCAGACTACTTGTAAGAAAACATCCAACATACTCATTCAGGTGTTTATTTTACTAATTTGTCAATTTGTGTCTGTAGGTTTCTCCTAAATTCACCAAAAGTTACCATTAGATAATGCCTCATTTGCTTTTTTAAACATTACTTTTCAGAAAACTTGTAACACAAAAAATTATTGTCTTAATGTAAGTCATCAACTGGGGAAGTTTCATGGTGATATGTGTTCGTTTTTTAAAAATCCTATTCACCTGTAGTGTCTTCAAAGTGTGTGTAATTGAACTAAACATCTCTTTAAAGGACGTTTTCTCTAAATGAGTGTTTTCTCCACTTCAGTAGCTCTTACATACACCAAACCTTTTCATTCCTCTCTATATTCTGAAGGTTTCTACAGAGGAGTTTGTTCACATATCATTCAGAGACTCATTTATACAACATATTAATAAAAACATGGAGAAACATGCTGTCTTATGGCTGTTGACAGTGTTTTCTAAATTATGAAGTTCTACAAAGAGATATCCAAAACTCCCTCAGTAACAACCTTTGACTCTAAGATTTCAACAAAATTAAACAAGAATTTTCGGATGCAAATTAGCACGTATTTGATACGATCATGCCTCATTTGCGTATATTTAAACACACGTTTTTTTTTATTAGCAAGTAATCCACTGGGGAAGTTTTGTTATCTATTAGTTACATGTTTACCCCATTCTCCTGGGTGTACCTACAGCACAAACTTGTATGGCCTCATTCCTTAACTTACCATCTCTTGTACCATCATGTACTGTACTAGTAAACCGTCAATACAAAGAAAGACTAGATTAGTAGGCTATCCAAATCCAACCATTTGCATGGATTGTAGTAGTTAACTAGAAAATTCCGCAGGAAATTTTGACAGTGTGGCTTCTACTGCCCGAAGATGTTGCAATATATAGCTACACATGCCGATGTTACCGGTAGTGTCGTTCATGTTCGATCGAGATAGCGCTTCTCTCTTTTCTGCATTTTAGATTCATACTCTTGGATTGAATCTTGTATTCGTGATGGACAGTCCATAAATGGCTCGCGTCATTTCTGTACTGGACATATACATCTTTGTTTGAGAAGCCTTTGGAATTGATGGGAGCTAACACTCCCATCAATTCTGTATTCGAGATAAATACATTTGTTTGAGCATGTTTGTTTTGTCTGACGCTCCCATCATTTCTGTACGAACCTCATTCTGAGCTTCATGTTAAGATACAGTTACTCTATGGGGCTTTTATTTTGAAAGGGTGGGACTGGGTGGGGGAGAGAGGGGAGAGGAGACATATTCATAATGTTTGACACACAAACACAGAGGTTATTAACATTTGAACCCTAGGCCTTTTTTTAGGCTTCTGCTCGAAAATACTATACCCATACTCAAAGGGGCCTTACTCTCTAACTACAAGGTCTATTTGAATAATTTCAATTTATTAAAAACACTCAAGGGGGTGAGCTTTGGTGAGAGGTGTAAATATTGTGTATATGTTACTGGTTAATACCAAATGAAGATGGAACACAGCTCCACTTTGAAAATGTCAGGTTCGCATGGTGAAAAAGCACTATTATTGATAGTACTATATTAAATGAGGCTCAGTAAAGCCTAGAAACCACTTAGCATCATAGCAAACAATGGCAGTAGTCATCCAAAAAAGAATTGGAGTGAATAGAGTGAAGTAGGCCAGAGCAAGAGACATAAACGTACGAGAGGTCACGAAAGGTCGTCATTTGAGAAACAGACTCTCCAGCTGTTCCATTGTACTTTTATAACTTAAATAACGATATATTTAACTTCCTTTATCCTTGTACATGCACAATCTATCACATACTGCTGTATGTTTGGAATCATTTTTGAGAGCTAGAACCCTCTCCAAAGCCTCATGAAAACTGTGCTAGCTATCAAAATGTCCATTTGGCTCAATAACGTCCAGCGTTTTGTCTACGTTTTAAACTTTGAATCATTTTTCTACATTAAAGTATGGCTAGTCAATATGGGTCCAAAGTTCAGTGTTTTTTTTGCTCTCTTCACGCCGAAACCCCATTCAAGTGAATGGAGAAATTTTGCTCCGTTTTTGGGGATTTTCGGGAAAACCGCTAGACGAATTTCTCCGAAAAATACTTAGCACACTATTCCCGATCAGGCCGCACGTTTTCATGTATTTTTTGCGCAGGTGTTGGCAACGCTGTGTGAGGAGAAGTGCGACAAACTTTCTGGATAAATAAAATCATGATTAAGCCCGATGGATTATATACAGTGTGCTTTGGCACAGGCAGTTTTACTGCCTTTGTGCTACAAAGCCACACTGAATCATAACCACCTGCTCTGCTTTATCCCACACTTCCACCACTATATACTCTTGACTGTCTCCCTTTTCCAGTACCCTATATGGAATATCTTGTTTGATGAATGTAGCACACCCTCCTCCTGCCCCATGATCTCTGTTTTTCCTTATCACTGAATATGTATTACAAAATCTAAAGTAGGTTTCAAACAAGCCTCTAGTACACACATTACATCTGGTTTTACATCCATTTCTTTAATGAAATGATTGAATTCCCGGCCATTGGCCAGTAGGCTTCTATTATTAGTATTACCATTATGAGTGTTAACAAACACATGGTGCTTCCTGGCTTGACTGATTAGTGAGGTTCTCCCTCACTTCTTCCCATATCAGTCCCACTAATCCTAAGTGGTTCACTGCTGCTTTGACAATCAGTTGGATTTTATAATTTTTTGACTTTACTTCTTCTGTGCAGTTAATCACTCCTGCAATGAATGTCATTTTTAGTCTTTGAGCATTCACTAATTTTCCTCCTTTGAAATTCCTCTTTAGTTCCTCCATACCAACACTCACTGGCACCCCTGTGATAACTCCTTTACATCCACCATTTTGTGCTCCCACCCTCCCTGTGCTCTTGCATAATCATAATAAATAATAAATAGAACATGTGTGTCAGCAAAGATGCCATCTAAAAGGACTATGCTCATCATGTCTTGAAGAATATTATTATTATGTTATGGACTTTCTGTGACTTTTTTTATGACATGCTATGTGATATTTTTTGATCGCACACTATACGTTCACATTTTTAAAATACTTTCATGGCATAATTTACTATGACTTCTATATGCAGAGAGAGTCCTAAACAAATTTCTGAGAAACTACCATATCAGCAGAGCATTAACTTAGTGCACAGCAGAGTATAGGGCAGGTATTAAGACTTTATTACCGTAATATTACAATTCTTTGTCAAAATACTATGACTCCTCAGAGAATACAGATATGTGGGAAATGTTTTAAATGTGCAGAACGTTTTGAACATGAGCAGAAATATTGCTGAAACACAAACTATTAAAGTCCAGGAGTTTATAAATGATGTCACAGCTCTGCCACTACTACTCTGTCCTTTCCACCTCTCACTCACCTAATCAGTTCATTCAGCGCACCTGGCTGCCACTCTCACCTCATCAAGCTCACTACTCTCACCTGCTCACCCTGCTTCTGCCACTATTTAAGCCCCAGCCTTACACACACTCACTGCCAGATCGTTCTCCGCTTCCATGCAAGACTTTCCCGCGCACCCCTTTGGACTGATTCCCTGTTACCGACCCTGCCTGTTTTGGACTACCCCGCCTTGCCTCTGCCCCGGTAATTCACCCAGCCTTCCGTTCCTGACCACGAGATCCTGCCATCTGTTCTCTGTGATTCTGCTTCCTGTGAGAAATAAAACTCTAGTTAAAATTACCTCTGGTGTCCGTCGTACTGCGCCTGGGTCCTACATTACCCGTTACAAATGAATTAAAATGAATCACTGCATCATTGAGGTGAATAGGAGCCACATGAACATTTAAAGAGATTACTTCGCCACAACAAAACACACAAAAAGACAGAGTAAATCATGCCTAGATGTGTGTTGACTCAGCAGAGATAACATTAATTTGAATTAATAATACAATTATGATTACATAGTAATTCATTTGAAAGCTTAACGACTGCAGTCTGAGAAACAGCAACACCAGCTCTCAGCAAGTGACTCTGCTTGTCTGGAGAGGTCTCAGACAGATAACCAACTACAAGCCGAAAGCACCCAACTCCATGAATGACTTGCACCTGGCAAACAACCTGAACGAGTTTTACTGTTGTTTTGAAAGACGATGGGACAGTCCGGGCCCATGCCCATGACCCCATCCACTAGCTCCAGAGCACCAGGTCCCCCTACCACATCTCGGCAGGGGCCCATGCCTCACAACCATCCATTCCGGAGCTGGTTCCACTCAAGGCTGCGTTCTTTCCCCTCTGCTCTTCTCCCTGTACACCAACAGCTGCACATCCAGTCACCAGTCTGTCAACATCCTGACGGATCTACCACCCTGTAGTACTCCCTGGTCACCACTGTGGAGTCCTGAATGGAGCTGAAGATCACCAAACCTAGCTTAGCGGGGAAACAACAGCCCGAACGGATTCAATTGTCCGGACAATAACCCCGCGCATTATGGGATGCTTCGTAATTAACGGATAATGCATATAGTCCAAATCAATGTAATTAACACAATGACAAGAACAAACTCACAATAACCAGTCACATATATTTATATGACAACAAAGCAACAAATCAACCCAGCAACACTGCAGCGCTAGAGCATGAGCCATTCATATTATTCATAAAAACGACACAATAGACAAATTAACACAGTAGAAACGCTACTGCAGATGTAAAAACGCAAAAGCAGTTAACTTATCACAGCTGCCTTCACTTAAAGACAAAGTCCATCCTCCTTTCTTTGTTAACAAAGAGTTTAAAACCGCAGTTGTTCAGAACATCGGTGCGGGTCAGTTCCAGCCAGAGTCCTCCTGCGAACGAGTTTGTTGAGTTGTAAATCAACAAAAGTTTTCAAAAGCACGTAGCTTGTGCATGTGTGTAGCTGCCTTGGGTAGCATAGCGTAGCTCCAAACAGCTCCAAACACCAAGAGCTCAGTTGCAAATTAAACACATTCTTAGCCATAAAATGTGCACCGCTTCTCCGCCGCTGTCAGCCAGAAATACCATTCATACAAATCCTTTTCCATGCTGGGTTAGGGCTGCTAGCTGTGGGATTGACCGACCCTTTGATACGATGTCCAGTTTTTCTGGAAATGTCCTTCAGAAATCCGTTTCTCCTCCTTCAGCCAGAGTGTTAAAAAAACACAGCTAGGTAAAAAAAAAAAAGAATCTGCACCAAGCAAAACGCTAAAAATGTCATAACTTCTCTTACATATGTTTCAACATTAACTCTTACTAAACACTAAGATCTGCTAGCTAGCTTTCTGTTTGACAAAAGTCACGCTGGCCCACTGACCAATCACAGCGCGCGTTAATGCAGACGTACTTAGGAGGCTACCTGAGTACCACTGGCACATCAAAGAATACGCCCAACATGTCAAACTAAAGATCTGATTGGTTGAAGACTATGACAATCAAAGAAAATTTCCCCATTTACTTAAACTGCAAAGGCTCTCTAGCGGGCATCGGGCCTCTCTCCTTACATAGAGACATAGGGGCTGAATCTGATGGATAAAAGCTCTCCTTAAAACAAGCTGTGCTGGAAGCAGCGCTGCAGGCTGGAAGCAACAGAGGAAGACAGGAGCTGTGCAATGAGAAGATAAGCTAATGGGAAAAATAATACATGTAGTGTATTTGTGAAAAATTATAAAATTATAAAATAGCTATAACTTTGTGATTCTGTTTAGGCCAGCAGAGAAGGCTTAGCTGGCCCTGACGGCCCACCACTGATATAATATTCACTATAATATAATAATATATATATCATAGAATAACATTCACTATAATATAAAACACACACACACACATATATATATATCATTATTTATTTATAACTATATATCCATTTCTCAGACAGGTGCTTCATGTCCCTCACTCCCCTAACTATCCGTGCTGGATCTAACCCCGTTGTTTTAAAAAGCTAAATAAGTTATTAGCATGACTGCATCCAGCTAGCCAAACCTTTCTGGTGTACAGCTAGTAGAGAAGCTTCGCATGTACTGCTTCCTTTTCCTGCTAGTCTGCTGTCTGATTGTGAGGTCAGGTTGATCTGGGATCAGCTCTTTCAGCTGCAGTTTCTCCTCCAAGTTTTTCTCTCAAACGGGTCTTGGAGGAGTAGTGCTCACGCAATTTGTATAATTTATTATTATTATTTTTTATTATTTGTGGCTCAACGTCAACTTTGTCCAGGAGATTACAAAAAGCATCTTAACAATATTACCCAACCTTTGTTAAAACGGACCAACAAAAAAAGGCAGCAGAAACAAGGGACAGTTCAGATGTTTAGAAGTGTGGTTGTATGAGGTACTTCTCCACAGTCAGTGAATTACTCCAGTAGATGGAGTTTGAAGAAACAGACAGGAGTACCAGAATTGGGAGCAAAGCAATGTACTGCTGTGGGCGTATTTTAGACACCTAAAAGAATCAATATCAGTTTTAGTGTAACACCCAAAATATCCCTTTAAGTGTAAAAATGAAAGACATTTATTTATAAGAAAATGATTTACAGAAAAACATACTATTGCAGAGATGAAAGCAAAAAAGGTGTCAGGTTCTCCAAACCCAAAAGAGCACAAACCCACCTGACCCACAATAAGTAAAAGTACAAAAGTATTGGCATGACAAAAAAGTATCCTGATTATACTGAATGGCCCATTTCAAATACATATTTATGGTAGGCCTGTATCATTGGATACTAATAATTGACACAGTAATGTGTTCATCCCTTTAATACTGCAGGTACTCAAGTACAATAATTAAGTTAATGTACTTAGTTAAATTCCACCACTGCTAAGGAAGATCACAAAATTGTTCACAAGAGCACAAAGTTCTTCATAGATCTAGCCTCTGGATTTTGGTCTCAAAATGCACCAGATTGATGCATTTAACTTTAAAATGTACATTTTCTTCCAGGTGAGCGTGTCCCCGGACACCTCTAGAAAACCAACAGTAACTAGAAAATAAAAACTCAATTAGTCTACTGGATCAAACTAAAGACACTACTAAGCTCCCTGCCAACGTGAGGAGGCGTCACCTTAAACAAAGCATGGATCTCTCAGAGCAATCAAGGTTTATTGTGTCACTAATCGCAAGCGGGGGCTGATTGTGTGTGAGGACAGAGTTTTGAGGGAAACAATTCAAAAATCGGAACGTGGAATCAATAAGCAACGCTCTCATATTAAAACACCATGCTTTTGAATAAAGACAGGAAAGAAAGCACCAGAGTTGTTCCCCTGCGTTATGTGGTGTGTCAGATTTACCTTTTGTATACAAACAGAACCACTAAAGCCGGTTGTCTCTTGTATGAGTCATCATGTGTGACTTCAGAGATGACTTCTTCCGACATCTTTTATCACAGACTGAGCAATTGAAAGGTTTCTCTCCTGTGTGGATTCTCATGTGTGTCTTCAGATCTCTACTCTTGCCAAATGTTTTCTCACACTCAGAGCATCTGAAAAGTTTCTCACCAGCACTACATCTTGAATCACTTACAAGGACTTTATCAGGTTTCACAGAGTTTAAACCTGACTGAGGTTCTCTGGTCTCCTTCCAATCATCACCGTCAGAAGAGCCTCCAGTCTTCTCATCAGCATCTGGTCCTTGATGTCTATCTGGATCTGAGCTCATGTTTGGTTCTGGTCCTCCACAGTCCTCTCCATCAGCTTCTGTTTTCATCTGTTCAGTTTGTCTTTGATGAAGCTGTGAGGACTGAGATTCCTCTTCATCTTCTTCACTCTTCACAGGAGTGAATGAGAACTTGATACCAGCCTCCTCCAGCCCTTGAAGCTGCTCTCCCTCCTGACTGGTCCGGAGTTCCTCCTGTTCCTCTTTAATGTGTGGGGGCTCTGGGTCCTCCTGGTCCAGACTGGAGCTCCACTCCTGCTGCTCAGGGGGAACCTCTTCTTTAACCACCAACAGCTGCTGGACGTCTATAGGAAAACAGTAAACACACACAGAGACGTTACAAAGACATTTTTGTATTGAGCAAATATTCTCCTGTAGATACACTTTTTTCCTTGCCATCATTCCCGCTTACACTCCCTGTGCACAGTTACCAAACAGTAGGGGTGCAACGGATCACAAACCTCACGGTTCGGATCGTACCGCATTTTTTGAGTCACGGATCGGATCAGCAAAGAAAAGTGGGGGTGGACAAATATAACTGTCTTCCATTCATTAATTAAAATAACTTCAATAACACTGAAAGCAAATAACTTTGGCCTAGAGTCTTGAAAACATGAAATATTTATTTTCAAAAAGATGAGAATATCTACATTGTGTGGGGCAAGGGTAGCGCCAGATTTGTGTCTGTGTGACTCTCACAGAGGGGCGCGTCTGCAGCACCGGACTTTAAATCTCCACTCCGCCGTGATGAGCTGTCAGTCTTTTCCTTTTCATAGAGGCCTGGAACGATCTTCCAGTGGAGGGCCGTGCATTTTATACCTGGGCCGTCCGTGCTGTCCTGCAGCTGAAACACCACCTAATAACCTCATGATGGCGCCACAGCTATAGTTATTTGTTTCTAGGGGTTTAACAATACACGTATTAGTATTAAACCGTTCGGTACGAGGCTTACGAACCGAACAATATGTTTGAATAATACTAGTGCATTTGGAAAATGCAGAAGCTTAAATTGGGGAAAATGTGTTTTCGGTGGACTGCGCTCACGTAGGAGACAACGGACTGTGTGACCTCTGAACCCGGAACAAAAGAAACCACAACAAAAAACAGCTGAGGCCCCGCACTTCTTGGAGGCAAGGCTAAACTAGCTTAATAAACAATAACTCCGCGCATGATGGTATGCTTCGTAATTAACGGACAATGCTGCACTGAGCTGCACGTAATGCCAACGTACTTGTAGGCCAGCTAGCAGGCTCTGGCACGTCAAAGAATACGCCCAACATGTCAAACTAAAGATCTGATTGGTTGAACACTATGACAATCAACAATATCGTCCCCATTCACTTAAACTGCAAAGAGATTCACTTGTGAGTCTGCAGGCCTCGGGCCTCTCTTCTTACCTAGAGACACAGGGGTGAAATCTGATTGGATAAAAGCTCTACTTAAAACAAGCTGCACTGGAAGCAGAGCAACTGAGAAAGACAGTAGCTGTGCAATGAGAAAATAAGATAATGGGAACATATTTTTATAAATTATAATACATGTACTGTATTTAAGACACATTATAAAATAGCTATAACTTTGTGATTCTGTTCAGGCCAGCAGAGAAGGCCTTGCTGGCCCACCACTGCGACCTTCATACTGGGTGCCTGAGGGGATTTCGTAGCGTGGCTCGAGCACTTTAACCAGATTTTGAAATCCTTTGTTTTCCACAACTGAGTATGGCCTCATGTCTGCAGCAATAAAGACCCCAATATATGTAATAATAACTTTAGCCCGGTCTAATTCTGCCACAAACGGTTTGTTAAATGCCGCAGTGATAATTTGTTGTTGTGCCTTGGCCCCCGTCGCTGACAGACCAGGGTGGAGGCGCTTCATATGCGTGGACATGCCAATGTATTGCCGTTGTCGTGTGTCTTTCTCGTTGAACAATGCCTACATACCGTAACGGTTTTGTCCACCACCCTCATCCCGTCATTATTAGTAACAGGGAAGCCAAACATGCGACTTAAATGACGCAGGTTCACGTAAACACACTACTGCTTTATATCTTTTCACTGCAACTCTGCATAGATATTTAGAGACTTATTACCTGAAAAAGTATGAGCGGCAGTAAAACTTTATTTCACACTGTGATGATTAAACTGTAAAAAGAAAAACAAATGCAACTAATCCGCGGTTCACGTGTTCCGAACCGTGAGGGGTGATCCGTACGGATCACTGTTACACCACGACCAAACAGACATGCAGACACCAGCAGCAATGAGGTCATCAATAGTCACATGGCAAATAAACTTCATCTAGAGACACACACAC
The DNA here is from genome assembly GCA_032191485.1 of Leptoclinus maculatus. NCBI lineage: Eukaryota > Metazoa > Chordata > Actinopteri > Perciformes > Stichaeidae > Leptoclinus > Leptoclinus maculatus. The sequence continues at coordinate 38,522,818 of JAVDOI010000002.1, read as the reverse complement.
ACGATTGTTTGTTGCTTTTAGGTAGTATGCTTGTAATTAATTGATAGATGTTTGTTGATTTATATTATTGATTTATGATCAGTATTGTTAAGTAAATAAACTTATATTTTAGGGAGCCGTTTTCTGTGATGATTTTGTGTATATGTGTTGTGATAATAGCTGGATGTTATCAATGGAACCAGGTAATATACTTTTTTAATCTAATCTTAAGTGCCCATGAACATATGAACCATTTTAGAATTCAACAAGCTGCCAAATCCACGTGGTGTTATCAAAGAGAACAAACTTGTACTTTATGTTGAAATATTTTCTGTCATCTAGAAGCTGAGCGAACAGATCAGAAGAAGAAGGAAAAGATTCATTGCAACCGAGTCTCACTCCAAACTACATTAAAAGTTAGCAGCCGGAGCAAAAAACAGTGTTTGAGAACTGAGAGAAGAAACAAAGTGAACCAACCTGCTCTTTGTATCCGGACTTCAGGGTTGAAAACAGCGTCCAGTAGTTTCCGTTGTCGCTCGTTCTCTTTTAAAGCAGAACGTTCCTCCTCGTACTCTGCTATCGTTCTTTCAAACAGACCAAATATATCTTCAGCAGCCACAGTTAGTCGCTGGTTGACTAAAGATCTCAGCATTTGGACTTTAGACATTTTCACTAAACCACAGAAACTTTTCCTCCAGACAAACTTCGCTGTGTTGTAAGGTTACGTTCGGGTCCGTCTACTTCCTGCTAGCATGCTAACTTAATTAGCTCCGTAGGACACCAGGAGACAATCCGGACGTTTTAAATGAAGCGAAACAACACAGAGTCCACTCGGTTCAAAGCATTTAGACTTTAGACATTTCCACACAACGACAGAAACGGTGTTCTCCGTCAAAAACACCGTTTACTCTCATTAAATTCTGACTAGCGCTGTGTTGATGACTTCCGTCCCCGTCGGTCTGTTTCCAGCTAACATGCTAAGCTAACTTCAATAGCTTTGTAGGCTACCGGGAGATGAGTCGGAGGAAAACATCCAGAAAAAAGCTAAAAGTCCATTCAGACATACAGAGACTCTGGTGGATCAGTACTGATGGAGCTAACTGATACTTTATCAACACAGCAAAGAGACTCCTTCTTCTTCTTCTTGTTTGAGGTTTATTGGCGGTTGGCAAACAATGAATTGGTGCATTACCGCCACCAACTGGTATGGAGTGTGGATCAGGATGTTTAGTACAGTTTAATATAACAAATGTAAAAGAAAATAAATAAGAAACATAACAAAAAACAACTGGCTCATATTTTCTTAATAATATTAGTTAGTCTAAGATATTGAAATAACACTTTTTGAGTTATTTTGCAGAATATCAAACCGTACCTCCATCTTGTTGAGGTTTCCAAGCAGCTGCCCTCTTTCTTGCTCATATTTCTGACATTGCACAATAACGTGTTCTACTGTTTCCTCTTGCCCACAATAGTTGCATTTGCCCGTTTCATGTTTTCCTATTTTGAGAAGCATACTGTTAATGCCAGTGTGTCCAAATCTAAGTCTTGATATCACTGTTTCCTCTCTCCTGTTCCTTCTGTTAAGGCTAGAATATTCTGATGGAGCTGCAAGGCCGCAGTGCTGGTCTGGTTATTTGTTTACTACTTACTGCGCATGTGCACCCAATAAATTGCTGAATCAGGTTTCAAAAGTAAAACTTGTATTTTAATATCAAATGCAAATTGAATTAACTATCAATAGTAAATGCTCTCGAGAACAGAGACCACACACTCTCACCCTAAGCAATCATGTGAGGTCTCGTGAGGTCTCGTGAGGTCTGCTCTCTGTTCCCTCGAACAAAGCAGATACAATACTGCAGAAAAGACAGGGGGGTCAGATCGTCATAAAAACTGCAGGTGAGCCAATCAGTGTTTTACTTATACATTGATCATTTTGGCTAATGTCTTGAGCCAATCAATGTCTGGCTTATTTACAACCACATGGCTGTAAGTCAACTCCTTCTCTCTCCTGCTTCGTCCTTCTGGAGCCATCATAGCTGGAGACATCCTTTGTAGTCATCACCCTGGCATTGTCTTCTCCGCATTCCTGCTGCTTTTATGGTCTCACTGTCTCCCTGTCTCCTACGCTTCTACTTCATGCCTCATGAAGATGTTCCTAAATCACTAAAATATTCCCTAAATCTGACCCTATCTGACCTTTAATACTTCTTCTCTTACAGTGTTTAATACTTCAGTGTTTAATACTTTTATGGCTTATACATATGGCTTAATACATTCAATGTGTCAATATACTGTAATATATAATATCCTCTATCTGTTAACCTCCTGTAAACATAATACATTTCATAGATAAATATATTGCAACTCTTTAACCCATGGTAACATTCTTATTATTTTGACCATAAGAGGTGCTAATAATCATACTAAACTAATTCTAATACTAAAATCCTACTACTACTATTTTCAATACTGAAATCCTTCACAAATCCCCCCTAACACACTCTTCAGAGTGTGTTAATCAACCTACAGAAAAACAATCCCTCACTAACGGACCTTTATGGACCGAGGGTGAGTTTCCTTTATCAAACATTAAACAATCTTTCAAGTTCAACGTCATCATCTACTCCTAACTGATTTCCCTGCATGCTTGTCCTAAGAAGTGCAGCATCAACCAGCTTCAGTAGAGTTCCTCGGATGCAAGGGACGCAACAGCCTCCACAAAGGACCACAACTGCAACGGCAACACAAAGAGAGATTAAGATTGTCACAATTGCACTTTGCCATTTGCCAAACATACCCTCCAACCAGCTGGTGAATTTATCATCAACACCAGAGTTCTCTGCTAACTCGACGCTGAGAGCTGTCAATCCGGCCAACGCTCTGGTCACCGATCCATCTGGAGCTGTATTGTTTGGAATGAAAGTACAACAGACAGGTCCAAACATCCTACAAACTCCACCTTGCTCCGCCAAAATCATATCTAATGCCATCCTGTTCTGCAAGGTCATTATACTAGTCTGCGCTAGCTGTGCATGAAGTCCTGTTATGGCGTCCCTGGTGTAGTTTACAAAACGCTGCTGGTTATAGTAAATGTAATTAATCCAATCCACATTTTTATTGATTGTCGACCACCAAAAAAATGTTGATTCGAAACCGGCTCCTACTTGATTTCTAGCTTTAAATTCATTAGGCACCCCCCTTGGTACCCCTATGGCATCAATATACACTCGGTCATCAAATGAGCCAATCGGGGCCTTGGCCTCTCTCTTGGATCTCCTGTTAGCATGTGTGCGTGGGGAAACCAGGTCTTGATAAGTCGCTTCATTTACTGGCAAAATATAAAACGGCAATATAAGCTGTACCAGCGCGCATGTTCCTGTCCAATTACTAGGCAATATTGGATGCAAGGTTTTTCCTCCACACCACCACCATAGGTCAGCTCTGGACTGTGTCTGTTTCAACACACTCTTCAAATGATAGTCACTAGCATTGTGAGTACTGCTACAATTTGTTCCAGTAATATTGCCCATGTTGGGTCCATTAGTAACATTAGATACTATACAATCGTATGGGCCTTCTGCCTTCTTAAACTGAGGTGGGTCGCTGTATGCCACAGGTGGGTAATCCCAATGTCGCTCTTGGCAGGTGTGAAGAAGGGGCAAAGTTCTATTTGTAAACAAAGCTAAAATACAACGAAAATCAGGGCTGAGGGGTCGAAATCTTGATGGTACAGGGGTTGCTGTTGGTCTAGATGTTGAACACACAATACAGTTTGTATCCCTCACTCTTGAGGACGAATATTGTACCCATTTCAGCCACATATTGGTGTCAGTGAACCCACCCTCTGTATCCCATACATCACCCCACGGGGTGTCAGTCAATTGTCGATCCTCAGCTTCTTTTACAACCTGTTTGATAGTCTTAGCGGGTTTTACAACAATCCTAAGAAGTCCTTGTGGGGCAGGCTCATCTGCAGTTGCCTGTCCCTGTAATACATAAAGTCCACTGTCAGTCAATTTTGGATCTTTCAAGGTTAGCGTCAAGGGGTTGCAATGCTTTTATCATCCTTAATCTATCTTTAAAGCCTGGGTTGGGATCACTTTCCAAACCTTCGCTGACCGTGTTCAGAGATGCCCATAGTTGTTCTGGCATTCGCTTCAGCAAGTCTTCCGCTGCTGGGTGGTCAGACAACTCACGACCGTGGTGTCTTTCCAGCTCTTGCTTTTCCAATATGCAATTCTCTCTGCTGCAATGTGCTATTTTCCAGATTGTCTTGTCTGGACTATGATGAAGCAGCGGGGAGGCTGTAGGACTCCAGCTTGTTATTTCCTGGGCTCTTTTCATCATTGGTCCTAATGAACAGGCTTCTTGACCCGCTGCTATTGCTAGCGTAACATGGGGTTCACTTTCATGGTTTAGCTCATACCATTGTGCTTGGGTTTCAGTGAATTCACAATGTGCTGCTACTCCTTCTGGGCCCACAAAGATGTCAGTGACTCTGATCATTTCTTGAACTCCTTCTCTTTCTTGTTCCCATGCATCAGTATATTCTTCATCAGATGTTCTTAGGTAGTTATAGGTGCAATGGAATGGGTCGATTGGAGGACCATACGCTCCTTTGCTGTTGATCCATACCTTCCAATCTTGATATGTTTTGTTGATGCTAGGCTGCTCCCTCTCTCCTGGTAGCAGCCTGGCCCAAAACACTTCAGTCTTTTCTTCTGGTTCTTCAGAATTCGTCATAAAGAGAATTCTTCCTCCACTTGTTTGCCATGGGCTTAGTGGCTGGCCTTTGAATGTTATTCTAAGTCTGTCAGCCGAACATTGAATTTCAGCTCCGACTCTGGTCATTAGATCTCTTCCCATCAGGTTGACTGGACATTTGGGTGAGTATAGGAACTGATGGAGCAAGCTTTGTCTTCCTAACGTTGTTTCCAATGGTGTTGTGTATCTCTGCACCTCTGTTTTTCCCGAATATCCAACCGTTCTCATAGTTTTCTCTGAGAGTGGGGGTGTTTTCCCATTTAGGTTTCTTAAGCATGAGGCTGCGGCACCAGAGTCGACCATCATTTCCACGTCAACTCCAGCCACGCTACAGGTCACCATTGGTTCTGTCTGAGCCCTGTAAACCACACATGCTTCTGGATCTTCTGGGCTTCCTCAGTACTCACCTTGTTGGTAAGCATCGTCCCACTGTCTTGATGTTGACATGGGCATCTGTTGCTGTCGAGGTCCCATGATCGGAGGTGCAGGTGGTCCTGGTGGATCTGATCTTGGGTACTGCTGTTGTTGAGGTGGGAATGGAGCCCATCGTGGTGGCCCCCTGTACTGCATCCCTCCTCCCATTTGTCTTGGGCATTCTCGGGCCCAATGTCCCCATCTTCCACAATAGTAACATTCATCGTTCCTGTTTGAGTTTTCTCCATTTCCTGGTCGGCCATATCCACCTGCTTGGTAACCTCTGCCTCTTCCATATCCTCTTCCTCTGCCTCTGCCTCCGTTCTGTGGTGGAGGTTGGTAGTATACCACTGGGGGGGCCAGAGCTTCTGGACATGGAGCAGGGGGTACAACTTGGTTTTGGGGCTGTTGAGGGGCCTGAGCCTCGGCTACTGACATCTGTTTCTTGGCATGTTGTGTCTTAGTTATTTCCCTGTCAGCCGCTGCTATTTGGATTTTCAGCAGCCTCTGCGTCAGCTTCTTCAGATCTTCTTCTCCGTTTGTTTCATCAGTTTGGTGTTTTTGATTGTAGTGGGTGAGATGTTCTCTCCACATGGCATCTTCCATGCTGCTCAACCCTACTACTCCTTCCAGCGCTGTCTGTACTGATTGGGGCAAGCCTTTCTGTACAGTATGTCTCCATACAACAGTAGTAGCTTCACTGCTGTCATGTCTCCCCCCTGTGGCCACATGCCACTCTACTTCTGCTCTCTTCAGATACTGATGAATTTCCTCTTCCGGTTTTATCTTCAATCCAGTGAGGGAATTCATGTTAGGTTTTGTGGGCCAAATGCTCCGCATTGACGCCCAGAAGGCTCCTCTGAAGCCGTCGAATGGGGTCTGGTCCGTTCTGGCGGATGTTCCCGTTCTTGTTTCCAGGGCGTTTAGTTGAACTGTTCCCTCTGTTCGGATTATTGTAGCACGTATGTCCCCCAATGCCAATTTGTCTGCTGCCGTGAGCTTTTCAAAGAGACGGATCCAGGGTGTGGCTCCTCCTCCTAGTGGTGGCAGTGTCTTCTCCAGTATGTCCATGTCTCGATGTCCCCATGGCACAAACTCAGCTGGTCCGTTAGATTTCACCAGTAGGGAGTATTGTTGGGTTTGGGGTAATGGTGGCACCTCACCTCTTACAGGATATATATGTTCTCTATAGCGGTCTGGTTCCTTCCTGTTCCTTGTGGACCATCTGAGAGGTGGACTACCTCCAGTTGCACCCATCATCTCTTCATCATCAGTGCTATTTGGATAATCATCATCACAAGTTGTTCCATGTCTCCAGGGTTTAAGGGTCAATGTTCCTTTTGCCTCAAACTTCTCACTCTCATCCTTCGATACTTTCTTTGTCTTTTCTTTTTCACTTTCTCTTTGTCTTTCTTCCTTCTTTCTGTACCCTTCTTCTTTCTCCATCTCTCGTCTGAGTCTTTCAAACTGTTCTCCATCCTTTCCCACTACTTGCTTCATCTCCGATTCTGTCATTGTTTGTCCGTCATCTAGTTCTCGTGTGGTAGTCAGTCTGTGCAACTCTCCATCACTAGTCCACTGGAAGCTTTTTACTTTCTTTTCTTCTTTTCTCTTTTTATTCTCTCTCTGGCGTTCCAATTGTTTTATTTCATCCTGGTAGTTCCTTATAGTCCTCAAGTTCAGGTCTATCGTGTCTTCTTCCGAGGTGTCTGGAAGTCTGAAGTCTTCTGGCCTGAGTACCTCCTCTTCTTCCATCGTCATGTCTAATGTTCCTCCTTTTACTTTGTACATGACTGCTTGAACTGAGGATTGTTCTGCGAAGGGATTGGTTATTATGTGCTTATAAGGTGGCGAAGGTGGGGGAAGATCAGATTGCCCGTGTGCTGCTGCTGGCAATACCGGGTATACTGATGTGTACACAGAGTTGGCATGTTCGGTAGTGGTGGCGGTCTTGTGGGGCTTGAAGTCTGTCACTTCTGGTTTCAGGACCTCAGGCAGTCCTTTATCAGCTTCAGGTGTGGCTGGGTCAACGGCCTTCCAGTAGGTGAGCAGTCGTTGGGTGTCTGCGCACCTCTTCTGTTCTTTTTCAAGGGCTTTCTTCTTACCTCGTTTGCTCATGCGACTGGCTCCTTCATAATCTGCAGTGGCATCGTTTCTAGCCTTCACAGCCGCACTACACACTTTGCGTCTGTGTTCTTCATCGGGGGCCGTCTCTGTTGGAAAGCACCCGTTCCTTTGCCATCTTTCCAGATATTTCTCCATCTTTTTCCATTCCTTTGCCCTACCTTTGGGTTCCATCAGATCCTCCATCCTTTCCTTAGCTCTTCCTAGCACTTCTTGAGTGCTTAGTGCTACCATCATGCAGCCTGTGTTCACTTACCTTTACTTACCTTTCAACTCTCTTTCCCACAGGTATCTTAGCTCTGATGTGTGGAAAATGTAAGCAATGCAAATGTACAAAACTACGGAAAATTTCAAAATAAAATTTTTTGAAAATCTAAAATTAATCAATAGTGCATATCTAAAAATTTCAAAAAATGTAAATCTAAAAAATTTGACTTAAAATAAAAAAAATTCTACTTAAAAATTTCAATTAAAAATTTCAATTAAAAATTAAAATTAAAAACTTCAATTAAAAACTTCAACCTAAAATTAAAAATCAAATCAAAATTAAAATCTAAAGTCTGAATCAAAATCAAATCAAAAATTTAAAAACTTTCAATCAAAATCTGAATCAAAACCAAGACTACAAATTAACAATCTTCAATTAATAAATCACAAACCTCGAATTAAAAATGTAAAATATCAAATGTTGAATCAAAACTAGAATTAACTATAAAAGTTACAAGCCTAATTAATATCAAACCAACACTGCCTATTAAAAAATGCAAAATCGCAATTACAACCAACAATGAAAGTCAAAATACTAAATCAAACTAGAATTAACTATTGAAAGTTACAAGCCTAACTAATATTAAACCAACACTGCCAATTAAAAAATGCAAAATCGCAATTAAAACCAACAATGAAAGTCAAAATACTGAATCAAACTAGAATTACCAATTGAAAACGCACAATTCAAATTATCAGTGGCAATTATAATGCTGTATCAAAACCAAGAGCAATCATTAAAGTCACACTGCAAGTCAACAGATTCAAAAACAATGAGCAATACAAGTTTATCACTAAAAAACTCACTTCACAATATGTATCTATCAATCTCTTGGGTGACGTACTTCCTCTGAACTATTATGTAGTCTTAATGTAATTACACCTCTAGGTTTTCTGGGTAATGGAGTTTTCAGTAATTATCAAGCAATCACTCCTCCAGTCGCTAGATGGCGAAGTTATCTCTTCTTCTTCTATGGTTTTATTTTCAAAAAACTGGCGCGAAAACGGACAAAGAAGCTAATGCTATTAGCGGCTATTGTTATTAGCTTGAGCTACACGGTCAAACGTATCTTCAACACACAAAGCACCGTTTTCTCAACTCTTACAATATGCCACATTCACACGCTTATTTCTGCTAGACCGTGCCTTGACTCCTCCACTTGCACCGGTTATTTTATAATCACTTTTATCTAGTTATCTAAGTAATCACCGACAGAGCTAATGTTTCAGCTCAACCAGCATTAGCACCTCATTCACACAACGATCTTTTACAACGCTATCTTAGCACTGCAACGATCATTGTCTTAAAATACACAGTATCATGCATTGTTTCCCCTTTAACTATTATCGTCAGCCACCCCCAATTGTCTTAAAATACACAGTTAGTACCATGCACTGTTTCCCCTCATTTACTATTAACTTAACGTAGCGGCCAGTCTCTTTGAAGCAGTTTAACGTTTGTTCACTAGACCCGAACCACGTGCAAGACCATTCAGTTCGCCCAGATCAACTCTGGACCCGAAAGTCTATACAAAATAATTCAGTTCGCCCAGATCCCACCCGCTCGGCTACCCGAGATCTCGACCCTAGAAGATTTATAATTTATTCCCTCCCGCACTTAAGAGTCATCGGTTCACCAGACCCAAAACTACCAATGCAGGACATGGGGGGACCGTCGTCTTGTCCCCACGTTACCCTGCCTCGCAATCTCAGTTCGCCCGGTTCACACAACGCCCAGAGCTTCTAGCTTCTGAGCTCCAATAGCTAATACTGTAGCGTGATCAATGCTAGCAACGTCTCTTTCAACGCCCCTGTAACTCAGGGTAACCCTGCAACTCAGGCCTCACCGGTAGGATTTCGCAACAAAGAACAACGTGTAATCAAAGCACACATATGTTCCTAATTCAGCTTGCAGATGTGATTTATACAGAGTTACAACTACTTCAAATTAATAAACTTTACTCGTCTCCTGCAACTTCAGCTCTTAGAGGCGCCGGCAACGATACCTTCCCTAAGTTTTCCTATGATCTAAACTATGCAGATTTTATTAAAAAAGGCTCTGCTTACCTGTTTATCTTTGGGCCCGGAAGGTATTGTTGTCGCAGTCTCATCCGATCTGTGTTCAACGTCAAATCACGTCAGGAGTCACCAAATTGTTAAAGCAGAAGTTACGAACAAAGGAGCACAGAGGGGGGGGGGGGGGGGGGGTGGGCCTCTGACCCCTGGGCCTCTGCGACTTTCAGCTGCAAGGTCTCACCAAAAACGAACTGGAACCGGTTTTAAAAGTAAAACTTGTATTTTAATATCAAATGCAAACTGAATTAACTATCAATAGTAAATGCTCTCGAGAACAGAGATCACACACTTTCACTGTCTCAGGTCTCACATTTAAGGAGGTTCTGTGAAGCGATCATGTGGGGTCTGATCTCTGTTCCCTCAAACAAAGCTTTTATACTGCAGAAAAGACTGGGAGGTCAGATCGTCATAAAAACTACAGGTGAGCCAATCGGTGTTACTTATACATTGATCATCTTGGCTAATGTCTTGAGCCAATCAATGTCTGGCTTTATTTACAGCCATATGGCTGTAAGTCGACTCCGTCTCTGTGCTCCTTTGTTCGTAACTTCTGCTTTAACAAGAGCCAGGATAACTTAATACCACTAGCCACCGTCGTATCACTTATTTCAGGTTAAAAACGTCGGACTCCCCGACTGCTGGATATCAACGGATTTGTGTGTGTGTGTGTGTAATAGGTGTGGGAGGACTGGATGTACTCCAGGATGGACCCCCTCTAAAGGGCCACCGCTGGAGGAGGAACCCTGTGTGGTTGGGAACCTCGCTTGGTTGTTAACCAACACTGCAACATCACATAGGACACGTTAGCAGAGCTTCAAAATCAATCTGAGTTAGTAAATCACAGCAATAATGAATAACACCATCTTTACCTGAGCAGTAATGTCATCACATGTCTAATAAATGTACCACTGCCAGAAGGGCGCCACCTGGTGGGGCCTGACGAATGTGGTAAAGCTCTTCGACAGATTTCCGTCGGTGTTTGTTGTGCGTCTCCGAACGCTTCCCTAACTTAAACTTAACTTTAGACTTACTTTAAACCAAGTCTACGCCCTGAAGTGTGATGATTTGTTATGGGGACGTGCAGTTGTCCCACTAAGAGTCCCCACAATGTAACTATCAGCCTTATGTCCCCATATGACCGGTAAAACACTCCCAAACACTCGTGCGTTTGTCCCGGCGGAGGTGAGATGACGGCTTCAGGTGACGTCTGACGAGAAAAAAAAAAAAGATTCATCAGTGAACATCCTCCGTTGGTCCAGCAGCGCTTCAATCCTCTGAGCTGTTTGTGTTTGTTGTATAATTATATATATATATATAATTATATAAGACAACCTCTTCATAAGCACTATCCAGATCTGAGGCGTTGAACAAACCTTTATTTCTGTTTTGCCTTTGTATTATATATTATATCTGCTTTATTGGCCAAATATGTTTGCATAATTATACAGAGATAGAGATCAAAGCTGGGGACAACACAGCTGCACTTCTAAACGGTAAAGAACAGGACAGTTATGTACACCAGTAGTGAAAAATAGAATGTTATATAAATAAATATGATTAAGATTACGTATTATTTTGTGTTGAAAAAGGATACAACTCTTCATTATTACGAGTCATCAGTCTCTTCTTGTTGGATTTAGACTCATTTTTATTTGTTTTCCTCCTTAAATGACTAAAATGCAAATGTGATGTTCCAGTTGTTGTTTTTTCTCGCTCTGCAGCCGGAGGCGTCAAACGCTGAATTCAGGTCAGTTGTGAAGGCAGGAAGTCATCAGAAATAAATAAGAAAGAGGGAGACCAGGGGTCTGTACCACATACCCAGCTTATCTTCTGGTTAACTAACCTTCTTTGGACAAATACGAAGAAGACTTAAAGTAAGTTTGAATTGGCAAATGCAGGAAGGTTGTACATAGGCGTGAAATGTTGAAGCTTACCTCTGTTCTACTTTGTTGTCCTTGTTTTTATCTTTTTATGTTTATTTGTATATTCTATGTTTGTACGTTGAGAGCAACGTAAAAAACGGAGACTAATTCCTTGTATACGTACTCATACATGGCCAATAAAGCTGCACAACTTTAACACGCTTCACTTTCACCACGGCGGGGATGTTGTTAAACTCACACCTGATCCAAAGAGCCGATCAGAAAACATTCCACATGTATTCTTGTCCGATGCTGAAATCCTGAGCTTCACAGTAAAACCTCCTGTTCTACTTTTAACGCCGTCTCCGTCTAGACTCTAGACAGACCTGATCCCCTCAAGCCTCTTGTGGTTCCCTAGAGAACCTTATTTTTCCACTACCTCACAGCTCAACTCACTCTCTCTTTTATTATCTTACAGGTGCATTCAGGCACCAGACAATTCTGTTGGGGTTTTTTAAGCGTCAACACTGCCGGATAAAAATCCTGTTCACGTCTCACCTGATGTGTGAATCGAGAGTAAGAGTCTGTTAATTAAACGCTTGAGGGTTGAATATAAGTTAAAGCTGCGTGAGGATGAATGCGGTTAATTAAACCAGGCGGAGATCCCACGCGTGAATGCTCTCCTAACAATGTGAAATTAACAGATAGAAATGTGGAAAAGATGTGAACAGCAGAAATTTATACTAACAAATAAATGAAATGTTTGCTGATGAAGTGAAAGAGAATCTAATAAAATGTAAAGTCACCATGTTTCTATTTTAAACTCATGTGTCAGAGTCTTAAACATCCTCAGTGTTTGTTTTCAGGCCATGTGACCATCACAGTCTCTGCTTGTCATAACAGTTTACCTTTCAGCTGTTTTAATGCCCTCTAGTGTTTCCTCTTCCTCCTCCTCTTCCTCCTCTTCTGCACTGACCCGAGCCGCTGTGATTGAAACTCTGCCAAAACAAAAGACAGACTCTTCAACTGAAGTGAACTCCAAAAACCAGAAGCTGCGCTCACATTAACCAGCTTCACACAGCCTTCTTAGTCAACATGTTTTTAGTTTTACATTAATATATGTATTACTGCATCAGATACTAATGCGTGTTGAGGTCAGATAGATGTTGAAATGGTGATAATATGAATGTAGTAGCTAATTTAACTGGACACAGAAAGGGGAAAAGTAAAATGACAGCTAGAGGTCAAAGTGGATATTTCATATCATCCGTACTTAAGTTACGTCACTTCAGTAGTTATTTAAACCTGAACATTGACTTGTTTGTCACGTTACTTCCTGTGACGATCAGAGTACGACTCAAGCACACAGATAACAGACCAGAGATTGGAGTTGCAAAAATTTAAGTTTTACTGAGGTTCAGTTCAAAACAAGGTAAGACAGACATCAAGCAGAATTAACACGCAATATAAGAAGTCAAAAACAAAAGCCTAACAAAACTATTAACAGGTTTCAGGAACAGTAACTGGCGCTGGAGAACTTGACTGAGACAATCTGACAACTGGTAGGTGAACAGCTGGGGTTCAAGTACAGGGGAGGGCTGATGAGCAAAGGGAACACAGGTGGGGACAAAACAGGCGGGAAACTAAACAAAGGCAGGAAGTAATGCAACGGAGGAAGCATGACAAAATAAAACAGGAAGAGAAATTAAATAGAGTTCATGCGAGTCGGCACACTTCTGTACTTAAGTAACGCCACTTAAAAACTGTTGATTTCGTTGTCTAAACCTAACCTTCGTTTTTTTCATGTCGTCCTGAACAAAAGTTGTACCGGGGGACACGAATTAGAAACCGAGTTTGCATTGTGTAACTATTTTACAAACTGCCGTGAGACTGTTTTAAGACTTTCATCTCTCCTCTCATGTTCCTTCTTCTGAGTCTTTTTATTGTGAAATCAGCAACGACAGACGGATAGATAGATATATATATATATCTCTATATATCTATAGATAGAGATGGATAGATAGATAAAAGATGATTTCCTGTCGTTTTACTGCATCACTGTTAAGAGTACACAGAGAGACATACAGGAGAGGATCAAACCATGAATATTTCATGAGCTGATATATTTCACATACAACCAGATTGTAAAACACGTCTGCTGCTCAGAAATAACGACCACACCGGAGAGCGAGCCGAGGGAACGCTCTCTCCATCTGTGCGGATCATTTCCCAGAATGCCCAGTGCAGGTGAACGCCTCATTGGTCCAGTTCTGTTCGGCGTGAAGCCGCTGGAGGTGGACGGAGATCGATCCAAGGACGAAGCTGCAGGTATTCCCAGCTGTGACGGGAGGAGAGGAAACGAGGCCAGGAAGCTCATTGGTCTCCTCAAACCGTCGGGACGTTCACAGAACGAGTCCCGCTCAGCGCTAAGTGGGTCAACTTCCAAACACTGACAGTATATGAAAACATGCTCATTTGTTTAAATGATCCACAACAAATGCAAAACATTGTCATATTTGTAGTATAAGTGCATGTAAACGTTGTCATTGTTCCTTTTAAGTAGCAGAACTTCAAATAACTCAACATTGACTTGAACACCGGTCTCCTGGGTGAAATCTGACAGGAAACAAAACTAAGTGGAAGTTTTTCACCCGAGTCACCAATTTCACCACGGTGTATCCTCTGAGGACCGTGAACATTCAAAGTCAAATGTCATGGTTTTTAATAATACAGTGTGTTTTACATATTTTCTTAATGTCTGACTCGTGAAAAGAACTTTGAATCCCCGTGTTGCTGAAAGCTGCTAAAACGTACAAACTTTTCTTCCACAGTCCCACAAAACCCTGTGGGACACGCTGCCTCGTATTGTGTGTTAAAGATTACAATAAGTCATGTGAGACATCTGTTGAAGAGATTCCCCATCATCATCATCATCATCATCACTCCACAGTTCTTGGTTCATCTTCAGCTGAAGTTCAGCGCTGTGTAAAGCCACTCGTCCACCTCACGGAGAGCAGCGATCAGAACTGAGCAGGCTTCAGATCCCTTTCTTCTCACCGTGTCCATCACGTCTCGTGCTTTATCTGCTCTTCTTGTTCTGAACGACTGCATTTCAGCGTCAGTAATCACTCCGCGCTCAAGAAGTTTATCCAGCAGCTGGTCCAGGACAGAATCAGACACTCTATCGACAAATTGAGTCCGAACTAAGAACAGCTTCTGGTCTGCCGGGACCCTGTCCACTGCCGGGACCCTGTCCTCTGCCGGGACCCTGTCCTCTGCCGGGACCCTGTCCGCTGCCGGGACCCTGTCCGCTGCCGGGACCCTGTCCTCTGCCGGGACCCTGTCCTCTGCCGGGACCCTGTCCGCTGCCGGGACCCTGTCCGCTGCCGGGACCCTGTCCTCTGCCGGGACCCTGTCCTCTGCCGGGACCCTGTCCGCTGCCGGGACCCTGTCCGCTGCCGGGACCCTGTCCGACCCTGCCGGGACCCTGTCCTCTGCCGGGATCCTGTCCTCTGCCGGGAC
This sequence comes from Leptoclinus maculatus, assembly GCA_032191485.1. Taxonomy (NCBI): domain Eukaryota; kingdom Metazoa; phylum Chordata; class Actinopteri; order Perciformes; family Stichaeidae; genus Leptoclinus; species Leptoclinus maculatus. Next base: position 38,507,807 of record JAVDOI010000002.1, on the reverse strand, counting down.
CCTGTCCTCTGCCGGGACCCTGTCCGCTGCCGGGACCCTGTCCTCTGCCGGGACCCTGTCCGCTGCCGGGACCCTGTCCGCTGCCGGGACCCTGCCGGGATTTCTCTGTTGAATTTCCGCTCTTGTACCTGGAAGATAACCAAGAAAATATTGTGAAGTTCAAAAGAAATGAAAAGTCTGTTTTGGACTGCTACAGACAGATATTTCTCACAATTCTGCTATGTAAATCACATGTACATACACATATAGTTCCCAGTAGTGTTACATGTAAGTAGTGGTGTAAAGGACCATTGTTGATCTGTAGAAATATACAATCAGGACATGTATGGAGGTTCCATTCAGTTCCATTATGATGCGTTCAGGCTCTGCTCAGGTAAAATGATGATGTGTTCGTGATGTGTTCTAATGTAGTCTGTATCTCCGAATCATTTGAATTGTGTGAAAGGATCAAATTGAAACATGTTGATGTTTACTCTGACTTCAGAGCGGTTGAATAGATTTCTTTGGACGGTGGAGTCTTGTAGACCAGCTGCTATAACAAAACAACAAAAACGTATCTGCCAACATGGATCATCTATGATCGGTAATCTGCAGCAGATAAATGTGATCAGGGATCTCTAAACGTTAGATTTGCTCCTTTCTTCTGTTGTGCTGATCAGATCCGTGACTCCGATCTGAACCGTGAGCTTCATGATCCGTTGCACCCGTACATGTAAGGCAAGGCAAGTTCATTCATTGAGCTCATTTCAGCAAGAATTCAAAGCACTTCACATGAAACATCAAAAGCCCAAAATGCAAAAGAGACATTATAAAAAGACATTTAAATACATTAAAGAGCCAAAATAAAAACAAGCTAAAATAGCATAAAACGGGTATAAAATACACTAATTAAAGTTACAGCACAGTGTTAACACACAGCCTAAATAAAGAATGATATGAGATGTGGAGCTCCCTGAATGTTCATGAGAGCCGCACACATCTGTTCTACTCTCGTCCATCACTGGGTGTCTGATAGTCTTTACCTTCCAGTAATACGAGACACTCCCAGACCGCGTTCCTCTCTTCGTCCTGGACCGACAAAGTCACTCTCTCCGTGTTGGGGGTCAGGAAAACTTGAAATGTCGGATGGAAATTCGGTCCATATGTTGAGTCAAATAGTTTACACTGAAAACAAGAACCAGAAGTCAGAATGTGTATCTGCTACCTCCCTGATTGTGAATCTACATGCAGCCAAACTTGTATTTGCATAAAAAAAACAATTGAGAACAATTGAAAATAGACGCTGGCACTCAGGAACAAATGCTATGTGGACACAGGCCACTACACACTACTCTGAGGCTGGAGACACAGTGGAGGGATAACAGTTGGATGTTTAGCTAACAGCTAACAGAACTACCAGAACACATACTGCTGAGTACCTCTCGATCACTGCTCTGCAGCTCACTGTTACTGTTTTGGACGGTGTGTTTGGCTAACGGCTAACAGCTAACAGCTAACAGCTAAGGGAACTATCACAGACACAAACTGAAAACAGATGCTGGTGCTCAGGAATAAAACTGAATGTGGACACAGACCCTTAGAAGGGTAGAAGTGACCTGACTCACCCTAGGCTGTATATGGAATCCCTCAGGTTCACAGTGGACATGGTACCTTTTACCAACGTCCAGCTCACATTCAGAGGAGATCTCGATGTTCTTCGCAGATTGTTGTCTTCTGTCAACCTTCGTTAACGGGACATTTTTATTAGTTTAGTTTGAGCTCAGATAGTCAAGGTAATTTATGTGTAGAGTACATCTAAACATGAGAATTAGAGTCAATTAAAAAGATAATTATGAGGATAAACTGTAAATGAATGAATAAAAGTGTAGAATAAATGTTTCTAGATAAAAAACAAATGCTACAGCACTGCAAACAAACAGGTCATGTCTTCATGGTGACTATTAAAAGAGATGAGTTATCAAATGTTCATCTTCATCATTTGAATTCAGAGTGATGTTTCCCATTTTTACTGAACCAGAACATCATCGTTATTTGACTTTATGGAAGATTACAAGTTTTAAATTTGTTCTGCAACCATCCCTTTTGTTGGCCTCTCTACAGATCCACTGAACTGTGACCAGATGGATTCAAATATCTGTAAAAGTGTGCTGCTGGAAACAGGTGGGAATCCCTCAATTGTTGGAAAGTCACTAGTATTTCATCATCATACAGATCATTAATGATACTGTAGTGACCCTTGCTTCCCAATAAAAAAGTCACTATGGTTGCTGAAATGTTTGTTCTGACGCGTGCCACAAATAACGAAGTCCAGTTTCCAATATAGGCATTTATTTTCTATATAAACAGAGGCCAACCACTTTCTCTGCTGTAATCCATTTTCTTTTACATCATAACAATTATATTCATACAGTGTGCACGGTCAAAAACTGTTTGCTTCTGCCTATTAGCAACCACCTGTGTCCAATGAACCCACTGATTATATTACCTGTGGCCTGATTCACACCGCCACTACGCCCCCATGTGGTGGGAGGTTGTACCAAAACAAAAACTACAAAATGGCTCTTACAGATACGTTTGCATTTTTGAGCCCATAATTTAAAACCAAGTTGTCTTGAACAATAACTCTGGTAAGTGGTGAGAAGGGAACGTTTTCCTTCATATCTTTACAGACTGTTCTGAGTATTTTCTCACATTTCTTTTGGTCATGCAGCATTAAACAAATCATATTCAATGATGTGAAGTTCAGTTTGTATCCAGGAGGGAGATTCTCATCTTCAACCCAGTAAAATACTGGTTTCAACTGGGACGCCAAATACTGAAAGTCCAGAAGCCGTTCTCTCTCTGTCTGTAGATTCTAAATTGTTCTTTAAGTTTTGGAACTAACCGAGTCCATTTTTCAAAAAAGGGACTGAGACACAAGTTAACTTTAATAACGTTCACTCTGCCTGTAAAGCCTCTCAGTTGAGTGATCCATCTCAGAAATCTGTTTCCATTGTTTCTGTGTTGTGTTTACTATTCATGCCATCTGGTAGAAGTATCACGAATGTTAGTGGCAGATGGAAATACATGCTGAGAGAGAATCAAAAAACTACAAAAACAAAACAAAGCAATCTGAAGATTTACAGTTCAGATAGATTTGGTTCTTAGCACAGCACGAGGAGCGAAGTGTGAATCGTCTTTGTGGAAACAGCTGTGGCTTAAAACAAGAGTTTAAGTTGCTGGTGAGCACATATGACAGATAGCTTTACCTCATGCACAGAGATGTTGTCCTGCAGCAGAAACACATTGAGAACTTCTTTGCTGGAGTCCGGGGGTCGGAGGTACAGCAGAACTTGGCCCTTTATTGGCAGCCTGATGTTCAGAAACCTCCTGACGTAATCCCAGACCAGGCCAAAAGGGGAGAGGTTAGGGACCTTCACCACCACATGAGTATCCGTAATCTCCAGCGGCTCCAGGATTGTCATTCCATCATCAGTGATGTGGACGACGGACAACAGGCCGTCAACGAACAACGCTGTGGGAGCAAAGAGCTGTTAAACCTTTATTTATTATTGATAAAACAGGTTCATCCCAACCTAATTAATTTCTTACCACTTGAGTTCAATTTGTCATGTTTTTTCTCCACCAGGAGAATCATGCGATTGGTCTCATGCGTGTTTGTGATTGAGTGAGTGTGCACCTCTGTGTCTGTCCACTAATCTCACCTTCTGCTACAGCTGACTGCATAATATTTCAGTTATGGCTGCATTCTCAAGGACCTCTTGTGGTTGCAGTGACTCACACTTCCTCAAAACAACTTGTATTGCCTGTTTCATACTACCATTGACTGCCTGCTTACCCACCACTCTTAACAAACCCCCGGCCCCTAGTGATACCCCAGCTGAGTGTTACCACCATTATAATTTATGTTTTTGCATGTCACCAGATGCAGCTAGTTTTACGCATTAATACAACTCTTTGTAGTTTTGGTAATTTATTCCTTAACACTGAAGACAGCCATGTCTTTACCGTGCTTTGTTTCACAGTGTGGGAGGTGGAGCTGACAGACTGCAGCATCCTCAGAACTCTTGATGTCGAACAGCAGCCCTGCAGCCTTCTTGCCAGCTGGTTGGAGGAGGCCCTCATCCCATTGGACAGTCCTGTACAGCAGCTCTGCCTCTTGAGCCATAACAAACACCAGTCCAGTCAAAGAACACTGGAACACACCTCGACCAGGACACCTGAACCTGTAGGACACGGAAAGGACAAATTACTATAAGAAGCATCTATTGGCCTGTTAGTCACATGATCTGTTTTCACTCACAGGTGTCCATGTGCAGCACAGGGAAACTGATCGTAGTGTAAAGCGTGATGACACCCAGGGGACAACTCCACTCTTATATAGGGCGTTTTCAGACCCGTAGTTTGTTTGCTTTGTTGTCGATTCGGAGACTAACTTCGTACAGTGGTTGCATTTGCCCCTCGGTTTGTGTTCACACAGCGATGTTCAAGACAAATGCCATGTGAGAGAAAGCTGTTCTGTCATTGGTCAGACACATTACCGAGAGGATTCTTCTTGATTATGGGGCATCAGCAGCATGTATTACTTATTGTGAACATACTCACAAGACAATTGTTCTTGAGATGTTGTTCCCACTTCCCTCATCCCTGCCCACCTCCTCACCTGCATCTCATTCCCTCATCAACCTCTCTATTTATATACCGGCCCAGACTCTTTGTTCTTCTGTCAGTTCGTCATCGTTTCAATGTCGCCTTTTGTGTTCAAAGCCACCTGAACCAGTACCTGAACCAGTACCTGAACCAGTACCTGAACCAGTACCTGAGCCGTGAATGAATGCATGCACAGTTTTATTAATCTGATTCTTGTTTTTTATATGGATTCTACAAAGTTTTATAAATAAGGTCCAGGTCCTGTTTTGACTTGCTCCCCACAGACAACAGACCTTCGTTTAGAATCACAACTTGATGAACCATGAAAGAAGCTGGAATAGTGTATTTCATAGGATTACCTGTATGAAGATTCAGCTGTGTGTTCAGGTGAGAATGAGAATGGAGCCTGGAATTAAGAAGGCACAAAGTTAGTTATTGTAATATAAATCAAGTAACCAGCCACAGTTCTCTGCCCTCTGTTCCCCTGGTACACAATAATTACATTTACTCAGTAGAGAAACCTCAATAAATAAACTTCACGCTCTTCAGCTGCTGCTCCCTCACCTCTTTGTCGGGCACATTTGTTTTCACATCCAGTTTGCCGTCGGCGTCACCTGATGGAGAGAAGAAGAGAAAGAGAAACATTAGCAGACACAATTCTTCAAACAGCTCTAACAGAATAGAAAAATACTTTTTGTTACGATGAGGCTCATTAAGATCAGATTTTAATGTAGAATAGCTTGAATGGGGGACATTCTTTCAATACTCACATTGTTTGTGTTTCTTAGTGATCGACCTGTTATTCAACCTGTCGGGAGGAACACAATTCCAAAAGTTATGGATCAAGTTTTAAATAATTGTTCATTCTTTGAGTTAGCCAGCTTCATAGTCCTAATATGAAGCAACTAATCTGCTTTTTGATCACGTCTCATTCATGTTGTGAGCGTGCATTAGAGGAAACAACAGTCTAGATGCAAAAAAACATCACAGGAAAACAAAACCAACTACCTTTATTCACTCTACTGTGAAATCCCACGACTTCTAAAAACGTGCTTGGCTTTGCTTTGTCAGCTTTTATTTTATTGTTTGTGGAGAAATTAAAGAAAAGAAACATCAGAGGAACTGCACTCGATGGTAAAATGTCTGATTCTTTGGTCTCGAAGGGAGAGAAAGGAGGGAAACCCTCACTGTGAGTAAACCGCCCTGTGTTTTATTAACAACACTGCTGAACCAGCACGGACTGACTCGGACCCCCTCACTGACCTCAGAGTCTCCAGTCTGCAGTCTGGACTCTCCAGAAGGTCACACAGCAGCTTCTCTTCTGAATCCGTCAGGTCGTTTCCACTCAGGTCCAGCTCTCTCAGAGGTGACGGGTTGGACTTCAGAGCTGAGGCCAGAGAAGAGCAGCTGACCTCTGACAACCCGCAGCCACTCAGTCTGAATGATAAATGATTTAGATAAAAATATGTTTATAATCCAATCAGATGTGAACAAGTTTTAAATGTGGAGCTGACTTTATCATTCTGTTACTGCAGATCTTCATCATCATATCCGCCCTCTATTTTATTATTAGTAGAAACACACACCACAATAAATAGTTCCACTTCAGAGAGTAAACTTTATCAAGTTAAATATGAGTTCAGATGATCTTCTGTGTACAGATTACCGTTTACCAAACATGTAATGTACTTTAACAGCTAACGTTGGACATTTTCTGCAGTTTCTTTACGAGACAGTTGACTTTTGTGACTGCAGACTAAAAGCTTAGTTTATACTCGCCACAGTGAAGCCGGCACGCTCCACAACCATTATGTAATCACGGCCTGCGAGTCCTGCACCAAGGCTCCGCAAGTGGTCGCACCTCTGAATGTTTGCTACGACTAGACACAAATAGTTTACTGATAAAAGCACTATTTAGATGTCTGCCACATAGTTTTAGACGCTTTAGAAACAGGAGGTCTTAAAAATCTACATTTGAGTCAATATTTAACAGCCAAATCAAATAGTTTACAGGATATTCAACCTTTGTTTCTTTATAATACATTTGATACTTGACTTGTTTACAGGGTTTGTATGAAGGTAATAAAGTCTCCATGAATATGAGATATGAGTTTACAGATAATAACAGTTCCTCCTCTTCATTGTGGAGGTTGGTTTATGGCGTTACACTGGTTGTCTTCCTGATTCTTCACAGTTCATTTAGTTTGTTCGTCCTCTGGTGTTTCACAGAATAATGTAATTAAAAGCACGTTGAGTATAAACACCTTTTGTTCATGCTCGGAGCTCACACGCCATCTGCAGAAGCTCACGCTACGGTGCCACGTTTAAACAAAACGTACATTTAGTCCAGCAAAAATACAAATATGAACAAAAAGAAATTCACAACTTTATGGGTGTAAGTTATGTTTGTACATAAATGAGGTTAAATGGTTGATTAAACAAATAGGAATAGTATAGATTCATCTTCTTTAGCTAGTTAAGGAACAGCATCAACAGATGTACTGATCTTTCTCTAGAGTTCTGTGGGAGATTAGTGGACCTGGTTCTTGTGTTCATGGTGCATGCAGCCGAGGGTTAGTCCACTTTTATTACACTTTAAAGTCAAGTGTGTGGAGCTAATTCAGCGTGTGAGGGATGCAGATTTTGAACAAAGTGAATTGTGGCTTTATTATGATTAGCATTTGGTTTGAATAATATTTTGGTTGAGCGTTTTGTATTTATCTGCTGCATACACGTGTTTAGCCTCATTTTAGGTTTGAGAATATTATGTGTAGAAATGTGACGCATTTTAATGTTGAAGTCTTATTTCTGTTATAGAACCACATTCACACCCACAAACGTACAGGAAGAATAATATGTAGTAAAGATTCATCCGTGGAGCTGAAGCGTGGACTGACCTCAGAGTCTCCAGTCTGCAGTCTGGACTCTCCAGAAGGTCACACAGCAGCTTCACTCCTGAATCCTTCAGGTAGTTGTAACTCAGGTCCAGATCTCTCAGATGTGACGGGTTGGTCTTCAGAGCTGAGGCCAGAGAAGAGCAGCTGACCTCTGACAACCCGCACCACCTCAGTCTGAATGAAGGATAAATGATGTGAGTTTAGATGACAATGTTCATTCAGTGTCAGGCGTTTAGAACGGAGATGTTTAGAAAATGTAAACTCCAAACACATGAGCTGAATGCAGGTTAAAAACTGTGAGGTACAAGAAGTGAATAAGAGCTCTCATTAATACTAATGACAACGTGCTGCTGCTTCAATAAAGACCAAGTGACTTCACTTGAACTCTGCCAGCTCCATCTAAACTCATGTCAGCCCAACACAAAGAAATACAAACACAGAAACTCATTTAAGATTCCACTCAAGAACACAAAGTTAACAAAGATACCAAATGTGTCAGGAGGACATTTTAGGAAAATATGTGAACAAAAGTTATGTATTTTAGGAATAGTGGAGTCATAACATCAAAGCAGCTTCAGTTTAAGCATCAAATAGCTTCATAACAATTATGAAAAAGCAAAATACTGAAAACATTTGTAAATGTAGATGAACATCAAGTCTATATTATATTTATGTAAAATAAATAATAACATAAACAAATATTTGTTCGTGGTCTAACGATTTATGAACATTGTTTTACAACTCTTGGTTTATTGAGGCTTTTATTAATAACAAAAAGCTCAACATTGTTGTTTTTTTACAGAATCTGTGTTTTCTAAAGTTGTGTATTTTTACGATGATAAAAACTGAATATGGTTCAGAGAATTATGTTGTATATGATCATAAGTCATCTGGTATTTTACCTTCGACTGTTGAAACTATCTTCGTCTAGATCACATATGTCAAACTCAAGGCCCGCGGTGGTATTATCTTTGGCCTGCAGGATAATATCTAATTACTATTAGAGCTGGCCCGCCGGTATATTGCACGCACCACTAATACTACAAATCCCACAATGCACTGCCAGTGCGTTGCCACGTGAGGGCCTGCAAGCGCGAGCCCTTGCACTACTCGCTCATCAGCAGCTTTATGGAGCTAGTCACCTGTGGCCAACTTTCAGCTATCCCACTCCCCAAAAAATGTCTAAACGAAAGGTGGACTTTGAAAACAGAGGTTTTCAAGGCAGGTGGGAGGCAGAGTATATGTTCGCGGATATAAAGGGCAAACCTGTTTGTCTTGTGTGCGGAGACGGTGTGGCTGTAATGAAAGAATATAACGTAAGAAGACACAATGAAGCGAAACACCATGACAGGTACAAGCATCTGGACATGAAACAGAGGCTCCAGGAGGTAGAAGAGTTCAAAAGAAGTCTGGTGTCACAGCAGGCTATGTTCACAAAAGCCAAATCACAAAGTGAGGCTGCTGTAAAGGCTAGTTTTATTGTGGCAACAGAGGTCGCTAAATCAGCCCGGCCCTTTACCGAGGGAGAAGTTGTCAAAAACTGCATGATGCAAGTTTGCGGCGTCGTGTGCCCAGATAAAAGACAAGCATCTTCAAATGTGAGCCTGAGCAGAAACACCGTTGCTGATCGTGTACGTGAGCTTGCCACCAATCTACAACAACAGCTGGTGGGAAAGGGAAAAGATTTCATCGCATACTCCCTTGCTGTGGATGAGAGCAGCGACACTTCTGATACTGCCCAGCTGTCAATTCTCATCCGTGGAGTGGACTCAAGTCTGTGCGTAACAGAGGAACTTTTGGGATTAAGATCAATGCATGGCACAACTACGGGAAAAGATCTCTTTGAAGAGGTATCCAGATGTGTAAATGAAATGGGGCTGCCTTGGGATAAACTTGTGGGACTGACGACAGATGGAGCGCCCGCGATGTGCGGTCAAAAGAATGGATTGGTGGGCAGGATCCGGGAGAAGATGCGGGAGGAAAACGGCGCAGGTGAGCTGACAGCTTATCACTGCATCATACACCAGGAATCGTTGTGTGGCAAAGCCTTGAACATGGAACATGTAATGAGCACCATAACACGAGCGGTTAACTTCATAAGAGCCAAAGGTTTAAATCACCGCCAGTTCAAGTCTTTTCTGGAGGAGTTGGGTTCAGAATATGGTGACTTGCCCTATCACACAGAGGTGCGATGGCTAAGCCAAGGAAAAGTGCTGAAAAGATGTTTGGAGTTGCATGAGGAGATCTGTCAGTTCATGGAAAGCAAAGGGAAAGACACAACAGAGCTCCGGGATAAAAAGTTGCGGTGTGAAGTGGCGTTTCTGTGTGACATCACGAGCCATCTCAATGCGCTCAACCTGCAGCTTCAGGGGCGAGGCCATGTGATCACAGACATGTACGCTGCAGTGAGGGCTCAGCATACTCGGTGCCGACTTCACGCGGCGATTTGCCTACTTTGAAGCCCGAAACAGCAGGTTTGAATTGCTCAGCAATCCATTTGCAGCTGACGTGGAAAGCGCACCAACCAACCTCCAAATGGAGCTGATTGAACTCCAATGTAGTGACACACTCAAGCATGACTCTGTGGGTGCTGCACAGTTTCCACGTTTCATCCCCGACACAATGCCCCAGCTGCGTACCCAAGCTGCTCAAATGCTCTCTATGTTTGGCAGCACATACCTGTGTGAACAACTGTTCTCCTTGATGAAGATGAACAAAACATCACACAGGAGTCGTCTTACTGATGAACACCTTCACTCGATCCTGAGGATGTCCTCAGCTCAGAGCCTGACCCCAAACATTGATCAACTTGCATCCAAGATGAGATGCCAAGTATCTGGCTTAGACTAGTGTGCATCACAGAGCAGCAAACTGAGCTTTAAAGTACGTTTCCTTTTTGCACTTTTTTTCTTGTACCACAGGGCATGTTTGGTTTTTCTTTGGAGGAAATAATTTTTTGTCTGTTGTTGGCCTGTGGACAAATGTCTTCATTAGAAATGACTCTGGAAAAGCTGCAGATAGAGCCATGAGAAATGAATGCAACAGATTTTTCAATGAGTTTTGCAATAAACATTGAACCAGGCCCTCGACTTGTACCAATGTTTTAATTTGGCCCACTGTGTATTTGAGACCCCTGGTCTAGATTGTAGAAGAAGAAAAGCCGCTCCGTCCGATGTGTTCTCTAAACGATATAAACAACGAGTTCCATTTTGTTTTCTACTCTCCTTTCTTACCGTGAACACTGCGATGCTTTGTTTGGTAAGTCAAACATAGATTTTATGAATATGGATGATGCACAAAGACTGAGATGGCTGTTTAAAAGTGTAACATATAACTTAGCCAGGTATCTGCAGAAAGTCTAGAAGAAGAGGAAAACAATAGATCTTTACCAAGTTTTTGTTTTTATTTTCTTCTACATGTTTTGTATATTCAAGACCAGGGCCCCGTTCCTCGTACGTCGCTAACTGAGTTCGCCGGATAATTTCGAGGATGAGATTACACCAGTCAGGCTTTTTGGTTCCACGAAGCAAGTTTGGCAAAATCACCATATCAACACATCAATAAGCGTGAACCTGCTCCAGAGCAGCTCACTGAAGGAAGCTGGATAAGTTTACCACTCCCCCGGAAACAATGTCATCTCCCTTCATCATCCCATTGATGAAGGAGCGATATTAGTTAGATTAACGTTTTATAGGAGAGAGTTCTTCGAGATCGGTCCGTGTACGTTTTGATCGTCTGTTTTACGTTCATTCCATGAAACGAAAATACGGAAATGTCCGTATTTTAACGGTAAAACAGATGACTAAAACGTACACGGACCGAGATCGCCAAGATCCGTTATCACATCACGATGACTTCCTATACGAGCGCTATCGATTCTGAAGACAAGGAATCATTTATGAACAAGACCTTCTGGAGTCATACATTGTGAACACCACACGAGCATTGACCGTCTCACAGACTGGATCAGAGCCGTGAGCTGTGAGCGAGTGGTACATTATTGTACAGTGTGGGCGATGCCGCTGCATGCCGTGCTGTTCGTAAAGTTTATTTGGTGTTTAAGAAACTTATGGATGTGTTCAATACATTACCATGGCACATATTGTACTGACTCACCATTCTGAATAATGTTTGTGTGCTTAGGTTTTACTTGCTTCCATGTCCTCTTGATGGTTAAACTACATTGGGCTTGAAAGCACTCATAATGATATGACAGTGTTATTAGTACACCATAGCATATCATTATTGTACTCATGATAAGAAGAGAGAGAATCACACACAAGTTCTTTTCACTGCTTCAATTGATTGAATGTCTGATTATGAATAATATACATACTGATCCGCCCATACACAGATTCACACACATATTCAAACTCCTAGTTCTATATGGTGATCTACACATACATGTATATACACATGTATAGTATGATACATAAGAGCATACAGTACATATATCCTCATAAGTATCTATTAATTCCTATCAATTAGATACTCTTCGGGCTTGTTTTATCTACTTATTCTGAAAGAGTTGAGATCATTATTTTCGCTATAAGATCTCATTGATGATGCATTCCATTAAGCCTACTGACTATTAAGCCTATATAAGACATATAATCTGATTGATTGGGGTGATGAGGCACTTCAGATTAGCCGATACATTTCCCCAACACTTACGCATTTAACTTGTCTGATATTTTATATGATATATATATTTCTCAGCGGTGGCGGTGTTAGATTTAGACATGATTATGGTCTTGACTTCCTCATAAGCGTTCATGATCATCTCCTGCTTGCCAGCGGAGAAAAAAGACGCTCTTTCTTTGACTTTATTCGCCGTACTGTTAGAAAATCATGGTTTCGGTGATCGACGCTTCCCCCCTTTTGACGTAAAACGGGCACGCCCAATTATCCTGATGACTGAGGTCTTGTTCGACTTAACGAGACTGTTTGAGCGCTGATCAGCCTTTGAGGAACCGAGATAGCCTGCCTTCAATCATCTCGGTAATTTAAGCTGGATAATTGGACTTCAGAGCTGAGGCCAGAGAAGAACAGCTGACCTCTGACAACCTACAGTAACTCAGTCTGAATGAAGGATAAATGATTTAGATAAAAATCAGGTCATGGACAACGTGAGTCTGTGGACATTCACTGCCTCTACTTGTTGTTTTGTTCAGTCATTTGGAACAACAGACACATTTCTTTGTGCTCACGCAAATCCTGAAAATCTATCAACCAAAAATGTGAAACCCACAGACTGTATATAAGAAGTGGACGTAGTCGTCATGATGTCACCCATTGGTTGGTGGACTGATGTTTTGAAGAGAGATGAGAGATCGTCAGGTGTGCCGTGGGAAAATGTCCAATTTCACTTAATCAGTCCCAAAAAATATTATTTAGTTGCTGCAAATACTAATTTGCCATTGTTCAGCGTCTGAGCTGCAATATAGTGGCTGGCTAAGTAATGAATACTCTTCTATGGTCAGTGGGTGGCAGTAGGTAGCGCAATAAAGACCTTGTTAATTTAAGACGGTAGAATTAAATGATGGGAGAGGTTGAGGTGACAAGACGAACAGCGATGGAGAAATATTTGAAAAGAAAACAAATGCAGACTCTGAACTGGGCCCTGGACAACATAACCCAGAAGAAAAGCCTCGTAAGGACCAACACATTGAGAGACTTGTCATTCAATTGTCAGCATATATCCGGCCCTCGGTACAATTATATCCGGCACGCGAGAAAATATCATATGTCTATCATAACTGGCCCGCCACACCACAGAGCTCCGGGACGAAACGTGGTGATGTGAGCTGGCTTTTTGTGCGACATAACGAAGCATCTCACGGCGCTAAACCTCCGGCTTCAGGGACATGTGATCACACACGTCTGTGATCACATGTCTGTGATCACAGACGTGTGATCACATGTCTGTGATCACAGACATGTGTGATCACAGACATGTATGATGCAGTGAGAGCTTTCCAAGCCAAGCTGCGCCTGTGGGAGACTCAGATGCAGAAAGGAAACTTGGGTCACTGTCCGTGTTGCCAAACCGTGTCTCCACCGCTGTGTTCCCGACTGCGCATTTTGCTGATAAACTGGGCGCACTTGGAGTTCACTCGGCGATTTGCCGACTTTGCAGCTCAGAAATTTTAATTTTAACTGCTCAGCAATCCGTTAGCAGTTGACGTGGAAAGAGCACCTGTGCACAATAGAATGGAGCTGATAGACCTCCAGTGTAATGACACTCAAGGCAAAGTATGACTCTGAGGGCGCTGCACAGTTTTCAAGCTTCAAACCCCTGAAACGATGCCTTAACTCCGCCTACATGCTGATCAAATGCTCTGCATGTTTGGAAGCACATACCTGTGTGAGCAGCTTTTCTCTGTGATGAAGATGAACAAAAACCCACACAGGAGTCGTCTCACTGATGCACACCTTCACTCCATCTTGAGGGTTTCCACAGCACAGAACTTAACCCCAGACATTGATGAACTGACAGCCAAGAAAAGATGCCAGACATCTGGCTCTGATACATATGGATAAAAAAATGTAACCTATTTATTTTTTCACTTTGTCCAATATCCATTATATCCTGTTTATTAAATGTTGACCCTATCTGGCCCTCAACGTAGTCCCAATTTTTTGTTCCTCTCTGTGATTGAGTTTGACACCATGGCATATATGCTGTATTATGCTAAAAGGTGTCATTTTGTAACTTTTTTGGTTGTTGGTGTGCCGCGGGATCTTTTTAATGTAAAAAATGTGCCGCGGCTCAGAAAAGGTTGAAAAACACTGGTCTGTTTGACTCTAAATGGACCATAATTTACTAAATGAACATCATGCTGTATTGAAGAAGACTTGAAACTAGAGATTGAGACCATAAACTCATGTTTACAATGTTTACTGAGGTAATCAATCAAGAGAGAAGTAGAGTCATTTTCTCATAGACTTCTATACAACCAGAGGAGTTGCTCCCTGATGGACACTAGAGAGAATGCAGCTTTAACACATGAAGCTTTGACTTCACGTTTAGGAACTGGAGGTTGGTGCTTGGGGAAACCTCAGTCAAGGATTTGTAGACAAAAACAACGAGACCATGTACAGTCAGTGAACTGACCTCAATGTTTCCAGTCTACAGTGTGGACTCTCCAGTGCAGCAGACAGCAGCTTCACTCCTGAATCCTTCAGGTCCATGTTGTCATTGAGGTCCAGCTCTCTCAGATGTGACGGGTTGGACTTCAGAGCTGAGGCAATGACTTCACAGTGAGTCTCCGAAAGTCCACAGCCTTGAAGTCTGTCATGGCACAAATATTTGTTATATGTAAACAATGAAAGAGGACACTTCATATTTAATTCATGCATTTGATGACAATGACAAAAGAAGTTCTCGTATTCGAGATTCAAAATTACAACAAATTACAAGAAATGGAGGAAAAAAGTTGTCTGTTACCAAGAGCTCTACATTACCTCAAAGCAGACAAAATGTGTACAAATATATGTTAAATCTATAGACTATAGCTGCTGCTATAATGTTAGCATAGCCTAGCACGAATCGAACTGAACTCCATTCAGAAAACAAGCATTTAAAAAGTTGTTTACCTGTCGTACTGCTGCCAGACCTAACAAGGCATGAGTTCACACTTTTTACAAATCAACATCATTATGTTGTTATTTCGGCATCATTGTTATCTGGTTATTGCAATTGAATTTCAGCAAAATCTGTTTATTTTGGGTTCATACAGCTGTAGTAAACCAGGCAACATGTGTCTTGCTAGATACAGTTCACCGATCACCGCCGGATGATGTTATGAACACAGCTGCGTTTGGTTTCCCGCCGTATCTGAGACAAGGGGTCTAGATCAGCACTGACTAAATATCTTGTAAAAAAGCTTAGTAATAGTGGAATAGATTTATTTGGTATGATTTAAAAATAGTGTCATATTTAATCTCATTATTATGTACCCAAGTTCTTCCTCATTGCCAGTTTTTTGATTCATTTTGTAAAAAATAAGTAAACAAGTGAAAATGAAACACCAAAGTACGGTTTACATGTACTATCTTGTCATTTGCAATCACCTTCATCTTTTCAAGTGTTGATTGTAAAAATAAATGTTATTTTTCAGTAAAACACATTGATGTGATAGTTTGTATATTTGAAGATTTAAACTACTTATCTAAACTGATTTATTAAGTTAATCACATCTGGACTTACACAGCTTTCCTGCAGTTCCTCACAGCTGGAATGAGTCTCCGTCGCCCCGCTGGTGAGGTGTTGAACTTCTGCAGGTCCAACTCATCCAGAACCTCCTCTGACATCTGCATTACGTAGGCCAGAGCTGAGCAGTGGATCACAGAGAGTTCCTTCTCCGATCGGTTCTCAGACTTCAGGAACTCTTGGATCTCCTGATGCACCAAGTGGTCGTTCATCTCCGTCAGACAGTGGAAGATGTTGATGCTTCTGTCAGGAGAGACTTCATCACTGTTCATCTTTTTCAGGTTGTTGATGGCTCTCTGGATGATTTCTGGACTGTTGTCCGTCCGACCCAGCAGGCCTCCTAAGAGTCTCTGGTTGGACTCCAGAGAGAGGCCATGAAGGAAGCGGACGAACAGGTCCAGGTGGCCATTTTCACTTTTGAGGGATTTCTTCATGGCTGTACTCAGGAAGTCCTCCAGGGTTGGGTAATCATCGTCATCATCCTCATCAACAACATTATCCTCCTCACTATGCAGGAATGAAAAGAAGTCCTTGAGTACCTCTGTCTTCCTGTTTGTGTAACAGTGGAACATGTAGACTGCAGCCAGAAACTCTTGAACACTCAGATGAACAAAGCAGTAGACAGTTTTCGCGAAGATCACACTCTCTCTTTTGAAGATCTCTGTACAAACTCCTGAGAACACCGAGGCCTCCGTGACATCAAGACCACACTGCTCCAGGTCTTCTTGGTAGAACATGATGTTTCCTTTCTCCAGATGTTCAAACGCCAGCCTCCCCAGCTTCAGAAGAACTTCCCTGTCAGCCTCCGTCAGCTCCTGAGGACTCGTCTCTTGTCCCTCGTGGTACTTCTGCTTCTTCCTCTTTGTCTGGACCAGCAGGAAGTGTGAGTACATGTCAGTCAGGGTCTTGGGCAGCTCTCCTCTCTGGTCTGTAGTCCACATGTGGTCCAGAACTGTAGCAGTGATCCAGCAGAAGACTGGGATTAGACACATGATGTGGAGGCTCCTGGATGTCTTGATGTGTGAGATGATTCTGCTGGACAGCTCTTCATCACTGAATCTCCTCCTGAAGTACTCGTCCTTCTGGGGGTCGGTGAAGCCTCGTACTTCTGTTACCCTGTCAACACGTGAAGGAGGGATCTGATTGGCTGCTGCAGGTCTGGAAGTTATCCAGACGAGAGCCGAGGGAAGCAGATTCCCCTCGATGAGGTTTGTCAGCAGCACGTTGACCGATGCCTTCTGTGTGACATCAGACACGACCTCATTGTTGATGAAATCCAATGAAAGTCTGGTTTCATCCAGACCATCAAAGATGAACAGAACTTTACAGACAGAGAGCTTCTCTGTTGTGATCTTCTGTAATGTTGGATGGAAAACATGGAGCAGATTGAGAAGACTGTACTGCTCATCTTTGATCAAGTTCAGCTCCCTGAACGAAAGCAGAACCACCGGACTGACATCTTGGTTTTCCAAACCCTCGGCCCAGTCCAGAGTGAACTTCTGCACCAAGAAGGTTTTTCCAACGCCGGCGACGCCGTTCGTCAGAACGACTCTGATGGGTCTCTGTTGGTCTGGTGAGGCTTTAAAGATGTCGTGGCACTTGATCGGAGTGTCATGGAGGCTCTTCTTCTTGGAAGCTGACTCAAGCTGCCTCACCTCATGTTGGGTGTTCACCTCTTCACTCTGTCCCTCTGTGATGTAGAGCTCAGTGTAGATCCTGTTAAGGGAGGTTTCATTTCCTCTTTCATCAGTTCCTTCAGTCACATGTTCACATATCCTCCTCAGACTGATCTTGTGTTCATCTAAAACCTCCTGTAGACCACTATCTCCTGAACGACAAGGAGAAATGTGAGACAATCAAATGCTCGGACAAAACACGGACAGAAAATCAGGTATCTGTGGCTGTCTGTTAAATGGCCTCTTTACCTACCTACCTGTCTACCTACCTACCTGTCTACCTACCTACATGTCTACCCACCTGGCCCTCATGTATGTAAAATCATGGTGTCTTGTAATCCCATGTGGGCCATGAATAAAACTAATACATTAATTCATGAAAATGGTTGAAGCCACATCTATGAATCATTTCTTGGTGTGTCCATGCAGCAGAGAGACATCTTACTTTGCACAGTGCTGGTCCCAATGGCTGTCTGCAGTCTAGATCTTTTTCCACACCGGGGACAGGAGGAGTCCCCCGATGAAGCAGACTGGTCCCAGTACGAGGTGATGCACCGTCTGCAGAACCAGTGTCCACAGCTGGTAGAGACTGGATCCTTCAGGACGTCCCGACACAAAGCACAGTGGGACGGCTGCTCCTCCTCGGGGTCATGAGCCTTCTTCCTGTCTCAGTGGAGACCAACACATTCTTTATAACACATTTTATATTCATCATGAGGTGTTTTAAGTCACTTTAGAATACAATTTTATTATTTATTAAAACATTTAAAATATGAATCATTCCCCAAATATGCGAGACAATATCTTAAAAAAATAGAACAAGATAAAATCACAGACCTCTACCGTGTAACTACATAAAGCTTTATTACCGTTGTGGAAGCATCGTCTGTGGTCACTTCTGTGAGCAGTCTCTGTTGTAAAGCTGACAAAAGATCTCCAGATTTAATGACGTCATCAAACCGTTTGCCACTAAAGTTCTGATGACGGGTTGTTATGACACATGTCGCCCGTGGGTGCAAAGTAATATGGCCGCCAGAGACCGTGTTTTCTGCTGCTGAACTTTATGGGAGATTTCTGGCAAAACTTTTAAACTCCGTTGACGAGAGTGAATTTCTGTAAACAGATGAGAAGAAATACAAAAGGAACATTAAAGTGTTACTGGTTTATTGGACGCTGGTGTTGAGCAGATAGTGTCTTTAAAATGTGTCTCTCTGTTTCTGTACATCATCAACACATAAAGAAACACTTCATCCTTCAGTTTATCACAAACATTCATCATCAACACATAAAGAAACACTTCATCCTTCAGTTTATCACAAACATTCATCATCAACACATAAAGAAACACTTCATCCTTCAGTTTATCACAAACATTCATCATCAACACATAAAGAAACACTTCATCCTTCAGTTTATCACAAACATTCAACATCAACAAATAAAGAAACACTTCATCCTTCAGTTTATCACAAACATTCATCATCAACACATAAAGGAACACTTCATCCTTCAGTTTATCACAAACATTCAACATCAACACATAAAGAAACACTTCATCCTTCAGTTTATCACAAACATTCATCATCAACACATAAAGAAACACTTCATCCTTCAGTTTATCACAAACATTCATCATCAACACATAAAGAAACACTTCATCCTTCAGTTTATCACAAACATTCAACATCACCACATAAAGGAACACTTCATCCTTCAGTTTATCACAAACATTCATCAACACATAAAGGAACACTTCATCCTTCAGTTTATCACAAACATTCATCATCAACACATAAAGAAACACTTCATCCTTCAGTTTATCACAAACATTCATCATCAACACATAAAGAAACACTTCATCCTTCAGTTTATCACAAACATTCATCATCAACACATAAAGAAACACTTCATCCTTCAGTTCATCATCAACACATAAAGGAACACTTCATCCTTCAGTTTATCACAAACATTCATCATCAACACATAAAGAAACACTTCATCCTTCAGTTTATCACAAACATTCATCATCAACACATAAAGAAACACTTCATCCTTCAGTTTATCACAAACATTCATCATCAACACATAAAGAAACACTTCATCCTTCAGTTTATCACAAACATTCATCATCAACACATAAAGAAACACTTCATCCTTCAGTTTATCACAAACATTCATCATCAACACATAAAGAAACACTTCATCCTTCAGTTCATCACAAACATTCAACATCAACACATAAAGAAACACTTCATCCTTCAGTTTATCATAAACATTCATCATCAACACATAAAGAAACACTTCATCCTTCAGTTTATCACAAACATTCAACATCAACACATAAAGGAACACTTCATCCTTCAGTTTATCACAAACATTCATAATCAACACATAAAGAAACACTTCATCCTTCAGTTTATCACAAACATTCATCAACACATAAAGGAACACTTCATCCTTCAGTTTATCACAAACATTCATCATCAACACATGAAGGAACACTTCATCCTTCAGTTTATCACAAACATTCATCATCAACACATAAAGGAACACTTCATCCTTCAGTTTATCACAAACATTCATCATCAACACATAAAGAAACACTTCATCCTTCAGTTTATCACAAACATTCATCATCAACACATAAAGAAACACTTCATCCTTCAGTTCATCATCAACACATAAAGGAACACTTCATCCTTCAGTTTATCACAAACATTCATCATCAACACATAAAGAAACACTTCATCCTTCAGTTTATCACAAACATTCATCATCAACACATAAAGAAACACTTCATCCTTCAGTTTATCACAAACATTCATCATCAACACATAAAGAAACACTTCATCCTTCAGTTTATCACAAACATTCATCATCAACACATAAAGAAACACTTCATCCTTCAGTTTATCACAAACATTCATCATCAACACATAAAGAAACACTTCATCCTTCAGTTTATCACAAACATTCATCATCAACACATAAAGAAACATTTCATCCTTCAGTTTATCACAAACATTCATCATCAACACATAAAGAAACACTTCATCCTTCAGTTCATCACAAACATTCATCATCAACACATAAAGGAACACTTCATCCTTCAGTTTATCACAAACATTCAACATCAACACATAAAGAAACACTTCATCCTTCAGTTTATCACAAACATTAAACATCAACACATAAAGGAACACTTAATCCTTCAGTTTATCACAAACATTCATCATCAACACATAAAGAAACACTTCATCCTTCAGTTTATCACAAACATTCATCATCAACACATAAAGAAACACTTCATCCTTCAGTTTATCACAAACATTCATCATCAACACATAAAGAAACACTTCATCCTTCAGTTTATCACAAACATTCATCATCAACATATAAAGGAACACTTCATCCTTCAGTTCATCACAAACATTCATCATCAACACATAAAGGAACACTTCATCCTTCAGTTCATCACAAACATTCAACATCAACACATAAAGAAACACTTCATCCTTCAGTTTATCACAAACATTCAACATCAACACATAAAGGAACACTTCATCCTTCAGTTTATCACAAACATTCATCATCAACACATAAAGGAACACTTCATCCTTCAGTTTATCACAAACATTCATCATCAACACATAAAGAAACACTTCATCCTTCAGTTTATCACAAACATTCATCATCAACACATAAAGAAACACTTCATCCTTCAGTTCATCACAAACATTCATCATCAACACATAAAGAAACACTTCATCCTTCAGTTTATCACAAACATTCATCATCAACACATAAAGGAACACTTCATCCTTCAGTTTATCACAAACATTCATCATCAACACATAAAGGAACACTTCATCCTTCAGTTCATCACAAACATTCATCATCAACACATAAAGAAACACTTCATCCTTCAGTTCATCACAAACATTCATCATCAACACATAAAGAAACACTTCATCCTTCAGTTTATCACAAACATTCATCATCAACATATAAAGGAACACTTCATCCTTCAGTTCATCACAAACATTCATCATCAACACATAAAGGAACACTTCATCCTTCAGTTCATCACAAACATTCAACATCAACACATAAAGAAACACTTCATCCTTCAGTTTATCACAAACATTCAACATCAACACATAAAGGAACACTTCATCCTTCAGTTTATCACAAACATTCATCATCAACACATAAAGGAACACTTCATCCTTCAGTTTATCACAAACATTCATCATCAACACATAAAGAAACACTTCATCCTTCAGTTTATCACAAACATTCATCATCAACACATAAAGAAACACTTCATCCTTCAGTTCATCACAAACATTCATCATCAACACATAAAGAAACACTTCATCCTTCAGTTTATCACAAACATTCATCATCAACACATAAAGGAACACTTCATCCTTCAGTTTATCACAAACATTCATCATCAACACATAAAGGAACACTTCATCCTTCAGTTCATCACAAACATTCATCATCAACACATAAAGAAACACTTCATCCTTCAGTTCATCACAAACATTCATCATCAACACATAAAGAAACACTTCATCCTTCAGTTCATCACAAACATTCAACATCAACACATAAAGGAACACTTCATCCTTCAGTTTATCACAAACATTCATCATCAACACATAAAGAAACACTTCATCCTTCAGTTCATCACAAACATTCAACATCAACACATAAAGGAACACTTCATCCTTCAGTTTATCACAAACATTCATCATCAACACATAAAGGAACACTTCATCCTTCAGTTTATCACAAACATTCAACATCAACTAGTGGTGTAACGGATCACGGGTCGATCCGTGATCCGTTCGGATCACCCCTCACGGTTCGGATCACTCGTGAACCGCCGATCAATTGAGTATTCTTTTTTTTACAGTGTAATCATCATAGTGTGTAATAACGTTTTACTGCTGCTGTTCCTTTACAAGTAACAAGTCCCCGAATATCAATGCAGAGTGTCAGTGAACAGATATAAAGCAGTAGTGTGTTCACGTCAACGGAGCAGGTTAAAAGCATTTAACGGCGAAAGTCACGGCGAGCGGAGGAAATTGAGAAGCTCCCGGGTCATTTAAGTCGCAAGTTTGGGAGTATTTTGTCTTCCCTGTAATTTATAATGACGGATAAGGGTGGTGGACAAAACCGTTACGGTATGTAGGCGTTATTTAAAGAGAAAGACATACGACAAGGAAAAGACTGTGACCGCTTTCACCACGGAGGAGTGATTCATAGTCCGGTGCTATGAATCATAGCACCAGACTCTTACCTGTCTGTAAGAGTCACACAGACAGGTGCTGTAGACACGCCCCCTCTGTGAGAGTCACACAGACAGGTGCTGTAGACACGCCCCCTCTGTGAGAGTCACACAGACACACACCTGGTGCAGGTGCTGACAGAAGCATCAGAGTGGAAGCTAGACAGGCCCAATAGTAACAGTCACTACAGAAAGGTCTACCCTCTCCCCAGACAATGGAGATATTCTCATCTTTTTGAAAATAATGTCACAGTAATGGTGAACATTATTGTGTATTTGAATTACATAACCTGACAGGAAGTAAACACAGACCCAAGTTGTTGCCTAGCAGTTCAGTTCAGTTGAAACAGTGTAAGCTAGTTCACTGGCTGTTTCTTTCTTTCAATATCGATCAAAGGACGAGGGTCTCAACTTGGACAACTTCAAATTGGACATCTTCAATATTTTTGTTTTCATGTAAGACTATAGCCCAAAGTTCTTTGCTTTCAGTGGAAAGCAAAGTTATATTTGTCTCCTCCCCTTTTCTTTGTTGATCCGAACCGTGACTCAAGAACCGTGATCCGAACCGAACCGTGAGGTTTGTGATCCGTTGCACCCCTAACATCAACACATAAAGGAACACTTCATCCTTCAGTTTATCACAAACACACTTAACTAACACACTTAATTAATTAATCCAAATGAGGTCTGTGAACTACAAGTAGCCTACAGACTGTTTCTTTGACTTCCTGTTTATTCTCTGAAGCCCTGCTGCTTCCGCATTATCTCATCTACTTTCCAGGCGAGAAGCAGTTCATCTGGAAAGTTAAATTAACCTTTATTAACTTTATTAATTAATATTTTTTTTCTACCTGATATTTTGGATCTGCGTTTACCGTGAATCTCAGCATAGAGGCGCACTAACATGTGAGTGTCTGCTGAGTTGAGCGCAGTGTTAGTTACCGTAATGTTACGTTCGCGCGCGGCTAAGAGAGTAATACCGATATGAACCGTTTACATTGCGCGGCAACAAACTCCCCAAAAAGATCCCAACATGTTCAAACTGTCACTTAGCTCGCGTTAGCTGAGAAGCTATGAAAAGTTTACCTCGTAGTGGAGCAGCGGGCTGTGTTCATCTGTCAGTTTCCTCATTCTAACTTCCTGATGGTGGTCTCTCTGGGGGGCGGGGACTAATGCGGCGCCCACTCCACTGATTGGATGAAGGAATGATGACGTCTCTTCTTCTTCTTCAGTTTATTGGCGGACTACAAACCAACGTTTAAGGTGCAGACCGCCACCTACTGTACCG
Source organism: Leptoclinus maculatus (assembly GCA_032191485.1). Taxonomy (NCBI): domain Eukaryota; kingdom Metazoa; phylum Chordata; class Actinopteri; order Perciformes; family Stichaeidae; genus Leptoclinus; species Leptoclinus maculatus. The sequence goes on along the minus strand of JAVDOI010000002.1, from coordinate 38,483,779 downwards.
GAGTGTGTAACACCATGACTTTATGACAATTGTCATTTAAACACAATAATAATGTTATTATTAATAAAGAAAATAAAGAAAAGACTTCAAATAGAAGTTATATTGTGGATATTAAACCCGTTCCATTCATAAATGTACATGAAGCCCTATATGTATATATATATATATATATATATATAATTAAAATAAAATTATTATATTATCTAATTTAATATTATTATATTAATATAACATAATATTGTTATATTAGTGCTTAATACTAGTGTATTATTACACATTATCGAGTATAATATATTTATATTATCCACACATTATATTCATTCTCTACAGCTGAAGATTGATTGTCGGTTGTTGTTCAAACACAACACAAAAATAAACCACAGATCTCTGCATGTAAACAATTCATTAAAGAGTGTTTTTGGGAATCGATACAGAATGAACAGAAAACAGAAATCTCAATCTATGTTTCCTTCCTGCTCAGTATTGTTGCCGGTGTTGACGCATGAATGAACCAAACCACCGAGGCAGCAGATTGAACGTCTTCAAAAGAACGGAGCTCTCTCTGCTCACTCACCCTCCGTATGAGTTTCCTTGAGACCTTGGTTTCTTTTTCAGCGTTGACCCGAGCAGCACGCAGTTTAACTATTAAAGCACAATAAACTGCTCCACAAACGTAATTCACTACAGCACTTCTAAAGCTTTCAGTGTGAAGTTAATTAGTTTTAACTCCTCGACGGTTTCACGTCACAGCGCTGTGACTTTGACCTCTGACCCTCTCACCACAGGCCTGAAGGTGACATATTTCTTTTATCGCGTCAGTTGGTCTCCTTGAGATTTTTCTGTTGGGTTTAAAATTGAAGAACTGTGAAGCTGATCTGAGGTCTGTGAGAGCTTCACTGCTCCTCTTCACAGGAAACACAACTGCAAGCTATAAAACCTAAAACTGGAATCTTATTCCTCAAAACTGGACGTTAGAAACTAATCTGAAAAATTAATGAATTGAATCTTAGAACAAGAGAAGAATGAACGTCCTGGATTAAACGTGAAGAATCTGAATGAAATTAGAGCTGCAACGGATCTCAAAACTCAACATTCTGATGTTCTGATCCTACTTTGGTTTTGAGTCATGAATCGAAAAAGACGATCACAATTGTTTGCCAGCGATACCGATCACCATGAGCCACATCAGTTCTCATCCTTTTAGTTTGTCATAGTCATTTATAGTGGTTTATTTGCATTAAAAACACACAATTCAAATTATTAGGAAATAAAAAAACAGACCGGTAAAACAGACTATCAAAGTGTACACAGACCCAAAGCGTACACGGGCCTGTAGAGACTAGTCCTGACGAGAACGCGCAGCTCGGGGCAGTACAGAATGTGTTTGAGGACGCTGATTGGCTATATTGTATGTCACACATTTATAGACAGGCGGAGAGGACGAGCAGGAAAAGCATATATTTCTGCGCAGATATTATATTTTACACATATTACTGGGTACATTCCATGTTTCAAAAACACAAATATTGACAATTTGAATAATTTATTATTATTATTATTTTGTTTCTGTGGCTCAAGGGGGGGCCGCGCCCTAGCGCCCTCTATGGGCCAGCCTCCACTGGTGGGATGCTTTACTTTAACTTATTCAGCCAAATGAATACAGACCCTTGAATGTAAGACTTTACTCACATAAACTAAGATTTATTTCATCATAAAAGGCTCCATGAACACGTCATTTGACTTGTGTGTGTGTTAAAGATTGTGCGTGTATAACGCATTCATTACCAGCATGGAGGGATCGCGGTGACGTGTCCGTCTTTCTCCCGATAGGACGGATCGATACTCGGACACACTGAGGCAGCGATGGACAGCTCTGCGGCTTCAGAGGAAGAGGTGGAAGAGCAGCAGGAGACGTCACAGGAGGACCAGTCGAGTCCCAACAAGAGCAGCTCCAAGACATCTGGGCCCTATTCCTCGTACGTCGCTCAACTAAGTCGATCAAATGTCCAATTATCCAGCTTGAATTACAGAGATGATTGAAGGCAAGATATCTCGGTTCCTCAAAGGCTGATCAGCGCTCAAACAGTCTCGTTAAATCGAACAAGACCTCAGTCATCAGGATAATTGGGCGTGCCCGTTTTACGTCAAAGGGGGTAAGCATCGATCACCGAAACCATGATTTTCTAACAGTACAATAGCGAATAAAGTAAAAGAAAGAGCGTCTTTTTTCTCCGCTGGCGAGCAGGAGATGATCATGAACGCATATGAGGAAGTCAAGACCATAATCATGGCTAAATCTAACACCGCCATCCCTTCCGTTCGTACGGCTTGCTTACGAAAATTACGTCACAAAACATGGCCGTTTTTGGTATCCCAGCATGCACAAAATCCTCATCTTTGCAAAGAAAACATCGATTTTCTTTTATTTTTTATAGATTTTTCACAAAAGGAGCCCAAACACACACTGTCCAAAGTTGCCATGACCACTGCAAGTCAGGTCTTGCAGCATTTCGACGGCGAAAGATACATTACAGACCCGAATTTACTAGTGAATGTACTAGCGGATGTTACCATGGAGCTAGCGGCTTCAGAAAAGACTAGTACTTATAGTAGAAACCTAATAGTTCTCTTTCATAAGTTGTCAACCAACGTGTTCGTAATTTTCACTTTTCACGTGCGGTTTTTTTCTGATGAATCTTTTCATGGAAAGAACACTGTAGAATGGTCATACTTTGTCCTATCTTCTTCAAATACATTTGAGGCAGGTGTTCACTGATAGTGTAGTTACAGCCCTATACTGTCCTTTACCTGTACAGATACAGCTACAGGTAGTTATTTATACTGAAAGATACTTTTTTATTTTAGACGGACAAAACTCTTACATTTTTACTGACTTCAAAGGCCCACTGCTCTGTTTCTGTATGACCTACAGGTTTTCTGACACTTTCACAAGGAACTATTATTCATAATACTATATTAAATGAGGCTCAGTAAAGCCTAAAAACCACCCACAATCATAGCAAACGATGGCAGTAGTCACACACAAAATAATTGAAGTGAAGAGTGAAGTAGGCCAGAGTTAGAGACATAAACGTACGAGAGGTCACGAGAGGTCGTCATTTGAGAAAGTGTGTAAAGTGTTACACGTGCTTCTGTTCATGAGAAATTCTTCGTTCAAACGGTATGCTGCATGGTTGTGGAAATATTATATTTGTTACTGAAAATTGCATTGTGCGGTAGTGATCGGTACTGTTCGGGCCCAAAAGGTTAATGGAATGCATCATCGAATGAGATCTTATAGCGAAAATAATCATCTCAACTCTTTCAGAATAAGTAGATAAAACAAGCCCGAAGAGTATCTAATTGATACGAATTAATAGATACTTATGAGGATATATGTACTGTATGCGCTTATGTATCATACTATATATGTGTATATACATGTATGTGTAGATTACCATATAGAACTAGGAGTTTGAATATGTGTGTGTGAATCTGTGTATGGGCGGATCAGTATGTATATTATTCATAATCAGAAATTCAATCAATTGAAGCAGTGAAAAGAAATTGTGTGATTCTCTCTATTCTTATCATGAGTACAATAATGATATGCTATGGTGTACTAATAACACTGTCATATAAGTATGAGTGCTTTCAACCCTCATGTAGTTTAACCAGCCATCAAGAGGACATGGGAGCAAGTAAAAACTAAGCACACAAACATTATTCAGAATGGTGAGTCCATACAATATGTGCTATGGGAATGTATTGAACACATCCATAAGTTTCTTAAGCACCAAATAAACTTTACGAACAGCACGGCATGCAGCGGCATCGCCCACACTGTACAATAATGTACCACTCGCTCACAGCTCACGGCTCTGATCCAGTCTGTGAGACGGTCAATGCTCGGCTGTGTGTGGTGTTCACCATGTATGACTCGAGGTCTTGTTAATGAATCCTTGTCGGCAGAATCGATAGCGCTCGTATAGGAAGTCATCGTGATTTGATAAGGTATCTTGGCGATCGCGGTCCGTGTACGTTTTAGTCATCTGTTTTACCGTTAAAATACGGACATTTCCGTATTTTCGTTTCATCGAATGAACGGTAAAACAGACGATCAAAACGTACACGGACCGATCTCGAAGAACTCTCCCTATAAAACGGTAATCTAACTAATATCGCTCCTTCATTAATGGGATGAGGAAGGGAGATGACATTTTTGCCGGGGGAGTGGCACATTTATCCAGCTTCCTTCAGCTTGAGCCTGCTCTGGAGCAGGTTCACGCTTGTTGATGTGTTGCTATGGTGATTGAGCTAAACCTGCTTCGAGGAACCGGAAAAGCCTGATGTAGTGATCTCATCCTCAAACTTATCCCGCTAACTCAGTTAGCGACGTACGAGGAACAGGGCCCAGGTAGAGTCAAGGAGAGGGTTCACTTCCTCTGTTCCTTCTTCAGTCACAGATACAGGAACACCACACTATGACGAACCTTTGACCCCCCCCCCCCCACACACACACACACACACACACACACACACACACACACACACACACACACACACACACACACACACACACACACACACACACACACACACACACACACACACACACACACACACACACACACACACACACACACACACACACACACACACACACACACACACACACACACACACACACACACGCTGACAGCAGAGGCGGCCATACAAGAAGCAACCTGAGCTTCAGTCTCTCGCCCACACTTGGACATGTGGACCGGAGCAGAACCTAATTCAACTTCTGAACCCCAAAACCCTCCAGCGGGATTGAAAATGTTCAAACAATCACCCGAACTGCACCGTTTATCACAGCCAGAAGCTGTCAACACAGTCATTATTGTCAGATTTTCATCTTTCCAACGGTCCTTGAACACATCATGTGTGCAACAAGAAGAAACAAGCTGCTCTTTGATTCTTGTGACTGAAGACATGAGGAGAAGCAGCGTATCATCACCGCTCTGGACTCTGTTCATACGCACGAATAACTGAATCAACGAGTGAACTCAGTGGTTGTTCTGGTCATGAGTGGAGAGCCTTCATCATGTGTTAGAGGCCAAAGAACAAATCCCACACTTCCACCACTATATACTCTTGACTGTCTCCCTTTTCCAGTACCCTATATGGAATATCTTGTTTGATGAATGTAGCACACCCTCCTCCTGCCCCATGATCTCTGTTTTTCCTTATCACTGAATATGTATTACAAAATCTAAAGTAGGTTTCAAACAAGCCTCTAGTACACACATTACATCTGGTTTTACATCCATTTCTTTAATGAAATGATTGAATTCCCGGCCATTGGCCAGTAGGCTTCTATTATTAGTATTACCATTATGAGTGTTAACAAACACATGGTGCTTCCTGGCTTGACTGATTAGTGAGGTTCTCCCTCACTTCTTCCCATATCAGTCCCACTAATCCTAAGTGGTTCACTGCTGCTTTGACAATCAGTTGGATTTTATAATTTTTTGACTTTACTTCTTCTGTGCAGTTAATCACTCCTGCAATGAATGTCATTTTTAGTCTTTGAGCATTCACTAATTTTCCTCCTTTGAAATTCCTCTTTAGTTCCTCCACACCAACACTCACTGGCACCCCTGTGATAACTCCTTTACATCCACCATTTTGTGCTCCCACCCTCCCTGTGCTCTTGCATAATCATAATAAATAATAAATAGAACATGTGTGTCAGCAAAGATGCCATTTAAGAGGACTATGCTCATCATGTCTTGAAGATTATTATTATTATGTTATGGACTTTCTGTGACTTTTTTTGTGACATGCTATGTGATATTTTTTGATCGCACACTATACGTTCACATTTTTTAAATACTTTCATGGCATAATTTACTATGACTTCTATATGCAGAGAGAGTCCTAAACAAATTTCTGAGAAACTACCATATCAGCAGAGCGTTAACTTAATGCACAGCAGAGTATAGGACAGGTATTAAGACTTTATTACCGTAATATTAAAAAATGTTGTCAAAATACTACGACTCCTCAGAGAATACAGATATGTGGGAAATGTTTTAAATGTGCAGAAAGTTTTGAACATGAGCAGAAATATTGCTGAAACACAAACTATTAAAGTCCAGGAGTTTATAAATGAATTCAAATGAATCACTGCATCATTGAGGTGAATAGGAGCCACATGAACATTTAAAGAGATTACTTCGCCACAACAAAACACACAAAAAGACAGAGTAAATCATGCCTAGATGTGTGTTGACTCAGCAGAGATAACATTAATTTGAATTAATAATACAATTACGATTACATAGTAATTCATTTGAAAGCTTAACGACTGCAGGCTGAGAAACTGCAACACCAGCTCTCAGCAAGTGACTCTGCTTGTCTGGAGAGGTCTCAGACAGATAACCAACTACAAGCCGAAAGCACCCAACTCCATGAATGACTTGCACCTGGCAAACAACCTGAACGAGTTTTACTGTTGTTTTGAAAGACGATGGGACAGTCCGGGCCCATGCCCATGACCCCATCCACTAGCTCCAGAGCACCAGGTCCCCCTACCACATCTCGGCAGGGGCCCATGCCTCACAACCATCCATTCCGGAGCTGGTTCCACTCAAGGCTGCGTTCTTTCCCCTCTGCTCTTCTTCCTGTACACCAACAGCTGCACATCCAGTCACCAGTCTGTCAAGATCCTGACGGATCTACCACCCTGTAGTACTCCCTGGTCACCACTGTGGAGTCCTGAATGGAGCTGAAGATCAGCTAAACTAGCTTAGCGGGGAAACAACAGCCCGAACGGATTCAATTGTCCGGACAATAACCCTGCGCATGATGGGATGCTTCGTAATTAACGGATAATGCATATAGTCCAAATCAATGTAATTAACATAATGACAAGAACAAACTCACAAGAACCAGTCACATATATTTATATGACAACAAAGCAACAAATCAACCCAGCAACACTGCAGCGCTAGAGCATGAGCCATTCATATTATTCATAAAAACGACACAATAGACAAATTAACACAGTAGAAACGCTACTGCAGATGTAAAAACGCAAAAGCAGTTAACTTATCACAGCTGCCTTCACTTAAAGACAAAGTCCATCCTCCTTTCTTTGTTAACAAAGAGTTTAAAACCGCAGTTGTTCAGAACATCGGTGCGGGTCAGTTCCAGCCAGAGTCCTCCTGCGAACGAGTTTGTTGAGTTGTAAATCCACTCAGGTCTCTCCAAAAGTTTTCAAAAGCACGTAGCTTGTGCATGTGTGTAGCTGCCTTGGGTAGCATAGCGTAGCTCCAAACAGCTCCAAACACCAAGAGCTCAGTTGCAAATTAAACGCATTCTTAGCCATAAAATGTGCACCGCTTCTCCGCCGCTGTCAGCCAGAAATACCATTCATACAAATCCTTTTCCATGCTGGGTTAGGGCTGCTAGCTGTGGGATTGACCGACCCTTTGATACGATGTCCAGTTTTTCTGGAAATGTCCTTCAGAAATCCGTTTCTCCTCCTTCAGCCATTGAGTGTTAAAAAAACACAGCTAGGTAAAAAAAAAAAAGAATCTGCATCAAGCAAAACGCTAAAAATGTCATAACTTCTCTTACATATGTTTCAACATTAACTCTTACTAAACACTAAGATCTGCTAGCTAGCTTTCTGTTTGACAAAAGTCACGCTGGCCCACTGACCAATCACAGCGCGCGTTAATGCAGACGTACTTAGGAGGCTACCTGAGTACCACTGGCACGTCAAAGAATACGCCCAACATGTCAAACTAAAGATCTGATTGGTTGAAGACTATGACAATCAACAATATTGTCCCCATTTACTGAAACTGCAAAGGTTCTCTAGCGGGCATCGGGCCTCTCTCCTTACATAGAGACATAGGGGCTGAATCTGATTGGATAAAAGCTCTCCTTAAAACAAGCTGTGCTGGAAGCAGCGCTGCAGGCTGGAAGCAGAGCAACAGAGGAAGACAGGAGCTGTGCAATGAGAAAATAAGCTAATGGGAAAAATAATTATAATACATGTAGTGTATTTGTGAAAAATTATTAAATTATAAAATAGCTATAACTTTGTGATTCTGTTTAGGCCAGCAGAGAAGGCTTAGCTGGCCCTGACGGCCCACCACTGATATAATATTCACTATAATATAATAATATATATATCATAGAATAATATTCACTATAATATAAAACACACACACACACACACATATATATATATATCATTATTTATTTATAACTATATATCCATTTCTCAGACAGGTGCTTCATGTCCCTCACTCCCCTATCCGTGCTGGATCTATCCCCGTTGTTTTAAAAAGCTAAATAAGTTATTAGCATGACTGCATCCAGCTAGCCAAACCTTTCTGGTGTACAGCTAGTAGAGAAGCTTCGCATGTACTGCTTCCTTTTCCTGCTAGTGTGCTGTCTGATTGTGAGGTCAGGTTGATCTGGGATCAGCTCTTTCAGCTGCAGTTTCTCCTCCAAAGTTTTTCTCTCAAACGGGTCTTGGAGGAGTAGTGCTCACGCAATTTGTATAATTTATTATTATTATTTTTTATTATTTGTGGCTCAACGTCAACTTTGTCCAGGAGATTACAAAAAGCATCTTAACAATATTACCCAACCTTTGTTAAAACGGACCAACAAAAAAAGGCAGCAGAAACATGTAAAGGGACAGTTCAGATGTTTAGAAGTGTGGTTGTATGAGGTACTTCTCCACAGCCAGTGAATTACTCCAGTAGATGGAGTTTGAAGAAACAGACAGGAGTACCAGAATTGGGAGCAAAGCAATGTACTGCTGTGGGCGTATTTTAGACACCTAAAAGAATCAATATCAGTTTTAGTGTAACACCCAAAATAACCCTTTAAGTGTAAAAATGAAAGACATTTATTTATAAGAAAATGATTTACAGAAAAACATACTATTGCAGAGATGAAAGCAAAAAAGGTGTCAGGGTCTCCAAACCCAAAAGAGCACAAACCCACCTGACCCACAATAAGTAAAAGTACAAAAGTATTGGCATGACAAAAAAGTATACTGATTATACTGAATGGCCCATTTCAAATACATATTTATGGTAGGCCTGTATCATTGGATACTAATAATTGACACAGTAATGTGTTCATCCCTTTAATACGGCAGGTACTCAAGTACAATACTTAAGTTAATGTACTTAGTTACATTCCACCACCGCTAAAGGAAGATCACAAAATTGTTCACAAGAGCACAAAGTTCTTCATAGATCTAGCCTCTGGATTTTGGTCTCAAAATGCACCAGATTGATGCATTTAACTTTAAAATGTAAATTTTCTTCCAGGTGAGCGTGTCCTCGGACACCTCTAGAAAACCAACAGTAACTAGAAAATAAAAACTCAATTAGTCTACTGGATCAAACTAAAGACACTACTAAGCTCCCTGCCAACGTGAGGAGGCGTCACCTTAAACAAAGCATGGATCTCTCAGAGCAATCAAGGTTTATTGTGTCACTAATCGCAAGCGGGGGCTGATTGTGTGTGAGGACAGAGTTTTGAGGGAAACAATTCAAAAATCGGAACGTGGAATCAATAAGCAACGCTCTCATATTAAAACAACATGCTTTTGAATAAAGACAGGAAAGAAAGCACCAGAGTTGTTCCCCTGCGTTATGTGGTGTGTCAGATTTACCTTTTGTATACAAACAGAACCACTAAAGCCGGTTGTCTCTTGTATGAGTCATCATGTGTGACTTCAGAGATGACTTCTTCCGACATCTTTTATCACACACTGAGCAATTGAAAGGTTTCTCTCCTGTGTGGATTCTCATGTGTTCCTTCAAATTTCCATTCTGTGCAAAAGACATATTACAGACTGAGCAATTGAAAGGTTTCTCTCCTGTGTGGATACTCATGTGTTTCTGTAAAATGGAACACTGGTTAAAAGCCTTATTACAGACTGAGCAGCTGAAAGGTTTCTCTCCTGTGTGGATTCTCATGTGTCTCTGTAAAGTTGAACCATGGTTAAAAGCCTTATTACAGACTGAGCAGCTGAAAGGTTTCTCTCCTGTGTGGATTCTCATGTGTTTCTGTAAAGTTGAATGAAGGGTAAAAGCCTTATTACAGACTGAGCAGCTGAAAGGTTTGTCTCCTGTGTGGATTCTCATGTGATTCTGTAAATTTGAATACTGGTTAAAAGCCTTATTACAGACTGAGCAGCTGAAAGGTTTCTCTCCTGTGTGGATTCTCATGTGTCTCTGTAAAGTTGAACCATGGTTAAAAGCCCTATTACAGACTGAGCAGCTGAAAGGTTTCTCTCCTGTGTGGATTCTCATGTGTGTCTGTAAAGTTGAACCATGGTTAAAAGCCTTATTACAGACTGAGCAGCTGAAAGGTTTCTCTCCTGTGTGGATTCTCATGTGTGTCTTCAGATCTCTACTCTTGCCAAATGTTTTCTCACACTCAGAGCATCTGAAAAGTTTCTCACCAGCACTACATCTTGAATCACTTACAAGGACTTTATCAGGTTTCACAGAGTTTAAACCTGACTGAGGTTCTCTGGTCTCCTTCCAATCATCACCGTCAGAAGAGCCTCCAGTCTTCTCATCAGCATCTGGTCCTTGATGTCTATCTGGATCTGAGCTCATGTTTGGTTCTGGTCCTCCACAGTCCTCTCCATCAGCTTCTGTTTTCATCTGTTCAGTTTGTCTTTGATGAAGCTGTGAGGACTGAGCTTCCTCTTCATCTTCTTCACTCTTCACAGGAGTGAATGAGAACTTGATACCAGCCTCCTCCAGCCCTTGAAGCTGCTCTCCCTCCTGACTGGTCCAGAGTTCCTCCTGTTCCTCTTTAATGTGTGGGGGCTCTGGGTCCTCCTGGTCCAGACTGGAGCTCCACTCCTGCTGCTCAGGGGGAACCTCTTCTTTAACCACCAACAGCTGCTGGACGTCTGCAGGAAAACAGTAAACACACACAGAGACGTTACAAAGACATTTTTGTATTGAGCAAATATTCTCCTGTAGATACACTTTTTTTCTTGCCATCATTCCCGCTTACACTCCCTGTGCACAGTTACCAAACAGTAGGGGTGCAACGGATCACAAACCTCCCGGTTCGGATCGTACCGCATTTTTTTTGTCACGGATCGGATCAGCAAAGAAAAGTGGGGGTGGACAAATATAACTGTCTTCCATTCATTAATTAAAATAACTTCAATAACACTGAAAGCAAATAACTTTGGCCTAGAGTCTTGAAAACATGAAATATTTATTTTCAAAAAGATGAGAATATCTACATTGTGTGGGGCAAGGGTAGCGCCAGATGTGTGTCTGTGTGACTCTCACAGAGGGGCGCGTCTGCAGCACCGGACTTTAAATCTCCACTCCGCCGTGATGAGCTGTCAGTCTTTTCCTTTTCATAGAGGGCTGGAACGATCTTCCAGTGGAGGGCAGTGCATTTCATACCTGGGCCGTCAGTGCTGTCCTGCAGCTGAAACACCACCTAATAACCTCATGATGGCGCCACAGCTATGGTTATTTGTTTCTAGGGGTTTAACAATACACGTATTAGTATTAAACCGTTCGGTACGAGGCTTACGAACCGAACAATACGTTTGAATAATACTAGTGCATTTGGAAAATGCATAAGCTTAAATTGGGGAAAATGTGTTTTCGGTGGACTGCGCTCACGTAGGAGACAACGGACTGTGTGACCTCTGAACCCGGAACAAAAGAAACCACAACAAAAAACAGCTGAGGCCCCGCACTTCTTGGAGGCTAGGCTAAACTAGCTTAATAAACAATAACTCCGTGCATGATGGTATGCTTCGTAATTAACGGACAATGCTGCACTGAGCTGCACGTAATGCCAACGTACTTGTAGGCCAGCTAGCAGGCTCTGGCACGTCAAAGAATACGCCCAACATGTCAAACTAAAGATCTGATTGGTTGAACACTATGACAATCAACAATATCGTCCCCATTCACTTAAACTGCAAAGAGATTCACTTGTGAGTCTGCAGGCCTCGGGCCTCTCTTCTTACCTAGAGACACAGAGGTGAAATCTGATTGGATAAAAGCTCTACTTAAAACAAGCTGCACTGGAAGCAGAGCAACTGAGAAAGACAGTAGCTGTGCAATGAGAAAATAAGATAATGGGAAAAATATTTTTAGAAATTATAATACATGTAGTGTATTTAAGACAAATTATAAAATAGCTATAACTTTGTGATTCTGTTTAGGCCAGCAGAGAAGGCCTTGCTGGCCCACCACTGCGACCTTCATACTGAAGTGGGTGCCTGGGGGGATTTCGTAGCGTGGCTCAAGCACTTTAACCAGATTTTGAAATCCTTTGTTTTCCACAACTGAGTATGGCCTCATGTCTGCAGCAATAAAGACCCCAATATATGTAATAATAGCTTTAGCCCGGTCTAATTCTGCCACAAACGGTTTCTTAAATGCCGCGGTGATAAGTTGTTGTTGTGCCTTGGCCCCCGTCGCTGACAGACCAGGGTGGAGGCGCTTCATATGCGTGGACATGCCAATGTATTGCCGTTGTCGTGTGTCTTTCTCGTTGAACAATGCCTACATACCGTAACGGTTTTGTCCACCACCCTCATCCCGTCATTATTAGTAACAGGGAAGCCAAACATGCGACTTAAATGACGCAGGTTCACGTAAACACACTACTGCTTTATATCTTTTCACTGCAACTCTGCATAGATATTTAGAGACGTATTACCTGAAAAAGTATGAGCGGCAGTAAAACTTTATTTCACACTGTGATGATTAAACTGTAAAAAGAAAAACAAATGCAACTAATCCGCGGTTCACGTGTTCCGAACCGTGAGGGGTGATCCGTACGGATCACTGTTACACCACGACCAAACAGACATGCAGACACCAGCAGCAATGAGGTCATCAATAGTCACATGGCAAATAAACTTCATCTAGAGACACACACACACGATTGTTTGTTGCTTTTAGGTAGTATGCTTGTAATTGCTTGATAGATGTTTGTTGATTTATATTATTGATTTATGATCAGTATTGTTAAGTAAATAAACTTATATTTTAGGGAGCCGTTTTCTGTGATGATTTTGTGTATATGTGTTGTGATAATAGCTGGATGTTATCAATGGAACCAGGTAATATACTTTTTTAATCTAATCTTAAGTGCCCATGAACATATGAACCATTTTAGAATTCAACAAGCTGCCAAATCCACGTGGTGTTATCAAAGAGAACAAACTTGTACTTTATGTTGAAATATTTTCTGTCATCTAGAAGCTGAGAGAACAGATCAGAAGAAGAAGGAAAAGATTCATTGCAACCGAGTCTCACTCCAAACTACATTAAAAGTTAGCAGCCGGAGCAAAAAACAGTGTTTGAGAACTGAGAGAAGAAACAAAGTGAACCAACCTGCTCTTTGTATCCGGACTTCAGGGTTGAAAACAGCGTCCAGTAGTTTCCGTTGTCGCTCGTTCTCCTCTTTTAAAGCAGAACGTTCCTCCTCGTACTCTGCTATCGTTCTTTCAAACACACCAAATATATCTTCAGCAGCCGCAGTTAGTCGCTGGTTGACTAAAGATCTCAGCATTTGGACTTTAGACATTTTCACTAAACCACAGAAACTTTTCCTCCAGACAAACTTCGCTGTGTTGTAAGGTTACGTTCGGGTCCGTCTACTTCCTGCTAGCATGCTAACTTAATTAGCTCCGTAGGACACCAGGAGACAATCCGGACGTTTTAAATGAAGCGAAACAACACAGAGTCCACTCGGTTCAAAGCATTTAGACTTTAGACATTTCCACACAACGACAGAAACGGTGTTCTCCGTCAAAAACACCGTTTACTCTCATTAAATTCTGACTAGCGCTGTGTTGATGACTTCCGTCCCCGTCGGTCTGTTTCCAGCTAGCATGCTAAGCTAACTTCAATAGCTTTGTAGGCTACCGGGAGATGAGTCAGAGGAAAACATCCAGAAAAAAGGTGAACAGCTAAAAGTCCATTCAGACATACAGAGACTCTGGTGGATCAGAACTGATGGAGCTAACTGATACTTTATCAACACAGCAAAGAGACTCCTTCTTCTTCTTCTTGTTTGAGGTTTATTGGCGGTTGGCAAACAATGAATTGGTGCATTACCGCCACCAACTGGTATGGAGTGTGGATCAGGATGTTTAGTACAGTTTAATATAACAAATGTAAAAGAAAAGAAATAAGAAACATAACAATAAACAAACAAAACAACTGGCTCATATTTTCTTAATAATATTAGTTAGTCTAAGATATTGAAATAACACTTTTTGAGTTATTTTGCAGAATATCCACTACATCAAACCGTACCTCCATCTTGTTGAGGTTTCCAATCAGCTGCCCTCTTTCTTGCTCATATTTCTGACATTGCACAATAACGTGTTCTACTGTTTCCTCTTGCCCACAATAGTTGCATTTGCCCGTTTCATGTTTTCCTATTTTGAGAAGCATACTGTTAATTCCAGTGTGTCCAAATCTAAGTCTTGATATCACTGTTTCCTCTCTCCTGTTCCTTCTGTTAAGGCTAGAATATTCTGATGGAGCTGCGAGGCCGCAGTGCTGGTCTGGTTATTTGTTTACTACTTACTGCGCATGTGCACCCAATAAATTGCTGAATCAGGTTTCAAAAGTAAAACTTGTATTTTAATATCAAATGCAAATTGAATTAACTATCAATAGTAAATGCTCTCGAGAACAGAGACCACACACTCTCACCCTAAGCAATCATGTGAGGTCTCGTGAGGTCTCGTGAGGTCTGCTCTCTGTTCCCTCGAACAAAGCAGATACAATACTGCAGAAAAGACAGGGGGGTCAGATCGTCATAAAAACTGCAGGTGAGCCAATCGGTGTTTTACTTATACATTGATCATTTTGGCTAATGTCTTGAGCCAATCAATGTCTGGCTTATTTACAACCACATGGCTGTAAGTCAACTCCTTCTCTCTCCTGCTTCGTCCTTCTGGAGCCATCACAGCTGGAGACATCCTTTGTAGTCATCACCCTGGCATTGTCTTCTCCGCATTCCTGCTGCTTTTATGGTCTCACTGTCTCCTACGCTTCTACTTCATGCCTCATGAAGATGTTCCTAAATCACTAAGATATTCCCTAAATCTGACCCTATCTGCCCTTTAATTCTTTATTCTCTTACAGTGTTTAATACTTCAGTGTTTAATACTTGTATGGCTTATACATATGGCTTAATACATTCAATGTGTCAATATACTGTAACATATAATATCCTCTATCTGTAAACCTCCTGTAAACATAAAATACATTTCATAGATAAATATATTACAACTCTTTAACCCATGGTAATATTCTTATTATTGTGCTTAATACTTAAATTCTTCACACTTCCTGCACATCTCATTTCTCCCACTTTCCTCTGAACTCGGTAAAACCATCGTCCTTTTCTGTCTTCCTCCCATTGCTTCTGCCACCTTTCCTTCAACCTGTTTAATAATACTTTTTGTGGCCTTTTTTGCAGCTTTATCTGCAGTTTCATTCCCTATGACCCCAATATGTGCTGGTACCCATAGGAATACGACTGTCAGACCCTTCATTTGAATTCTATATACTGTTTGTTGTATTTCAATAAGGATGTCTGGTCTACTGTCTGAATGGCTGTTCTGTAAGCTGGCTAATGATGAACTTGAGTCTGAACAAATGTTTGCCCTCATTGGTTTTGTGTCCTCTATCCACTGTAGTGCTAACATTATTGCAGCATTTCCCCTGTGTCCACTGATAGTCCCTCAGTGATCATTTCACCTATTTTAACATCACATTCTGGAACAATAAATGCCACTCCTACCTTGTTTCCTAAACTCTTTGATGCATCTGTGAAAACCTGGATATAGCTGTGGTAACTGTCGATATGTGCCCGTATTGTATGCGAATTTAAATTATCCGCTCTACCTTTGTTCTTTTTTAATAATGCAAAGTCTACTGTTGCATCAGGAAGTATCCACGGTGCTATTGCTGGTAATGGGACTGTTGGATTGAAGTTTAATTTATCTATGTTCATTTCTGTTGCTCTTTGTGCTACTGTCCATCCAAAGCTTCTTGTCTGCCTCTTCTCCTTTTCCCAGCAAGGTTTTTAAGTTTCCTGTGTTGGATGTTCTTTACTGTGTCCCTGTAGATTAGCACAATAACTCAATGCTAACTGTGTTCCTCTTAATTCTAGCAACATTTCACCCATTTCCACCTGTAATGCAGCCGTTGGGGTTGTTTTAAAAGCACCGGTGCATATTCTCATTGCCTGATACTGAATAGTATCCAGTTTTTGGAGAGATGTGCTTGCTGCTGATCCATACACCACACAACCATAATCTAATATAGATCTAATGAATCCACTGTGTATGGCTTTCAAAGCAGTCATATCTGCCCCCAATTCCCTTCCCACCAAACACCTTATAATATTTAATACTTTCTTACATTCATCCTCTACTTTTTGAATATGTACAGCACATGTGACCCTTTCGTCAAACCACAAACTTAAATTCCATTGTCATTATTACTGTTACGTGTCTTGTGTTGTGCTCTCCCTCTGATTACCCTCAGTGTCCGCTCGGGTGCCGCCCAGTTCCTGGATGCCAGCTGCCAGGTGATTGAACGCGGCTGCGTTTGATCCTAACTAGGCCGTGGTTAAAAGGAGGGGAGCGCCACACGGACGGCCGTTGGGCACAGCTTTGTCGTGGAGCGGCGTGAAGCTGAACAGCACTATTGGCTCCTGTACTCTGTTCCCGAATAAATGTGCTTCGTTATTCCATCCTCAGTTGCTCAGTCTCTCTTTCCCCGGAACATTTACACCGTTACTCCCCGCATCCCCTAGATGCCAAAAAGGGGAACGTAACAGTTGGGGGCTCGTCCGGGATCTGAAAGAGCTGATTGGGTGATTGTTAGCGTCTGTTAGATTGTCTCTGTTGAGCAAGATTCCACAGCTTCCTCAGACTAGACAGGTGAGTGTCCAGCTGGGCTTAACGGTCTTTCCTTCGGGCACTCTGTTATTATTTTGCCTTTTTTATTTTCGGAGTAATCCTGGGTGGGGATCAGTCCCTGTCGGAGGTAGGCGATTCAGGGTTTCGGCCGCTGATGTTTGCCTTTCAAGTCGCCTCGAGCCCGGCACGCTCCAGAAGATAGGTAGGAAAAGGTTTTGGTAGGCAGGATCTGAGGAAGTTTGTTTGTGCTGAAAAAAAAAAAAAACAACAACAAAAAAAACCACACTGTGCTGGTTGTGAGTGGCATCCGGTATTACATTTAACAGTTATCACGTTGGTCACTTGTGAGTGTACTTGTGTGTACATGTCCGCTGTTTGTAGCTTGTGAGCTAACTCAGCTGAGTGATTAACGGTAGCGTTAGCGGCGTGACTAGCGGTGAGCTAGGGCTGCTGTGTGTGTGTGTGTGTCCTCTCTTTGCTGTGTTTAGATGGCAGAGTTTGATATGGAGGAGTTTGTGGCGAATCCGTCTTTCACTCAGTTCGAGAAGTGTAAGAAGAGTGAGTTGCGGGAGATGGCCTCATATTATAGTGTTCCTGTTTCGAGTACCCTTTCGAAAGGAGAACTCAAGGCAGTGCTGGTCAGTACTTTGTGTGATAGGGGTGTTCTCAGGCTACCGGAAACGTTAGAGACCCCTGGCTTAGAGACCGCGGCAGGTGCAGTGATATCTTCGGGTGACGGGCGCGTTGATGCTCCGGGGTGGGAGGCGGCCGTGCAGCCTTTCACTCCGGCTGCGCAGAGCGGTAGGGCGGAAGCGAAGCCGCGCACATTGCCACAGTTTGATCCGTTACTTTCGGAATCAACTCCTGGTTCGGGGGTTCAGGCTCGGTTAAAAATGCGCCTCGCTCGGCTCCAGTTGGAGAAGGAAGAGCGGGAGCGAGAGTTTGAGCTGCGGAAGGAGTTAGCATTCCGTAAGTTGGAGGCAGTTAGAATGCGCGAATTAGAGCTGCAGTCTGTTTCTGCTCGCACCTCTGCAGATATACAGGTAACATCAGGATCTACTACTGCATTTGATGTCAGTAAGAATATTTCTTTGGTCCCTATATTTCGTGAGTCTGAGGTGGAGTCCTACTTTGGTGCGTTTGAGCGCATCGCTGCTGCGTTACATTGGCCAGAAGACGTGTGGGCCATACTGCTGCAGTGTAAACTGGTGGGAAAAGCTCAGGAAGCTTGCTCGTCCCTGTCGGTGGAAGATAGTCTGGTCTACGAGAGGGTCAAAGGTGCCATTCTGCGAGCCTATGAGTTAGTGCCAGAGGCTTATAGACAGCGGTTTCGGAACCTTGAGAAGTCTTACAACCAGTCTTTCACTGACTTTGCGCGGGAAAAAAAAATGCTGTTTGACCGATGGTGTAAGGCCAGTAAGGCTGACGACCTCGCCTCGGTGTGTGAGCTCCTGATGTTGTAGGAATTTAAAAATTGTGTTCCTGAACGTACGGTAGTTTACTTCAATGAGCAGAAAGTGGGCACCCTGCAGCAGGCTGCTACACTGGCCGACGAATTTGCTCTTACGCATAGGCATGTGTTTTGGAGACGAGATGCTCAGCAGGGTAAATATTCTCAGGAACATCGTGGCGCATATGTGTCACGCAGACAAGTTTCTCGGCCAGGTCCTACAGGTGAGAAGCAGTGTTTTTTCTGTAATGAGCCTGGTCACTTGGTCGTGGACTGTGCAGCCTGGAGACGGAAGCAACAGGGGGCAGCTTCCAGACAGCAGCCCAAGGGAGTGGGGTTAGTGAAAACGGTGACTCCCAGTGGCCAGGTTTCTGTTCCAGGAGGGCCTGATAAGTGTTTTAAACCTTTTATCTTAGAAAGATTGGTGTCGCTCACAGGAGAGGTCGAGGACCAGCGCCCAGTGACGGTACTTCGTGACACTGGTGGTTCGCAGTCCTTCATTCTTGCCAGTGCTCTGCCGTTTAGTGACGAGTCTGCCTGTAATGCGAGCACGGTGGTGAGAGGAATAGAAATGGGTTTCGTTCCAGCAGCTCTCCACCGGGTCTATGTGAAGACCAAATTGATAAGTGGTTTCTTCCCAGTGGCAGTCCGCTCGTGTTTCCCTGTGGATGGTGTGGAGTTCATCATGGGGAACGATATAGCTGGGGGTAAGGTGAGGGTAATCAGAGGGAGAGCACAACACAAGACACGTAACACGCCATCCCATAAAACCAAACATCTGTTTGGTCACAATCACCCCCCCATCACACACCAGACCCGTATTACACAGAGCAAAACCGTTCTCACCCACGGGACAGGGCATCAGCCACCACATTGTCTGCCCCTTTTCCTGTGCCTGAAGTGGTGGATGTTCCCATTCCTACCTTGGCGTGTGATGACCTGGCGCAGAGTTATCCAGAAGTGTTTAAGGTTAGTGTTCTGACGAGAGCCCAGGCCCGGAAGCAGGAGGTGGACTTATCTGATTCACTGTTTGCAACTGTTTTGTCCGAGGATAAGCCTCCCCCTGTTAGTTGGTTGGTGAACAAACCCTCACAAGACCCTAAAGGGGTAGCAAATCCCAACACTGAGCCGGCGGTAGCATTGCCGCTGACCCGGGAGGCACTCATCAGCGCCCAAGGAAGTGACCCAGCCTTGGCAAGGTGTTTCGCCGCGGTGGGGGAGGGCACCAGTGGGGGCAGAACGAAGCAGTCTTTTCTGCTAGAGAATGGTGTGTTAATGGTGTGACTCATACATCATCAAATGTATGAGTCAACATGGCCGTGTTTTGTTCTGCCTCGAGTAGAGGTATCTGAAAAACTAAACTTCTTCTAGAAATATTCATCATTTTAAACATTACCCTAAAACTCTAATCTAGCATCTAAGGGAAACATTAACCTGCCCACTAGAATCTGAAATAAAGTTTTGTGGTGAATCAGTTTGATGAAACGTGTCATGCTGCACGCCACCAGTCAGGTAAGACGTTATTAACACCAGTGGCCACTAGAGGGCACATTCCACTCAAGTAGCCCAAATAATGACTGTGATTCCAGATCAACCCTCATCCTCAACTCCCTGTTTGTTAAAACACCTTTCATAAGGAAGCAGACCGAGCTGTCAACAGTAGCCTGCAGCATTTAACAAGCACACATTCTAATCTCTTTAAATATATAAATAAGACACTAAATATCTGTACTAAATAGTCAACCTTATTTGGGTTTTCCCTTTTCATTAACCTCATTATATAGTTACAGCTGTAGGTTCAATAGGACGCATGCAGTGAAAACACAAGATGTGAAGTTAATGAATAAGGAGGTACATTTATCCTGGAGGTATTTTACAGGTTCCTATTCTACTGTATTCTACTACTGTACCTTTCATATTAGAACAGGTAGTTGGTAGTTAAGGCGAGACTCTACAGCCAAAAACCTTGTTTCTTTATGCACTGGTCAAATTTGATTTGATTTTGTCTTTCTTCAGACTACTTGTAAGAAAACATCCAACATACTCATTCAGGTGTTTATTTTACTACTTTGTCAATTTGTGTCTGTAGATTTCTCCTAAATTCACCAAAAGTTACCATTAGATAATGCCTCATTTGCTTATTTAAACTACTTTTACTTTTCAGAAAACTTGTGATATAAAAAATAATTGTCTTAATGCAAGTCATCAACTGGGGAAGTTTCATGGTGATATGTGTTCGTTTTTTAAAAATCCTATTCACCTGTAGTGTCTTCAAAGTGTGTGTAATTGAACTAAACATCTCTTTAAAGGACGTTTTCTCTAAATGAGTATTTTCTCCACTTCAGTAGCTCTTACATACACCAAACCTTTTCATTCCTCTCTATATTCTGAAGGTTTCTACAGAGGGGTTTGTTCACATATCATTCAGAGACTCATTTATACAACATATTAATAAAAACATGGAGAAACATGCTGTCTTATGGCTGTTGACAGTGTTTTCTAAATTATGAAGTTCTACAAAGAGATATCCAAAACTCCCTCAGTAACAACCTTTGACTCTAAGATTTCAACAAAATTAAACAAGAATTTTCGGATGCAAATTAGCACGTATTTGATACGATCATGCCTCATTTGCGTATATTTAAACACACGTTTTTTTTTATTAGCAAGTAATCCACTGGGGAAGTTTTGTTATCTATTAGTTACATGTTTACCCCATTCTCCTGGGTGTACCTACAGCACAAACTTGTATGGCCTCATTCCTTAACTTACCATCTCTTGTACCATCATGTACTGTACTAGTAAACCGTCAATACAAAGAAAGACTAGATTAGTAGGCTATCCAAATCCAACCATTTGCATGGATTGTAGTAGTTAACTAGAAAATTCCACAGGAAATTTTGACAGTGTGGCTTCTACTGCCCGAAGACGTTGCAATATATAGCTACACATGCCGATGTTACCGGTAGTGTCGTTCATGTTCGATCGAGATAGCGCTTCTCTCTTTTTTGCATTTTAGATTCATACTCTTGGATTGAATCTTGTATTCGTGATGGACAGTCCACAAATGGCTCGCGTCATTTCTGTACTGGACATATACATCTTTGTTTGAGAAGCCTTTGGAATTGATGGGAGCTAACACTCCCATCAATTCTGTATTCGAGATAAATACATTTGTTTGAGCATGTTTGTTTTGTCTGACGCTCCCATCATTTCTGTACGAACCTCATTCTGAGCTTCATGTTAAGATACAGTTACTCTATGGGGCTTTTATTTTGAAAGGGTGGGACTGGGTGGGTGAGAGAGGGGAGAGGAGACATATTCATAATGTTTGACACACAAACACAGAGGTTATTAACATTTGAACCCTAGGCCTTTTTTTAGGCTTCTGCTCGAAAATACTATACCCATACTCAAAGGGGCCTTACTCTCTAACTACAAGGTCTATTTGAATAATTTAAATTTATTAAAAACACTCAAGGGGGTGAGCTTTGGTGAGAGGTGTAAATATTGTGTATATGTTACTGGTTAATACCAAATGAAGATGGAACACAGCTCCACTTTGAAAAGTAAAGTAAAGCCTAGAAACCACCCAGCATCATAGCAAACAATGGCAGTAGTCATACAAAAAAGAATTGGAGTGAATAGAGTGAAGTAGGCCAGAGCAAGAGACATAAACGTACGAGAGGTCACGAAAGGTCGTCATTTGAGAAACAGACTCTCCAGCTGTTCCATTGTACTTTTATAACTTAAATAACGATATATTTAACTTCCTTTATCCTTGTACATGCACAATCTATCACATACTGCTGTATGTTTGGAATCATTTTTGAGAGCTAGAACCCTCTCCAAAGCCTCATGAAAACTGTGCTAGCTATCAAAATGTCCATTTGGCTCAATAATGTCCAGCGTTTTGTCTACGTTTTAAACTTTGAATCATTTTTCTACATTAAAGTATGGCTAGTCAATATGGGTCCAAAGTTCAGTGTTTTTTTTGCTCTCTTCACGCCGAAACCCCATTCAAGTGAATGGAGAAATTTTGCTCCGTTTTTGGGGATTTTCGGGAAAACCGCTAGACGAATTTCTCCGAAAAATACTTAGCACACTATTCCCGATCAGGCCGCACGTTTTCATGTATTTTTTGCGCAGGTGTTGGCAACGCTGTGTGAGGAGAAGTGCGACAAACTTTCTGGATAAATAAAATCATGATTAAGCCCGATGGATTATATACAGTGTGCTTTGGCACAGGCAGTTTTACTGCCTTTGTGCTACAAAGCCACACTGAATCATAACCACCTGCTCTGCTTTATCCCACACTTCCACCACTATATACTCTTGACTGTCTCCCTTTTCCAGTACCCTATATGGAATATCTTGTTTGATGAATGTAGCACACCCTCCTCCTGCCCCATGATCTCTGTTTTTCCTTATCACTGAATATGTATTACAAAATCTAAAGTAGGTTTCAAACATGCCTCTAGTACACACATTACATCTGGTTTTACATCCATTTCTTTAATGAAATGATTGAATTCCCGGCCATTGGCCAGTAGGCTTCTATTATTAGTATTACCATTATGAGTGTTAACAAACACATGGTGCTTCCTGGCTTGACTGATTAGTGAGGTTCTCCCTCACTTCTTCCCATATCAGTCCCACTAATCCTAAGTGGTTCACTGCTGCTTTGACAATCAGTTGGATTTTATAATTTTTTGACTTTACTTCTTCTGTGCAGTTAATCACTCCTGCAATGAATGTCATTTTTAGTCTTTGAGCATTCACTAATTTTCCTCCTTTGAAATTCCTCTTTAGTTCCTCCACACCAACACTCACTGGCACCCCTGTGATAACTCCTTTACATCCACCATTTTGTGCTCCCACCCTCCCTGTGCTCTTGCATAATCATAATAAATAATAAATAGAACATGTGTGTCAGCAAAGATGCCATCTAAAAGGACTATGCTCATCATGTCTTGAAGAATATTATTATTATGTTATGGACTTTCTGTGACTTTTTTTATGACATGCTATGTGATATTTTTTGATCGCACACTATACGTTCACATTTTTAAAATACTTTCATGGCATAATTTACTATGACTTCTATATGCAGAGAGAGTCCTAAACAAATTTCTGAGAAACTACCATATCAGCAGAGCATTAACTTAATGCACAGCAGAGTATAGGGCAGGTATTAAGACTTTATTACCGTAATATTACAATTTTTTGTCAAAATACTATGACTCCTCAGAGAATACAGATATGTGGGAAATGTTTTAAATGTGCAGAAAGTTTTGAACATGAGCAGAAATATTTCTGAAACACAAACTATTAAAGTCCAGGAGTTTATAAATGATGTCACAGCTCTGCCACTACTACTCTGTCCTTTCCACCTCTCACTCACCTAATCAGTTCATTCAGCGCACCTGGCTGCCACTCTCACCTCATCAAGCTCACTACTCTCACCTGCTCACCCTGCTTCTGCCACTATTTAAGCCCCAGCCTTACACACACTCACTCTCAGATCGTTCTCCGCTTCCATGCAAGACTTTCCCGCGCACCCCTTTGGACTGATTCCCTGTTACCGACCCTGCCTGTTTTGGACTACCCCGCCTTGCCTCTGCCCCGGTAATTCACCCAGCCTTCCGTTCCTGACCACGAGATCCTGCCATCTGTTCTCTGTGATTCTGCTTCCTGTGAGAAATAAAACTCTAGTTAAAATTACCTCTGGTGTCCGTCGTACTGCGCCTGGGTCCTACATTACCTGTTACAAATGAATTAAAATGAATCACTGCATCATTGAGGTGAATAGGAGCCACATGAACATTTAAAGAGATTACTTCGCCACAACAAAACACACAAAAAGACAAAGAGTAAATCATGCCTAGATGTGTGTTGACTCAGCAGAGATAACATTAATTTGAATTAATAATACAATTATGATTACATAGTAATTCATTTGAAAGCTTAACGACTGCAGTCTGAGAAACTGCAACACCAGTTCTCAGCAAGTGACTCTGCTTGTCTGGAGAGGTCTCAGAGAGATAACCAACTACAAGCCGAAAGCACCCAACTCCATGAATGACTTGCACCTGGCAAACAACCTGAACGAGTTTTACTGTTGTTTTGTTCCGTCGTACTGCGCCTGGGTCCTACATTACCCGTTACAGTACGATCTGGCCATAACATGGAGCCAGCAGACGACACTACATCACAGGCCCGGTTCGCCGCGATTGAAGAGACGATCCAGCGACACGAAACCCTGGTGGTCTCCAGCAGCGCTGAGGTTCGCCACACCCTGGCGAATCAGAACCAGGTCCTCACCGCCTTGATCGAGCAGGTACAGCAACTCGCGGCAGCCACAGCTCATACCAGCGCGGCGTGGTCACCGCCTCCTGCTCCGATTCTAGCTGGCATTGATCCAGGACTTTCTACGGTGGTCTCGGAGCCCCGGGTAGGGGAGCCGGAACGTTACGCTGGGGATCCTGAGGGTTGCAACGCATTCCTGACAAACTGTTCCATCCCGTTTGCGTTGCAACCCCGCACCTTTTCTTCAGAAAACGCCAGGGTGGCGTTTACCGTCAACCACCTGACGGGGAGAGCTCGCCTGTGAGGAACGGCGGAATGGGATCGCCGTACTCCTGCCTGTGCCTCCTTCCAGTCCTTCTCCGACGAGCTCCGCAAGGTTTTCGGAGTGGTATCCATGGGACCGGACGTCACCGGAGGGCTAATGAGACTTCAGCAGGGCCACCGATCGGTCACGGATTACGCCATCGACTTCCGGACCAAGGCACGATTAAGTTCGTGGAACACGGACGCCCAGTGTGACGCGTATCTGCTCGGTTTGGCAGATTACGTCAAGGATGAACTCGTCTCGTTCAAGCTGCCCACATCTCTGGATGGACTAATTGAGATAACTACCAGCTTGGATCGCCGCATCCAGGTTCGACGGTCGGCAAGGCGTCGGGAACCGTCAAGCCAGGGGCAACCAGCTCACCTTCCTCGTGCTGCCATTCCGGAGTACACATCGACTCTGCAGCTTCCTCAAGAGAGCGAACCCATGCAAGTGGGACGTACTGGACTATCTACGGAGGAACGGGAGCGGCGTCGACGAGGAAATCTCTGCATGTACTGTGGCCAGGCGGGTCATTATGCTCACAATTGCCCGTTAAAAGCCCGGGCTCGCCAGTAAGAGAGGAAGTGCTGGTGAGCCGAGCAGTTTCCCAACCATCCGCCTGTCAACGACCTCTTTTCCACGCCCAGCTACTGTTGACCGGGGGCTCCCATACTATTTCCACTTTTCTGGATTCTGGAGCAGACGCTTCCATAATGGACGAGGAACTCGTTGCCCAGTTGGGGATCGGCCGGATACCTCTCCCCCAGGCGGTTCCAGCCAGCGCCCTGGACGGTCATCTTCTGGGAACAGTGACGCACCAAACCGTTCCAGTCCACATGTTGCTGTCTGGCAACCACCACGAGACCATCAGCTTCCACATCCTGCAAACCCCTCACATCCCCCTCATTCTGGGATACCCTTGGCTGCGTCGACACAACCCTCACATCGACTGGACTACGGGGGCGTTTCGGGGTTGGAGTCAGTCCTGTCACCTAGTCTGCCTGAAGCACGCCGCCGTTTCAAGAGTTGCCGCGCTCACCAATTCCATGTCTGAACTGGGGGTTCCCGCGGAATACTTGGACTTTAAAGATGTTTTCAACAAATCCAAGGCCATGTCTCTACCTCCTCACCGTCCTTATGATTGTGCCATCGACCTCCATCCTGGTACGTTCCCACATAAGGGGCGCCTTTATTCTCCTGAAAGAGAAGCTATGGACAAATATATTAACGACTCCCTGGCTTCTGGTCTCATACGCCCCTCATCCTCTCCCGCAGGGGCTGGATTCTTCTTTGTGGAGAAGAAAGACAAGACTCTCAGACCCTGCATCGACTACCGGGGCTTAAACGAAATCACGGTTAAGAACCGGTACCCCTTGCCACTCATCGCGACGGCCTTCGAGCTACTTCAAGGAGCCACCATCTTCTCCAAGCTCAACCTCCGCAACGCCTATCACCTGGTTCGGATCAGAGAAGGGGATGAATGGAAAACAGCATTCAATACACCTAAGGGACATTACGAGTACCTTGTGATGCCCTTCGGCTTAACCAATGCCCCCGCCATCTTCCAGGCCCTGGTTAACGACGTACTCCGGGACATGTTGGACCGGTACGTATTTGTCTACCTCGACGACATCTTGATCTTCTCAAAGAACCAGGAGGAACATGTGCACCACGTCCAGTCCGTGCTTCAACGCCTTCTAGAGAACTCCCTGTTTGTGAAGGCGGAGAAGTGCGAGTTTCATGTTCCTACGGTTTCATTCCTGGGATATATCAGGGCAGTATCCTGATGGACCCCGCTAAGGTTGCTGCCGTCACCACCTGGCCTGTCCCAAACTCCCGCAAGAAACTTCAATGTTTCCTGGGGTTTGCCAACTTCTATCGGAGGTTCATCAGGAGTTTCAGCACGGTTGCTTCCCCACTCACCGCCCTCACCTCCTCCAAGATTCCTTTCGTGTGGACTTCTGCAGCCGAGGAGGCCTTCCAGAACCTGAAGTCCAGGTTCACCTCAGCACCCATCCTCCAAGTCCCGGATCCGGACAGACAATTTGTGGTGGAGGTGGATGCCTCCGACATAGGAGTTGGGGGGGTTCTGTCCCAGCGCTCGACCACAGACCTGAAGCTCCATCCCTGCGCCTTTTTCTCTTCCCTGTTACTGACCCTGCCTGTTTTGGACTACCCCGCCTTGCCTCTGCCCCCGGTAACTCAGCAGAGATAACATTAATTTGAATTAATAATACAATTACGATTACATAGTAATTAATTTGAAAGCTTAACGACTGCAGTCTGAGAAACTGCAACACCAGCTCTCAGCAAGTGACTCTGCTTGTCTGGAGAGGTCTCAGACAGATAACCAACTACAAGCCGAAAGCACCCAACTCCATGAATGACTTGCACCTGGCAAACAACCTGAACGAGTTTTACTGTTGTTTTGAAAGACGATGGGACAGTCCGGGCCCATGCCCATGACCCCATCCACTAGCTCCAGAGCACCAGGTCCCCCTACCACATCTCGGCAGGGGCCCATGCCTCACAACCATCCATTCCGGAGCTGGTTCCACTCAAGGCTGCGTTCTTTCCCCTCTGCTCTTCTCCCTGTACACCAACAGCTGCACATCCAGTCACCAGTCTGTCAAGATCCTGACGGATCTACCACCCTGTATTACTCCCTGGTCACCACTGTGGAGTCCTGAATTGAGCTGAAGATCAGCTAAACTAGCTTAGCGGGGAAACAACAGCCCGAACGGATTCAATTGTCCGGACAATAACCCCGCGCATGATGGGATGCTTCGTAATTAACGGATAATGCATATAGTCCAAATCAATGTAATTAACACAATGACAAGAACAAACTCACAATAACCAGTCACATATATTTATATGACAACAAAGCAACAAATCAACCCAGCAACACTGCAGCGCTAGAGCATGTGCCATTCATATTATTCATAAAAACGACACAATAGACAAATTAACACAGTAGAAACGCTACTGCAGATGTAAAAACGCAAAAGCAGTTAACTTACCACAGCTGCCTTCACTTAAAGACAAAGTCCATCCTCCTTTCTTTGTTAACAAAGAGTTTAAAACCGCAGTTGTTCAGAACATCGGTGCGGGTCAGTTCCAGCCAGAGTCCTCCTGCGAACGAGTTTGTTGAGTTGTAAATCCACTCAGGTCTCTCCAAAAGCACGTAGCTTGTGCATGTGTGTAGCTGCCTTGGGTAGCATAGCGTAGCTCCAAACAGCTCCAAACACCAAGAGCTCAGTTGCAAATTAAACGCATTCTTAGCCATAAAATGTGCACCGCTTCTCCGCCGCTGTCAGCCAGAAATACCATTCATACAAATCCTTTTCCATGCTGGGTTAGGGCTGCTAGCTGTGGGATTGACCGACCCTTTGATACGATGTCCAGTTTTTCTGGAAATGTCCTTCAGAAATCCGTTTCTCCTCCTTCAGCCATTGAGTGTTAAAAAAACACAGCGAGGTAAAAAAAAAAAGAATCTACACCAAGCAAAACGCTAAAAATGTCATAACTTCTCTTACATATGTTTCAACATTAACTCTTACTAAACACTAAGATCTGCTAGCTAGCTTTCTGTTTGACAAAAGTCACGCTGGCCCACTGACCAATCACAGCGCGCGTTAATTAATGCAGACGTACTTAGGAGGCTACCTGAGTACCACTGGCACGTCAAAGAATACGCCCAACATGTCAAACTAAAGATCTGATTGGTTGAAGACTATGACAATCAACAATAATGTCCCCATTTACTTAAACTGCAAAGGCTCTCTAGCGGGCATCGGGCCTCTCTCCTTACATAGAGACATAGGGGCTGAATCTGATTGGATAAAAGCTCTCCTTAAAACAAGCTGTGCTGGAAGCAGCGCTGCAGGCTGGAAGCAGAGCAACAGAGGAAGACAGGAGCTGTGCAATGAGAAAATAAGATAATGAGAAAAATAATACATGTAGTGTATTTGTGAAAAATTATTAAATTATAAAATAGCTATAACTTTGTGATTCTGTTTAGGCCAGCAGAGAAGGCTTAGCTGGCCCTGACGGCCCACCACTGATATAATATTCACTATAATATAATAATATATATATATCATAGAATAACATTCACTATAATATAAAACACACACACACACACACACACATATATATATATATCATTATTTATTTATAACTATATATCCATTTCTCAGACAGGTGCTTCATGTCCCTCACTCCCCTAACTGTCCGTGCTGGATCTATCCCCGTTGTTTTAAAAAGCTAAATAAGTTATTAGCATGACTGCATCCAGCTAGCCAAATCTTTCTGGTGTACAGCTAGTAGAGAAGCTTCACATGTACTGCTTCCTTTTCCTGCTAGTCTGCTGTCTGATTGTGAGGTCAGGTTGATCTGGGATCAGCTCTTTCAGCTGCAGTTTCTCCTCAAACGGGTCTTGGAGGAGTAGTGCTCACGCAATTTGTATAATTTATTATTATTATTTTTTATTATTTGTGGCTCAACGTCAACTTTGTCCAGGAGATTACAAAAAGCATCTTAACAATATTACTATCAATATTAATATCAGTTTTAGTGTAACACCAAAAATATCCCTTTAAGTGTAAAAATGAAAGACAATTATTTATAAGAAAATGATTTACAGAAAAACATACTATTGCAGAGATGAAAGCAAAAAAGGTGTCAGGGTCTCCAAACCCGAAAGAGCACAAACCCACCTGACCCACAATAAGTAAAAGTACAAAAGTATTGGCATGACAAAAAAGTATCCTGATTATACTGAATGGCCCATTTCAAATACATATTTATGGTAGGCCTGTATCATTGGATACTAATAATTGACAGAGTAATGTGTTCATCCCTTTAATACTGCAGGTACTCAAGTACAATACTTAAGTTAATGTACTTAGTTACATTCCACCACCGCTAAAGGAAGATCACAAAATTGTTCACAAGAGCACAAAGTTCTTCATAGATCTCGCCTCTGGATTTTGGTCTCAAAATGCACCAGATTGATGCATTTAACTTTAAAATGTACATTTTCTTCCAGGTGAGCGTGTCCCCGGACACCTCTAGAAAACCAACAGTAACTAGAAAATAAAAACTCAATTAGTCTACTGGATCAAACTAAAGACACTACTAAGCTCCCTGCCAACGTGAGGAGGCGTCACCTTAAACAAAGCATGGATCTCTCAGAGCAATCAAGGTTTATTGTGTCACTAATCGCAAGCGGGGGCTGATTGTGTGTGAGGACAGAGTTTTTAGGGAAACAATTCAAAAATCGGAACGTGGAATCAATAAGCAACGCTCTCATATTAAAACAACATGCTTTTGAATAAAGACAGGAAAGAAAGCACCAGAGTTGTTCCCCTGCGTTATGTGGTGTGTCAGATTTACCTTTTGTATACAAACAGAACCACTAAAGCCGGTTGTCTCTTGTATGAGTCATCATGTGTGACTTCAGAGATGACTTCTTCCGACATCTTTTATCACACACTGAGCAATTGAAAGGTTTCTCTCCTGTGTGGATTCTCATGTGTTCCTTCAAATTTCCATTCTGTGCAAAAGACATATTACAGACTGAGCAATTGAAAGGTTTCTCTCCTGTGTGGATTATCATGTGTTTCTGTAAATTTGAACGCTGGTTAAAAGCCTTATTACAGACTGAGCAGCTGAACGGTTTCTCTCCTGTGTGGATTCTCATGTGTTTCTGTAAAGTTGAATGAACGTTAAAAGCCTTATTACAGACTGAGCAGCTGAAAGGTTTTTCTCCTGTGTGGATTCTCATGTGATTCTGTAAATTTGAATACTGGTTAAAAGCCTTATTACAGACTGAGCAGCTGAAAGGTTTTTCTCTTGTGTGGATTCTCATGTGTCTCTGTAAAGTTGAACCATGGTTAAAAGCCCTATTACAGACTGAGCAGCTGAAAGGTTTCTCTCCTGTGTGGATTCTCATGTGTGTCTGTAAAGTTGAACCATGGTTAAAAGCCCTATTACATACTGAGCAGCTGAAAGGTTTCTCTCCTGTGTGGATTCTCATGTGTGTCTGTAAAGTTGAACCATGGTTAAAAGCCTTATTACAGACTGAGCAGCTGAAAGGTTTCTCTCCTGTGTGGATTCTCATGTGTGTCTTCAGATCTCTACTCTTGCCAAATGTTTTCTCACACTCAGAGCATCTGAAAAGTTTCTCACCAGCACTACATCTTGAATCACTTACAAGGACTTTATCAGGTTTCACAGAGTTTAAACCTGACTGAGGTTCTCTGGTCTCCTTCCAATCATCACCGTCAGAAGAGCCTCCAGTCTTCTCATCAGCATCTGGTCCTTGATGTCTATCTGGATCTGAGCTCATGTTTGGTTCTGGTCCTCCACAGTCCTCTCCATCAGCTTCTGTTTTCATCTGTTCAGTTTGTCTTTGATGAAGCTGTGAGGACTGAGCTTCCTCTTCATCTTCTTCACTCTTCACAGGAGTGAATGAGAACTTGATACCAGCCTCCTCCAGCCCTTGAAGCTGCTCTCCCTCCTGACTGGTCCGGAGTTCCTCCTGTTCCTCTTTAATGTGTGGGGGCTCTGGGTCCTCCTGGTCCAGACTGGAGCTCCACTCCTGCTGCTCAGGGGGAACCTCTTCTTTAACCACCAACAGCTGCTGGACGTCTGCAGGAAAACAGTAAACACACACAGAGACGTTACAAAGACATTTTTGTATTGAGCAAATATTCTCCTGTAGATACACTTTTTTTCTTGCCATCATTCCCGCTTACACTCCCTGTGCACAGTTACCAAACAGTAGGGGTGCAACGGATCACAAACCTCCCGGTTCGGATCGTACCGCATTTTTTGAGTCACGGATCGGATCAGCAAAGAAAAGTGGGGGTGGACAAATATAACTGTCTTCCATTCATTAATTAAAATAACTTCAATAACACTGAAAGCAAATAACTTTGGCCTAGAGTCTTGAAAACATGAAATATTTATTTTCAAAAAGATGACAATATCTACATTGTGTGGGGCAAGGGTAGCGCCAGATTTGTGTCTGTGTGACTCTCACAGAGGGGCGCGTCTGCAGCACCGGACTTTAAATCTCCACTCCGCCGTGATGAGCTGTCAGTCTTTTCCTTTTCATAGAGGGCTGGAACGATCTTCCAGTGGAGGGCAGTGCATTTTATACCTGGGTCGTCAGTGCTGTCCTGCAGCTGAAACACCACCTAATAACCTCATGATGGCGCCACAGCTATGGTTATTTGTTTCTAGGGGTTTAACAATACACGTATTAGTATTAAACCGTTCGGTACGAGGCTTACGAACCGAACAATACGTTTGAATAATACTAGTGCATTTGGAAAATGCAGAAGCTTAAATTGGGGAAAATGTGTTTTCAGTGGACTGCGCTCACGTAGGAGACAACAGACTGTGTGACCTCTGAACCCGGAACAAAAGAAACTACAACAAAAAACAGCTGAGGCCCCGCACTTCTTGGAGGCTAGGCTAAACTAGCTTAATAAACAATAACTCCGCGCATGATGGTATGCTTCGTAATTAACGGACAATGCTGCACTGAGCTGCACGTAATGCCAACGTACTTGTAGGCCAGCTAGCAGGCTCTGGCACGTCAAAGAATACGCCCAACATGTCAAACTAAAGATCTGATTGGTTGAACACTATGACAATCAACAATATCGTCCCCATTCACTTAAACTGCAAAGAGATTCACTTGTGAGTCTGCAGGCCTCGGGCCTCTCTTCTTACCTAGAGACACAGGGGTGAAATCTGATTGGATAAAAGCTCTACTTAAAACAAGCTGCACTGGAAGCAGAGCAACTGAGAAAGACAGTAGCTGTGCAATGAGAAAATAAGATAATGGGAAAAATATTTTTAGAAATTGTAGTGTATTTAAGACAAATTATAAAATAGCTATAACTTTGTGATTCTGTTTAGGCCAGCAGAGAAGGCCTTGCTGGCCCACCACTGCGACCTTCATACTGAAGTGGGTGCCCGAGGGGATTTCGTAGCGTGGCACTTTAACCAGATTTTGAAATCCTTTGTTTTCCACAACTGAGTATGGCCTCATGTCTGCAGCAATAAAGACCCCAATATATGTAATAATAGCTTTAGCCCGGTCTAATTCTGCCACAAACGGTTTCTTAAATGCCGCGGTGATAAGTTGTTGTTGTGCCTTGGCCCCCGTCGCTGACAGACCAGGGTGGAGGCGCTTCATATGCGTGGACATGCCAATGTATTGCCGTTGTCGTGTGTCTTTCTCGTTGAACAATGCCTACATACCGTAACGGTTTTGTCCACCACCCTCATCCCGTCATTATTAGTAACAGGGAAGCCAAACATGCGACTTAAATGACGCAGGTTCACGTAAACACACTACTGCTTTATATCTTTTCACTGCAACTCTGCATAGATATTTAGAGACTTATTACCTGAAAAAGTATGAGCGGCAGTAAAACTTTATTTCACACTGTGATGATTAAACTGTAAAAAGAAAAACAAATGCAACTAATCCGCGGTTCACGTGTTCCGAACCGTGAGGGGTGATCCGTATGGATCACGGTTACACCACGACCAAACAGACATGCAGACACACATTTTAAAGACACAACGCACCAGCAGCAATGAGGTCATCAATAGTCACATGGCAAATAAACTTCATCTAGAGACACACACACACACACACGATTGTTTGTTGCTTTTAGGTAGTATGCTTGTAATTGCTTGATAGATGTTTGTTGATTTATATTATTGATTTATGATCAGTATTGTTAAGTAAATAAACTTATATTTTAGGGAGCCGTTTTCTGTGATGATTTTGTGTATGTGTGTTGTGATAATAGCTGGATGTTATCAATGGAACCAGGTAATATACTTTTTTAATCTAATCTTAAGTGCCCATGAACATATGAACCATTTTAGAATTCAACAAGCTGCCAAATCCACGTGGTGTTATCAAAGAGAACAAACTTGTACTTTATGTTGAAATATTTTCTGTCATCTAGAAGCTGAGAGAACAGATCAGAAGAAGAAGGAAAACATTCATTGCAACCGAGTCTCACTCCAAACTACATTAAAAGTTAGCAGCCGGAGCAAAAACAGTGTTTGAGAACTGAGAGAAGAAACAAAGTGAACCAACCTGCTCTTTGTATCCGGACTTCAGGGTTGAAAACAGCGTCCAGTAGTTTCCGTTGTCGCTCGTTCTCTTTTAAAGCAGAACGTTCCTCCTCGTACTCTGCTATCGTTCTTTCAAACAGACCAAATATCTCTTCAGCAGCCGCAGTTAGTCGCTGGTTGACTAAAGATCTCAGCATTTGGACTTTAGACATTTTGACTAAACCACAGAAACTTTTCCTCCAGACAAACTGCGCTGTGTTGTAAGGTTACGTTCGGGTCCGTCTACTTCCTGCTAGCATGCTAACTTAATTAGCTCCGTAGGACACCAGGAGACAATCCGGACGTTTTAAATGAAGCGAAACAACACAGAGTCCACTCGGTTCAAAGCATTTAGACTTTAGACATTTCCACACAACGACAGAAACGTGTTCTCCGTCAAAAACACCGTTTACTCTCATTAACTCTGACTAGCGCTGTGTTGATGACTTCCGTCCCCGTCGGTCTGTTTCCAGCTAGCATGCTAAGCTAACTTCAATAGCTTTGTAGGCTACCGGGAGATGAGTCAGAGGAAAACATCCAGAAAAAAGGTGAACAGCTAAAAGTCCATTCAGACATACAGAGACTCTGGTGGATCAGAACTGATGGAGCTAACTGATACTTTATCAACACAGCAAAGAGACTCCTCCTTCTTCTTCTTCTTGTTTGAGGTTTATTGGCAAACAATGAATTGGTGCATTACCGCCACCAACTGGTATGGAGTGTGGATCAGGATGTTTAGTACAGTTTAATATAACAAATGTAAAAGAAAAGAAATAAGAAACATAACAAAAAACAAACAAAACAACTGGCTCATATTTTCTTAATAATATTAGTTAGTCTAAGATATTGAAATAACACTTTTTGAGTTATTTTGCAGAATATCCACTACATCAAACCGTACCTCCATCTTGTTGAGGTTTCCAAGCAGCTGTCCTCTTTCTTGCTCATATTTCTGACATTGCACAATAACGTGTTCTACTGTTTCCTCTTGCCCACAATAGTTGCATTTGCCCGTTTCATGTTTTCCTATTTTGAGAAGCATACTGTTAAGGCCAGTGTGTCCAAATCTAAGTCTTGATATCACTGTTTCCTCTCTCCTGTTCCTTCTGTTAAGGCTAGAATATTCTGTTGGAGCTGCGAGGCCGCAGTGCTGGTCTGGTTATTTGTTTACTACTTACTGCGCATGTGCACCCAATAAATTGCTGAATCAGGTTTCAAAAGTAAAACTTGTATTTTAATATCAAATGCAAATTGAATTAACTATCAATAGTAAATGCTCTCGAGAACAGAGACCACACACTCTCACCCTAAGCAATCATGTGAGGTCTCGTGAGGTCTCGTGAGGTCTGCTCTCTGTTCCCTCGAATAAAGCAGATACAATACTGCAGAAAAGACAGGGGGGTCAGATCGTCATAAAAACTGCAGGTGAGCCAATCGGTGTTTTACTTATACATTGATCATTTTGGCTAATGTCTTGAGCCAATCAATGTCTGGCTTATTTACAACCACATGGCTGTAAGTCAACTCCTTCTCTCTCCTGCTTCGTCCTTCTGGAGCCATCACAGCTGGAGACATCCTTTGTAGTCATCACCCTGGCATTGTCTTCTCCGCATTCCTGCTGCTTTTATGGTCTCACTGTCTCCTACGCTTCTACTTCATGCCTCATGAAGATGTTCCTAAATCACTAAGATATTCCCTAAATCTGACCCTATCTGCCCTTTAATTCTTTATTCTCTTACAGTGTTTAATACTTCAGTGTTTAATACTTGTATGGCTTATACATATGGCTTAATACATTCAATGTGTCAATATACTGTAACATATAATATCCTCTATCTGTAAACCTCCTGTAAACATAAAATACATTTCATAGATAAATATATTACAACTCTTTAACCCATGGTAATATTCTTATTATTGTGCTTAATACTTAAATTCTTCACACTTCCTGCACATCTCATTTCTCCCACTTTCCTCTGAACTCGGTAAAACCATCGTCCTTTTCTGTCTTCCTCCCATTGCTTCTGCCACCTTTCCTTCAACCTGTTTAATAATACTTTTTGTGGCCTTTTTTGCAGCTTTATCTGCAGTTTCATTCCCTATGACCCCAATATGTGCTGGTACCCATAGGAATACGACTGTCAGACCCTTCATTTGAATTCTATATACTGTTTGTTGTATTTCAATAAGGATGTCTGGTCTACTGTCTGAATGGCTGTTCTGTAAGCTGGCTAATGATGAACTTGAGTCTGAACAAATGTTTGCCCTCATTGGTTTTGTGTCCTCTATCCACTGTAGTGCTAACATTATTGCAGCATTTCCCCTGTGTCCACTGATAGTCCCTCAGTGATCATTTCACCTATTTTAACATCACATTCTGGAACAATAAATGCCACTCCTACCTTGTTTCCTAAACTCTTTGATGCATCTGTGAAAACCTGGATATAGCTGTGGTAACTGTCGATATGTGCCTGTATTGTATGCGAATTTAAATTATCCGCTCTACCTTTGTTCTTTTTTAATAATGCAAAGTCTACTGTTGCATCAGGAAGTATCCACGGTGCTATTGCTGGTAATGGGACTGTTGGATTGAAGTTTAATTTATCTATGTTCATTTCTGTTGCTCTTTGTGCTACTGTCCATCCAAAGCTTCTTGTCTGCCTCTTCTCCTTTTCCCAGCAAGGTTTTTAAGTTTCCTGTGTTGGATGTTCTTTACTGTGTCCCTGTAGATTAGCACAATAACTCAATGCTAACTGTGTTCCTCTTAATTCTAGCAACATTTCACCCATTTCCACCTGTAATGCAGCCGTTGGGGTTGTTTTAAAAGCACCGGTGCATATTCTCATTGCCTGATACTGAATAGTATCCAGTTTTTGGAGAGATGTGCTTGCTGCTGATCCATACACCACACAACCATAATCTAATATAGATCTAATGAATCCACTGTGTATGGCTTTCAAAGCAGTCATATCTGCCCCCAATTCACTTCCCACCAAACACCTTATAATATTTAATACTTTCTTACATTCATCCTCTACTTTTTGAATATGTACAGCCCATGTGACCCTTTCGTCAAACCACAAACTTAAATTCCATTGTCATTATTACTATTACCCCATAATGTGCTATGAGCATTAAAATCTCCACAACATATCACTTTCCCTTCTTAATGTACAGCTAATTCCTCCAGTAAATCGATATTTTGTAAACTAAACAAAAACAAGCAAACAAACAAAAAGAACAAAGAAAACTCCTGTTACTGTCTCTCTAACGCTGTCTCTCCTGTGCGGGTAAAAAACTATAGACCCACCCCGGTGCATGCTGGTCCTACCTACCTACTCCTATATATAACCACAGGTGCCCACAGTGTTACCCAAAGAACTAACAAACGAACTAACCCAAAACTAAGACTTAATCAGAATCAGAATCAGAATCAGAATCAGCTTTATTGGCTATGTATGCGGATGCATACATGGAATTTGACTCCGGTTTCCACTTTGCTCTCGCTGTACATACACGAATTTACAACAAACAAGAAAAAATATATATATATAAAAGGGGGGGGGGCAGCAGAAAAAACAACAGATGTAGTATAAATATTTAGCAATATGTACAATATGAGTATAAACATATATACGAAAAAAAGTATATATGTATATGTATATATATATGAACATAAACCTATAAACAACAGTGGCAATGGAATGAGGTAGTAGTGCAAGTAGTGGTAATAGTGCAGTATGGCTTATTTATTGTTCATGAGAGTGACGGCCAGTGGAAAGAAGCTGTTCCTGTTTCTGGTGGTTTTGGCGTACAGAGCCCTGTAGCGCCTACCAGAGGGGAGGAGTTGGAACAGCTTGTGTCCAGGGTGTGAAGGGTCTGCAGTGATCTTTCCAGCCCGTTACAACAAAAAATAATATAACTAAACAAATGACTATTAAAGAGAAAAAGCAATCTTAATATGCAAACAAACAATCTAACCTAAATAAGCAAACATCGAGAATAATTAAACAATACTACATATGAATCAATTTAACAAATCACGCAAATTTGGTATGTGTACAGATGGAGTGAAGATGTCTCTGTTCAGAGCATATTGTACACCACTCTACTGTACACTTGTGGTCAAACTACAAAAGAAAAAGCTTACAGAGACTTCCAGTAGCTTATAATGACGCCATGAGCATATTACTAAAGAGACCAGGATGGAGTAGTGCCAGTGAAATGTTCGTGGCTGCAGGAGTCAATACTTTTCAAACTGTTTTAAGAAATCTTATGTATGTGACATGTGGGCGGTAAATGAAGATTTGAACGTGAAAACATTTTTGCATCACTGGACGACTCACGGCACGTCCTTCCACAAGATGGAAGGACGACAAGATTTAACTTCTTTATTTTCTATTTTAACTTCTTATTTTTAATTTTTTTTTAAAAGCCCCCTGTGGACAGGTGTTGTAAATTAGCATTTCGCTACAAACACTTAACACAGTGCATCTGGGCTTTGTGCATAATGTATGTTACAATTCTAATGCTACTGTGATGTCCATATCAAATAAAATAAACATAACATAACATAACATGATAGTTACAAAAAAAGCTGAACAAAATAATGTTGTTTTTGACTTGTTATGTCAAATTGGACAAATTATTGCTAAAATATAGGTCTATCTCCCTGCTTTTTGGGCTATCCAAGCACCCGTACCGTAGCACCACGAATAGACGAGCATTACATTGCAAGCGCCGACCGGCTCGACCGAGGCTCCGCGGATGACGGCTCACTTGACCGCAGTGAAAAACTGAATAGATTGATTTGCTACATGCTACATGGGCCTACTGTTATTACAAATATACATTATGCAATCAAATGCCAACGATACGATGATCAGATTCATAAGGTCATTTTAAGAATTTTTATTTTGTCGGAAGTCACATTTTTGTTCCATTATTTAAAATTGAAATGTTTTTTTGTAGCCAAGATTGAGTTTTCTTCCAAAAAACAACAAAAACACGGGCCCTACAATTTAGCAGAATTTCATTCATCAATGTTTTATTTGAAGAAAAGAATTACGAATTAAGAGGTTGCCATGACAGCTCAGCCTGTGTACATTGAGACGTTAGCCGAGGACTGAATCTTACTGTCAAACTACTCTTTATTCTTTTGTGAGCCTGTATAATATTTGACGATGGTGAGTAAACCGTTTTTATATTATAGTTATGTAGTGGATTATGGTTAGCATGTGGTAGCTTCAGCCAGATGCCAGCTTCTTATAGGTTAGGTAAAGTTGGAAAGATATTGAAAGATTCAGACTTCCCGGTTCAATAAATCGTTAACGAAACGTTGCTAAAATACAAACGATACCTCCCTATTTATTGAACCGGGAAGTCCGAATCTTTGAATATCTTTCTAACTTTACCCAAGTCTTCTTATAGAGACTAGCTAAGCTAGGTCAGCTGACGTTAAGTTAACTGAAAGTGATGTTAATCGTGCATAGCGTTAGCTAGCTAGCTAAATGTTGATGTGTTTTCTCTCCAGCCACCCAAAACTAAAAAGAAAAAGGCCGTGAAGGTGAAGTCGAAGGATGAGAAGATCAAGGATCAGGTCAGAGCTGTAGGGCGATGCTAACAGCTAACTTTAGCCTCAAAACTATGAAACTGTTCAAGTAGCTATCGCTAGACTTAGTTTGAGGGTTAACACACTTCACAGCTCCGAGAGACACATTCTGTTGTGACTGTTGAGTATTTCAACACATTGTGGTTCCAATGAAATGCTGACTGTGGGGTTAAAGAGCTGAGATTCATCTTTCATTCATTCTACTTTGATGTGATGGCATTTATATGTAACAGTTAGCTTTTTTAATATATTGGCCTGCAGTGGTGGAAGACGTTTACAGAACCTTCAGCTTAAGTAAGAGAGAGACTTTATCTCAGTTGAACAGTTTCTTAAAAACAACGGGGTTCAAAACTGTTCATCAGTTGATTTCCCAATGAAAAGATCCTTCAGTAAAAGTACTAATACTGTGAAAATACTCCTTCATTGAAAAACCATACTCAAGTAAAAGTATGTAAGTGCTATCAGCAGAATGTTATGAAAAGTAAAAGTGCTCATTGTGCAGGAAAATGTTCCCGTCATAAATATTATGGCCAAAAATATAGCTCATAAGTAGGAGGTTGGCACGAGTATATCAGCAGAGTGCCAGTGAGAAGTGTGCGGTGACGATGGCTGCACTGTGCACCTGCATGAACATGATCTCACTGCACACAGCTCCACTCATGGCCAAGCATGAAGGAAACAGCTGATGCAGCAGATAAAGACAGAATGCCCAACTTGGCTTTGTTGAGGCTATAATATTACCAGGAGTCCAGCGCTGGCCTGGTTCTCTATTTACTTCTTACTGCGCATGTGCACCAAATAAGTTGCTGAATTCAGGTTTCAAAAGTAAAACTTGTATTTAATATCAAATGCAATCTGAATTAACTATCGATAGTAAAATGCTCTCGAGAACAGAGACCACACACTCTCACCCTCTCAGGTCTCACATCAAAGGATGTTCTGTGGAGGGATCATGTAGGTCTGTGGGTCTGACCTCTGTTCCCTCAAACAAAGCTTTTATACTGCAGAAAAGACAGGGGGGTCAAATCGTCATAAAAACTGCAGGTGAGCCAATCGGTGTTACTCAAACATTTGATCATCTTGGCCACTGTCTTGAACCAATCGATGCCTTGCTTTTATTTACAACCATTTGGCTGTACTCCGATTCCTCTCTCTGCTTCTTCTGTAGCCTTCACAGCTGGAGACGTCCTTTGAAGCTCATCTCTGCATTGTCCTCTCCGCATTCCTGCTGCCTTTTATGACTCTCTGTCTTCCTGTCTCCTACTACATGTCCCTAAATCTGACCCTATCTGACCCTTCTTACAGTGTTCAATACTTCAGTGTTTAATACTTTTATGGCTTATACATATGGCTTAATACATTCAATGTGTCAATATACTGTAATATATAATATCCTCTATTTGTAAACCTCCTGTAAACATAATAAATCTCATAGATAAATATATTGCAACTCTTTAACCCATGGTAACATTCTTATTATTTTGCTTAATACTGAAATCCTTCACAAATCCCCCCTAACACACTCTTCAGAGTGTGTTACCTTTATGGTCTAAGAGTGAGTTTCCCCAACTAAACAGTAATCATCAGTCTTTAAAATTCATCCTCATCATCTATACCTAATCAATTTCCCTACATCCTTGTCTCACTAAGCACAGTATCAATTAAACCCCTGTAAAAGTCTACGAATACAACGGCATCCACAGAGGACAAGGACTGTAGCTGATGTGAGCGGCTCTTGTCGTGATGCTGGTTGGTCCAGGTAGAGGACATCTTCAGGATTCATCCTGTACAATGAGGAATAGAAAGAACAATTTCTGAGAAGCTTTGTCTGCTCCTTCTTTACTTCACAAAAATGTAAATCCCAATTTTACCCTATAAAAACAAAAAATCCCAAAACAAACTGACAAAACAATATACAGTCAATTTTTAAAATTTCAATATCTCACCGGATGTTGTCAGAAGTCCATCTGGACTCAATCAGGTCTTCCAGGATCCCAGTGTAGATGATCAGGAACTGTGTTGTTCAGAATGAAAGTACTACAAGCAAATCCAAACATTTTGCACACTGCTAAAATCATATTTAATGCCATTCTGTTCTGCAAGGCCATTAAACTAGTCTTATCTACCGGCTCATGAAGTCCCACTATGGCATCACGAGTGAAGTTTATAAAATACTGCTGGTTACAGTAAATGTAATTAATCCAATCCACATCTTTATTGATTGTCGACCATCAAAAAAAATGCTGATTCGAAACCGGCTCCTACTTGATTTCTAGCTTTAAATTCATTAGGCACCCCCCTTGGTACCCTTATGTCATCTATGTAAACTTCTCTAAAATGGATCTCTCATGGTCCAATCCAACTTGTTGGCACCTATGGACCTCATCCCCAGCCAGCTACCTGGTAATACAATAGGAGACTGCTTTCTCCTGTCAGCAGCTGCCTCTGTGTTCATCACCTGTGAAAATAAAACTTAAAACATGTTAGTTAACGTCTTTGTATCTCTTATTGGTCAACACCAAACAATCAAAAGTCTAAATGTTAAATCAAAATTAATTAAAATTGTGAACTAAAATTAAAATAAAA
The DNA here is from genome assembly GCA_032191485.1 of Leptoclinus maculatus. Lineage (NCBI taxonomy): Eukaryota > Metazoa > Chordata > Actinopteri > Perciformes > Stichaeidae > Leptoclinus > Leptoclinus maculatus. The sequence goes on along the minus strand of JAVDOI010000002.1, from coordinate 38,441,382 downwards.
AATTACAAATGTCGGATCAAAATCAAAATCAACTATTTCAGTTAAAACACTGAATCAAAATAAACAACTGTAGGATACCAATTGAATTAAAACTGGAGGTTAAAATATTGGATCAAACTAAACTTACTAAACTAAAGTTGAACTGTTGAATTGAAACTAAAATGAATAATTTAAGTTACAATTAATATTACCAATGGCTATTAAAATACTGAATCAAAACTAAGAGCAACAATCTAAGTAAATGCAAATTAAAATATAGAGTCCAAAACAATGATATCACAAGTTTATCACCAAAAACTCACCTTATTGTAATTTATCTATCAATCCACTAGATGACTAAGTATTTGGTAGTCCTAAAGTAATTACTCCTACAAAAGATGATGAAATGTTCTGTAGTTCTCTAATTATTTCACCTCTAGGTTTTCTGGGTAGTGGAGTTTACTGTAATTATCATGCAATTACACCTCCAACCGCTAGATGGCGAAGTTATCTTCTTCTTCTTCTATGGTGTTTTCCTCAAAAAACTGGCGCGAAAACGAACAAAGAAGCTAATGCTACTAGCGGCTATTGTTATTAGCTTGAGCTACACGGTCAAAACGTATCCTCAGCACACACAAAGCACCGTAGTCTCAACTCTTACAATATGCCACATTCACACACCTTCTCAAACTAGTCCTGGCCGTGGCTTCTCACCACCATACCGGATATTATAATCAATAGTCTCCTCTTTCACGATCTAAGGTAGCACCAGAGCTGCAATCAGCCTCCAGCTTACCATATCATTCACACAACACAATGCTATCTTAGCACTGCAACCCAATGCAACGACTAAATACACAGTTTCATGTATTGTTTCCCCTTTAGGTTTTATCATAACGTAGCAGCCAGTCTCTTCGATTTAAGTAGTTTAACGCCTGTTCACTAGACCCAAAAAACGAGCAAAACTTCGCAGTTCGCCACAGCTCACACAGGGCCCACGAAGCCTTAACTACGCCTTCCAGTTCGCCATAGCTTACAAACTCTCTGCTACTCTTCTAAGAGCTCAACCCCACGTTAGCCACCCCTAATTGTCTAAGATACACAGTTAGTACCATGCACTATTTCCCCTCATTACAATTAACTTACCGTAGCGGCCAGTCTCTGCAGTAGTCTAAACGTATGTTCACTGGACCCGAACCACGTGTAAGAATCCGGTTCGCCCTATTCACATAGAACCCTTCCTCTATACAGCATAATTCAGTTCTGCCCAGATCCTTCACCCTGTTCAACCCGAGATCTTGGCCCCACAAATCTATAATTTATTCCCTCCCGCACTAGAGTCATCAATTCTTTAAGCCCAAACCTGCCCAGCAAATCGCGAGGGGACCGTCGCCTTGTCCTCACGTACCTCTGAAACACAAATTTAGTCTGCCTGAAGAACCAAAGCCCAGAACTTCGACCGCTCTCACGCTTCTTTCTAGCTGCTTAGTTCCAATAGCTAATACTTATAGCGTGATCAATGCTACTTCATATTCATATAATTCAACATCCCCCTCTCTCGGGGTTACCTGCACATCAGGCCTCACCGGTAGGATTTCACAACAAAGAACAACGTGTAATCAAAGCACACATATGTTCCTAATTCAGCTTGCAGATGCTATTCATACAGAGTTACAACCACTTTAAAGTTAAATCAATACAGTTACCAGTTGGCTGCGGTCTCCTCTCCTGTCCAGCTTCCAGAAACGTAAATCATGCAGACACTTCCGCCTATGGTTTCCTATTCTACCTAACAGATTTTTATTAAAACGGCTCTGCTCACCTTATAGTCGTGCGCACTCCGAAAGTGTCTACTGATCTCACGTCATGTCAGCCTTCTCAGAGTCGAATATTCAAAGCCCCTAATGTCCCTTTGTCCCTTCGTGGTCTCCAAATTGTTGAGGCTATAATATTACCAGGAGTCCAGCGCTGGCCTGGTTCTCTATTTACTTCTTACTGCGCATGTGCACCAAATAAGTTGCTGAATTCAGGTTTCAAAAGTAAAACTTGTATTTAATATCAAATGCAATCTGAATTAACTATCGATAGTAAAATGCTCTCGAGAACAGAGACCACACACTCTCACCCTCTCAGGTCTCACATCAAAGGATGTTCTGTGGAGGGATCATGTAGGTCTGTGGGTCTGACCTCTGTTCCCTCAAACAAAGCTTTTATACTGCAGAAAAGACAGGGGGGTCAAATCGTCATAAAAACTGCAGGTGAGCCAATCGGTGTTACTCAAACATTTGATCATCTTGGCCACTGTCTTGAACCAATCGATGCCTTGCTTTTATTTACAACCATTTGGCTGTACTCCGATTCCTCTCTCTGCTTCTTCTGTAGCCTTCACAGCTGGAGACGTCCTTTGAAGCTCATCTCTGCATTGTCCTCTCCGCATTCCTGCTGCCTTTTATGACTCTCTGTCTTCCTGTCTCCTACTACATGTCCCTAAATCTGACCCTATCTGACCCTTCTTACAGTGTTCAATACTTCAGTGTTTAATACTTTTATGGCTTATACATATGGCTTAATACATTCAATGTGTCAATATACTGTAATATATAATATCCTCTATTTGTAAACCTCCTGTAAACATAATAAATCTCATAGATAAATATATTGCAACTCTTTAACCCATGGTAACATTCTTATTATTTTGCTTAATACTGAAATCCTTCACAGCTTCCTGCCACCAAAAGATCCACAAAATATTACAGAAAAGCATTAAAGAAAAAAGTGGTGCTGGATATCTATTCTGCCGTCAAACATATATAAACTACGAATGTGTTAGTTTAGTGTAACCTAAGTATGCACTCTGCAGCTATATTATGAAGGAGAAAATGAACGAATTGGCACCAGAAATGAAAATAAGATCAGACTCTGTTAGGGAGAATATCCGCAATTAAAGATCTGGAGCAATCAAAAACAAACCAAACAGGACACCTTTACTTTACTTTTACTCAAATGTGTGTAAACAAGTAGACCTGTAGAGGAGCACCAATTGGCCCACTCCTACTGCCATCTTCTGCTGCGTGCAGGAAAACTCACTCGTCTGTTCTTCAGCTCACATGACGACCCCACAAAACTGACACAAATGTCTGTGCGACCTTCCAGCTGGAGGAGCAAATCATCCGCATCCGAGAGGAGCTGGACAGAGAGCGGCAGGAGAAGAGCTACTTCCAGCTGCAGAGGGACAAGACCCAGGAGCGCTGGGAAATCTCCAAGAGGAGGCTGGAGGAGGAGGAGGCCGAGCTGAGGAACAGACAAAGGAAGAGACAGGAGGCAGAGGATCGCCACCAACTGTGAGCTGCACACGCTCACACACACACACACACACACACACACACACACACACACACACACACACACACACACACACACACACACACACACACACACACACACACACACACACACACACACACACACACACACACACACACACACACACACACACACACTGTATTATGAAATACATTTTCATAAACTAGTTTTTAGTTTTTAAATTGCACGTTATAGCCTATAAACCGCAAAGTGTTAGAGAAACAGAGTAACCAAAACAAAAAGAAAATTGAAGGACAATAAAAATCCCCCAAAATATAAAATAAATATACAAATGAATAAATGCATTTACTTTGTTCTATTCTTTCTATTTACTGCTTACCAGTACTGTGCAATCTATGTCCATATACCATTATCTGCTAAAATCTGCAAACTAATAGTGGGGGTATCGTTACAAGACATGTTTGGCTTCTGACCTCGATGTAAATAATACGAAATGTATCTATTAATTTATGTATTTACACTTATTTTATTTGTTTATTATTCTCACTGTTTCATGCAATGTGTCTTTTACCTTCTCCTCCCTGACATTTTGATGATTTCTTCAAATAAAACTTTATTGAATGATCAAACCCATGTCGCTTCTTAATCCATGTGATGGCCTGAATCATCATATATATCTATATATCTATATATAGATATATAGATATATAGATATATATATATATATGTGTATATATATATATATTACCTTCAGTAAAAGGGACTTTATTGTAAAAAAAAGTCTGTCTTTGGGAAATGTCCGCCTATGAAAATTAGGTCTATTGTATTTAAAAGTGTCTCGGCTGTAGTTTCATAATAAATACATATTCTGATATTCATGCTCTGAGGTGTAGGGCTGATATCATTTCAATCTCCAGGGTGGTTTTGTTCTGCACTTCGTCTCTGATGGGATGAGTCCATTAATTGATCAATTTCATCACTTTTTGCTGTATTCAATATTTTTGTTACGACCATCATCATCAAATGTATGAGTCAACATGGCCGTGTTTTGTTCTGCCTCGAGTAGAGGTATCTGAAAAACTAAACTTCTTCTAGAAATATTCATCATTTTAGACATTACCCTAAAACTCTAATCTAGCATCTAAGGGAAACATTAACCTGCCCACTAGAATCTGAAATAAAGTTTTGTGGTGAATCAGTTTGATGAAACGTGTCATGCTGCACGCCACCAGTCAGGTAAGACGTTATTAACACCAGTGGCCACTAGAGGGCACATTCCACTCAAGTAGCCCAAATAATGACTGTGATTCCAGATCAACCCTCATCCTCAACTCCCTGTTTGTTAAAACACCTTTCATAAGGAAGCAGACCGAGCTGTCAACAGTAGCCTGCAGCATTTAACAAGCACACATTCTAATCTCTTTAAATATATAAATAAGACACTAAATATCTGTACTAAATAGTCAACCTTATTTGGGTTTTCCCTTTTCATTAACCTCATTATATAGTTACAGCTGTAGGTTCAATAGGACGCATGCAGTGAAAACACAAGATGTGAAGTTAATGAATAAGGAGGTACATTTATCCTGGAGGTATTTTACAGGTTCCTATTCTACTGTATTCTACTACTGTACCTTTCATATTAGAACAGGTAGTTGGTAGTTAAGGCGAGACTCTACAGCCAAAAACCTTGTTTCTTTATGCACTGGTCAAATTTGATTTGATTTTGTCTTTCTTCAGACTACTTGTAAGAAAACATCCAACATACTCATTCAGGTGTTTATTTTACTACTTTGTCAATTTGTGTCTGTAGATTTCTCCTAAATTCACCAAAAGTTACCATTAGATAATGCCTCATTTGCTTATTTAAACTACTTTTACTTTTCAGAAAACTTGTGATATAAAAAATAATTGTCTTAATGCAAGTCATCAACTGGGGAAGTTTCATGGTGATATGTGTTCGTTTTTTAAAAATCCTATTCACCTGTAGTGTCTTCAAAGTGTGTGTAATTGAACTAAACATCTCTTTAAAGGACGTTTTCTCTAAATGAGTGTTTTCTCCACTTCAGTAGCTCTTACATACACCAAACCTTTTCATTCCTCTCTATATTCTGAAGGTTTCTACAGAGGGGTTTGTTCACATATCATTCAGAGACTCATTTATACAACATATTAATAAAAACATGGAGAAACATGCTGTCTTATGGCTGTTGACAGTGTTTTCTAAATTATGAAGTTCTACAAAGAGATATCCAAAAACCCCTCAGTAACAACCTTTGACTCTAAGATTTCAACAAAATGAAACAAGAATTTTCGGATGCAAATTAGCACGTATTTGATACGATCATGCCTCATTTGCGTATATTTAAACACACGTTTTTTTTTATTAGCAAGTAATCCACTGGGGAAGTTTTGTTATCTGTTAGTTACATGTTTACCCCATTCTCCTGGGTGTACCTACAGCACAAACTTGTATGGCCTCATTCCTTAACTTACCATCTCTTGTACCATCATGTACTGTACTAGTAAACCGTCAATACAAAGAAAGACTAGATTAGTAGGCTATCCAAATCCAACCATTTGCATGGATTGTAGTAGTTAACTAGAAAATTCCGCAGGAAATTTTGACAGTGTGGCTTCTACTGCCCGAAGACGTTGCAATATATAGCTACACATGCCGATGTTACCGGTAGTGTCGTTCATGTTCGATCGAGATAGCGCTTCTCTCTTTTTTGCATTTTAGATTCATACTCTTGGATTGAATCTTGTATTCGTGATGGACAGTCCACAAATGGCTCGCGTCATTTCTGTACTGGACATATACATCTTTGTTTGAGAAGCCTTTGGAATTGATGGGAGCTAACACTCCCATCAATTCTGTATTCGAGATAAATACATTTGTTTGAGCATGTTTGTTTTGTCTGACGCTCCCATCATTTCTGTACGAACCTCATTCTGAGCTTCATGTTAAGATACAGTTACTCTATGGGGCTTTTATTTTGAAAGGGTGGGACTGGGTGGGTGAGAGAGGGGAGAGGAGACATATTCATAATGTTTGACACACAAACACAGAGGTTATTAACATTTGAACCCTAGGCCTTTTTTTAGGCTTCTGCTCGAAAATACTATACCCATACTCAAAGGGGCTTTACTCTCTAACTACAAGGTCTATTTGAATAATTTCAATTTATTAAAAACACTCAAGGGGGTGAGCTTTGGTGAGAGGTGTAAATATTGTGTATATGTTACTGGTTAATACCAAATGAAGATGGAACACAGCTCCACTTTGAAAATGTCAGGTTCGCATGGTGAAAAAGCACTATTATTGATAGTACTATATTAAATGAGGCTCAGTAAAGCCTAGAAACCACCCAGCATCATAGCAAACAATGGCAGTAGTCATACAAAAAATAATTGGAGTGAATAGAGTGAAGTAGGCCAGAGCAAGAGACATAAACGTACGAGAGGTCACGAAAGGTCGTCATTTGAGAAACAGACTCTCCAGCTGTTCCATTGTACTTTTATAACTTAAATAACGATATATTTAACTTCCTTTATCCTTGTACATGCACAATCTATCACATACTGCTGTATGTTTGGAATCATTTTTGAGAGCTAGAACCCTCTCCAAAGCCTCATGAAAACTGTGCTAGCTATCAAAATGTCCATTTGGCTCAATAACGTCCAGCGTTTTGTCTACGTTTTAAACTTTGAATAATTTTTCTACATTAAAGTATGGCTAGTCAATATGGGTCCAAAGTTCAGTGTTTTTTTTGCTCTCTTCACGCCGAAACCCCATTCAAGTGAATGGAGAAATTTTGCTCCGTTTTGGGGGATTTTCGGGAAAACCGCTTGGCGAATTTCTCGGAATGGGATCGCCGTACTCCTGCCTGTGCCTCCTTCCAGTCCTTCTCCGACGAGCTCCGCAAGGTTTTCGGAGTGGTATCCATGGGACCGGACGTCACCGGAGGGCTAATGAGACTTCAGCAGGGCCACCGATCGGTCACGGATTACGCCATCGACTTCCGGACCAAGGCACGATTAAGTTCGTGGAACACGGACGCCCAGTGTGACGCGTATCTGCTCGGTTTGGCAGATTACGTCAAGGATGAACTCGTCTCGTTCAAGCTGCCCACATCTCTGGATGGACTAATTGAGATAACTACCAGCTTGGATCGCCGCATCCAGGTTCGACGGTCGGCAAGGCGTCGGGAACCGTCAAGCCAGGGGCAACCAGCTCACCTTCCTCGTGCTGCCATTCCGGAGTACACGTCGACTCTGCGGCTTCCTCAAGAGAGCGAACCCATGCAAGTGGGACGTACTGGACTATCTACGGAGGAACGGGAGCGGCGTCGACGAGGAAATCTCTGCATGTACTGTGGCCAGGCGGGTCATTATGCTCACAATTGCCCGTTAAAAGCCCGGGCTCGCCAGTAAGAGAGGAAGTGCTGGTGAGCCGAGCAGTTTCCCAACCATCCACCTGTCAACGACCTCTTTTCCACGCCCAGCTACTGTTGACCGGGGGCTCCCATACTATTTCCACTTTTCTGGATTCTGGAGCAGACGCTTCCATAATGGACGAGGAACTCGTTGCCCAGTTGGGGATCGGCCGGATACCTCTCCCCCAGGCGGTTCCAGCCAGCGCCCTGGACGGTCATCTTCTGGGAACAGTGACGCACCAAACCGTTCCAGTCCACATGTTGCTGTCTGGCAACCACCACGAGACCATCAGCTTCCACATCCTGCAAACCCCTCACATCCCCCTCATTCTGGGATACCCTTGGCTGCGTCAACACAACCCTCACATCGACTGGACTACGGGGGCGTTTCGGGGTTGGAGTCAGTCCTGTCACCTAGTCTGCCTGAAGCACGCCGCCGTTTCAAGAGTTGCCGCGCTCACCAATTCCATGTCTGAGCTTACGGGGGTTCCCGTGGAATACTTGGACTTTAAAGATGTTTTCAACAAATCCAAGGCCATGTCTCTGCCTCCTCACCGTCCTTATGATTGTGCCATCGACCTCCATCCTGGTACGTTCCCACCTAAGGGGCGCCTTTATTCCCTGTCGGCTCCTGAAAGAGAAGCTATGGACAAATATATTAACGACTCCCTGGCTTCTGGTCTCATACGCCCCTCGTCCTCTCCCGCAGGGGCTGGATTCTTCTTTGTGGAGAAGAAAGACAAGACTCTCAGACCCTGCATCAACTACCGGGGCTTAAACGAAATCACGGTTAAGAACCGGTACCCCTTGCCACTCATCGCGACGGCCTTCGAGCTACTTCAAGGAGCCACCATCTTCTCCAAGCTCAACCTCCGCAACGCCTATCACCTGGTTCGGATCAGAGAAGGGGATGAGTGGAAAACGGCATTCAATACACCTAAGAGACATTACGAGTACCTCGTGATGCCCTTCGGCTTAACCAATGCCCCCGCCATCTTCCAGGCCCTGGTTAACGACGTACTCCGGGACATGTTGGACCGGTACGTATTTGTCTACCTCGACGACATCTTGATCTTCTCAAAGAACCAGGAGGAACATGTGCACCACGTCCAGTCCGTGCTTCAACGCCTTCTAGAGAACTCCCTGTTTGTGAAGGCGGAGAAGTGCGAGTTTCATGTTCCTACGGTTTCATTCCTGGGATATATCATTTCCCAGGGCAGTATCCTGATGGACCCCGCTAATGTTGCTGCCGTCACCACCTGGCCTGTCCCAAACTCCCACAAGAAACTTCAATGTTTCCTGGGGTTTGCCAACTTCTATCGGAGGTTCATCAGGAGTTTCAGCACGGTTGCTTCCCCACTCACCGCCCTCACCTCCTCCAAGATTCCTTTCGTGTGGACTTCTGCAGCCGAGGAGGCCTTCCAGAACCTGAAGTCCAGGTTCACCTCAGCACCCATCCTCCAAGTCCCGGATCCGGACAGACAATTTGTGGTGGAGGTGGATGCCTCCAACATAGGAGTTGGGGGGGTTCTGTCCCAGTGCTCGGCCACAGACCTGAAGCTCCATCCCTGCGCCTTTTTCTCACGTCGGCTTTCCCCCGCCGAGAGAAACTATGACATTGGTAACCGGGAACTACTAGCAGTGAAGCTGGCCCTGGAGGAGTGGCGGCATTGGTTGGAGGGGACCAAGCTCCCATTTCTGGTGTGGACGGATCATAAGAACCTGGAGTACATCCGCACAGCCAAGAGACTCAATTCCCGGCCAGGCCAGGTGGTCGTTATTCTTCACCCGGTTCGACTTCACGCTCTCCTATCGCCCCGGGTCCCGCAATGTCAAGCCTGATGCTCTTTCCCGTCAGTTTCAGGGGGAGGAGGAACCTACCTCTAGCTCCCCGCCCATCCTTCCTGCCTCCTGCCAAGTAGCCGTCCTCACCTGGGAGATTGAGGAAACAGTGAGAGCCGCTACTAGGGGTCAAGCCGGTCCCAGCGCATGCCCCCCTAACCGGCCGTTCGTCCCTCAAAGCCGTTGGTCCGACGTTCTCCAGTGGGCACATTCCTCCAGACTTACCTGCCATCCAGGCATTCAGAGGACCCAGGACGTCCTGCGGCAGCGCTTCTGGTGGGTCTCGCTGAACAAAGACACCAGGGAGTTCATCAATGCCTGCCCAGTGTGCAACCAACATAAGCCTTCTCACCAGGCTCCGGCCGGCCTTCTGCGGCCTCTCCCAGTGCCTCATCGTCCGTGGTCCCACATCTCCCTGGACTTTGTCACTGGACTACCTCCATCTGAGGGCCACAGCGCCATTCTGACAGTGGTCGACAGATTCAGTAAGCTGGCCCATTTCATTCCCCTACCCAAACTCCCGTCTGCTAAGGAGACAGCAGAACTCATCTCCCTGCATGTCTTCCGCCTGCATGGAATTCCAGTCGACGTTGTCTCCGACCGAGGACCTCAGTTCACCTCCATCTTCTGGAGGGAATTCTGCGCTCTGCTGGGGGCCACAGTCAGTCTGTCCTCTGGGTTTCACCCCCAGTCCAATGGGCAGACGGAGAGGAAGAATCAGGAGATGGAGACAGCCCTCCGCTGCATGGTCTCCCAGAACCCGGCCTCCTGGTCCCGCCAGTTGATGTGGGTGGAGTACGCGCATAACACCCTGACCAGCTCCGCCACCGGCATGTCACCTTTCCAGTGTGCCTATGGGTTCCAGCCACCTCTGTTCCCCGCATTGGAGAAGGAGGTGTCCTGCCCTTCCGTCCAGACATTCATCCGCCGCTGCCGCCAGACCTGGGCAAGGGCACGAGCTACCCTGCTACGGTCTGCCGACCGCTATGCAACAGCGGCTAACCGACACCGCACTCCAGCCCCCATCTACCAGGTGGGTCAGAGGGTGTGGTTGTCAACCCGGGACCTACCCTTGCGGGTGGAGTCCAAGAAGCTGGGGCCAAGATTCATCGGGCCTTTTGAGATCGAGAGAATCATCAACCCGGTGGCAGTAAGGCTCAAGCTCCCCAGGGCCATGCGCATACATCCCACGTTCCACGTTTCCAAGGTCAGACCTGTCCGGGAGAGTCCCTTGGTGCCGGCTGCTCCGCCTCCCCCGCCTCCTCGCCTCATAGAAGGAGGTCCGGTCTACACCATTCATTGTCTGTTGCGTTCCCGCCGCTGGGGGCGAGGGCTTCAATACCTGGTCGACTGGGAAGGATATGGTCCGGAGGAGAGGCAATGGGTGCCGACTCGGAACATCTGCGACCCCCGACTCATCGCAAGGTTTCATCAGCAGCACCCAGAACAACCGTCTAGGACCAAGACGACTGCCAGAAACACCCAACAGGTTCCCGGTGCGGACTATGAGGGCCCGTCTTCTAGGGCCAAGGAACCCTGCCACCGGAACCCCTCCACCCACCCAGCGGTGGACTCTGACTCGGCGGCCTCAGAGGAGTTCTAACCCTCCTCCGGGTCCCCACCGCCCGCCCTTGGCAGACGTTTTGGTTTTTGGGACTTCCGGAGCCATCCCTTGAGGGGAGGGTTCTGTCACAGCTCTGCCACTACTACTCTGTCCTTTCCACCTCTCACTCACCTAATCAGTTCATTCAGCGCACCTGGCTGCCACTCTCACCTCATCAAGCTCACTACTCTCACCTGCTCACCCTGCTTCTGCCACTATTTAAGCCCCAGCCTTACACACACTCACTGCCAGATCGTTCTCCGCTTCCATGCAAGACTTTCCCGCGCACCCCTTTGGACTGATTCCCTGTTACCGACCCTGCCTGTTTTGGACTACCCCGCCTTGCCTCTGCCCCGGTAATTCACCCAGCCTTCCGTTCCTGACCACGAGATCCTGCCATCTGTTCTCTGTGATTCTGCTTCCTGTGAGAAATAAAACTCTAGTTAAAATTACCTCTGGTGTCCGTCGTACTGCGCCTGGGTCCTACATTACCTGTTACAAATTAATTAAAATGAATCACTGCATCATTGAGGTGAATAGGAGCCATATGAACATTTAAAGAGATTACTTCGCCACAACAAAACACACAAAAAGACAAAGAGTAAATCATGCCTAGATGTGTGTTGACTCAGCAGAGATAACATTAATTTGAATTAATAATACAATTACGATTACATAGTAATTAATTTGAAAGCTTAACGACTGCAGTCTGAGAAACTGCAACACCAGCTCTCAGCAAGTGACTCTGCTTGTCTGGAGAGGTCTCAGACAGATAACCAACTACAAGCCGAAAGCACCCAACTCCATGAATGACTTGCACCTGGCAAACAACCTGAACGAGTTTTACTGTTGTTTTGAAAGACGATGGGACAGTCCGGGCCCATGCCCATGACCCCATCCACTAGCTCCAGAGCACCAGGTCCCCCTACCACATCTCAGCAGGGGCCCATGCCTCACAACCATCCATTCCGGAGCTGGTTCCACTCAAGGCTGCGTTCTTTCCCCTCTGCTCTTCTTCCTGTACACCAACAGCTGCACATCCAGTCACCAGTCTGTCAAGATCCTGACGGATCTACCACCCTGTAGTACTCTCTGGTCACCACTGTGGAGTCCTGAATGGAGCTGAAGATCAGCTAAACTAGCTTAGCGGGGAAACAACAGCCCGAATGGATTCAATTGTCCGGACAATAACCCTGCGCATGATGGGATGCTTCGTAATTAACGGATAATGCATATAGTCCAAATCAATGTAATTAACATAATGACAAGAACAAACTCACAAGAACCAGTCACATATATTTATATGACAACAAAGCAACAAATCAACCCAGCAACACTGCAGCGCTAGAGCATGTGCCATTCATATTATTCATAAAAACGACACAATAGACAAATTAACACAGTAGAAACGCTACTGCAGATGTAAAAACGCAAAAGCAGTTAACTTATCACAGCTGCCTTCACTTAAAGACAAAGTCCATCCTCCTTTCTTTGTTAACAAAGAGTTTAAAACCGCAGTTGTTCAGAACATCGGTGCGGGTCAGTTCCAGCCAGAGTCCTCCTGCGAACGAGTTTGTTGAGTTGTAAATCCACTCAGGTCTCTCCAAAAGCACGTAGCTTGTGCATGTGTGTAGCTGCCTTGGGTAGCATAGCGTAGCTCCAAACAGCTCCAAACACCAAGAGCTCAGTTGCAAATTAAACGCATTCTTAGCCATAAAATGTGCACCGCTTCTCCGCCGCTGTCAGCCAGAAATACCATTCATACAAATCCTTTTCCATGCTGGGTTAGGTCTGCTAGCTGTGGGGTTGACCGACCCTTTGATACGATGTCCAGTTTTTCTGGAAATGTCCTTCAGAAATCCGTTTCTCCTCCTTCAGCCATTGAGTGTTAAAAAAACACAGCGAGGTAAAAAAAAAAAGAATCTACACCAAGCAAAACGCTAAAAATGTCATAACTTCTCTTACATATGTTTCAACATTAACTCTTACTAAACACTAAGATCTGCTAGCTAGCTTTCTGTTTGACAAAAGTCACGCTGGCCCACTGACCAATCACAGCGCGCGTTAATGCAGACGTACTTAGGAGGCTACCTGAGTACCACTGGCACGTCAAAGAATACGCCCAACATGTCAAACTAAAGATCTGATTGGTTGAAGACTATGACAATCAACAATATTGTCCCCATTTACTTAAACTGCAAAGGCTCTCTAGCGGGCATCGGGCCTCTCTCCTTACATAGAGACATAGGGGCTGAATCTGATTGGATAAAAGCTCTCCTTAAAACAAGCTGTGCTGGAAGCAGCGCTGCAGGCTGGAAGCAGAGCAACAGAGGAAGACAGGAGCTGTGCAATGAGAAAATAAGATAATGGGAAAAATAATTATAATACATGTAGTGCATTTGTGAAAAATTATTAAATTATGAAATAGCTATAACTTTGTGATTCTGTTTAGGCCAGCAGAGAAGGCTTAGCTGGCCCTGACGGCCCACCACTGATATAATATTCACTATAATATAATAATATATATATATATATCATAGAATAATATTCACTATAATATAAAACACACACACACACACATATCATTATTTATTTATAACTATATATCCATTTCTCAGACAGGTGCTTCATGTCCGTCACTCCCCTAACTGTCCGTGCTGGATCTATCCCCGTTGTTTTAAAAAGCTAAATAAGTTATTAGCATGACTGCATCCAGCTAGCCAAACCTTTCTGGTGTACAGCTAGTAGAGAAGCTTTGCATGTACTGCTTCCTTTTCCTGCTAGTCTGCTGTCTGATTGTGAGGTCAGGTTGATCTGGGATCAGCTCTTTCAGCTGCAGTTTCTCCTCCAAAGTTTTTCTCTCAAACGGGTCTTGGAGGAGTAGTGCTCACGCAATTTGTATAATTTATTATTATTATTTTGTATTATTTGTGGCTCAACGTCAACTTTGTCCAGGAGATTACAAAAAGCATCTTAACAATATTACCCAACCTTTGTTAAAACGGACCAACAAAAAAAGGCAGCAGAAACATGTAAAGGGACAGTTCAGATGTTTAGAAGTGTGGTTGTATGAGGTACTTCTCCACAGTCAGTGAATTACTCCAGTAGATGGAGTTTGAAGAAACAGACAGGAGTACCAGAATTGGGAGCAAAGCAATGTACTGCTGTGGGCGTATTTTAGACACCTAAAATAATGAATATCAGTTTTAGTGTAACACCCAAAATAACCCTTTAAGTGTAAAAATGAAAGACATTTATTTATAAGAAAATGATTTACAGAAAAACATACTATTGCAGAGATGAAAGCAAAAAAGGTGTCAGGGTCTCCAAACCCAAAAGAGCACAAACCCACCTGACCCACAATAAGTAAAAGTACAAAAGTATTGGCATGACAAAAAAGTATCCTGATTATACTGAATGGCACATTTCAAATACATATTTATGGTAGGCCTGTATCATTGGATTCCAATAACTGACACAGTAATGTGTTCATCCCTTTAATACTGCAGGTACTCAAGTACAATACTTAAGTTAATGTACTTAGTTACATTCCACCACCGCTAAAGGAAGATCACAAAATTGTTCACAAGAGCACAAAGTTCTTCATAGATCTAGCCTCTGGATTTTGGTCTCAAAATGCACCAGATTGATGCATTTAACTTTAAAATGTACATTTTCTTCCAGGTGAGCGTGTCCCCGGACACCTCTAGAAAACCAACAGTAACTAGAAAATAAAAACTCAATTAGTCTACGGGATCAAACTAAAGACACTACTAAGCTCCCTGCCAACGTGAGGAGGCGTCACCTTAAACAAAGCATGGATCTCTCAGAGCAATCAAGGTTTATTGTGTCATTAATCGCAAGTGGGGGCTGATTGTGTGTGAGGACAGAGTTTTGAGGGAAACAATTCAAAAATCGGAACGTGGAATCAATAAGCAAAGCTCTCATATTAAAACAACATGCTTTTGAATAAAGACAGGAAAGAAAGCACCAGAGTTGTTCCCCTGCGTTATGTGGTGTGTCAGATTTACCTTTTGTATACAAACAGAACCACTAAAGCCGGTTGTCTCTTGTATGAGTCATCATGTGTGACTTCAGAGATGACTTCTTCCGACATCTTTTATCACACACTGAGCAATTGAAAGGTTTCTCTCCTGTGTGGATTCTCATGTGTGTCTGTAAAGTTGAACCACGGTTAAAAGCCCTATTACAGACTGAGCAGCTGAAAGGTTTCTCTCCTGTGTGGATTCTCATGTGTGTCTGTAAAGTTGAACCATGGTTAAAAGCCTTATTACAGACTGAGCAGCTGAAAGGTTTCTCTCCTGTGTGGATTCTCATGTGTGCCTGTAAAGTTGAACCGTTGTTAAAAGCCTTATTACAGACTGAGCAGCTGAAAGGTTTCTCTCCTGTGTGGATTCTCATGTGTCTCTGTAAAGTTGAACCATGGTTAAAAGCCTTATTACAGACTGAGCAGCTGAAAGGTTTCTCTCCTGTGTGGATTCTCATGTGTCTCTGTAAAGTTGAACCATGGTTAAAAGCCTTATTACAGACTGAGCAGCTGAAAGGTTTCTGTCCTGTGTGGATTCTCATGTGTGTCTTCAGATCTCTACTCTTGCCAAATGTTTTCTCACACTCAGAGCATCTGAAAAGTTTCTCACCAGCACTACATCTTGAATCACTTACAAGGACTTTATCAGGTTTCACAGAGTTTAAACCTGACTGAGGTTCTCTGGTCTCCTTCCAATCATCACCGTCAGAAGAGCCTCCAGTCTTCTCATCAGCATCTGGTCCTTGATGTCTATCTGGATCTGAGCTCATGTTTGGTTCTGGTCCTCCACAGTCCTCTCCATCAGCTTCTGTTTTCATCTGTTCAGTTTGTCTTTGATGAAGCTGTGAGGACTGAGCTTCCTCTTCATCTTCTTCACTCTTCACAGGAGTGAATGAGAACTTGATACCAGCCTCCTCCAGCCCTTGAAGCTGCTCTCCCTCCTGACTGGTCCGGAGTTCCTCCTGTTCCTCTTTAATGTGTGGGGGCTCTGGGTCCTCCTGGTCCAGACTGGAGCTCCACTCCTGCTGCTCAGGGGGAACCTCTTCTTTAACCACCAACAGCTGCTGGACGTCTGCAGGAAAACAGTAAACACACACAGAGACGTTACAAAGACATTTTTGTATTGAGCAAATATTCTCCTGTAGATACACTTTTTTTCTTGCCATCATTCCCGCTTACACTCCCTGTGCACAGTTACCAAACAGTAGGGGTGCAACGGATCACAAACCTCACGGTTCGGATCGTACCGCATTTTTTGAGTCACGGATCGGATCAGCAAAGAAAAGTGGGGGTGGACAAATATAACTTTGTCTTCCCTTCATTAATTAAAATAACTTCAATAACACTGAAAGCAAATAACTTTGGCCTAGAGTCTTGAAAACATGAAATATTTATTTTCAAAAAGATGAGAATATCTACATTGTGTGGGGCAAGGGTAGCGCCAGATTTGTGTCTGTGTGACTCTCACAGAGGGGCGCGTCTGCAGCACCGGACTTTAAATGTCCACTCCGCCGTGATGAGCTGTCAGTCTTTTCCTTTTCATAGAGGCCTGGAACGATCTTCCAGTGGAGGGCAGTGCATTTTATACCTGGGCCGTCAGTGCTGTCCTGCAGCTGAAACACCACCTAATAACCTCATGATGGCGCCACAGCTATGGTTATTTGTTTCTAGGGGTTTAACAATACACGTACGGTAAAGGGCTTACGAACCGAACAATACGTTTGAATAATACTAGTGCATTTGGAAAATGCAGAAGCTTAAATTGGGGAAAATGTGTTTTCAGTGGACTGCGCTCACGTAGGAGACAACGGACTGTGTGACCTCTGAACCCGGAACAAAAGAAACCACAACAAAAAACAGCTGAGGCCCCGCACTTCTTGGAGGCTAGGCTAAACTAGCTTAATAAACAATAACTCCGCGCATGATGGTATGCTTCGTAATTAACAGACAATGCTGCACTGAGCTGCACGTAATGCCGACGTACTTGTAGGCCAGCTAGCAGGCTCTGGCACGTCAAAGAAAACGCCCAACATGTCAAACTAAAGATCTGATTGGTTGAACACTATGACAATCAACAATATCGTCCCCATTCACTTAAACTGCAAAGAGATTCACTTGTGAGTCTGCAGGCCTCGGGCCTCTCTTCTTACCTAGAGACACAGAGGTGAAATCTGATTGGATAAAAGCTCTACTTAAAACAAGCTGCACTGGAAGCAGAGCAACTGAGAAAGACAGTAGCTGTGCAATGAGAAAATAAGATAATGGGGAAAATATTTTTAGAAATTATAATACATGTAGTTTATTTAAGACAAATTATGAAATAGCTATAACTTTGTGATTCTGTTTAGGCCAGCAGAGAAGGCCTTGCTGGCCCACCACTGCGACCTTCATACTGAAGTGGGTGCCCGAGGGGATTTCGTAGCGTGGCTCGAGCACTTTAACCAGATTTTGAAATCGTTTGTTTTCCACAACTGAGTATGGCCTCATGTCTGCAGCAATAAAGACCCCAATATATGTAATAATAGCTTTAGCCCGGTCTAATTCTGCCACAAACGGTTTCTTAAATGCCGCGGTGATAAGTTGTTGTTGTGCCTTGGCCCCCGTCGCTGACAGACCAGGGTGGAGGCGCTTCATATGCGTGGACATGCCAATGTATTGCCGTTGTAGTGTGTCTTTCTCGTTGAACAATGCCTACATACCGTAACGGTTTTGTCCACCACCCTCATCCCGTCATTATTAGTAACAGGGAAGCCAAACATGCGACTTAAATGACGCAGGTTCACGTAAACACACTACTGCTTTATATCTTTTCACTGCAACTCTGCATAGATATTCAGAGACATATTACCTGAAAAAGTATGAGCGGCAGTAAAACTTTATTTCACACTGTGATGATTAAACTGTAAAAAGAAAAACAAATGCAACTAATCCGCGGTTCACGTGTTCCGAACCGTGAGGGGTGATCCGTACGGATCACGGTTACACCACGACCAAACAGACATGCCGACACAAATTTTAAAGACACAACGCACCAGCAGCAATGAGGTCATCAATAGTCACATGGCAAATAAACTTCATCTAGAGACACACACACACACGATTGTTTGTTGCTTTTAGGTAGTATGCTTGTAATTGCTTGATAGATGTTTGTTGATTTATATTATTGATTTATGATCAGTATTGTTAAGTAAATAAACTTATATTTTAGGGAGCCGTTTTCTGTGATGATTTTGTGTATGTGTGTTGTGATAATAGCTGGATGTTATCAATGGAACCAGATAATATACGTTTTTAATCTAATCTTAAGTGCCCATGAACATATGAACCATTTTAGAATTCAACAAGCTGCCAAATCCACGTGGTGTTATCAAAGAGAACAAACTTGTACTTTATGTTGAAATATTTTCTGTCATCTAGAAGCTGAGAGAACAGATCAGAAGAAGAAGGAAAAGATTCATTGCAACCGAGTCTCACTCCAAACTACATTAAAAGTTAGCCGCCGGAGCAAAAAACAGTGTTTGAGAACTGAGAGAAGAAACAAAGTGAACCAACCTGCTCTTTGTATCCGGACTTCAGGGTTGAAAACAGCGTCCAGTAGTTTCCGTTGTCGCTCGTTCTCCTCTTTTAAAGCAGAACGTTCCTCCTCGTACTCTGCTATCGTTCTTTCAAACAGACCAAATATCTCTTCAGCAGCCGCAGTTAGTCGCTGGTTGACTAAAGATCTCAGCATTTGGACTTTAGACATTTTGACTAAACCACAGAAACTTTTCCTCCAGACAAACTGCGCTGTGTTGTAAGGTTACGTTCGGGTCCGTCTACTTCCTGCTAGCATGCTAACTTAATTAGCTCCGTAGGACACCAGGAGACAATCCGGACGTTTTAAATGAAGCGAAACAACACAGAGTCCACTCGGTTCAAAGCATTTAGACTTTAGACATTTCCACACAACGACAGAAACGTGTTCTCCGTCAAAAACACCGTTTACTCTCATTAACTCTGACTAGCGCTGTGTTGATGACTTCCGTCCCCGTCGGTCTGTTTCCAGCTAGCATGCTAAGCTAACTTCAATAGCTTTGTAGGCTACCGGGAGATGAGTCAGAGGAAAACATCCAGAAAAAAGGTGAACAGCTAAAAGTCCATTCAGACATACAGAGACTCTGGTGGATCAGAACTGATGGAGCTAACTGATACTTTATCAACACAGCAAAGAGACTCCTTCTTCTTCTTCTTGTTTGAGGTTTATTGGCAAACAATGAATTGGTGCATTACCGCCACCAACTGGTATGGAGTGTGGATCAGGATGTTTAGTACAGTTTAATATAACAAATGTAAAAGAAAAGAAATAAGAAACATAACAAACAAAACAACTGGCTCATATTTTCTTAATAATATTAGTTAGTCTAAGATATTGAAATAACACTTTTTGAGTTCTTTTGCAGAATATCCACTACATCAAACCGTACCTCCATCTTGTTGAGGTTTCCAAGCAGCTGCCCTCTTTCTTGCTCATATTTCTGACATTGCACAATAACGTGTTCTACTGTTTCCTCTTGCCCACAATAGTTGCATTTGCCCGTTTCATGTTTTCCTATTTTGAGAAGCATACTGTTAATGCCAGTGTGTCCAAATCTAAGATATCACTGTTTCCTCTCTCCTGTTCCTTCTGTTACGGCTAGAATATTCTGTTGGAGCTGCGAGGCCGCAGTGCTGGTCTGGTTATTTGTTTACTACTTACTGCGCATGTGCACCCAATAAATTGCTGAATCAGGTTTCAAAAGTAAAACTTGTATTTTAATATCAAATGCAAATTGAATTAACTATCAATAGTAAATGCTCTCGAGAACAGAGACCACACACTCTCACCCTAAGCAATCTTGTGAGGTCTCGTGAGGTCTCGTGAGGTCTGCTCTCTGTTCCCTCGAACAAAGCAGATACAATACTGCAGAAAAGACAGGGGGGTCAGATCGTCATAAAAACTGCAGGTGAGCCAATCGGTGTTTTACTTATACATTGATCATTTTGGCTAATGTCTTGAGCCAATCAATGTCTGGCTTATTTACAACCACATGGCTGTAAGTCGACTCCTTCTCTCTCCTGCTTCGTCCTTCTGGAGCCATCACAGCTGGAGACATCCTTTGTAGTCATCACCCTGGCATTGTCTTCTCCGCATTCCTGCTGCTTTTATGGTCTCACTGTCTCCCTGTCTCCTACGCTTCTACTTCATGCCTCACTAAGATGTTCCTAAATCACTAAAATATTCCCTAAATCTGACCCTATCTGCCCTTTAATTCTTATTCTCTTACAGTGTTTAATACTTCAGTGTTTAATACTTTTATGGCTTATACATATGGCTTAATACATTCAATGTGTCAATATACTGTAACATATAATATCCTCTATCTGTAAACCTCCTGTAAACATAAAATACATTTCATAGATAAATATATTACAACTCTTTAACCCATGGTAATATTCTTATTATTGTGCTTAATACTTAAATTCTTCACACTTCCTGCACATCTCATTTCTCCCACTTTCCTCTGAACTCGGTAAAACCATCGTCCTTTTCTGTCTTCCTCCCATTGCTTCTGCCACCTTTCCTTCAACCTGTTTAATAATACTTTTTGTGGCCTTTTTTGCAGCTTTATCTGTAGTTTCATTCCCTATGACCCCAATATGTGCTGGTACCCATAGGAATACGACTGTCAGACCCTTCATTTGAATTCTATATACTGTTTGTTGTATTTCAATAAGGATGTCTGGTCTATTGTCTGAATGGCTGTTCTGTAAGCTGGCTAATGATGAACTTGAGTCTGAACAAATGTTTGCCCTCATTGGTTTTGTGTCCTCTATCCACTGTAGTGCTAACATTATTGCAGCATTTCCCTTGTGTCCACTGATAGTCCCTCAGTGATCATTTCACCTATTTTAACATCACATTCTGGAACAATAAATGCCACTCCTACCTTGTTTCCTAAACTCTTTGATGCATCTGTGAAAACCTGGATATAGCTGTGGTAACTGTCGATATGTGCCCGTATTGTATGCGAATTTAAATTATCCGCTCTACCTTTGTTCTTTTTTAATAATGCAAAGTCTACTGTTGCATCAGGAAGTATCCACGGTGCTATTGCTGGTAATGGGACTGTTGGATTGAAGTTTAATTTATCTATGTTCATTTCTGTTGCTCTTTGTGCTACTGTCCATCCAAAGCTTCTTGTCTGCCTCTTCTCCTTTTCCCAGCAAGGTTTTTAAGTTTCCTGTGTTGGATGTTCTTTACTGTGTCCCTGTAGATTAGCACAATAACTCAATGCTAACTGTGTTCCTCTTAATTCTAGCAACATTTCACCCATTTCCACCTGTAATGCAGCCGTTGGGGTTGTTTTAAAAGAGAGATGTGCTTGCTGCTGATCCATACACCACACAACCATAATCTAATATAGATCTAATGAATCCACTGTGTATGGCTTTCAAAGCAGTCATATCTGCCCCAATTCCCTTCCCACCAAACACCTTATAATATTTAATACTTTCTTGCACTACTTGCATTCCATGCCTTCCATTGTCATTCTTACTATTACCCCATAATGTGCTATGAGCATTAAAATCTCCACAACATATCACTTTCCCTTCTTAATGTACAGCTAATTCCTCCAGTAAATCGATTGAAAGTCTCTTATGGTTTTTGCTAGTTGTCAAGGAACTGTTCAGGGATGTATGTGTAGAAAAACATGGCGGACGTTGCACGTCGAGGCTCGGTCACTCCTGCTTTTAACCGGTCTCGAATAAAACCTGATATTTACAAGTCTGTTGACGGCAAAGTAATTGTGGAGGATGAGTTGCTTAACTTTCTCGCTGTGAAAATTAAGACATTAAGGCAGGACGAGATTGTCCTGTTGGCTGAGAACACGGTTGACTCCGAGTGGACAGAGTCCTTGAAAAGAGTTTTGTTTGAACTTTGCCCCTACACAGCAGTGCGTTTCCCATAAAGGGGCACAGAAAGACATCAACAAGATAAAGAGTTGCCTTAAAGTAATGAATGAATGCGGGGAGAACACTCCCAGATTTCTTTCTCATTACCTGGATGAATTGCCTCCGGTGTCATTTTCCAACATGGACGTCTCGAGCCTACTTGGGAGAATGGAGCAGCTGTACACTGAGGTCCGCTCAATAACGCAGTCTGTAGTGGCCATTTGTCCAATATTCAAAATAAAACAAACAATAATCAAAGGCCACTGATGCACCGTGGTTTGTACTTTACGCAGGCAGAAAATAGTTGAATGTCCATACAGGATTCAGATTTTTCTTATTTATTTTGTAAACTAAACAAAAACAAGCAAACAAACAAAAAGAACAAAGAACACTTCTGTTACTGTCTCTCTAACGCTGTCTCTCCTTTGCTGGTAAAAAACTATAGACCCACCCCGGTGCATACTGGTCCTACCTACCTACTCCTATATATAACCACAGGTGCCCACAGTGTTACCCAAAGAACTAACAAACGAACTAACCCAAAACTAAGACTTAATCTTAATCAGAATCAGAATCAGAATCAGAATCAGAATCAGAATCAGCTTTATTGGCCATGTATGCGTACGCATACATGGAATTTGACTCCGGTTTCCACTTTGCTCTCGCTGTACATACACGAATTTACAACAAACAAGAAAAAATATATATATATAAAAGGGGGGGCAGCAGAAAAAACAACAGATGTAGTATAAATATTTAGCAATATGTACAATATGAGTATAAACATATATACGAAAAAAAGTATATATGTATATGTATATTGTATACATATACATATATACTTTTTTTCGCTGTATGCCACTGTATACAATGGCAGTAGTCATACAAAAAAGAATTGGAGTGAATAGAGTGAAGTAGGCCAGAGCAAGAGACATAAACGTACGAGAGGTCACGAAAGGTCGTCATTTGAGAAACAGACTCTCCAGCTGTTCCATTGTACTTTTATAACTTAAATAACGATATATTTAACTTCCTTTATCCTTGTACATGCACAATCTATCACATACTGCTGTATGTTTGGAATCATTTTTGAGAGCTAGAACCCTCTCCAAAGCCTCATGAAAACTGTACTAGCTATCAAAATGTCCATTTGGCTCAATAATGTCCAGCGTTTTGTCTACGTTTTAAACTTTGAATCATTTTTCTACATTAAAGTATGGCTAGTCAATATGGGTCCAAAGTTCAGTGTTTTTTTTGCTCTCTTCACGCCGAAACCCCATTCAAGTGAATGGAGAAATTTTGCTCCGTTTTTGGGGATTTTCGGGAAAACCGCTAGACGAATTTCTCCGAAAAATACTTAGCACACTATTCCCGATCAGGCCGCACGTTTTGATGTATTTTTTGCGCAGGTGTTGGCAACGCTGTGTGAGGAGAAGTGCGCCAAACTTTCTGGATAAACATCATGATTAAGCCCGATGGATTATATACAGTGTGCTTTGGCACAGGCAGTTTTACTGCCTTTGTGCTACAAAGCCACACTGAATCATAACCACCTGCTCTGCTTTATCCCACACTTCCACCACTATATACTCTTGACTGTCTCCCTTTTCCAGTACCCTATATGGAATATCTTGTTTGATGAATGTAGCACACCCTCCTCCTGCCCCATGATCTGTTTTTCCTTATCACTGAATATGTATTACAAAATCTAAAGTAGGTTTCAAACATGCCTCTAGTACACACATTACATCTGGTTTTACATCCATTTCTTTAATGAAATGATTGAATTCCTGGCCATTGGCCAGTAGGCTTCTATTATTAGTATTACCATTATGAGTGTTAACAAACACATGGTGCTTCCTGGCTTGACTGATTAGTGAGGTTCTCCCTCACTTCTTCCCATATCAGTCCCACTAATCCTAAGTGGTTCACTGCTGCTTTGACAATCAGTTGGATTTTATAATTTTTTGACTTTACTTCTTCTGTGCAGTTAATCACTCCTGCAATGAATGTCATTTTTAGTCTTTGAGCATTCACTAATTTTCCTCCTTTGAAATTCCTCTTTAGTTCCTCCATACCAACACTCACTGGCACCCCTGTGATAACTCCTTTACATCCACCATTTTGTGCTCCCACCCTCCCTGTGCTCTTGCATAATCATAATAAATAATAAATAGAACATGTGTGTCAGCAAAGATGCCATCTAAAAGGACTATGCTCATCATGTCTTGAAGAATATTATTATTATGTTATGGACTTTCTGTGACTTTTTTTATGACATGCTATGTGATATTTTTTGATCGCACACTATACGTCACATTTTTAAAATACTTTCATGGCATAATTTACTATGACTTCTATATGCAGAGAGAGTCCTAAACAAATTTCTGAGAAACTACCATATCAGCAGAGCATTAACTTAATGCACAGCAGAGTATAGGGCAGGTATTAAGACTTTATTACCGTAATATTACAATTTTTTGTCAAAATACTATGACTCCTCAGAGAATGTTTTAAATGTGCAGAAAGTTTTGAACATGAGCAGAAATATTGCTGAAACACAAACTATTAAAGTCCAGGAGTTTATAAATGATGTCACAGCTCTGCCACTACTACTCTGTCCTTTCCACCTCTCACTCACCTAATCAGTTCATTCAGCGCACCTGGCTGCCACTCTCACCTCATCAAGCTCACTACTCTCACCTGCTCACCCTGCTTCTGCCACTATTTAAGCCCCAGCCTTACACACACTCACTCTCAGATCGTTCTCCGCTTCCATGCAAGACTTTCCCGCGCACCCCTTTGGACTGATTCCCTGTTACCGACCCTGCCTGTTTTGGACTACCCCGCCTTGCCTCTGCCCCGGTAATTCACCCAGCCTTCCGTTCCTGACCACGAGATCCTGCCATCTGTTCTCTGTGATTCTGCTTCCTGTGAGAAATAAAACTAGTTAAAATTACCTCTGGTGTCCGTCGTACTGCGCCTGGGTCCTACATTACCCGTTACAGTACGATCTGGACATAACATGGAGCCAGCAGACGACACTACATCACAGGCCCGGTTCGCCGCGATTGAAGAGACGATCCAGCGACACGAAACCCTGGTGGTCTCCAGCAGCGCTGAGGTTCGCCACACCCTGGCGAATCAGAACCAGGTCCTCACCGCCTTGATCGAGCAGGTACAGCAACTCGCGGCAGCCACAGCTCATACCAGCGCGGCGTGGTCACCGCCTCCTGCTCCGATTCTAGCTGGCATTGATCCAGGACTTTCTACGGTGGTCTTGGAGCCCCGGGTAGGGGAGCCGGAACGTTACGCTGGGGATCCTGAGGGTTGCAACGCATTCCTGACGAACTGTTCCATCCTGTTTGCGTTGCAACCCCGCACCTTTTCTTCAGAAAACGCCAGGGTGGCGTTTACCGTCAACCACCTGACGGGGAGAGCTCGCCTGTGGGGAACGGCGGAATGGGATCGCCGTACTCCTGCCTGTGCCTCCTTCCAGTCCTTCTCCGACGAGCTCCGCAAGGTTTTCGGAGTGGTATCCATGGGACCGGACGTCACCGGAGGGCTAATGAGACTTCAGCAGGGCCACCGATCGGTCACGGATTACGCCATCGACTTCCGGACCAAGGCACGATTAAGTTCGTGGAACACGGACGCCCAGTGTGACGCGTATCTGCTCGGTTTGGCAGATTACGTCAAGGATGAACTCGTCTCGTTCAAGCTGCCCACATCTCTGGATGGACTAATTGAGATAACTACCAGCTTGGATCGCCGCATCCAGGTTCGACGGTCGGCAAGGCGTCGGGAACCGTCAAGCCAGGGGCAACCAGCTCACCTTCCTCGTGCTGCCATTCCGGAGTACACGTCGACTCTGCGGCTTCCTCAAGAGAGCGAACCCATGCAAGTGGGACGTACTGGACTATCTACGGAGGAACGGGAGCGGCGTCGACGAGGAAATCTCTGCATGTACTGTGGCCAGGCGGGTCATTATGCTCACAATTGCCCGTTAAAAGCCCGGGCTCGCCAGTAAGAGAGGAAGTGCTGGTGAGCCGAGCAGTTTCCCAACCATCCGCCTGTCAACGACCTCTTTTCCACGCCCAGCTACTGTTGACCGGGGGCTCCCATACTATTTCCACTTTTCTGGATTCTGGAGCAGACGCTTCCATAATGGACGAGGAACTCGTTGCCCAGTTGGGGATCAGCCGGATACCTCTCCCCCAGGCGGTTCCAGCCAGTGCCCTGGACGGTCATCTTCTGGGAACAGTGACGCACCAAACCGTTCCAGTCCACATGTTGCTGTCTGGCAACCACCACGAGACCATCAGCTTCCACATCCTGCAAACCCCTCACATCCCCCTCATTCTGGGATACCCTTGGCTGCGTCGACACAACCCTCACATCGACTGGACTACGGGGGCGTTTCGGGGTTGGAGTCAGTCCTGTCACCTAGTCTGCCTGAAGCACGCCGCCGTTTCAAGAGTTGCCGCGCTCACCAATTCCATGTCTGAGCTTACGGGGGTTCCCGCGGAATACTTGGACTTTAAAGATGTTTTCAACAAATCCAAGGCCATGTCTCTGCCTCCTCACCGTCCTTATGATTGTGCCATCGACCTCCATCCTGGTACGTTCCCACCTAAGGGGCGCCTTTATTCCCTGTCGGCTCCTGAAAGAGAAGCTATGGACAAATATATTAACGACTCCCTGGCTTCTGGTCTCATACGCCCCTCGTCCTCTCCCGCAGGGGCTGGATTCTTCTTTGTGGAGAAGAAAGACAAGACTCTCAGACCCTGCATCGACTACCGGGGCTTAAACGAAATCACGGTTAAGAACCGGTACCCCTTGCCACTCATCGCGACGGCCTTCGAGCTACTTCAAGGAGCCACCATCTTCTCCAAGCTCAACCTCCGCAACGCCTATCACCTGGTTCGGATCAGAGAAGGGGATGAGTGGAAAACGGCATTCAATACACCTAAGGGACATTACGAGTACCTCGTGATGCCCTTCGGCTTAACCAATGCCCCCGCCATCTTCCAGGCCCTGGTTAACGACGTACTCCGGGACATGTTGGACCGGTACGTATTTGTCTACCTCGACGACATCTTGATCTTCTCAAAGAACCAGGAGGAACATGTGCACCACGTCCAGTCCGTGCTTCAACGCCTTCAAGAGAACTCCCCGTTTGTGAAGGCGGAGAAGTGCGAGTTTCATGTTCCTACGGTTTCATTCCTGGGATATATCATTTCCCAGGGCAGTATCCTGATGGACCCCGCTAAGGTTGCTGCCGTCACCACCTGGCCTGTCCCAAACTCCCGCAAGAAACTTCAATGTTTCCTGGGGTTTGCCAACTTCTATCGGAGGTTCATCAGGAGTTTCAGCACGGTTGCTTCCCCACTCACCGCCCTCACCTCCTCCAAGATTCCTTTCGTGTGGACTTCTGCAGCCGAGGAGGCCTTCCAGAACCTGAAGTCCAGGTTCACCTCAGCACCCATCCTCCAAGTCCCGGATCCGGACAGACAATTTGTGGTGGAGGTGGATGCCTCCGACATAGGAGTTGGGGGGGTTCTGTCCCAGCGCTCGGCCACAGACCTGAAGCTCCATCCCTGCGCCTTTTTCTCACGTCGGCTTTCCCCCGCCGAGAGAAACTATGACATTGGTAACCGGGAACTACTAGCAGTGAAGTTGGCCCTGGAGGAGTGGCAGCATTGGTTGGAGGGGACCAAGCTCCCATTTCTGGTGTGGACGGATCATAAGAACCTGGAGTACATCCGCACAGCCAAGAGACTCAATTCCCGACAGGCCAGGTGGTCGTTATTCTTCACCCGGTTCGACTTCACGCTCTCCTATCGCCCCGGGTCCCGCAATGTCAAGCCTGATGCTCTTTCCCGTCAGTTCCAGGGGGAGGAGGAACCTACCTCTAGCTCCCCGCCCATCCTTCCTGCCTCCTGCCAAGTACCCGTCCTCACCTGGGAGATTGAGGAAACAGTGAGAGCCGCTACTAGGGGTCAAGCCGGTCCCAGCGCATGCCCCCCTAACCGCCTGTTCGTCCCTCAAAGCCTTTGGTCCGACGTTCTCCAGTGGGCACATTCCTCCAGACTTACCTGCCATCCGGGCATTCAGAGGACCCAGGACGTCCTGCGGCAGCGCTTCTGGTGGGTCTCGCTGAACAAAGACACCAGGGAGTTCATCAATGCCTGCCCAGTGTGCAACCAACATAAGCCTTCTCACCAGGCTCCGGCCGGCCTTCTGCGGCCTCTCCCAGTGCCTCATCGTCCGTGGTCCCACATCTCCCTGGACTTTGTCACTGGACTACCTCCATCTGAGGGCCACACCGCCATTCTGACAGTGGTCGACAGATTCAGTAAGCTGGCCCATTTCATTCCCCTACCCAAACTCCCGTCTGCTAAGGAGACAGCAGAACTCATCTTCCTGCATGTCTTCCACCTGCATGGAATTCCAGTCGACGTTGTCTCCGACCGAGGACCTCAGTTCACCTCCATCTTCTGGAGGGAATTCTGCGCTCTGGTGAAGGCCACAGTCAGTCTGTCCTCTGGGTTTCACCCCCAGTCCAATGGGCAGACGGAGAGGAAGAATCAGGAGATGGAGACAGCCCTCCGCTGCATGGTCTCCCAGAACCCGGCCTCCTGGTCCCGCCAGTTGATGTGGGTGGAGTACGCGAATAACACCCTGACCAGCTCCGCCACCGGCATGTCACCTTTCCAGTGTGCCTATGGGTTCCAGCCACCTCTGTTCCCCGCATTGGAGAAGGAGGTGTCCTGCCCTTCCGTCCAGACATTCATCCGCCGGTGCCGCCAGACCTGGGCAAGGGCACGAGCTACCCTGCTCCGGTCTGCGGACCGCTATGCAACAGCGGCTAACCGACACCGCACTCCAGCCCCCATCTACCAGGTGGGTCAGAGGGTGTGGTTGTCAACCCGGGACCTACTCTTGCGGGTGGAGTCCAAGAAGCTGGGGCCAAGATTCATCGGGCCTTTTGAGATCGAGAGAATCATCAACCCGGCGGCAGTAAGGCTCAAGCTCCCCAGGGCCATGCGCATACATCCCACGTTCCACGTTTCCAAGGTCAGACCTGTCCGGGAGAGTCCCTTGGTGCCGGCTGCTCCGCCTCCCCCGCCTCCTCGCCTCATAGAAGGAGGTCCGGTCTACACCATTCATCGTCTGTTGCGTTCCCGCCGCTGTGGGCGAGGGCTTCAATACCTGGTCGACTGGGAAGGATATGGTTCGGAGGAGAGGCAATGGGTGCCGACTCGGAACATCTGCGACCCCCGACTCATCGCAAGGTTTCATCAGCAGCACCCAGAACAACCGTCTAGGACCAAGACGACTGCCAGAAACACCCAGCAGGTTCCCGGTGCGGACTATGTGGGCCAGTCTTCTAGGGCCAAGGAACCCTGCCACCGGAACCCCTCCACCCACCCGGCGGTGGACTCTGACTCGGCGGCCTCGGAGGAGTTCTAACCCTCCTCCGGGCCCCCACTGCCCGCCCTTGGCAGACGTTTTGGTTTTTGGGACTTCCGGAGCCGTCCCTTGAGGGGGGGGTTCTGTCACAGCTCTGCCACTACTACTCTGTCCTTTCCACCTCTCACTCACCTAATCAGTTCATTCAGCGCACCTGGCTGCCACTCTCACCTCATCAAGCTCACTACTCTCACCTGCTCACCCTGCTTCTGCCACTATTTAAGCCCCAGCCTTACACACACTCACTGCCAGATCGTTCTCCGCTTCCATGCAAGACTTTCCCGCGCACCCCTTTGGACTGATTCCCTGTTACCGACCCTGCCTGTTTTGGACTACCCCGCCTTGCCTCTGCCCCGGTAATTCACCCAGCCTTCCGTTCCTGACCACGAGATCCTGCCATCTGTTCTCTGTGATTCTGCTTCCTGTGAGAAATAAAACTCTAGTTAAAATTACCTCTGGTGTCCGTCGTACTGCGCCTGGGTCCTACATTACCCATTACAAATGAATTAAAATGAATCACTGCATCATTGAGGTGAATAGGAGCCACATGAACATTTAAAGAGATTACGTCGCCACAACAAAACACACAAAAAGACAGAGTAAATCATGCCTAGATGTGTGTTGACTCAGCAGAGATAACATTAATTTGAATTAATAATACAATTACGATTACATAGTAATTCATTTGAAAGCTTAACGACTGCAGTCTGAGAAACTGCAACACCAGCTCTCAGCAAGTGACTCTGCTTGTCTGGAGAGGTCTCAGACAGATAACCAACTACAAGCCGAAAGCACCCAACTCCATGAATGACTTGCACCTGGCAAACAACCTGAACGAGTTTTACTGTTGTTTTGAAAGACGATGGGACAGTCCGGGCCCATGCCCATGACCCCATCCACTAGCTCCAGAGCACCAGGTCCCCCTACCACATCTCGGCAGGGGCCCATGCCTCACAACCATCCATTCCGGAGCTGGTTCCACTCAAGGCTGCGTTCTTTCCCCTCTGCTCTTCTCCCTGTACACCAACAGCTGCACATCCAGTCACCAGTCTGTCAAGATCCTGACGGATCTACCACCCTGTAGTACTCCCTGGTCACCACTGTGGAGTCCTGAATGGAGCTGAAGATCAGCTAAACTAGCTTAGCGGGGAAACAACAGCCCGAACGGATTCAATTGTCCGGACAATAACCCCGCGCATGATGGGATGCTTCGTAATTAACGGATAATGCATATAGTCCAAATCAATGTAATTAACACAATGACAAGAACAAACTCACAATAACCAGTCACATATATTTATATGACAACAAAGCAACAAATCAACCCAGCAACACTGCAGCGCTAGAGCATGTGCCATTCATATTATTCATAAAAACGACACAATAGACAAATTAACACAGTAGAAACGCTACTGCAGATGTAAAAACGCAAAAGCAGTTAACTTATCACAGCTGCCTTCACTTAAAGACAAAGTCCATCCTCCTTTCTTTGTTAACAAAGAGTTTAAAACCGCAGTTGTTCAGAACATCGGTGCGGGTCAGTTCCAGCCAGAGTCCTCCTGCGAACGAGTTTGTTGAGTTGTAAATCCACTCAGGTCTCTCCAAAAGCACGTAGCTTGTGCATGTGTGTAGCTGCCTTGGGTAGCATAGCGTAGCTCCAAACAGCTCCAAACACCAAGAGCTCAGTTGCAAATTAAACGCATTCTTAGCCATAAAATGTGCACCGCTTCTCCGCCGCTGTCAGCCAGAAATACCATTCATACAAATCCTTTTCCATGCTGGGTTAGGGCTGCTAGCTGTGGGATTGACCGACCCTTTGATACGATGTCCAGTTTTTCTGGAAATGTCCTTCAGAAATCCGTTTCTCCTCCTTCAGCCATTGAGTGTTAAAAAAACACAGCTAGGTAAAAAAAAAAAAAGAATCTACACCAAGCAAAACGCTAAAAATTTCATAACTTCTCTTACATATGTTTCAACATTAACTCTTACTAAACACTAAGATCTGCTAGCTAGCTTTCTGTTTGACAAAAGTCACGCTGGCCCACTGACCAATCACAGCGCGCGTTAATGCAGACGTACTTAGGAGGCTACCTGAGTACCACTGGCACGTCAAAGAATACGCCCAACATGTCAAACTAAAGATCTGATTGGTTGAAGACTATGACAATCAACAATAATGTCTCCATTTACTTAAACTGCAAAGGCTCTCTAGCGGGCATCGGGCCTCTCTCCTTACATAGAGACATAGGGGCTGAATCTGATTGGATAAAAGCTCTCCTTAAAACAAGCTGTGCTGGAAGCAGCGCTGCAGGCTGGAAGCAGAGCAACAGAGGAAGACAGGAGCTGTGCAATGAGAAAATAAGCTAATGGGAAAAATAATACATGTAGTGTATTTGTGAAAAATTATTAAATTATAAAATAGCTATAACTTTGTGATTCTGTTTAGGCCAGCAGAGAAGGCTTAGCTGGCCCTGACGGCCCACCACTGATATAATATTCACTATAATATAATAATATATATATCATAGAATAACATTCACTATAATATAAAACACACACAGACACATATATATATATATCATTATTTATTTATAACTATATATCCATTTCTCAGACAGGTGCTTCATGTCCGTCACTCCCCTAACTGTCCGTGCTGGATCTATCCCCGTTGTTTTAAAAAGCTAAATAAGTTATTAGCATGACTGCATCCAGCTAGCCAAACCTTTCTGGTGTACAGCTAGTAGAGAAGCTTCACATGTACTGCTTCCTTTTCCTGCTAGTCTGCTGTCTGATTGTGAGGTCAGGTTGATCTGGGATCAGCTCTTTCAGCTGCAGTTTCTCCTCAAACGGGTCTTGGAGGAGTAGTGCTCATGCAATTTGTATAATTTATTATTATTATTTTTTATTATTTGTGGCTCAACGTCAACTTTGTCCAGGAGATTACAAAAAGCATCTTAACAATATTACCCAACCTTTGTTAAAACGGACCAACAAAAAAAGGCAGCAGAAACATGTAACGGGACAGTTCAGATGTTTAGAAGTGTGGTTGTATGAGGTACTTCTCCACAGTCAGTGAATTACTCCAGTAGATGGAGTTTGAAGAAACAGACAGGAGTACCAGAATTGGGAGCAAAGCAATGTACTGCTGTGGGCGTATTTTAGACACCTAAAAGAATCAATATCAGTTTTAGTGTAACACCCAAAATATCCCTTTAAGTGTAAAAATGAAAGACATTTATTTATAAGAAAATGATTTACAGAAAAACATACTATTGCAGAGATGAAAGCAAAAAAGGTGTCAGGTTCTCCAAACCCAAAAGAGCACAAACCCACCTGACCCACAATAAGTAAAAGTACAAAAGTATTGGCATGACAAAAAAGTATCCTGATTATACTGAATGGCCCATTTCAAATACATATTTATGGTAGGCCTGTATCATTGGATACTAATAATTGACACAGTAATGTGTTCATCCCTTTAATACTGCAGGTACTCAAGTACAATACTTAAGTTAATGTACTTAGTTACATTCCACCACCGCTAAAGGAAGATCACAAAATTGTTCACAAGAGCACAAAGTTCTTCATAGATCTAGCCTCTGGATTTTGGTCTCAAAATGCACCAGATTGATGCATTTAACTTTAAAATGTACATTTTCTTCCAGGTGAGCGTGTCCCCGGACACCTCTAGAAAACCAACAGTAACTAGAAAATAAAAACTCAATTAGTCTACTGGATCAAACTAAAGACACTACTAAGCTCCCT
Organism: Leptoclinus maculatus; assembly: GCA_032191485.1. Classification (NCBI taxonomy): domain Eukaryota; kingdom Metazoa; phylum Chordata; class Actinopteri; order Perciformes; family Stichaeidae; genus Leptoclinus; species Leptoclinus maculatus. The sequence goes on along the minus strand of JAVDOI010000002.1, from coordinate 38,407,934 downwards.
GCCAACGTGAGGAGGCGTCACCTTAAACAAAGCATGGATCTCTCAGAGCAATCAAGGTTTATTGTCACTAATCGCAAGCGGGGGCTGATTGTGTGTGAGGACAGAGTTTTGAGGGAAACAATTCAAAAATCGGAACGTGGAATCAATAAGCAACGCTCTCATATTAAAACAACATGCTTTTGAATAAAGACAGGAAAGAAAGCACCAGAGTTGTTCCCCTGCGTTATGTGGTGTGTCAGATTTACCTTTTGTATACAAACAGAACCACTAAAGCCGGTTGTCTCTTGTATGAGTCATCATGTGTGACTTCAGAGATGACTTCTTCCGACATCTTTCATCACACACTGAGCAGCTGAAAGGTTTCTCTCCTGTGTGGATTCTCATGTGTGTCTGTAAAGTTGACCAATGGTTAAAAGCCTTATTACAGACTGAGCAATTGAAAGGTTTCTCTCCTGTGTGGATTCTCATGTGTTCCTTCAAATTTCCATTCTGTGCAAAAGCCTTATTACAGACTGAGCAATTGAAAGGTTTCTCTCCTGTGTGGATTCTCATGTGTTTCTGTAAATTTGAACACTGGTTAAAAGCCTTATTACAGACTGAGCAGCTGAAAGGTTTCTCTCCTGTGTGGATTCTCATGTGTGTCTGTAAAGTTGAACCACGGTTAAAAGCCCTATTACAGACTGAGCAGCTGAAAGGTTTCTCTCCTGTGTGGATTCTCATGTGTGTCTGTAAAGTTGAACCATGGTTAAAAGCCTTATTACAGACTGAGCAGCTGAAAGGTTTCTCTCCTGTGTGGATTCTCATGTGTCTCTGTAAAGTTGAACCATGGTTAAAAGCCTTATTACAGACTGAGCAGCTGAAGGGTTTCTCTCCTGTGTGGATTCTCATGTGTCTCTGTAAAGTTGAACCATGGTTAAAATCCTTATTACAGACTGAGCAGCTGAAAGGTTTCTCTCCTGTGTGGATTATCATGTGTGTCTTCAGATCTCTACTCTTGCCAAATGTTTTCTCACACTCAGAGCATCTGAAAAGTTTCTCACCAGCACTACATCTTGAATCACTTACAAGGACTTTATCAGGTTTCACAGAGTTTAAACCTGACTGAGGTTCTCTGGTCTCCTTCCAATCATCACCGTCAGAAGAGCCTCCAGTCTTCTCATCAGCATCTGGTCCTTGATGTCTATCTGGATCTGAGCTCATGTTTGGTTCTGGTCCTCCACAGTCCACTCCATCAGCTTCTGTTTCCATCTGTTCAGTTTGTCTTTGATGAAGCTGTGAGGACTGAGCTTCCTCTTCATCTTCTTCACTCTTCACAGGAGTGAATGAGAACTTGATACCAGCCTCCTCCAGCCCTTGAAGCTGCTCTCCCTCCTGACTGGTCCGGAGTTCCTCCTGTTCCTCTTTAATGTGTGGGGGCTCTGGGTCCTCCTGGTCCAGACTGGAGCTCCACTCCTGCTGCTCAGGGGGAACCTCTTCTTTAACCACCAACAGCTGCTGGACGTCTGCAGGAAAACAGTAAACACACACAGAGACGTTACAAAGACATTTTTGTATTGAGCAAATATTCTCCTGTAGATACACTTTTTTTCTTGCCATCATGGAACGATCTTCCAGTGGAGGGCAGTGCATTTTATACCTGGGCCGTCAGTGCTGTCCTGCAGCTGAAACACCACCTAATAACCTCATGATGGCGCCACAGCTAATGTTGCACGGTGTATCGATACTAAAAAGGTACCGCGGTACCCGTACGTTGAAAACGATACGATTTTGCATATTTTTAGTATCGATACTTCATTAAAATAGCGCGCGATCAGAGCGCACTGACTGTTCCGCTCCCTGTCATGCTGCCTGCACGCATTGACTGCAAGGGGGCGGGGCTACCCAGCGCTCACACACGCAACAGGCAGCGCTCACTCACAGCGAGCGATCGCAGGGGAGACATGGCATCAAGTGCAGGAGCTTTTGCCGACCGTCCTCTGCTTGTTGGAAAAAAAGATGCCAGAAGTGAAATCTGGAAGTACTTTGGCTACATTGCAGACAGTGAAGGAAAGCCCACTGACATACAGAGACCCGTCTGCAAAACGTGTTTCAAAGCCACACAGACCAAGGGAGGCAACACGTCAAACATGGCAAAGCACCTTTCAGACAGACACCCCGAACTTTTCAAAGAGTTCAAAGAACGACAGTTAAGCAAATGTGATTATAAACATGAACCAAGCCCACCCATATACAGCCTAACATGAGTAGCCTTATCCTTGTTTGACGACAAGCCTATATGATCATGAGGTCACAATGCACACAAAAGTGTACTAAATGAAACATAATTGATGCAAAATTGCTACATGCTGGTGAAGCCTGAGGGTGGATCTTGAGCTAATTATTTTAATTTTTAGTTAAGTGTTCAAAAAGCTGGGCAGGAACAAGCTGGTAAAAAAGGGAACCATACAGATGTTTTATTTATTACTATTATAGATAAATATACCAGTATCGTATCGTATTTGTGGTATCATATCGTATTTGTGGTATCGTATCGAATTCTGGTATCGTATCGTAAGTATCGGGTATCATGATATTATGGCAGGTATCGTATCGAAGTCATAATTTTGGTATCGTGACAACCCTAGCCACAGCTATGGTTATTTGTTTCTAGGGGTTTAACAATACACGTATTAGTATTAAACCGTTCGGTACGAGGCTTACGAACCGAGCAATATGTTTGAATAATACTAGTGCATTTGGAAAATGCAGAAGCTTAAATTGGGGAAAATGTGTTTTCAGTGGACTGCGCTCACGTAGGAGACAACGGACTGTGTGACCTCTGAACCCGGAACAAAAGAAACCACAACAAAAAACAGCTGAGGCCCCGCACTTCTTGGAGGCTAGGCTAAACTAGCTTAATAAACAATAACTCCGCGCATGATGGTATGCTTCGTAATTAACGGACAATGCTGCACTGAGCTGCACGTAATGCCAACGTACTTGTAGGCCAGCTAGCAGGCTCTGGCACGTCAAAGAATACGCCCAACATGTCAAACTAAAGATCTGATTGGTTGAACACTATGACAATCAACAATATCGTCCCCATTCACTTAAACTGCAAAGAGATTCACTTGTGAGTCTGCAGGCCTCGGGCCTCTCTTCTTACCTAGAGACACAGGGGTGAAATCTGATTGGATAAAAGCTCTACTTAAAACAAGCTGCACTGGAAGCAGAGCAACTGAGAAAGACAGTAGCTGTGCAATGAGAAAATAAGATAATGGGAAAAATATTTTTAGAAATTATAATACATGTAGTGTATTTAAGACACATTATAAAATAGCTATAACTTTGTGATTCTGTTTAGGCCAGCAGAGAAGGCCTTGCTGGCCCACCACTGCGACCTTCATACTGAAGTGGGTGCCTGAGGGGATTTCGTAGCGTGGCTCGAGCACTTTAACCAGATTTTGAAATCCTTTGTTTTCCACAACTGAGTATGGCCTCATGTCTGCAGCAATAAAGACCCCAATATATGTAATAATAGCTTTAGCCCGGTCTAATTCTGCCACAAACGGTTTCTTAAATGCCGCGGTGATAAGTTGTTGTTGTGCCTTGGCCCCCGTCGCTGACAGACCAGGGTGGAGGCACTTCATATGCGTGGACATGCCAATGTATTGCCGTTGTCGTGTGTCTTTCTCGTTGAACAATGCCTACATACCGTAACGGTTTTGTCCACCACCCTCATCCCGTCATTATTAGTAACAGGGAAGCCAAACATGCGACTTAAATGACGCAGGTTCACGTAAACACACTACTGCTTTATATCTTTTCACTGCAACTCTGCATAGATATTTAGAGACGTATTACCTGAAAAAGTATGAGCGGCAGTAAAACTTTATTTCACACTGTGATGATTAAACTGTAAAAAGAAAAACAAATGCAACTAATCCGCGGTTCACGTGTTCCGAACCGTGAGGGGTGATCCGTACGGATCACGGTTACACCACGACCAAACAGACATGCCGACACAAATATTAAAGACACAACGCACCAGCAGCAATGAGGTCATCAATAGTCACATGGCAAATAAACTTCATCTAGAGACACACACACACGATTGTTTGTTGCTTTTAGGTAGTATGCTTGTAATTAATTGATAGATGTTTGTTGATTTATATTATTGATTTATCATCAGTATTGTTAAGTAAATAAACTTATATTTTAGGGAGCCGTTTTCTGTGATGATTTTGTGTATGTGTGTTGTGATAATAGCTGGATGTTATCAATGGAACCAGATAATATACGTTTTTAATCTAATCTTAAGTGACAATGAACATATGAACCATTTTAGAATTCAACAAGCTGCCAAATCCACGTGGTGTTATCAAAGAGAACAAACTTGTACTTTATGTTGAAATATTTTCTGTCATCTAGAAGCTGAGAGAACAGATCAGAAGAAGAAGGAAAACATTCATTGCAACCGAGTCTCACTCCAAACTACATTAAAAGTTAGCAGCCGGAGCAAAAACAGTGTTTGAGAACTGAGAGAAGAAACAAAGTGAACCAACCTGCTCTTTGTATCCGGACTTCAGGGTTGAAAACAGCGTCCAGTAGTTTCCGTTGTCGCTCGTTCTCCTCTTTTAAAGCAGAACGTTCCTCCTCGTACTCTGCTATCGTTCTTTCAAACACACCAAATATCTCTTCAGCAGCCGCAGTTAGTCGCTGGTTGACTAAAGATCTCAGCATTTGGACTTTAGACATTTTGACTAAACCACAGAAACTTTTCCTCCAGACAAACTGCGCTGTGTTGTAAGGTTACGTTCGGGTCCGTCTACTTCCTGCTAGCATGCTAACTTAATTAGCTCCGTAGGACACCAGGAGACAATCCGGACGTTTTAAATGAAGCGAAACAACACAGAGTCCACTCGGTTCAAAGCATTTAGACTTTAGACATTTCCACACAACGACAGAAACGCGTTCTCCGTCAAAAACACCGTTTACTCTCATTAACTCTGACTAGCGCTGTGTTGATGACTTCCGTCCCCGTCGGTCTGTTTCCAGCTAGCATGCTAAGCTAACTTCAACAGCTTTGTAGGCTACCGGGAGATGAGTCAGAGGAAAACATCCAGAAAAAAGGTGAACAGCTAAAAGTCCATTCAGACATACAGAGACTCTGGTGGATCAGAACTGATGGAGCTAACTGATACTTTATCAACACAGCAAAGAGACTCCTTCTTCTTCTTCTTGTTTGAGGTTTATTGGCGGTTGGCAAACAATGAATTGGTGCATTACCGCCACCAACTGGTATGGAGTGTGGATCAGGATGTTTAGTACAGTTTAATATAACAAATGTAAAAGAAAAGAAATAAGAAACATAACAAAAAACAAACAAAACAACTGGCTCATATTTTCTTAATAATATTAGTTAGTCTAAGATATTGAAATAACACTTTTTTAGTTATTTTGCAGAATATCCACTACATCAAACCGTACCTCCATCTTGTTGAGGTTTCCAAGCAGCTGTCCTCTTTCTTGCTCATATTTCTGACATTGCACAATAACGTGTTCTACTGTTTCCTCTTGCCCACAATAGTTGCATTTGCCCGTTTCATGTTTTCCTATTTTGAGAAGCATACTGTTAATGCCAGTGTGTCCAAATCCAAGTCTTGATATCACTGTTTCCTCTCTCCTGTTCCTTCTGTTAAGGCTAGAATATTCTGTTGGAGCTGCGAGGCCGCAGTGCTGGTCTGGTTATTTGTTTACTACTTACTGCGCATGTGCACCCAATAAATTGCTGAATCAGGTTTCAAAAGTAAAACTTGTATTTTAATATCAAATGCAAATTGAATTAACTATCAATAGTAAATGCTCTCGAGAACAGAGACCACACACTCTCACCCTAAGCAATCTTGTGAGGTCTCGTGAGGTCTCGTGAGGTCTGCTCTCTGTTCCCTCGAACAAAGCAGATACAATACTGCAGAAAAGACAGGGGGGTCAGATCGTCATAAAAACTGCAGGTGAGCCAATCGGTGTTTTACTTATACATTGATCATTTTGGCTAATGTCTTGAGCCAATCAATGTCTGGCTTATTTACAACCACATGGCTGTAAGTCGACTCCTTCTCTCTCCTGCTTCGTCCTTCTGGAGCCATCACAGCTGGAGACATCCTTTGTAGTCATCACCCTGGCATTGTCTTCTCCGCATTCCTGCTGCTTTTATGGTCTCACTGTCTCCCTGTCTCCTACGCTTCTACTTCATGCCTCACTAAGATGTTCCTAAATCACTAAAATATTCCCTAAATCTGACCCTATCTGCCCTTTAATTCTTATTCTCTTACAGTGTTTAATACTTCAGTGTTTAATACTTTTATGGCTTATACATATGGCTTAATACATTCAATGTGTCAATATACTGTAACATATAATATCCTCTATCTGTAAACCTCCTGTAAACATAAAATACATTTCATAGATAAATATATTACAACTCTTTAACCCATGGTAATATTCTTATTATTGTGCTTAATACTTAAATTCTTCACACTTCCTGCACATCTCATTTCTCCCACTTTCCTCTGAACTCGGTAAAACCATCGTCCTTTTCTGTCTTCCTCCCATTGCTTCTGCCACCTTTCCTTCAACCTGTTTAATAATACTTTTTGTGGCCTTTTTTGCAGCTTTATCTGCAGTTTCATTCCCTATGACCCCAATATGTGCTGGTACCCATAGGAATACGACTGTCAGACCCTTCATTTGAATTCTATATACTGTTTGTTGTATTTCAATAAGGATGTCTGGTCTATTGTCTGAATGGCTGTTCTGTAAGCTGGCTAATGATGAACTTGAGTCTGAACAAATGTTTGCCCTCATTGGTTTTGTGTCCTCTATCCACTGTAGTGCTAACATTATTGCAGCATTTCCCTTGTGTCCACTGATAGTCCCTCAGTGATCATTTCACCTATTTTAACATCACATTCTGGAACAATAAATGCCACTCCTACCTTGTTTCCTAAACTCTTTGATGCATCTGTGAAAACCTGGATATAGCTGTGGTAACTGTCGATATGTGCCCGTATTGTATGCGAATTTAAATTATCCGCTCTACCTTTGTTCTTTTTTAATAATGCAAAGTCTACTGTTGCATCAGGAAGTATCCACGGTGCTATTGCTGGTAATGGGACTGTTGGATTGAAGTTTAATTTATCTATGTTCATTTCTGTTGCTCTTTGTGCTACTGTCCATCCAAAGCTTCTTGTCTGCCTCTTCTCCTTTTCCCAGCAAGGTTTTTAAGTTTCCTGTGTTGGATGTTCTTTACTGTGTCCCTGTAGATTAGCACAATAACTCAATGCTAACTGTGTTCCTCTTAATTCTAGCAACATTTCACCCATTTCCACCTGTAATGCAGCCGTTGGGGTTGTTTTAAAAGCACCGGTGCATATTCTCATTGCCTGATACTGAATAGTATCCAGTTTTTGGAGAGATGTGCTTGCTGCTGATCCATACACCACACAACCATAATCTAATATAGATCTAATGAATCCACTGTGTATGGCTTTCAAAGCAGTCATATCTGCCCCAATTCCCTTCCCACCAAACACCTTATAATATTTAATACTTTCTTGCACTACTTGCATTCCATGCCTTCCATTGTCATTCTTACTATTACCCCATAATGTGCTATGAGCATTAAAATCTCCACAACATATCACTTTCCCTTCTTAATGTACAGCTAATTCCTCCAGTAAATCGATTGAAAGTCTCTTATGGTTTTTGCTAGTTGTCAAGGAACTGTTCAGGGATGTATGTGTAGAAAAACATGGCGGACGTTGCACGTCGAGGCTCGGTCACTCCTGCTTTTAACCGGTCTCGAATAAAACCTGATATTTACAAGTCTGTTGACGGCAAAGTAATTGTGGAGGATGAGTTGCTTAACTTTCTCGCTGTGAAAATTAAGACATTAAGGCAGGACGAGATTGTCCTGTTGGCTGCGAACACGGTTGACTCCGAGTGGACAGAGTCCTTGAAAAGAGTTTTGTTTGAACTTTGCCCCTACACAGCAGTGCGTTTCCCATAAAGGGGCACAGAAAGACATCAACAAGATAAAGAGTTGCCTTAAAGTAATGAATGAATGCGGGGAGAACACTCCCAGATTTCTTTCTCATTACCTGGATGAATTGCCTCCGGTGTCATTTTCCAACATGGACGTCTCGAGCCTACTTGGGAGAATGGAGCAGCTGTACACTGAGGTCCGCTCAATAACGCAGTCTGTAGTGGCCATTTGTCCAATATTCAAAATAAAACAAACAATAATCAAAGGCCACTGATGCACCGTGGTTTGTACTTTACGCAGGCAGAAAATAGTTGAATGTCCATACAGGATTCAGATTTTTCTTATTTATTTTGTAAACTAAACAAAAACAAGCAAACAAACAAAAAGAACAAAGAACACTTCTGTTACTGTCTCTCTAACGCTGTCTCTCCTTTGCTGGTAAAAAACTATAGACCCACCCCGGTGCATACTGGTCCTACCTACCTACTCCTATATATAACCACAGGTGCCCACAGTGTTACCCAAAGAACTAACAAACGAACTAACCCAAAACTAAGACTTAATCTTAATCAGAATCAGAATCAGAATCAGAATCAGAATCAGAATCAGAATCAGCTTTATTGGCCATGTATGCGTACGCATACATGGAATTTGACTCCGGTTTCCACTTTGCTCTCGCTGTACATACACGAATTTACAACAAACAAGAAAAAATATATATATATAAAAGGGGGGGCAGCAGAAAAAACAACAGATGTAGTATAAATATTTAGCAATATGTACAATATGAGTATAAACATATATACGAAAAAAAGTATATATGTATATGTATATTGTATACATATATACTTTTTTTCGCTGTATGCCACTGTATACAATGGCAGTAGTCATACAAAAAAGAATTGGAGTGAATAGAGTGAAGTAGGCCAGAGCAAGAGACATAAACGTACGAGAGGTCACGAAAGGTCGTCATTTGAGAAACAGACTCTCCAGCTGTTCCATTGTACTTTTATAACTTAAATAACGATATATTTAACTTCCTTTATCCTTGTACATGCACAATCTATCACATACTGCTGTATGTTTGGAATCATTTTTGAGAGCTAGAACCCTCTCCAAAGCCTCATGAAAACTGTACTAGCTATCAAAATGTCCATTTGGCTCAATAATGTCCAGCGTTTTGTCTACGTTTTAAACTTTGAATCATTTTTCTACATTAAAGTATGGCTAGTCAATATGGGTCCAAAGTTCAGTGTTTTTTTTGCTCTCTTCACGCCGAAACCCCATTCAAGTGAATGGAGAAATTTTGCTCCGTTTTTGGGGATTTTCGGGAAAACCGCTAGACGAATTTCTCCGAAAAATACTTAGCACACTATTCCCGATCAGGCCGCACGTTTTGATGTATTTTTTGCGCAGGTGTTGGCAACGCTGTGTGAGGAGAAGTGCGCCAAACTTTCTGGATAAACATCATGATTAAGCCCGATGGATTATATACAGTGTGCTTTGGCACAGGCAGTTTTACTGCCTTTGTGCTACAAAGCCACACTGAATCATAACCACCTGCTCTGCTTTATCCCACACTTCCACCACTATATACTCTTGACTGTCTCCCTTTTCCAGTACCCTATATGGAATATCTTGTTTGATGAATGTAGCACACCCTCCTCCTGCCCCATGATCTGTTTTTCCTTATCACTGAATATGTATTACAAAATCTAAAGTAGGTTTCAAACATGCCTCTAGTACACACATTACATCTGGTTTTACATCCATTTCTTTAATGAAATGATTGAATTCCTGGCCATTGGCCAGTAGGCTTCTATTATTAGTATTACCATTATGAGTGTTAACAAACACATGGTGCTTCCTGGCTTGACTGATTAGTGAGGTTCTCCCTCACTTCTTCCCATATCAGTCCCACTAATCCTAAGTGGTTCACTGCTGCTTTGACAATCAGTTGGATTTTATAATTTTTTGACTTTACTTCTTCTGTGCAGTTAATCACTCCTGCAATGAATGTCATTTTTAGTCTTTGAGCATTCACTAATTTTCCTCCTTTGAAATTCCTCTTTAGTTCCTCCACACCAACACTCACTGGCACCCCTGTGATAACTCCTTTACATCCACCATTTTGTGCTCCCACCCTCCCTGTGCTCTTGCATAATCATAATAAATAATAAATAGAACATGTGTGTCAGCAAAGATGCCATCTAAAAGGACTATGCTCATCATGTCTTGAAGAATATTATTATTATGTTATGGACTTTCTGTGACTTTTTTTATGACATGCTATGTGATATTTTTTGATCGCACACTATACGTTCACATTTTTAAAATACTTTCATGGCATAATTTACTATGACTTCTATATGCAGAGAGAGTCCTAAACAAATTTCTGAGAAACTACCATATCAGCAGAGCATTAACTTAATGCACAGCAGAGTATAGGGCAGGTATTAAGACTTTATTACCGTAATATTAAAATTTTTTGTCAAAATACTATGACTCCTCAGAGAATGTTTTAAATGTGCAGAAAGTTTTGAACATGAGCAGAAATATTGCTGAAACACAAACTATTAAAGTCCAGGAGTTTATAAATGATGTCACAGCTCTGCCACTACTACTCTGTCCTTTCCACCTCTCACTCACCTAATCAGTTCATTCAGCGCACCTGGCTGCCACTCTCACCTCATCAAGCTCACTACTCTCACCTGCTCACCCTGCTTCTGCCACTATTTAAGCCCCAGCCTTACACACACACACACTCACTCTCAGATCGTTCTCCGCTTCCATGCAAGACTTTCCCGCGCACCCCTTTGGACTGATTCCCTGTTACCGACCCTGCCTGTTTTGGACTACCCCGCCTTGCCTCTGCCCCGGTAATTCACCCAGCCTTCCGTTCCTGACCACGAGATCCTGCCATCTGTTCTCTGTGATTCTGCTTCCTGTGAGAAATAAAACTCTAGTTAAAATTACCTCTGGTGTCCGTCGTACTGCGCCTGGGTCCTACATTACCCGTTACAGTACGATCTGGCCATAACATGGAGCCAGCAGACGACACTACATCACAGGCCCGGTTCGCCGCGATTGAAGAGACGATCCAGCGACACGAAACCCTGGTGGTCTCCAGCAGCGCTGAGGTTCGCCACACCCTGGCGAATCAGAACCAGGTCCTCACCGCCTTGATCGAGCAGGTACAGCAACTCGCGGCAGCCACAGCTCATACCAGCGCGGCGTGGTCACCGCCTCCTGCTCCGATTCTAGCTGGCATTGATCCAGGACTTTCTACGGTGGTCTCGGAGCCCCGGGTAGGGGAGCCGGAATGTTACGCTGGGGATCCTGAGGGTTGCAACGCATTCCTGACGAACTGTTGCATCCTGTTTGCGTTGCAACCCCGCACCTTTTCTTCAGAAAACGCCAGGGTGGCGTTTACCGTCAACCACCTGACGGGGAGAGCTCGCCTGTGGGGAACGGCGGAATGGGATCGCCGTACTCCTGCCTGTGCCTCCTTCCAGTCCTTCTCCGACGAGCTCCGCAAGGTTTTCGGAGTGGTATCCATGGGACCGGACGTCACCGGAGGGCTAATGAGACTTCAGCAGGGCCACCGATCGGTCACGGATTACGCCATCGACTTCCGGACCAAGGCACGATTAAGTTCGTGGAACACGGACGCCCAGTGTGACGCGTATCTGCTCGGGTTGGCAGATTACGTCAAGGATGAACTCGTCTCGTTCAAGCTGCCCACATCTCTGGATGGACTAATTGAGATAACTACCAGCTTGGATCGCCGCATCCAGGTTCGACGGTCGGCAAGGCGTCGGGAACCGTCAAGCCAGGGGCAACCAGCTCACCTTCCTCGTGCTGCCATTCCGGAGTACACGTCGACTCTGCGGCTTCCTCAAGAGAGCGAACCCATGCAAGTGGGACGTACTGGACTATCTACGGAGGAACGGGAGCGGCGTCGACGAGGAAATCTCTGCATGTACTGTGGCCAGGCGGGTCATTATGCTCACAATTGCCCGTTAAAAGCCCGGGCTCGCCAGTAAGAGAGGAAGTGCTGGTGAGCCGAGCAGTTTCCCAACCATCCGCCTGTCAACGACCTCTTTTCCACGCCCAGCTACTGTTGACCGGGGGCTCCCATACTATTTCCACTTTTCTGGATTCTGGAGCAGACGCTTCCATAATGGACGAGGAACTCGTTGCCCAGTTGGGGATCAGCCGGATACCTCTCCCCCAGGCGGTTCCAGCCAGCGCCCTGGACGGTCATCTTCTGGGAACAGTGACGCACCAAACCGTTCCAGTCCACATGTTGCTGTCTGGCAACCACCACGAGACCATCAGCTTCCACATCCTGCAAACCCCTCACATCCCCCTCATTCTGGGATACCCTTGGCTGCGTCGACACAACCCTCACATCGACTGGACTACGGGGGCGTTTCGGGGTTGGAGTCAGTCCTGTCACCTAGTCTGCCTGAAGCACGCCGCCGTTTCAAGAGTTGCCGCGCTCACCAATTCCATGTCTGAGCTTACGGGGGTTCCCGCGGAATACTTGGACTTTAAAGATGTTTTCAACAAATCCAAGGCCATGTCTCTGCCTCCTCACCGTCCTTATGATTGTGCCATCGACCTCCATCCTGGTACGTTCCCACCTAAGGGGCGCCTTTATTCCCTGTCGGCTCCTGAAAGAGAAGCTATGGACAAATATATTAACGACTCCCTGGCTTCTGGTCTCATACGCCCCTCGTCCTCTCCCGCAGGGGCTGGATTCTTCTTTGTGGAGAAGAAAGACAAGACTCTCAGACCCTGCATCGACTACCGGGGCTTAAACAAAATCACGGTTAAGAACCGGTACCCCTTGCCACTCATCGCGACGGCCTTCGAGCTACTTCAAGGAGCCACCATCTTCTCCAAGCTCAACCTCCGCAACGCCTATCACCTGGTTCGGATCAGAGAAGGGGATGAGTGGAAAACGGCATTCAATACACCTAAGGGACATTACGAGTACCTCGTGATGCCCTTCGGCTTAACCAATGCCCCCGCCATCTTCCAGGCCCTGGTTAACGACGTACTCCGGGACATGTTGGACCGGTACGTATTTGTCTACCTCGACGACATCTTGATCTTCTCAAAGAACCAGGAGGAACATGTGCACCACGTCCAGTCCGTGCTTCAACGCCTTCAAGAGAACTCCCTGTTTGTGAAGGCGGAGAAGTGCGAGTTTCATGTTCCTACGGTTTCATTCCTGGGATATATCATTTCCCAGGGCAGTATCCTGATGGACCCCGCTAAGGTTGCTGCCGTCACCACCTGGCCTGTCCCAAACTCCCGCAAGAAACTTCAATGTTTCCTGGGGTTTGCCAACTTCTATCGGAGGTTCATCAGGAGTTTCAGCACGGTTGCTTCCCCACTCACCGCCCTCACCTCCTCCAAGATTCCTTTCGTGTGGACTTCTGCAGCCGAGGAGGCCTTCCAGAACCTGAAGTCCAGGTTCACCTCAGCACCCATCCTCCAAGTCCCGGATCCGGACAGACAATTTGTGGTGGAGGTGGATGCCTCCGACATAGGAGTTGGGGGGGTTCTGTCCCAGTGCTCGGCCACAGACCTGAAGCTCCATCCCTGCGCCTTTTTCTCACGTCGGCTTTCCCCCGCCGAGAGAAACTATGACATTGGTAACCGGGAACTACTAGCAGTGAAGATGGCCCTGGAGGAGTGGCGGCATTGGTTGGAGGGGACCAAGCTCCCATTTCTGGTGTGGACGGATCATAAGAACCTGGAGTACATCCACACAGCCAAGAGACTCAATTCCCGACAGGCCAGGTGGTCGTTATTCTTCACCCGGTTCGACTTCACGCTCTCCTATCGCCCCGGGTCCCGCAATGTCAAGCCTGATGCTCTTTCCCGTCAGTTCCAGGGGGAGGAGGAACCTACCTCTAGCTCCCCGCCCATCCTTCCTGCCTCCTGCCAAGTACCCGTCCTCACCTGGGAGATTGAGGAAACAGTGAGAGCCGCTACTAGGGGTCAAGCCGGTCCCAGCGCATGCCCCCCTAACCGCCTGTTCGTCCCTCAAAGCCTTTGGTCCGACGTTCTCCAGTGGGCACATTCCTCCAGACTTACCTGCCATCCGGGCATTCAGAGGACCCAGGACGTCCTGCGGCAGCGCTTCTGGTGGGTCTCGCTGAACAAAGACACCAGGGAGTTCATCAATGCCTGCCCAGTGTGCAACCAACATAAGCCTTCTCACCAGGCTCCGGCCGGCCTTCTGCGGCCTCTCCCAGTGCCTCATCGTCCGTGGTCCCACATCTCCCTGGACTTTGTCACTGGACTACCTCCATCTGAGGGCCACACCGCCATTCTGACAGTGGTCGACAGATTCAGTAAGCTGGCCCATTTCATTCCCCTACCCAAACTCCCGTCTGCTAAGGAGACAGCAGAACTCATCTTCCTGCATGTCTTCCGCCTGCATGGAATTCCAGTCGACGTTGTCTCCGACCGAGGACCTCAGTTCACCTCCATCTTCTGGAGGGAATTCTGCGCTCTGCTGGGGGCCACAGTCAGTCTGTCCTCTGGGTTTCACCCCCAGTCCAATGGGCAGACGGAGAGGAAGAATCAGGAGATGGAGACAGCCCTCCGCTGCATGGTCTCCCAGAACCCGGCCTCCTGGTCCCGCCAGTTGATGTGGGTGGAGTACGCGAATAACACCCTGACCAGCTCCGCCACCGGCATGTCACCTTTCCAGTGTGCCTATGGGTTCCAGCCACCTCTGTTCCCCGCATTGGAGAAGGAGGTGTCCTGCCCTTCCGTCCAGACATTCATCCGCCGGTGCCGCCAGACCTGGGCAAGGGCACGAGCTACCCTGCTCCGGTCTGCGGACCGCTATGCAACAGCGGCTAACCGACACCGCACTCCAGCCCCCATCTACCAGGTGGGTCAGAGGGTGTGGTTGTCAACCCGGGACCTACTCTTGCGGGTGGAGTCCAAGAAGCTGGGGCCAAGATTCATCGGGCCTTTTGAGATCGAGAGAATCATCAACCCGGCGGCAGTAAGGCTCAAGCTCCCCAGGGCCATGCGCATACATCCCACGTTCCACGTTTCCAAGGTCAGACCTGTCCGGGAGAGTCCCTTGGTGCCGGCTGCTCCGCCTCCCCCGCCTCCTCGCCTCATAGAAGGAGGTCCGGTCTACACCATTCATCGTCTGTTGCGTTCCCGCCACTGTGGGCGAGGGCTTCAATACCTGGTCGACTGGGAAGGATATGGTTCGGAGGAGAGGCAATGGGTGCCGACTCGGAACATCTGCGACCCCCGACTCATCGCAAGGTTTCATCAGCAGCACCCAGAACAACCGTCTAGGACCAAGACGACTGCCAGAAACACCCAGCAGGTTCCCGGTGCGGACTATGTGGGCCAGTCTTCTAGGGCCAAGGAACCCTGCCAAGGAACTTGCACCGGAACCCCTCCACCCACCCGGCGGTGGACTCTGACTCGGCGGCCTCGGAGGAGTTCTAACCCTCCTCCGGGCCCCCACTGCCCGCCCTTGGCAGACGTTTTGGTTTTTGGGACTTCCGGAGCCGTCCCTTGAGGGGGGGGTTCTGTCACAGCTCTGCCACTACTACTCTGTCCTTTCCACCTCTCACTCACCTAATCAGTTCATTCAGCGCACCAACTTTGTCCAGGAGATTACAAAAAGCATCTTAACAATATTACCCAACCTTTGTTAAAACGGACCAACAAAAAAAGGCAGCAGAAACATGTAACGGGACAGTTCAGATGTTTAGAAGTGTGGTTGTATGAGGTACTTCTCCACAGTCAGTGAATTACTCCAGTAGATGGAGTTTGAAGAAACAGACAGGAGTACCAGAATTGGGAGCAAAGCAATGTACTGCTGTGGGCGTATTTTAGACACCTAAAAGAATCAATATCAGTTTTAGTGTAACACCCAAAATATCCCTTTAAGTGTAAAAATGAAAGACATTTATTTATAAGAAAATGATTTACAGAAAAACATACTATTGCAGCGATGAAAGCAAAAAAGGTGTCAGGTTCTCCAAACCCAAAAGAGCACAAACCCACCTGACCCACAATAAGTAAAAGTACAAAAGTATTGGCATGACAAAAAAGTATCCTGATTATACTGAATGGCCCATTTCAAATACATATTTATGGTAGGCCTGTATCATTGGATACTAATAATTGACACAGTAATGTGTTCATCCCTTTAATACTGCAGGTACTCAAGTACAATACTTAAGTTAATGTACTTAGTTACATTCCACCACCGCTAAAGGAAGATCACAAAATTGTTCACAAGAGCACAAAGTTCTTCATAGATCTAGCCTCTGGATTTTGGTCTCAAAATGCACCAGATTGATGCATTTAACTTTAAAATGTACATTTTCTTCCAGGTGAGCGTGTCCCCGGACACCTCTAGAAAACCAACAGTAACTAGAAAATAAAAACTCAATTAGTCTACTGGATCAAACTAAAGACACTACTAAGCTCCCTGCCAACGTGAGGAGGCGTCACCTTAAACAAAGCATGGATCTCTCAGAGCAATCAAGGTTTATTGTCACTAATCGCAAGCGGGGGCTGATTGTGTGTGAGGACAGAGTTTTGAGGGAAACAATTCAAAAATCGGAACGTGGAATCAATAAGCAACGCTCTCATATTAAAACAACATGCTTTTGAATAAAGACAGGAAAGAAAGCACCAGAGTTGTTCCCCTGCGTTATGTGGTGTGTCAGATTTACCTTTTGTATACAAACAGAACCACTAAAGCCGGTTGTCTCTTGTATGAGTCATCATGTGTGACTTCAGAGATGACTTCTTCCGACATCTTTCATCACACACTGAGCAGCTGAAAGGTTTCTCTCCTGTGTGGATTCTCATGTGTGTCTGTAAAGTTGACCAATGGTTAAAAGCCTTATTACAGACTGAGCAATTGAAAGGTTTCTCTCCTGTGTGGATTCTCATGTGTTCCTTCAAATTTCCATTCTGTGCAAAAGCCTTATTACAGACTGAGCAATTGAAAGGTTTCTCTCCTGTGTGGATTCTCATGTGTTTCTGTAAATTTGAACACTGGTTAAAAGCCTTATTACAGACTGAGCAGCTGAAAGGTTTCTCTCCTGTGTGGATTCTCATGTGTGTCTGTAAAGTTGAACCACGGTTAAAAGCCCTATTACAGACTGAGCAGCTGAAAGGTTTCTCTCCTGTGTGGATTCTCATGTGTGTCTGTAAAGTTGAACCATGGTTAAAAGCCTTATTACAGACTGAGCAGCTGAAAGGTTTCTCTCCTGTGTGGATTCTCATGTGTCTCTGTAAAGTTGAACCATGGTTAAAAGCCTTATTACAGACTGAGCAGCTGAAGGGTTTCTCTCCTGTGTGGATTCTCATGTGTCTCTGTAAAGTTGAACCATGGTTAAAATCCTTATTACAGACTGAGCAGCTGAAAGGTTTCTCTCCTGTGTGGATTATCATGTGTGTCTTCAGATCTCTACTCTTGCCAAATGTTTTCTCACACTCAGAGCATCTGAAAAGTTTCTCACCAGCACTACATCTTGAATCACTTACAAGGACTTTATCAGGTTTCACAGAGTTTAAACCTGACTGAGGTTCTCTGGTCTCCTTCCAATCATCACCGTCAGAAGAGCCTCCAGTCTTCTCATCAGCATCTGGTCCTTGATGTCTATCTGGATCTGAGCTCATGTTTGGTTCTGGTCCTCCACAGTCCACTCCATCAGCTTCTGTTTCCATCTGTTCAGTTTGTCTTTGATGAAGCTGCGAGGACTGAGCTTCCTCTTCATCTTCTTCACTCTTCACAGGAGTGAATGAGAACTTGATACCAGCCTCCTCCAGCCCTTGAAGCTGCTCTCCCTCCTGACTGGTCCGGAGTTCCTCCTGTTCCTCTTTAATGTGTGGGGGCTCTGGGTCCTCCTGGTCCAGACTGGAGCTCCACTCCTGCTGCTCAGGGGGAACCTCTTCTTTAACCACCAACAGCTGCTGGACGTCTGCAGGAAAACAGTAAACACACACAGAGACGTTACAAAGACATTTTTGTATTGAGCAAATATTCTCCTGTAGATACACTTTTTTTCTTGCCATCATGGAACGATCTTCCAGTGGAGGGCAGTGCATTTTATACCTGGGCCGTCAGTGCTGTCCTGCAGCTGAAACACCACCTAATAACCTCATGATGGCGCCACAGCTAATGTTGCACGGTGTATCGATACTAAAAAGGTACCGCGGTACCCGTACGTTGAAAACGATACGATTTAGCATATTTTTAGTATCGATACTTCATTAAAATAGCGCGCGATCAGAGCGCACTGACTGTTCCGCTCCCTGTCATGCTGCCTGCACGCATTGACTGCAAGGGGGCGGGGCTACCCAGCACTCACACACGCAACAGGCAGCGCTCACTCACAGCGAGCGATCGCAGGGGAGACATGGCATCAAGTGCAGGAGCTTTTGCCGACCGTCCTCTGCTTGTTGGAAAAAAAGATGCCAGAAGTGAAATCTGGAAGTACTTTGGCTACATTGCAGACAGTGAAGGAAAGCCCACTGACATACAGAGACCCGTCTGCAAAACTTGTTTCAAAGCCACACAGACCAAGGGAGGCAACACGTTAAACATGGCAAAGCACCTTTCAGACAGACACCCCGAACTTTTCAAAGAGTTCAAAGAACGACAGTTAAGCAAATGTGATTATAAACATGAACCAAGCCCACCCATATACAGCCTAACATGAGTAGCCTTATCCTTGTTTGACGACAAGCCTATATGATCATGAGGTCACAATGCACACAAAAGTGTACTAAATGAAACATAATTGATGCAAAATTGCTACATGCTGGTGAAGCCTGAGGGTGGATCTTGAGCTAATTATTTTAATTTTTAGTTAAGTGTTCAAAAAGCTGGGCAGGAACAAGCTGGTAAAAAGGGAACCATACAGATGTTTTATTTATTACTATTATAGATAAATATACCAGTATCGTATTTGTGGTATCATATCGTATTTGTGGTATTGTATCGAATTCTGGTATCGTATCGTAAGTATCGGGTATCATGATATTATGGCAGGTATCGTATCGAAGTCATAATTTTGGTATCGTGACAACCCTAATGCCGACACAAATATTAAAGACACAACGCACCAGCAGCAATGAGGTCATCAATAGTCACATGGCAAATAAACTTCATCTAGAGACACACACACACACGATTGTTTGTTGCTTTTAGGTAGTATGCTTGTAATTGCTTGATAGATGTTTGTTGATTTATATTATTGATTTATCATCAGTATTGTTAAGTAAATAAACTTATATTTTAGGGAGCCGTTTTCTGTGATTATTTTGTGTATGTGTGTTGTGATAATAGCTGGATGTTATCAATGGAACCAGATAATATACGTTTTTAATCTAATCTTAAGTGACCATGAACATATGAACCATTTTAGAATTCAACAAGCTGCCAAATCCACGTGGTGTTATCAAAGAGAACAAACTTGTACTTTATGTTGAAATATTTTCTGTCATCTAGAAGCTGAGAGAACAGATCAGAAGAAGAAGGAAAAGATTCATTGCAACCGAGTCTCACTCCAAACTACATTAAAAGTTAGCAGCCGGAGCAAAAACAGTGTTTGAGAACTGAGAGAAGAAACAAAGTGAACCAACCTGCTCTTTGTATCCGGACTTCAGGGTTGAAAACAGCGTCCAGTAGTTTCCGTTGTCGCTCGTTCTCCTCTTTTAAAGCAGAACGTTCCTCCTCGTACTCTGCTATCGTTCTTTCAAACAGACCAAATATCTCTTCAGCAGCCGCAGTTAGTCGCTGGTTGACTAAAGATCTCAGGATTTGGACTTTAGACATTTTCACTAAACCACAGAAACTTTTCCTCCAGACAAACTGCGCTGTGTTGTAAGGTTACGTTCGGGTCCGTCTACTTCCTGCTAGCATGCTAACTTAATTAGCTCCGTAGGACACCAGGAGACAATCCGGACGTTTTAAATGAAGCGAAACAACACAGAGTCCACTCGGTTCAAATCATTTAGACTTTAGACATTTCCACACAACGACAGAAACGTGTTCTCCGTCAAAAACACCGTTTACTCTCATTAACTCTGACTAGCGCTGCGTTGATGACTTCCGTCCCCGTCGGTCTGTTTCCAGCTAGCATGCTAAGCTAACTTCAATAGCTTTGTAGGCTACCTGGAGATGAGTCAGAGGAAAACATCCAGAAAAAAGGTGAACAGCTAAAAGTCCATTCAGACATACAGAGATTCTGGTGGATCAGTACTGATGGAGCTAACTGATACTTTATCAACACAGCAAAGAGACTCCTTCTTCTTCTTCTTGTTTGAGGTTTATTGGCGGTTGGCAAACAATGAATTGGTGCATTACCGCCACCAACTGGTATGGAGTGTGGATCAGGATGTTTAGTACAGTTTAATATAACAAATGTAAAAGAAAAGAAATAAGAAACATAACAAAAAACAAACAAAACAACTGGCTCATATTTTCTTAATAATATTAGTTAGTCTAAGATATTGAAATAACACTTTTTTAGTTATTTTGCAGAATATCCACTACATCAAACCGTACCTCCATCTTGTTGAGGTTTCCAAGCAGCTGCCCTCTTTCTTGCTCATATTTCTGACATTGCACAATAACGTGTTCTACTGTTTCCTCTTGCCCACAATAGTTGCATTTGCCCGTTTCATGTTTTCCTATTTTGAGAAGCATACTGTTAATTCCAGTGTGTCCAAATCTAAGTCTTGATATCACTGTTTCCTCTCTCCTGTTCCTTCTGTTAAGGCTAGAATATTCTGATGGAGCTGCGAGGCCGCAGTGCTGGTCTGGTTATTTGTTTACTACTTACTGCGCATGTGCACCCAATAAATTGCTGAATCAGGTTTCAAAAGTAAAACTTGTATTTTAATATCAAATGCAAATTGAATTAACTATCAATAGTAAATGCTCTCGAGAACAGAGACCACACACTCTCACCCTAAGCAATCTTGTGAGGTCTCGTGAGGTCTGCTCTCTGTTCCCTCGAACAAAGCAGATACAATACTGCAGAAAAGACAGGGGGGTCAGATCGTCATAAAAACTGCAGGTGAGCCAATCGGTGTTTTACTTATACATTGATCATTTTGGCTAATGTCTTGAGCCAATCAATGTCTGGCTTATTTACAACCACATGGCTGTAAGTCGACTCCTTCTCTCTCCTGCTTCGTCCTTCTGGAGCCATCACAGCTGGAGACATCCTTTGTAGTCATCACCCTGGCATTGTCTTCTCCGCATTCCTGCTGCTTTTATGGTCTCACTGTCTCCCTGTCTCCTACGCTTCTACTTCATGCCTCACTAAGATGTTCCTAAATCACTAAAATATTCCCTAAATCTGACCCTATCTGCCCTTTAATTCTTATTCTCTTACAGTGTTTAATACTTCAGTGTTTAATACTTTTATGGCTTATACATATGGCTTAATACATTCAATGTGTCAATATACTGTAACATATAATATCCTCTATCTGTAAACCTCCTGTAAACATAAAATACATTTCATAGATAAATATATTACAACTCTTTAACCCATGGTAATATTCTTATTATTGTGCTTAATACTTAAATTCTTCACACTTCCTGCACATCTCATTTCTCCCACTTTCCTCTGAACTCGGTAAAACCATCGTCCTTTTCTGTCTTCCTCCCATTGCTTCTGCCACCTTTCCTTCAACCTGTTTAATAATACTTTTTGTGGCCTTTTTTGCAGCTTTATCTGCAGTTTCATTCCCTATGTGTCATGATTAGGCTTTGCCTCCTGTGTTCTGTGTCTTTTTGTAGCTCCTCACTCTACCTGTCTGCACTCCCTTCACCTGTCTCTGGTTAGTAATCAAGCACTCCCTCATTCAGCGCACCTGTCTTCCACTCTCACCTCATCAAGCTCACTACTCCTGTTCACCTGTTTCAGTCACTATTTAAACCCCTGCCTCACACACACTCACTGCCATATCATTGCTTCTTGTTACCCCATGTGCTTCATGCCTTCCTGCCCGGTTTTCCCGTCCTGTTCCCGGTTTTCCCGTCTGCCTGCCTGCCCGTTCCTGCCGGATTATCCCCTTCGTCTCCTGTCTTGTCCGTGGATCCCCTGTTATGTCCTGTGAGTTTCCTGTGTTTGTTTAATAACTATTCGTTTGCACACTACTCTGCCTGGTCTGCACATGAGTCCTTCACAATGCCCCGTGACAGAATGATCTGGCCACAAATGGACTCAGCAGACCACAGTGTGGAGTGCCGTCTCCCGGAGTGGTATACTCAGGTTATGGGAACCCGCCTGGCCATTGGAGGGCCTCGGAGTGTCCAAGAGGCAAACCGTGACTTTGTGGACTCAGTGGACCAATGTTTTGAGCGTTTTTCCCCTGAGTGGCACGAACAGTTTGCGGGAACCCGCCTGGCCTTGGAAGGTCTTCGGAGTATCCAGAAGGCGACCCATGACATGATGGACATCTCATTCCACCCTCGTAGGAGGCAGAGACAGAGGAAGGGTCACACTCCCGTTCCCGCTGGGCCGCAGCGATCCCCCGTTCCCGCTGGGCCGCAGCGATCTCCCGCTGGGCCGCAGCGATCTCCCGCTGGGCCGCAGCGATCCCCCGTTCCCGCTGGGCCGCAGCGTTCCCCTGTTTCCGTCTCCACTGGGCCGCAGCTAACTCCAGCTCCCCGTGTCCTGTCGGCGGTCCGACCGACTCCAGCTCCCCGTGTCCTGTCGGCGGTCCGACCGACTCCAGCTCCCCGTGTCCTGTCGGCGGTCCGACCGACTCCAGCTCCCCGTGTCCTGTCGGCGGTCCGACCGACTCCAGCTCCCCGTGTCCTGTCGGCGGTCCGACCGACTCCAGCTCCCCGTGTCCTGTCGGCGGTCCGACCGACTCCAGCTCCCCGTGTCCTGTCGGTGGTCCGACCGACTCTAGCTCCCCGTGTCCTGTCGGCGGTCCGACCGACTCAAGCTGCCGCCTCAGCACCGCAGCTGTCCCCGGACCCGGCCGTCACCTCCGCTTCAGCGCCGCAGCTGTCCCCGGCCGCCGCCGCTGCCTCAGAGCAGCAGCGACCTCCAGTTCCAGTCGCAGCAGTCTCCGAGCAGCGACCTCCAGTTCCAGTCGCAGCAGTCTCCGAGCAGCAGCGACCTCCAGTTCCAGTCGCAGCAGTCTCCGAGCAGCAGCGACCTCCAGTTCCAGTCGCCGCCGTCTCCGAGCAGCAGCGACCTCCAGTTCCAGTCGCCGCCGTCTCCGAGCAGCAGCGACCTCCAGTTCCAGTCGCCGCCGTCTCCGAGCAGCAGCGACCTCCAGTTCCAGTCGCCGCCGTCTCCGAGCAGCAGCGACCTCCAGTTCCAGTTGCCGCCGTCTCCGAGCAGCAGCGACCTCCAGTTCCAGTCTCCGAGCAGCGACCCCATCCAGCGACCTCCAGTTCCAGTCTCCGAGCAGCGACCCCATCCAGCTTCGGCCCCTGTCGCCCCCTTCGAGCCGCAGTCGCTCCCGGACCAGGCAGCCACCAATGAGTTGAACCTACTGTTGGCAGGCTTTGCCATTTGGCTGAGCCTTGCCGTCTCCAAGCAGCAGCCTCTTCCAGTTCCTGCCGCTGCCGTCTCTGAGCCGCAGCCGGTTCCAGTTCCTGCCGCTGCAGTCTCCAAACCGCAGCCTCTTCCAGTTCCTGCCGCTGCCATCTCCGAGCCGCAGCCGGTTCCAGTTCCTGCCGCTGCAGTCTCCAAACCGCAGCCTCTTCCAGTTCCTGCCGCTGCCATCTCCGAGCCGCAGCCGGTTCCAGTTCCTGCCGCCTCCGAGCCGCAGCCGGTTCCAGTTCCTGCCGCTGCCGCCTCCGTGCTGCAGCGACCTCCAGTTCCTGCCGCTGCCGCCTCCGTGCTGCAGCGACCTCCAGTTCCTGCCGCTGCCGCCTCCGTGCTGCAGCGACCTCCAGTTCCTGCCGCTGCTGCCTCCGTGCTGCAGCGACCTCCAGTTCCTGCCGCAGCCGCCTCCGTGCTGCAGCGACCTCCAGTTCCTGCCGCTGCCGCCTCCGTGCTGCAGCGACCTCCAGTTCCTGCCGCTGCCGCCTCCGTGCTGCAGCGGGTTCCAGCTCCTGCCGTTGCCGTCTTCGAGCCGCAGCGACCTCTAGTTCCTGACCCCGCTGCCGAATGCCAGCGCTCTCCAGTTCCTGACCCCGCTGCCGAATGCCAGCGATCTCCAGTTCCTGACCCCGCTGCCGAATGCCAGCGATCTCCAGTTCCTGACCCCCAGCCTCTGGAGACCTGTTCCCCGGCTGACCCCCAGCCTCTGGAGACCTGTTCCCCGGCTGACCCCCAGCCTCTGGAGACCTGTTCCCCGGCTGACCCCCAGCCTCTGGAGACCTGTTCCCCGGCTGACCCCCAGCCTCTGGAGACCTGTTCCCCGGCTGACCCCCAGCCTCTGGAGACCTGTTCCCCGGCTGACCCCCAGCCTCTGGAGACCTGTTCCCCGGCTGACCCCCAGCCTCTGGAGACCTGTTCCCCGGCTGACCCCCAGCCTCTGGAGACCTGTTCCCCGGCTGACCCCCAGCCTCTGGAGACCTGTTCCCCGGCTGACCCCCAGCCTCTGGAGACCTTTTCCTCGGCTGACCCCCAGCCTCTGGAGACCTGTTCCCCGGCTGACCCCCAGCCTCTGGAGACCTGAGCCCCAGTCTCCCCACTCCGGCTCCCCTGAGCCCCAGTCTCCCCAGTCCGGCTCCCCTGAGCCCCAGTCTGGCTCCCCAGTCCGGCTCCCCTGAGCCCCAGTCCGGCTCCCCAGTCCGGCTCCCCTGAGCCCCAGTCCGGCTCCCCAGTCCGGCTCCCCAGAGCCCCAGTCCGGCTCCCCAGAGCCCCAGTCCGGCTCCCCAGAGCCCCAGTCCGGCTCCCCAGAGCCCCAGTCCGGCTCCCCAGAGCCCCAGTCCGGCTCCCCAGAGCCCCAGTCCGGCTCCCCAGAGCCCCAGTCCGGCTCCCCAGAGCCCCAGTCCGGCTCCCCAGAGCCCCAGTCCGGCTCCCCAGAGCCCCAGTCCGGCTCCCCAGAGCCCCAGTCCGGCTCCCCAGAGCCCCAGTCCGGCTCCCCAGAGCCCCAGTCCGGCTCCCCAGAGCCCCAGTCCGGCTCCCCTGAGCCCCAGTCTCCCCAGTCCGGCTCCCCTGAGCCCCAGTCTCCCCAGTCCGGCTCCCCTGAGCCCCAGTCTCCCCAGTCCGGCTCCCCTGAGCCCCAGTCTCCCCAGTCCGGCTCCCCTGAGCCCGGGCCCGAGCTGCAGTGTTCCCAGTCAGGCCCACCCGAGATCCTGTGTCCTGAGCCCTTCTGCCCGTTGGGCCGTCCGCCCGAGCTCCTGGGTCCAGAGCAACTCCGGCAGTCAGGTCGCCCACCCGAGATCCTGTGTCCTGAGCCCTTCTGCCCGCCGGGCCGTCCGCCCGAGCTCCTGGGTCCAGAGCAACTCCGGCAGTCAGGTCGCCCACCCGAGGTCCGGTGTCCGGATCCCTTCTTCCCGGCCGAGCGCCCTCCTGCCCGTCCCCCAGAGCCCTGTGGCGGGTTGGATCCAGCCGTCCCTCCTCCGGACCCCCTCCACCCACCCTATTCGATGTTGGGTCGCTGCCTGCCCGTTCCTGCCGGATTATCCCCTTCGTCTCCTCTCCTGTCTGTGGATCCCCTGTTATGTCCTGTGAGTTTCCTGTGTTTGTTTAATAAATATTCGTTTGCACACTACTCTGCCTGGTCTGCACTTGAGTCCTTCACAATGCCCCGTGACACTATGACCCCAATATGTGCTGGTACCCATAGGAATACGACTGTCAGACCCTTCATTTGAATTCTGTATACTGTTTGTTGTATTTCAATAAGGATGTCTGGTCTACTGTCTGAATGGCTGTTCTGTAAGCTGGCTAATGATGAACTTGAGTCTGAACAAATGTTTGCCCTCATTGGTCTTGTGTCATCTATCCACTGTAGTGCTAACATTATTGCAGCATTTCCCTTGTGTCCACTGATACTCCCTCAGTGATCATTTCACCTATTTTAACATCACATTCTGGAACAATAAATGCCACTCCTACCTTGTTTCCTAAACTCTTTGATGCATCTGTGAAAACCTGGATATAGCTGTGGTAACTGTCGATATGTGCCTGTATTGTATGCGAATTTAAATTATCCGCTCTACCTTTGTTCTTTTTTAATAATGCAAAGTCTACTGTTGCATCAGGAAGTATCCACGGTGCTATTGCTGGTAATGGGACTGTTGGATTGAAGTTTAATTTATCTGTTCATTTCTGTTGCTCTTTGTGCTACTGTCCATCCAAAGCTTCTTGTCTGCCTCTTCTCCTTTTCCCAGCAAGGTTTTTAAGTTTCCTGTGTTGGATGTTCTTTACTGTGTCCCTGTAGATTAGCACAATAACTCAATGCTAACTGTGTTCCTCTTAATTCTAGCAACATTTCACCCATTTCCACCTGTAATGCAGCCGTTGGGGTTGTTTTAAAAGCACCGGTGCATATTCTCATTGCCTGATACTGAATAGTATCCAGTTTTTGGAGAGATGTGCTTGCTGCTGATCCATACACCACACAACCATAATCTAATATAGATCTAATGAATCCACTGTGTATGGCTTTCAAAGCAGTCATATCTGCCCCCAATTCACTTCCCACCAAACACCTTATAATATTTAATACTTTCTTACATTCATCCTCTACTTTTTGAATATGTACAGCCCATGTGACCCTTTCGTCAAACCACAAACTTAAATTCCATTGTCATTATTACTATTACCCCATAATGTGCTATGAGCATTAAAATCTCAACAACATATCACTTTCCCTTCTTAATGTACAGCTAATTCCTCCAGTAAATCGATTGAAAGTCTCTTATGGTTTTTGCTAGTTGTCAAGGAACTGTTCAGGGATGTATGTGTAGAAAAACATGGCGGATGTTGCACGTCGAGGCTCGATCACTCCTGCTTTTAACCGGTCTCGAATAAAACCTGATATTTACAAGTCTGTTGACGGCAAAGTAATTGTGGAGGATGAGTTGCTTAACTTTCTCGCCGTGAAAATTAAGACATTAAGACAGGACGAGATTGTCCTGTTGGCTGCGAACACGGTTGAGTCCGAGTGGACAGAGTCCTTGAAAAGAGTTTTGTTTGAACTTTGCCCCTACACAGCAGTGCGTTTCCCATAAAGGGGCACAGAAAGACATCAACAACATAAAGAGTTGCCTTAAAGTAATGAATGAATGCGGGGAGAACACTCCCAGATTTATTTCTCATTACCTGGATGAATTGCCTCCGGTGTCATTTTCCAACATGGACGTCTCGAGCCTACTTGGGAGAATGGAGCAGCTGTACACTGAGGTCCGCTCAATAACGCAGTCTGTAGTGGCCATTTGTCCAATATTCAAAATAAAACAAACAATAATCAAAGGCCACTGATGCACCGTGGTTTGTACTTTACGCAGGCAGAAAAGAGTTGAATGTCCATACAGGATTCAGATTTTTCTTATTTATTTTGTAAACTAAACAAAAACAAGCAAACAAACCGTGCTTTTTGGGCTATCCAAGCACCCGTACCGTAGCACCACGAATAGACGAGCATTACATTTCAAGCGCCGACCGGCTCGACCGAGGCTCCGCGGATGACGGCTCACTTGACCGCAGTGAAAAACTGAATAGATTGATTTGCTACATGCTACATGGGCCTACTGTTATTACAAATATACATTATGCAATCAAATGTCAACGATACGATGATCAGATTCATAAGGTCATTTTAAGAATTTTTATTTTGTCGGAAGTCACATTTTTGTTCCATTATTTAAAATTGAAATGTTTTTTTGTAGCCAAGATTGAGTTTTCTTCCAAAAAACAACAAAAACACAGGCCCTACAATTTAGCAGAATTTCATCCATCAATGTTTTATTTGAAGAAAAGAATTACGAATTAAGAGGTTGCCATGACAGCTCAGCCTGTGTACATTGAGACGTTAGCCGAGGACTGAATCTTACTGTCAAACTACTCTTTATTCTTTTGTGAGCCTGTATAATATTTGACGATGGTGAGTAAACCGTTTTTATATTATAGTTATGTAGTGGATTATGGTTAGCATGTGGTAGCTTCAGCCAGATGCCAGCTTCTTATAGGTTAGGTAAAGTTGGAAAGATATTGAAAGATTCAGACTTCCCGGTTCAATAAATTGTTAACGAAACGTTGCTAAAATACAAACGATACCTCCCTATTCATTATACCGGGAAGTCCGAATCTTTGAATATCTTTCTAACTTTACCTAAGTCTTCTTATAGAGACTAGCTAAGCTAGGTCAGCTGACGTTAAGTTAACTGAAAGTGATGTTAATCGTGCATAGCGTTAGCTAGCTAGCTAAATGTTGATGTGTTTTCTCTCCAGCCACCCAAAACTAAAAAGAAAAAGGCCGTGAAGGTGAAGTCGAAGGATGAGAAGATCAAGGATCAGGTCAGAGCTGTAGGGCGATGCTAACAGCTAACTTTAGCCTCAAAACTATGAAACTGTTCCAAGTAGCTATCGCTAGACTTAGTTTGAGGGTTAACACGCTTCACAGCTCCGAGAGACACATTCTGTTGTGATTGTTGAGTATTTCAACACATTGTGGTTCAAATGAAATGCTGACTGTGGGGTTAAAGAGCTGAGATTCATCTTTCATTCATTCTACTTTGATGTGATGGCATTTATATGTAACAGTTAGATTTTTTAATATATTGGCCTGCAGTGGTGGAAGACGTTTACAGAACCTTCAGCTTAAGTAAGAGAGAGACTTTATCTCAGTTGAACAGTTTCTTAAAAACAACGGGGTTCAAAACTGTTCATCAGTTGATTTCCCAATGAAAAGATCCTTCAGTAAAAGTACTAATACTGTGAAAATACTCCTGCATTGAAAAACCATACTCAAGTAAAAGTATGTAAGTGCTATCAGCAGAATGTTATGAAAAGTAAAAGTGCTCATTGTGCAGGAAAATGTTCCCGTCATAAATATTATGGCCAAAAATATAGCTCATAAGTAGGAGGTTGGCACGAGTATATCAGCAGAGTGCCAGTGAGAAGTGTGCGGTGACGATGGCTGCACTGTGCACCTGCATGAACATGATCTCACTGCACACAGCTCCACTCATGGCCAAGCATGAAGGAAACAGCTGATGCAGCAGATAAAGACAGAATGCCCAACTTGGCTTCCTGCCACCAAAAGATCCACAAAATATTACAGAAAAGCATTAAAGAAAAAAGTGGTGCTGGATATCTATTCTGCCGTCAAACATATATAAACTACGAATGTGTTAGTTTAGTGTAGCCTAAGTATGCACTCTGCAGCTATATTATGAAGGAGAAAATGAACGATTTGGCACCAGAAATGAAAATAAGATCAGACTCTGTTAGGGAGAATATCCGCAATTAAAGATCTGGAGCAATCAAAAACAAAACAAACAGGACACCTTTACTTTACTTTTACTCAAATGTGTGTAAACAAGTAGACCTGTAGAGGAGCACCAATTGGCCCACTCCTACTGCCATCTTCTGCTGCGTGCAGGAAAACTCACTCGTCTGTTCTTCAGCTCACATGACGACCCCACAAAACTGACACAAATGTCTGTGCGACCTTCCAGCTGGAGGAGCAAATCATCCGCCTCCGAGAGGAGCTGGACAGAGAGCGGCAGGAGAAGAGCTACTTCCAGCTGCAGAGGGACAAGACCCAGGAGTGCTGGGAAATCTCCAAGAGGAGGCTGGAGGAGGAGGAGGCCGAGCTGAGGAACAGACAAAGGAAGAGACAGGAGGCAGAGGATCGCCACCAACTGTGAGCTGCACACGCTCACACACACACACACACACACACACACACACACACACACACACACACACACACACACACACACACACACACACTGTATTATGAAATACATTTTCATAAACTAGTTTTTAGTTTTTAAATTGCACGTTATAGCCTTTAAACCGCAAAGTGTTAGAGAAACAGAGTAACCAAAACAAAAAGAAAATTGAAGGACAATAAAAATCCCCCAAAATATAAAATAAATATACAAATGAATAAATGCATTTACTTTGTTCTATTCTTTCTATTTACTGCTTACCAGTACTGTGCAATCTATGTCCATATACCATTATCTGCTAAAATCTGCAAACTAATAGTGGGGGTATCGTTACAAGACATGTTTGGCTTCTGACCTCGATGTAAATAATACGAAATGTATCTATTAATTTAAGTATTTACACTTATTTTATTTGTTTATTATTCTCACTGTTTCATGCAATGTGTCTTTTACCTTCTCCTCCCTGACATTTTGATGATTTCTTCAAATAAAACTTTATTGAATGATCAAACCCATGTCGCTTCTTAATCCATGTGATGGCCTGAATCATCATATATATCTATATATCTATATATAGATATATATATATATATATATATATATATATATGTGTATATATATATATATTACCTTCAGTAAAAGGGACTTTATTGTAAAAAAAAGTCTGTCTTTGGGAAATGTCCGCCTATGAAAATTAGGTCTATTGTATTTAAAAGTGTCTCGGCTGTAGTTTCATAATAAATATATATTCTGATATTCATGCTCTGAGGTGTAGGGCTGATATCATTTCAATCTCCAGGGTGGTTTTGTTCTGCACTTCGTCTCTGATGGGATGAGTCCA
Source organism: Leptoclinus maculatus (assembly GCA_032191485.1). Taxonomy (NCBI): domain Eukaryota; kingdom Metazoa; phylum Chordata; class Actinopteri; order Perciformes; family Stichaeidae; genus Leptoclinus; species Leptoclinus maculatus. The sequence continues at coordinate 38,377,208 of JAVDOI010000002.1, read as the reverse complement.
TTAATTGATCAATTTCATCACTTTTTGCTGTATTCAATATTTTTGTTACGACCATCATCATCAAATGTATGAGTCAACATGGCCGTGTTTTGTTCTGCCTCGAGTAGAGGTATCTGAAAAACTAAACTTCTTCTAGAAATATTCATCATTTTAAACATTACCCTAAAACTCTAATCTAGCATCTAAGGGAAACATTAACCTGCCCACTAGAATCTGAAATAAAGTTTTGTGGTGAATCAGTTTGATGAAACGTGTCATGCTGCACGCCACCAGTCAGGTAAGACGTTATTAACACCAGTGGCCACTAGAGGGCACATTCCACTCAAGTAGCCCAAATAATGACTGTGATTCCAGATCAACCCTCATCCTCAACTCCCTGTTTGTTAAAACACCTTTCATAAGGAAGCAGACCGAGCTGTCAACAGTAGCCTGCAGCATTTAACAAGCACACATTCTAATCTCTTTAAATATATAAATAAGACACTAAATATCTGTACTAAATAGTCAACCTTATTTGGGTTTTCCCTTTTCATTAACCTCATTATATAGTTACAGCTGTAGGTTCAATAGGACGCATGCAGTGAAAACACAAGATGTGAAGTTAATGAATAAGGAGGTACATTTATCCTGGAGGTATTTTACAGGTTCCTATTCTACTACTGTACCTTTCATATTAGAACAGGTAGTTGGTAGTTAAGGCGAGACTCTACAGCCAAAAACCTTGTTTCTTTATGCACTGGTCAAATTTGATTTGATTTTGTCTTTCTTCAGACTACTTGTAAGAAAACATCCAACATACTCATTCAGGTGTTTATTTTACTACTTTGTCAATTTGTGTCTGTAGATTTCTCCTAAATTCACCAAAAGTTACCATTAGATAATGCCTCATTTGCTTTTTTAAACATTACTTTTCAGAAAACTTGTAACACAAAAAATAATTGTCTTAATGCAAGTCATCAACTGGGGAAGTTTCATGGTGATATGTGTTCGTTTTTTAAAAATCCTATTCACCTGTAGTGTCTTCAAAGTGTGTGTAATTGAACTAAACATCTCTTTAAAGGACGTTTTCTCTAAATGAGTGTTTTCTCCACTTCAGTAGCTCTTACATACACCAAACCTTTTCATTCCTCTCTATATTCTGAAGGTTTCTACAGAGGGGTTTGTTCACATATCATTCAGAGACTCATTTATACAACATATTAATAAAAACATGGAGAAACATGCTGTCTTATGGCTGTTGACAGTGTTTTCTAAATTATGAAGTTCTACAAAGAGATATCCAAAACCCCCTCAGTAACAACCTTTGACTCTAAGATTTCAACAAAATGAAACAAGAATTTTCGGATGCAAATTAGCACGTATTTGATACGATCATGCCTCATTTGCGTATTTAAACACAAGTTTTTTTTTTTATTAAAGCAAGTAATCCACTGGGGAAGTTTTGTTATCTATTAGTTACATGTTTACCCCATTCTCCTGGGTGTACCTACAGCACAAACTTGTACGGCCTCATTCCTTAACTTACCATCTCTTGTACCATCATGTACTGTACTAGTAAACCGTCAATACAAAGAAAGTTCAACAATTGTGAAGAAATACGCTGTGCATTGTGGGCCGTATTCTAAAGCGTTTCCAAGGCTTTTTTAAAAATTTAAAACAGTCTACTTGAGTGCCTGGGATTATATATTCATGCTATCAACATATAGAGATGTCTGTATGACTAAAGCAATTCTTTGTACGGTACAGTCGTCAACATGTACAAAGACCTCGTACAGGAGATATTTTTACATCAGTAGTGATTCTCCCCGTCTCTCACGTCACACACACCAAAACGTAGACAAAACCAATCGTTTTTTTGTTGTTATTTATTGCCATTGTGCATGAACTTTGACACTGCAGGTTACACAAGGAGAATCATGTGGTGAGCCGATGAACACTCTGACCTGCCAGTGATGTGCTCTGGTGGCTCTCAGTGCTGGCTTTGGATCAGTTGATGGCTTCACTACTTCCCGATCAAGCCTCAAAAACCGAAGGAATTGCAAGATGAGACGACACGTTGCTTTTTGTAACCCTATTATTGCACACATCTAGTTTGCCAATGCCAGGTATACGTGGGACACTGGGAAAGCCATAGCTCTTGGTAAGGTGCAGAAACGCCTTGAGAAACCACAACATCGCATTGAGCCTCTTTAAAAAGGACTCCACGAGCACAACAGACACTGAAATAAACGTGAAAGTCGTGGCTCATTTCCACTCGGACACGGCGACGTTGGGGTTTCGCTGCTTGGTGCCTACAACACTGTGATTACAGACAGACAGCGAGAGGGAGGCAGGCCAGTGGGGTCCTTTGATCCGAGTCTCTCAGAACAGTAGCTCGCCTCATACAGCGATCAGAAAAGGCCGAGATATTTTAGGAATGGATCAACATGAGTCTATTTATGTCTCGGATGCTGAGAATCTCACGGAATGCATTTTAATGGAATAGAAATGATCTGGATTATGGAAACAGTTTGGATATGCAGATTGGAGTTAAGAGTTGTGCAAATTCTATCTTGTATGGCTTCATTGATTTTAGTTTGTGCAAACCGTGCGGCTACATCTACTGTTTTCCCGACTGGGTATCCATCCTTTACTGGCACTGACTGAAAAGTGCTACTGTGTCTGTAGAACTAAGGATATAAAACTGTACAGAAACTTTCCTACTAATCAGACTTGTGATTCTTTTATTAGCGGTGTCTGATTTAAAGCTGTATTTATTGATCTTTTGACCGGTTTCTCAAACAATTACTTGGCAGAAGAAGAGCAACATTAGCATTCATCTGGTGTCAGGTTTGTTTCTGCCTAAAGAATGTAAGTCCACTATTCACTCTCCCTTTACGCTCAGGTTTGGTCACCACCAACTCCTGAGAAGACATTGGACCTTTTAGCTGCTAAATGATCCACTTTCTTTGCCAGCTAGACACTAATTTAGTCTGTGTACGGTTTGGCGGTTGGTGTACCAAGAGAGTTGATGGGCCATAAAACCGAAACAATGATCTAAAAGGGGCTGAAAAAAAGCTCCATAGCTCTGAGGAGCGCTCCAGAGTTGGGTGAAATTCGCTGTGGGTTCATCCCTACAAGTGACCCCTTTGATCTCATTTCATCCATTTCGGATATAAACAATTAAATCATTATTTTGCCAGTTAAGGTTCGGCTGTATTTTTTAATTTTACCATTTGAGAACTTCAGCTTCTTTTGTCAAACTTAGATTTCTTAAATAATTCCAAACACACAGTCCTAATGTCACACATTTTAGTATGAAAAATGTCCCTTCCATGTATATTTAGATATCTATATACATATGTATATATATATATATGTATATTAGAGCCGGACCGAGCATTAAAGGGCCAACACGTTTTGATCCAGAACCCTAACTGCTGCTTGATGTGGACACAACTTTAAATTCAATCTGTGTTGCTCTGTCTGAAATCAAAAGTTAATGTATCCGCATTTTTTAATTGACGACATCATAGATGGAAAGAAATGAATAGAGACAGGAATGTTTGCTGACTTACATTAGCGTTACCATGACGACAAACCAGAGTAACCCGTTAGCTTAAAACTGGGGGGGGGCAGCTTTCTGAAAAAATAAAAAAAAAGCCAAACTGTGAAAATACAGCCCCTCCCACCCGGCAAATAGTAACTTTTCCTGCAGCGTATTCCACCGTTGAATCAGGCTTTCGCCATGAGAAGGGACGAGCAGCCAATAGGAACGCCCTCTCTCTGAAATCACCTGTGACTGACCTCCCATCACGGGCTAGACTTTCTAAAGCCTGAAAACAGAGCCAAGAGGAGCTGCAGCAGTCCAGTTTCCTCTCGGACCACTTGAATTACAATACGCTGAAAGATCATTATGGCATTTTTGCTCAATGACATCCCCCAAAAACTGCCGAGCCCATCTTTAAGTGTGTGTGTGGAGGCAGTGCACATTCTGAGATTAAGATAAGCGGGCTGTGGTTGAAGTGCATGCAAGTTCTCGTTCATTCCCATTCTTCCTCTTACAATCGCACATTTTAATCAATTAAGACACTCTTAGTCAATTTAAAACCCTAAGAGATGTCACTACTACAGCCCTGCCTGGTGTGGTGTGACCCGTAGCTCATGGTGGCTACTATAGAGTCAGTTTGCTGATTGTACGACTCTCTCTCTACTTGTGCTGCTTGTGTTACTTTATATTTACTGTTACTTGTGCCAAAAATGTCTGTTGTCCAGCAAGTTAGATACACTCACGGAGAATCTGATTACGTCCGATGTATTTTGGCCTCAATAACCGGTTATTTGTTCTATTTTTATAGTAACAGCCCGAATGCATCTTCCGGTCAAATTTCATCAGCTGATATTTAATTGCATCAGAAGAAGGGTTTGCTGATAGACCATTAGAGACTTTTCAGATGGGAAACATCTTTAATAATCCAACTTCAACAGATTCTCATCCAAAAATATGTTAAAAGACAAATGTTGGTCGATATGTATTGTTGCTGCTTTTTAAACTCATATCCTGATTTCAGCCTCAGGAAACCAGTATCGCTCCGGCTCTAGTCTCGATTAAGTCGGGTTGAGTTGCACAATAAAACGGCTTCTTTGGCTAAGAAAACTGAGGTTTAACTCATCGAATAAACTCAGAACGTTCGTACAACTAAACCTCCAATCTGCACCTCTAAAGAACCAACTGCTTCAGTTTGATTGCATCTTCGTGTGACGGTACGACGGACTCGTCCACTTCTGGTTAACAGGTTCAGGAGAGCCAATCACACAGTCCGCAGGCTTAATCATCAGACAACTGCTGTATGCCTCTACCTGCTGCAGTCAGCCCCAGACTAGACTCTGGACCAGAGAGCAATGATTTGTTTGGGATTGAGAGAAGAAAAAACAAACAGAATTAAATGGCGGTCAATCTGTTCTGCTTCGTCAGGCTGCAGATATTCGTATGGACATACATTCCAAATTACCTGAGTATAGACTCTGATTGTGAAATACCTGAAGCGAGGCCGGATGCAGACACTGTGCAACCAATTTGAGGCCATTTTCTTTTCTTTGTCCAAATTCTTTTCTCATTGCATTTTTTTAGACAGGGTGACCTGGATAGTGTAAACATAATCCTGAATAGTACAGCTGTTTTTTTTCCCTGTTGGGTACATAAACACAGCAATACACCGGTTGGGATTTTTTCTTATTTTTTTTTTTTAAACAAGCATTTTTCTTTCTTTTCATAGAGATATAAGTGTATATAGTATATGTTTAGAGAGCTTATTCATACTGTGAATGTTGAAACAGAACACAACACATAATTTAATCAGAAATATACTACCAGTTTAAAATGCACGCCCCCCCCCCAATCCATCGTGCTCCGTTTCTTCCCTCCGATGCCTGCAGACCATCACCTGTGACCATCAGCTCAGACACGATGCAGTAAGGAGGCGGGTCTTCGGGGCGGTGGTGGTTTATTCGGGACATTGTTGCTACGTCATGCAGAGATAGAGGGGGGGGTGGAGGGGGGTCAGCACAGAGAGACGGAGGGGGGAGGTGTTGGTGGGTGGGACAGTCAGTGGTGACGGATGGTGGTCGTGGTGGGTGGATCCCGGAGGGCAGAGGCCAGCTCCGCTCCGCTCTAGCTGATAGCCGGGCTGTCTGTCTGGGGGTCTGCAGTCTCTGTGGGCGACCCGGGCTCCTCCGGGGCGTCGTCTGTGCTGGTGCTAGTGGAGACCTGAGTGGGGGCTCCGTGGAGCGAGGCGGCCCCCCGGGGCTCCGAGCCGGCGATTGCCTCATCCTCCTCCTCGGGCTTCGAGGCCGGCATGAGGTGCAGGGAGCCGGGGAGCTTGACGGGGCAGAACGCCGAGCCCGTCGGGATGAAGTTGACCTTGTTTTTGTCGGGGCAGGAGAAGAGGGGGACCGACGCTGATGTGGACTGCCTGGAGCTGCGGAGGAACACAGGAAGTTAAGTCAGGTGGGTGGGGGGGGGGTCACACATTCCTGAGGCAGCAGGGAGGTGTTTCAGTTTGTCTGTACCTCATCTCCTCAAAAGCTTTAATCTTCTCACAGCCCTCTGGCGGCTCCCGCTTGAACATGTAACTGTTGTTGGGTTTGGGAGAGGAGGCGAACTTGGGCAGTGGGGAGCTGCTTCCACTGTCTGTGAGCACAGAGACGCAGCGTAGAAGCACAGTCCACACTTCACTCACATGTAACAACCCACAATGATTCAAACACATCTTCGTATTTAAAGAGTCGGAGTCTATTTTGTTTTTCCTCTGATGTACTTTGTGAAGAATCTCCACAGGCAGTCCTTCAAATGACATAAATCTACTGTCTACATAGTGCTAATTTACCAATTTATATATATGTAATATTACATTATTGATGTGATATTGATGGAGGTTTAACTAGATAGAAGACGTATCCCTCTGTTGGAGTTGTTGGGACTACAGAAACAGAACATAAACAATCTTTGGCTGAGTATAGACACGGTCCAGCAGAGAGCACACAAAGCCACAGCTCAGTTCTATTTTGAGTGGATGATGGTATGACGTTTGTCATTTAAACCAGTGACTGCTATAGTATAATCATTATTAATTCATTCATTTCTTTCATCAAATATCGTCCTCTGAGAAAAGTTCCTTAGCTTTTTATTCCCTTTAACTCTATCCAACAGGTTTTGCGTCCGCAGAAAAGAAAACCGCTTTGGTCGCCTGGTTCTCGGTTGACGCTCGGAAATTGAAAAGAAATGTCCGAGTAGAACCGGACATTTAGGACAACAGATGTACTTTCAGTGCGTTTGGATCAGTGGACATCACTGCTGGATATAAAATGACAAACGGTAGGGCTGCTTATCTTCTGGTTCCATACCCTCACAGTCCTTGCTGACTTCATATGTATTGCAGTTTGTAAATATTGCAATTCGATATTATGATTTATATTATTTTTTGTTTACTTTTTGAACTCAAAGAAAAACAGATATTTCCCTCGTAATTTAGTGGTATTTTCTTTTTTAACTTCTGGTGACTATAATCCAGTTAATCCTATTTCCATGTCTGTATTTTGTATATAACCTTTGTTAACACTTGTAAAAATAAAAACCGTAACCGTCTACCTCAGCATAGACTCAAATGAAGCAATATTATTGATTCAGGCATTAAACCCCTGGAGAACAGTAGACAAACGTACACATGCCTTTTCAGTCTGCCCTTGATTTATGTCGACGCTTACCTTTCTAGGATCCGCCCTTCATTTCACTGCTTCAACAGCACTTTGTAATGCTCTTTACCTTTGTCCCGGTCGTACAGCAGATCCTCTGTGGAGTAAGGACTGCCGTCGTGTGACCCAGGCGGGCAGGCGGGCGAGGGGCAGGGCGACAGGCTGGAGCAGCTGCTGGACCGGCCGGGGGCCGAGGGGGTCTGGGTGTCCATGCTGCGGGTGCTGCTGCTGCGCTGCTGGGGAGGGAAGGGCGCCCGCCGCCCATCGGGAACCTCCAGGGACTGCAGAGTCCGACGGGAGACAGACAGCAGGGAGGAGGAGGAACAGAATACCAATCAGAGCGGAGTCCAGTTAAGAGTTACTCTGGGTTGTGCATGCATTGAAAATGAAGCAGAGCCCCACCTTGAGCTCCTCCTTCTCTCCGTTATCTTTGATGAAGACCTTCTCCAGCTCATGGTTGATGCCCTCCATGCTGCTGGGCACCCTGGAGATGGAAGGCTTTGGCACCGTGATGTTGGACAGCGGCATCTGGGCCGACTTCGACATGGAAAACTGCTGCAGAACACACACACACACACACACACACACACACACACACACACACACACACACACACACACACACACACACACACACACACACACACACACACACACACACACACACACACACACACACACACACACACACACACACACACACACACACACACACACACACACACACACACACACACACACACACACACACACAGAGAGGGAGACAGAGTGTTTGATAAGGAACGTGTGTCCTCCCTTTCCACCTGTACAGAACAGTTTCCAAATCTGATATCATGATGTGTCTATCTACCGACCAGCAGGGAGCGACTCCTGTGGTTGCAAAAAAAATGAGAAAATGACGGTAGACCTTCAGTTAGCTATAGCAATTCAGATCCAGCCAGCGCAAACCCCGAGCCCCGGGGTCCGATACCAGAGGACTGCCCTGACTCGCCGCCGGATCGGCAGCCTGTCTGTTGCTACCGTTCCACAGGTTGAGTCACAGCTGTCTGGTGGAGAGCTGGGTCTGTGCTAGTGAGAGTTGCTACAGCTGCTAACCAGGCGGTAACCTTCCATTGTGAAAAGTGAAACCAATACTAAAGTGCCTTAAACCTGCATTCTCTCTACTGGCCGTTAGGGGGCGACTCCTCCTGTGTAGAAGTCTATGAGAAAATGACTCTACTTCTCTCTGGATTTATTACCTCAGTAAACATTGTAAACATGAGTTCATGGTCTCAATCTCTAGTTTCAAGTCTTCCTCAATACAGCATGATGTTCATTTATTATTTAGAGTCAAATAGAACATAAAGCAGAGTATGCTTTAGGGCGGGCTTACTGTGATGTCACTACCAGAGCCATATATGGTGTCTCGACGTCACTCTTCTGCATTCCAAATATGGTAACTTACGTTCACTGATTGCAAAAAGTCAAGATGGCGACGGCAAAATCACCGAACTCGAGGCTTCATAACGGTAATCAACAAACCAACGGATGACTTGTGAATCCTCAAACTAAATAAATGAAGGGATACATTGGATTGAAATGAGTTGGTCTTTTTTATTAAACCACATAGCCTGGCAGGCAGCCTTTCAGTGCACGTTAGTGCATGTGAGCCAGCGCCACTGGCTAGCTCAGGGCTGCAACTCTGCATTGCGTTCATACAGCGGTTACAGCTGATAACGCCCACCACCCCTCCGGTAAACTCTGTTAGCTATGTTGCTGTTGTTTGCACTGTTAGCACAATTAGCTGCTAGCTACCGGCTAGAATTTACTTTTTTGTTAGTTACTGTGGGCAACATTTCTGTCAGTGAATCCTATCACTTGACAATAACTGTGATTTCAAACACAAACCAGACTCCCTAAAAGTGATGCTACTTTCTACAGACAGACCAAACTCTTCTCCTCCGGGAATTTGAATAACACTACCTGAGCGTGGCCGGCTGTGGAGGTATGGGTGGTAGTGCTGGTGAGGGCGTTGTAGGTGTAGGTGCTGCACTGCAGGGGGGACAGTCGGTCCTTGTCTTTACCGTGGCGTCCTCCTCGTTTACTGCGCTGGAGCTGCTGCCGGAGCTTTGCGATCTGCTGGCATCAAACAGGAGAGCAGGGGAAGACAGAGACGGAAACATTTAGCAAGGAGGTGGACCAGAACGTTATTATTACTATCATTTTAAATATATTAAGTCCATACATAGCTCTGTAATAAAATGTCTCAGCAACTGTGGTAGGAGGTATAAAGATCATTAGCCAACCGGCTCTTTTCATGCTGAGAATCAATAAGGCTTGGGACCTCTGAGAGCTTTTCATATTTTTGTGGAAAACTGGTGCTTTTCACCACGCAGACGAACAGCTGAGCTAGAGCCGGTCGCTGCGCACCGCTACAGAGTAAATACACACACAGAGGGCCAGCCAGCCCACTGTTATTTTCGCTTCATTATAAAATTGTGGCGGTACAAAACAGACTCTGGCGGGCAGCCACAGTCTTAAGTAATTAATGGCAAACTAAAAGCTTAGCCTTCTGCTAACCTCCTCAGCCACAGCGGTTGATGCACCACAGCGGGCTAAGTTATTAAAGAGATGGAGGTAAATGTCGCTAATTAGCTAAACTATCAAAGAGGCCCGCTGTTGGACTTATTTACTGTAGCCAGTGTGGCAACAAAGCATGGTAGCTTTCATGCAACACTGGTTACAGAAAATTATCCAATCAAAGTTGTCACTTTCTTGACAATAGCCACATGCTTTGCTACACTGTGATAAAAGTGTGCGGATAAAGCATTACGTTCTTAAATGTTACTAATTTAGTGGCTGGCTGGTTAGCTAGCTACTTTGCTAATTCCACCACCATGCTTTCATGCTTCACCGGTTACAGAAAATGAGCCCAACAGTGGGCTGGAGTCAGCGCTGGATCCAACTCTGCCTCACTCAAGGCAAGACTACTTTGCCAGGAGGAGAGCAGGCGGGAGCTCCGCACACTAGCTAGCTCTGGAGATGGTCAAGCTAGCCTGCTAACTAGTCAGCCGTCCCGTTGGTTAATGTTCACTTTCTCAAGCAACACTCGCAGTCCTTAGCCTCTACTAAACCTGGTTAGTGTTTATCTGAATTAGCCTGCTGCGTGTGTCTGTCACAGATATGAAGGAATTCCCAGCCTTCCACTGTGCACCAGTAAGCCGACTCCAGGACATGTCTAAACATGTTCCCTCACACAGGTCTGACACTGGCCCTCTTTACTGTAGAAACACAACACACGCAGTACTTCAATCAATGCGGGCTCTGTCTGAAATGGCTGTTATGTGATCCCTTTGTGTTGGCCACTGAACCAGTTACACAGTGCAGTCCTGCAAGTTCTTGTTCCCCTCTTAGCCTCCACTGGGCCTTCACTCGAGTCCTGCACTTCTCAGGTTGCCTGCAAGAGACAGTGGAGCGCGAGTGTGTATAACACACAGTTAGAGCTGACATTAAACAGCAGTGTGTACAGTCTCAGCTCAATATTGTACACATTAACACTATCTTTAATTTAAACACAAATAGTTTTCAGGTTGGATACTTTACCATTGATACATGATGATGCATCAGTATGTATGCTGCTACTAAATGCAAAAACTACCACAGCCCTACTCCCGCATTTGTAGTGGCTGCAAAAGTGTTGTCCTCAATACACATGGTGTGTAGCTGTTGACAGGAAGTAAAACGCCTTTGGGACTCTGAAGATTATTATGTGGTTGCCACCAGGTTTATTTATAAGAAGAAAGGATGAAACTACAGAGAAAACAATGACGTAAAAGGTGTATAAAGTAAAGTGCTTTAACCTTCCTGACCTTTATCCACGTATTTGTGCATCCGTACCAAAAACATGTGCTTTAAATATAAACCTTCACAGATATGCTGAAAGGTGCCGATTTAGAAATTCTGAGAAATATCTGTCGTCTCCACAAGGCTCTCAACATGGTGATGGTTGAGCTGGAGGCTAGTAGCTAACGGAGCTAACAGTGCTGACAGAGCTACACCGCAAGTTGTATGATGCTATAGTAATGCTCCGAGTATCAAATTTAGCACCTTTAAGTGAGAATGAGACCAAATAAAAATAGCCTCGCATCTCACTTCCTGGTTAAAGCTTAGACAGTGTTTCAAAAACATTAGGAGCCACTGGGTATCATTATTGTTTTGACACAACTACGACAGAACAAGACTGAGCTTTCTTTGACACACCTGACATACTGTCATGATGAGACTGATTATGCATACTAATATCCCTGCTAATATTCTGTAGTTCTTTGAAGCATCTGCACTGCTCAGGTCCGTCCCCTCTCCTGTTCCTTGTAGCACGTCTATTGACATCTGTGGAATCTGTGTCAGTGCCGCTCCTCTGCAGCCCCTGTAACTCAGTAATGTGCCCGTGCACACATTAGTGAGGGCTGAGCTGTCATCCGGCTGGCCCTCGTTGTTCCTTCTGCTGCAGAACAGCCAGCTGGGACTTGGGATGACCATAAATTGCAGCGTGTCTTGGCCATTGCAAAGAGGGGAAGTGGGCAGTTAAGGGTGAGATAGCGTTATCTGCCACCTCCCTGCTGCTGCCGAGTATCAGCAGGGGGAGGAGAGGGGCCGTGTCTGTCGCTGCTGTAAACCTTCAGCACCGTAAAGACACGTAGACCAAACGGGAGATAACAAAAACATACTCTAAGACTTCCACATGCAGAACCCTGGTGAAAGTTTAACTGAGAAATTAGACTTTCAATGAGAATAAAGGCACAAAGAAAACTTGTGAAATTGGCACCATCTAAAGTATGCAGAACTAGCTATTAGCAACTCCTGTTTGCAATGTACTCATGGATGCACAGACAACTATCACTGGATTACTTTGACACTGAAGCAAACTTAAAAACGTGATGATTCTCAGTTAAGTCTGGAGTTACTATAAATTTCTTTTTTTCAATGATTTCGAAGCGGATTTTACGAACATTTTATTCCCGGTTAGGAGTACGAGAAGGAGTGGGATTTTCGCTCCAGCTGCTGACAGTGTTGCTGAGCGAGCCAAACTACGATAACCTTTTTAAAAGACCAGCATGCACCTGTCCCTTTCACCTCAAACAGTATCTCTCCCTCCCTTCAGCTCCTGCGTCTCCCTGAGGAGGCCCGCCTCTCAGTTCAACCTCTACTTTTAAGAAAACAGAAGAAACAGGCCATCCGTCCTGGTGGAACAACCTTTTTTTGCAGGCTGCAGGATAGCAGCACAGCCTGTAACCATAGACTGCATATATTCTTATGCCTTATGTTTTGATGCTTTTAATGGTTTTATGTGAAGCACTTTGAATTACCCTGTCGTTGAAATGTGCTATACAAATAAACTTGCCTTGCCTTGCCTTGCCTATAAGAAGTGGAGGTAGTCATGGTGACGTCACACATTGGTTTGTGGACTGCCGTTTTGAAGGCTCAGGTTCAGCGATTTTTTCCGTCGCCATCTTGTATTAAGGACGTCGCCATGTTGTTTTCTTTGCCACAGATAAACGGAAGTTACCAAATTTGGAATGCGGAGGATTGACGTAGAGACGCCGTATACGGCTCTGGTAGCTGCAGCAACCTGTCAATCACAGTAAGCCCCGCCCTAAAGCATACTCTGCTTTATGGTCTGTTTGACTCTAAATGGACCATAACTTACTAAATGTAATCGTTGGGTGCAGCCCTTCTCCCCAACAACTCAAAAAATAGTTTGATGTATAAAACTGTTGGAGTTCCCCTTTAAAACTGTCGAATGAAGTCATTGTTGTGACGCACGGCCATGTGCGGTAAACGTCAGTGTGTGTGTCCGTGTGCGTGCCTCTTTGAGCTGGTCGGCGCTGCCCCAGGACGCAGAGCGCTGGTGGGTACTCCTCTTCTCTCTCGTCTCCTCACTCCAACATCCAGGAGTCTGAAAAGAACATCACAGCTACTCATTACTACCAAACCCGGGTCCGAGTCAGTTCAACGGCGTTCTCTCTCTCTCTCTCACTCACTCACTCACTCACTCACTCACTCACTCAACTGTGAAATAAATGTATTACTATAAAATGTATGTGCCTCTGAAATGTAAGAGTATCAGAAGAACGTAGCATGATTCAGGCTCGTGTTTGATGATTGTCACGGTTTACTGCTGTAGGAGGAATGAACATGGAAGAGTTCTGGTCTCGCTGTCCACATTCCTCTTTTATGAGAATGTGAGATAACTTCTCCGACTGATCTCTCTCCCGTGTGTGTATCTCACTCAAGCCGCGATGCTTATCAGAATACACACATTTGAGGAGCATCGCGTGATATGATTTACAACAACAATTGGTTGGTGTGTTTCCTGGACTGTTCAAATAGAAGCACAATAAAAAGATTCCCAATTACCTATCGGCTGTAGGTCCAGCTCCGGATACAACGGCGTCATAAATATTCTTGGTGGCTGACCGATTAACAGTTCACCGTTGACATCCGTACTAAGAACATATTCAAATAATCTCATTTCAGAGGCTGCAAACAGGGATTTTGTTTTTTGACATTTCTGACTAAAACATAATTTAATTGATCATCAAAATAATTGTAAATTCTCACCGTAGCTCTACAATGTTGCTTTTTATCTGAGTCTGAGTCATGAAGAGTCAAATGTAATTGAGATTAAAGGAAACTTCTCAGGTGATCAGTGCCATTATCCAGTATTTTGTAGCATTAGAGCTTCCTAGTGTAATAAATAAGCAATGTACAAAATGAATACTACATTCACTAAAATGTATCATGTCAGAGGTAAAGGCTTATGGACTGGCCTATATCATATATATCACATCATATATCACCAAATAATAGTGTAAATCATGAGAGTATTAGTGATTAAACTATCTATCAGGCTGGCTGACTTGGTCATTTGTGTGTAAGATTTCTTAGACACGAGTGTCTTTGTGGTTGAAATGAGAAATGAGATGGGCCTAATCCTGCTCTGTAATTATGACACATAAAAACATAGTGATGTACTAATCTGTTATTGCCTTTTTTATGACAATTGTTACGTTGAGTCAGGTTGATGGACTATGAAAGTAAGCAGGCAGGAGAAAAGCTTAGTTTACACTCTACATAGGTGAGCCGGCAGGTGTGCGCGACAGAAAATGATGTAATTATGGCGCACGCTGTGTTTCTTCAATACAGCATGGTGTTCATTTAGTAAATGTGCCTTTTAGAGTAAAAAAGACGTTAAAGCGGAGTATGCTTTAGGGCGGGATTACTGTGATTGACAGGTTGCTACAGCTACCAGAGCCGTATACGGCGTCTCTACGTCACTTCTGTTCATTGCAAAGACGCAAAGAGTAAAGACGGCGATGGCCGTATTCCAAGATGCCAACGGCAAAAATCGCCGAACTCAAGGCTTTAAAACATCAGTCCACGAACCAATGAGAGTCGTCACGTGCACTTCTTCTATACAGTCTGGTATAAACACCTTTGCGGTGCTCGTAGCTCGCGTGCCGTCTGCGGAGGCTCGCGCTACTGTGCCACATGCAAGTTTAACAAACCTTAGTAGGGGAAGACATCCATGTAATACAAACATCTGTCAGACAGCAGCACCACACATACACTCTCTCTCAACCATGCCTTTGTATCACTTCAACAGTTAATAATAAACTGGAAGCTTCATCCGGCGTTTGAAGCTCCACAGATGTGTAGGTGGTAAATGTCACACAGCCTGGGAGACACAGGAAGTATAGACCAGCGTGTGCGGAGACCTCTTCTCACGCTGGGTAGACCAGCGTGAGAAGATCCCGGGGCAGGAAGGTGTGGGCACAGAATATCTTTACTGTCCTCAAAAACATTCTAAATCCTGCAGAGTCCAGTGCTGGTAGACAAGTCACCTACAAAGAGTGGTGGTGACAAATGCAGTCCTCACTGAAAACTGAAGAGGATGATGAAGATCTCCCCCATGGGGTGCAGCTCTCCGGTCTTCAGAAAGGTCTTATGCAAGTAAAGAAGTAGAATGGACTTGTACTGGATTTCTAGTCCTCTGACCACCCAGAAGGTTTTTCACCCATTCACACACTGGATCAGCAGAACTCATGGAAGGGAACAACATGGCTCTAATTACCAAACAAATGTACAGATAAAAGGATCTAGCACACGTAGGGAAGACGGGTGTGGGGGTTGTGTCTCACCTGTGTGGATTTATCTTTCATACAAGATGGGTAGTGCACATGGGGGTCACGAGGCCACTGCCCAGTGAGGTAGGGTCCAGTAATAGTGCCCAGGGAGGAAGTTCGCCAAATGGTCCCCGAGCTCCGCACCTGCTGGGATTTTGTCCTTTCGACTGCACAGACCAAAAGACGAGAGACGAGATAAGAGACAGAGCAACATTAGCTCTATGAAATAGGAACACGAGTAGTGACAGAGAATCAGCACCTACAGCTGAGGCTCTACGCAGCTTTTTGCTTCTTTTGGCTTTGGGGTTCGCTTTAAACTGGTAAAAAGCTCCCTGTACCAATAAATAAAGCCCCCGTACAGCAGCTGCTCAGCACCACACACCACACAGCAGGCACAGAGTCAGGTTGAGCTTCCTTTGAATGAAATGGACCTCAGCCCACATTGTTGAGAAAATAAAAACCAAAATAACACATCTCATCCTGTCTCTTTGTATTTTGCTCTGTCAGCGACTATGATCCACGGTGTTATATGACCGGTGTGGCTCACAAGTCACCCTAAGTCTCCTTTGATCATCAAACACTCAAATCCGTTTGACAGGAGGAATCACAAACGGTTTGTTGCCAAGAATGTTTGCACGGACAAGAACTTTGGCTTGGTGCATGACAATAAAGAGTGCAATAGTATAAGACATAAGAGTAAAAATATAAAAATGTACAATGGAATATGATAAAACAAGCAATATAAGAGTACGTTAGTATAAAAAAGTCAACTGGATTTTTGTTATTTCACTGGGTCATAACGCTCCAACAATTGCCAAACGCTTCATGCAGTCGTCATCGTCCTGAGAAACCCGTTTTATAAACGCCACATCGTCGCAAAAGAAGGATGCATGCTCACACATGGTGCCTCCTCTGTAGTAACCTGGTGTCTTA
The DNA here is from genome assembly GCA_032191485.1 of Leptoclinus maculatus. Lineage (NCBI taxonomy): Eukaryota > Metazoa > Chordata > Actinopteri > Perciformes > Stichaeidae > Leptoclinus > Leptoclinus maculatus. The sequence goes on along the minus strand of JAVDOI010000002.1, from coordinate 38,360,881 downwards.
GCTTCTGTTAGGACACTTGCTATAAATCCACAGGCTTACAGGTACGCTAAGGGGACTGAATTAGACTTGGCCATGATCTTCCAAATATGTTAAGTAGCTCAACAAAGGTAGCGCCTCTTCAGAAGGACTTTTCTAGACCAGCACTTTAGTGAATCTAGTCGGCCTATAACGACCTAGCACAGAGCCCCCAGGCCACCGTAGTAGGAATCAACCAATTATCGGCTGCGATATTTAGCATTTTTACAATTATCTGAATTTATATTTTCACATTAGAAAATAAATAAATAATGCATTTAAAATAACTGAATTTATAGTGAGAAGTAATGCACGTATCATTCTCCAAAGAGGCAGTACAACCATTTCCAGAGAGGCCGCTCGAGGCTGGAGCTGCAGCCGGGACGAGCCTCCAGAATCTCCACCTGGTGGTGCCTTTGCTCAAACTGCCCTCTGGTGCCAACTGACACCGAATCACTGCTGCAATGAATGTCACCAGTGGTGTGAAGGACCGTAGTTGATCTGTGATCCGTACGCACCCCACACCCCCAACGGTTCAGCAGGGGAACCACAGAGTAATTACACAGTTTAACCATCATAGTGTGATACAAAGTGTTACTGCCAATTGTTACTGCCGATATTTAATAACAATATGCTATCTGATAATGCTTCAGTGTGAACAACAAGTCAGTGTAGAAAGAGCTAGCAACGTTGGCAGCACCAGAGCTAACAGCTGACATTCATTTACATCACGATGCATTCAGGCTCTGTTCATTCAAAATGTTTTGGACAAAAGGTAAATTATCATGTTGTCATCACCGTGTTCGCAAATCTCAGCAACTACCTTGGTTTAGCAAATTGTTGTTATAAGCGTTAGCCATAACGACGAAGTTGCTATAAACAAGAACTACTTTTTTAATGACAATGTGTTTTTTATAAATACCAGCTTTAAAACTAATGAAGGTATTGATCAGACATGATCAGTAAGGCTGCACTGTGACAACTATATGGACATTTGGGTTAGCCAGCTACTGTTTTCCACAATCTGCCCAACTACACCAGCCACAACTATACTGCAACAACAGCTTGTCAGCAGTACACACCAAATAGGGACTGATCTGAGGACTGCTGTACATCACATTTATTTTAAAATGAACCATTGTGAACCACGTTGGTTCAGATAAGTAGCTCAAAGTGCAACAGGCCCACTACTTCCTGTCATTTGATGTGTGCGTACACGACCCCAGTGTGCAGCTACCATCACACCACTGAAGAAAAACGGCTCTGGAGTGCTGTTCTATGCAAGATATTTGATCAAAAATTTGAATAATTCTAAATTATTTGAAGTACAAGTACTTTAACTTTTGACACTTGAACTATTTAACAGTGGGGATTTTCTATTCACTCTTTTTGACTTCAGTTATATTTGCTCGGTTTGACGGTTTTCATAGATTTATTTTTTTATTGCTTCATTGATGTCTTGGCTCCGGCGCTGCATGTCTTAGCTAGGCTCTCATGTGTTGTCATTTCCATTATAAGCAGAGCTACATCCTTAATTTGCATGTGGGTGATACTATACATGTTTTGATTTATATGGAATGAATGTCTTGTGCTAATTTATGTCCACAGGTTTTTAGTAGATGCTAAACATCTGTATCTGAATGGAGCTCAGTGTTCCAGGGACATCACGACTACCTATGTTGAAAGGATATTCTGAGCCTTCGTACTGCAAACAGCCACTGCTAGTGTAAAAACAACAAAGCTCTTATTCATGGTATTTTCTTATTTCTAAATAAATAAACAAGATAAGAATTGTTGCCACTAGTTTCCATCCTGCTTTGGGTGATGTTTTTAGGATATTGGTGTCATGGACACGGGTTAGCTGTATGTCACGTTATATCACAGTTATTGTAATTACAAGTGATAGGGCTGCATGGTAGTTTTTGCAATATATGAGAATATTTACCGTGGCAACAAGTGACAATTGATGTTAGCTCATATTAGCTATCTTAGCTTAATCGTCCGCACACATTTCTTTTGACAATCCAAACTAAATAAACAACTGCCAACAGCCATAGTCCTCCAACCGTAACGTATGCGTTGTCACTGGTGAGATTGTAAAATGAGAACAATGAATTTATGTTTAAATTGACGATGGCAGCATTACTAACGGCTAACGGTAAAAGGTAAATTATAACGTTATGATGTGTTTAATTGTAATATTGAAAAATGTAGTGTTGGTGAGACACGTGAATAAACCCAGTAGTAAGGAGACGTTTTCACAACATAAATAGATATTAGAGATGAATTATGACCTGTTTACACTAGCTCTAAACAGATTATAATACATCATCAAAACTACTATGACAAGATTTGATTTAATCAATAAAAATACAATATTTTATTTACTTATCATTTGAATTGTTTGTTTTTATGAAGACAAATAATAATATGTATGACTATAAAAAAGTAAAAGGATAACATTTAGAATGTTTGATGGTTTACACTGACTTCAGAGCGGTTGAAATGAATTTTGGGACAGTGGCAAAAAAATAAATAATAATCAGACAACAATATGGATCATTAATGATCAGCAATTAGTATCGGCGGCAAAAAAACTGTGATCAGGGATCTCTAAAAGCTATATTTGCTCCCTGATCTGATGCGTGAGTTGTAGGTTCCGTCGCTCCACTAATCCACATGCACTGAACGGGACCTTGGGTTGCAGCCCGCTGAGCTGCAGAGACGTAAAAGGCCCCCAGCTGCATTACAACGAACACAGCTCCCCAACGTGTTTCTAGAGTCACATTGTACTCTAAGCAACTTTCAATGACATTTCAATAGACCTTTGAGGTTTCAGTAACACGTTTGGACTTCCTGTGGTTGACAGAGACACCAGCCCATGACAAACACTAGAACAGAGTGCATCACTCTGTTCTGATTACAGAACATTTCCGTATTCCTGGAGAATCAGTGGAGCCAAAGGCCTTGTGTGATTTATGCGTTAGCTACAGCTGATCGGAGCCCTTCTGGACTCTGGGAGTTCATTCCCACATTTGGTTGATGCTGAATACATCTGTGGGATAACAAGGACATCCAGCATGACTTTGAGTCATCCGACCATCTCAAACCGCAGAGACACAACCCCACCAGGGGCTCGTACATTATTCAGAGGGCTCTATTTAAAGGACCGGTTCACAGGTTTCTACGTACACAATGTGTCACTGTATGTCACACAGTATTACACCGTCGCTCTCTGGTTTTCTCACGCCTACACAATGAAGTTTAAAGTAAGGTGGGTCGAGTAAAATTGAAATGATTAACAAATAATAACAATAAAACAAAATTAAATTAACTCGACTCTTTCACATCCAGTTCAAATGTTGTACATTTAGAAACATAATGTTTGAAATAGGGCTAATGAATCATTTTGTAGATTAGTCATTTAGTCTATAAAATGTGAAACACATTGTGAAAAATGTCCATCAGAGGTTCCAAAGTGACGTCTTGAAATGATTTGTTTCGTCTGACCTACAGTCCAAAAAATAGGCAGTATACAATCAGGAAATCCTGCAAATATTACTGATTGAGAAGATGGAACCCATTCTTTTTTTTTGCAATTTTTGCTTTAAAGAAATTTGTAACAATCAATTATCAGTTATCTCTAAACAGAGTGTAAATAAAATCTGTGGAACTGTTAATAGTCAAACAGAACATACATGATGAAAGTACAAAGAAGGTGGTTCTAAATGTGAGAATTAGATTTTTTTTTCTTTCAAATATGTAGGTCGTCTATATACAGTAATGGAAGGAGTCCCAGATGAAAATAATGCTCGTCTTAAGTGGGTGTGGTTAAAAAAAAAAAAAAGCCTCTATAAGCCATTTTGCATGTTCTTCTTAAATACGGTCCCAACATCAGCCAGCTTTCTCCTGCACTGTCCAACTAATACGACGGACATCTCTCTCTCGCTCTCTTCAATTCAATTTGCTTTATTGGAATGAAAGTTTAGAAACAGTATTGCCAAAGCATCAAAAAAATTAAACATACAATAATATTAATATATATAATATATTAATCTCTCTCTCTCTCTGCATTATTTGCTCATATATAATGCATTTATATATATATACATATATCTGTAATCATGTACCAAAGAGAGCCAAGTGAATGCACGTGATGTTTCCAACACAGACCACAGGAGGAACCTTCACTGATTGGTTCCTCTCTAGCTGAAGGAGAGCTAATTAGTAAAATCACAATCACCGGCGATGTTCTTTGGCTGAATGAAAACCTGAATACACTCTTCAACAGCCTAATGTCCCAGTCTATTACATATTCATCGTAAGTATTTATTTGTTCATCGAAGGCCAACTCTTTGTTTTGGCCACTTGAGGGCAGCTAATGAATCTGTAAACACAACATCTGACATATAATCGGCTCAAAGTTGACATGTCAGCAAACATTCGCCCGTTTTACACATCCAGCAGCCACAAAATAACACCAGCAAGAGTTTTGTTGCGTTTGTCAATCTAATAAAAATATTCCCACTCTCCTCCAACTCCTGAGAAAGAGATCTGGTTCTTTAGTTATGCTCACTGGCTTGCCACTTACTTCGTCCGTCAGCTGTTTGGTGCTGTGCCGGCCCGCCACAGCCTAATTTGTTCCACCGCCATTTTATAAGGAATCAAAAATATTTGTACACTTCTCAGCGGGTCCGGTCCACGCAGTCTGTCTGGGGGATTCGCGGGACCCGTCTCCTTTACCGTGCTTTGTGGTCATAACCAGTCATATCCAGGGTATGAAACTAACTCAAAATCAGTACTAGTCCCAAGGACTAGTAGGTTCATAAAACTACTAGTCCTGAGCAATCTTTACGAGTCCTTCATGAAGCTTTGGGGAATGTACCAATCACGGGGTGTAGGGATGTGTGTGTGGAGGAAGACTCTCCCAAGGCAATTATCTAACAGTGAAACCGCAGAGATGCAAGGTACTAATCAAGAGTTTTATTCTTGACAATTCTTGCATTATTTAAGCTCGTAGTGAAGATGAAGGTTAAGATCACGATTAAATATTGTACAGCAGTTCAAATTGCCAAGTTGAGGAATTCCGCTATGGAACGTACCGGCTAAAAATGTAGCTATATTCTGCCGTGAACGCTCAGTGCCCAAAACAATACGCAGTCTATGAATAAAGCAGGCATTTGTTCTAATTTTAGATGAAGTATTTTTGTTAGATCACACAAAGATATTGGGTGTTAGTTCATGTGCTGCAGTGATAAGAGCTTCACCATCTATATTTCTTCCGCGGACGAATCTTGGCGGGCCGCTGGTGAAACTGAAAGAGAGGCCCGGCCTGATCGATGAATATAGTGCCTTTCGCATTGCGTAAACAAAAAAATATAATCGAAACAAAATAGTCTAATATCCTCAACAATTTGGGGAATAGTGGAATGTTACTGTTAAAGTGACTGTATAATTTTACTGGTTCATTACAAGTTGTGGCCACCAGGGGGCATCTATCAGAATGCACTCCAGACAAGATGTTCCTTTGAGAGGTTTATTGACAGTATTCAAACAAGCAAGTGTGTGGTTCTGAAACAGATATCCATGAAATAATAATTAGTAAAAACCTCTATACAGCATTGGTTCCAAATTAGGACATACAGGGACAGAATACAGGCAGCGGTAAACATGTCCGGGACTCCTACAGTCGGCACTTAGCAAACAACGAACGAGCCGATCAGACTAGATTGCCGTGCAAATGACACAATATAACCCTTATGATGAAATTAGACTAACACCAAACTTTACGTTTACTTACTGGTTGCTTACACGCACACAGTCTTGGAAGGTGAACTCCGAACATCCACATAAACTCTAATCTATTTACGGACACTGACGTCATTTCGCGCCACTACTCTCGTCAGAGCCTTTTCACCAACTTAATACCGGTGATATTAGTCCGCGAGCAGCTGACTGCCGTCCTCTTCCGCAAGGGGCGTAGTGCGGTTCCTGCTCGGCTGTTTCTCCGAAACCCATCAATAGAGGTCGTCCTTCGTCACAGTTACATTTACTTATCGGGAAAGTCTTTTTTCCGGACATAAATAACGAATAAAGCCTCTCAAATTTCACTCGCCATGAGGACTAGTGAGAATGATAATTTAGGTAGTCCCTCCAAAAATCCACTCGCCTCGGGCTAGCGGACTAGCGTTAGTTTCCGACCCTGCATATCTATACAAGCAATGTGTAAAACAAATGTTGACAAGAGCACAAAGTTCTGTCATAGATCTAGCTTTGTAATGTTGTTGATGCATTTTAAATCTTCTTCTGAGGGACCCCCGGACCCCTCTAGAGGGCCCCAGGTCCACCCACCACAGTCTCACCAAATCCTGTGGGAGACACTGTATGAATATGTTGTTTATTGCAACTATACATTTTGTATCGACCTGTTTAAAATGCCTTAAGTGACTAATGACCACAAGGATATCGCAATAGACTAAAATGTCCAGTAGCATGAACGGGACAATGAAATGAGGAAGTGATGTGAACTCATCTATCTGTGCAATATGTCTGACGGTGATGGCACTAGCAGCCTTCCATACTCCCTCCCTGTGTGTGTTTGCTGGTTGTTGACAGGTGTTCAAAACACCATGCTCAGTGGCAGCCTGGCGTACATCCATGCCCCACCTTGGCCACCCCCGATCACATTGCCCTAAACATGCCACTGCTACCGGCCATGACATAAGAGTGCAAAGATGCAAAGTGAAGCGCATAGAATAACACCATGTAACATCTCCATCCAGAACAAATGTAACACATTAGAGCTAACAGCTCGTCACAAATGTGTGTAGTGACGACGTAGTAGTCATGCCGATCGAATGCTATATGTTGGCTGGATTGCAGAAACACCAGATAATTGGGTGCATATGCAACAACATTGCTTTCCTTTTTGTAGACAGCAATATATTCTCGTTGGTTCATGTTTGCCAAATAGTATTTGTACATGCATGCATGTAGTAGCAGAGGCTGGCCTGTGTTTATGTCTCACAGACTGCTAGGCCCCAACGTTGCCATAGAGCTACCAGCTGACGACATTTCTTTCTCCGATTCAATGATGGTAAACAACCTAAATGTAAAGGCTTACTCAGAAGCTTTCGGTGCTCACATTAGATTCTGTAAACCGGGCCAATCATCCGTATAATGTAGACCAGTGAGCCGTTTATCTTCGACAGAGTAGCTGCATCATCACCCACACAGGCATCCACATCCTGACGTGTTTACCTCATCGTAGCAGGGTAATGACAGTGTACTGCAAGAACTACAACGTTCATTTATACCCTTATAATCGCAATTAGAACACACTGGAATAATAATTTGCCCCAAAAACAGCCTCACATCTGTAATGTGCTAAAAAATAATTATTATCTATATTATGAGAGACATTGGAACATGGTTGCGGGAGCTATTGTGGAAATATAGGTTATATTTTCCGAGTGTATTGTGCACCTTCTCGATGTGTAACGTTACAGCGTCAATGACCACATCCCGGATGTATTATGACCCATTTAGAAAGCTAGCCAACTAGCCGAACACCTCGCCCCGGTGAGGAGAGTCACGTCGTAGTAACGGAGAGCCGCGCTCCAAACTTGATAAGGAAAACATGACATTTATAGGTGCTCGAGCTTATTAGGAAAGTTATGCAAGTAAAACACATGTCATAGCCTCTGTGTGAATAATGACTGTCCGCTTTACAATTCGGTGCACATTTCATTTCCAAAGTGCGCTCATTTGAATAATAATGTAATATTGTTGAGCTGCTTCGCTCATCACTTCCACTAACTTCTCTCACCAAAACACAACGTGGCGCCTAATGGTGGGGGAAATAGTTAAAGATTACATTTTATTTAAAGGTAATGTTAGATAGTGAACTATGCATAGGCCGAACATAAGAGTGGCGTGTGTTTGTTTGAAACCACTCTTGGTTCAGGTTTTTAAACTCAATGATCGTGTTGATTAATCGCCGAAACCTCCAAATGTCATATTTTTCAAGCTAGTTTGTCGTGACGGATAAGTTAGCACCGAGCTATCTGAACGATGACGGTTGCAATACAAGATACACTTGGATGTACTTCGAAGGACGGACTTACCTTTGGAAACGGGCGAGTGAGGAGAGCGTTCTGGAGAGCTTCTGCTATCCGGTGGTGAAAGGCTCTGCCTGGGGACCAGCCTGCCGTCTGAGCCGCTTCCACCCGGGTTGGCGGGACTGGAGCAACGGGACGTCGTCGGTCCTGTGTTGCTCCCGGCTACTGACAAGGAGCAGGAAGCGGAGCGGGTTGGGCTGTGCTGACTTCCACGGAGAAGCTGGTACGGCACCGTGGCGCGGATAGGTGTCTGAACCGGACCGCGGAGGAGTCGTTGCTGCAGGAAGAGCTGGAGGTTGTTGGGAAGCCGCTGCGTTTTACCCGCTGCTGGGATGAGCTGGCTGCTGCTGGGGATGCTGACATGACAAGCCGTTCAGTGGATACACTTGTAAATATCTCGTTAAACAGCTCAGAAACTAACTTTACGGTGATGTTTTACAGCACACAATTTTGAATTAATGTTCAAAACAGTCTCCACTTTACATGTCTGCAATGTTAGCGACGAGAACTAACGTTACAGAGTTCATACTTATTGTTCCGTGTTTGAGAACAAACACAAACCCCCCGCCTGTGCTGGTAACAAACATTATGCCGAAACATTGTTTTTACCGCGTTACTTAGTCAATGCGGTCAATTTCGCAACTCAGGACTTCTCCAACACAAGTTAAACGGCAGCAGTCAGTTGACACAACCAACCCAAGAGGATGGACCATGGGTGCGCCCAACTCATTACGACTCTCTGATTGGGGCGGGACTACTTCCTGGATATGTCAATCGGTTGTTCATTGGATGTATGGAAGCTTTAACCAATGTAAATGAGCGTCAGGTTGACTTCATGGTCTGCTATTGGTTGGTGACCACTGCCATAAGGTGAAAATGTATTATGTGCATACCCTCAATGGGCATTTAAACAGGATATAACATTGTATTCATGTTCAAAGACAACATATGAAGTTAATCAAAGTGAATGGCCTTTTTTCATTACAGCAGAACATAAACACAATTTCTATAAATGTTCTGCTCCTTCTTCATTCAAAATAAAGAAAAAAGTTATACAATTTAAAGTAAGCCCAAGTCAAGAACACGTCCCAAGTCAAAATAAACAAACCTTAAGTCAAGCCTAACAAGTACCAAGTCAAAACTAACAAGTCCCAAGTCAAGACCAAAAAGTCCCCAGCCAAAGCTAACAGGTCCCAGGTCAAGATCAACAAGTCCTCAGTCAAGGATAACAAGTACCAAGTCAAGACAGGTAAGTCCCAAGTGAAGAACAACAGTCCTAAGTAAAGTCTCACATTAAGCCAACTAAGCCAACTCAAGACTAACCTTTCCCAAGTCGAGGCTAGCAAGTCCCAGATCATGACAGGTCACTTCCAAGTCCAATCCTGCATCAAGAACAAGTCAAGTCCCAAGTCAAGACCAACAAGTCCCAATTCAAAGCCAAACAGTCCCAAGTCAAGACAGGTAAATCCCAAGAGAGGAACAAATGTCATAAATCAAGTCTCACATTAAGACGATGAAGTCAGAAATCAAGGCTAACACGTCCCAAGTCAAGGCCAGAAAGTCTCACATTAAGACCATCAAGTCTCAAATTACGGCTAAAAAGTCCCAGATTTCTACTGACTTTATCTCTTGTTGCACTATCCACTTTGCTGCTGTAATCCTGCAACACTGTGGGACTAATAAAGGATTATCTTATTTCATCAAGACAGGTAAATCCCAAATCTAATCCTGTATCAAGATCAAGCAGACCCAAGTCAAGTCTCAAATCAAGGTAGCTGGCTCAGAGGGGGTCATCCTTCAATCAGAGGATCGGCGGTGCAATCCCCGGGTCCTCCGGTCCATGTCGATGTGTCCTTGGGCAAGACACTAATCCCCAAATTGATTTTTAAGGACATTTACAAATATAGTAAATTCATTTATTACTTTCAAAATAAACGTTTAAAAAGAAAACGGTTCCAGTGCGCCATAGTATGTTATCCCTGTAAATGTTTTGCATGCTGATGTTTTTAACTCAGCCACAGGTCACCCTTAAGCCTAATTTGTACTTCTACTGTAAAGCTTGGGCAGAGCTCACGCAAGGCCACAGAGATGGTTTGTGACACGACGTGGCCCAGGCACCGCAGACGCCGAGTCCAAGTCATGTGACTCAAAACCACACCTCTACATATTACCTTCAATACACACAATAACTATCGCTACGTTGTGTGAAGTGCAACAAATATAATATTAACCTCAAGTATTACTGGGTCATTTTTTAAAATCATATATTTATAATATATATATACACACACACACACATATGTACATACATCCTTTTTTTATTAAGATATATAATTAAATGATACATATTGAGACATATGCAGAGACAGTCACAAATTAAAGTCACAAAAGACAAAACTCTTAAAATGTATTTGTAAAGTAAGTTGCCATCCAGAGTTACAACCAGCTGAATATGTTGCCAACAGGTGTGAACTTTAACTTAAGGAATAACATGGTCTAAGAGCAGATCTGAGTGTTTACTTCTGAAGGACTGTATATTAAAGGCACAGCAGGTTTGAAGAGACCAAATTTGACTATGTACAAACAATCAAGAGGTACAAATACAGTATTTGGTAAAATCGTGACTCTATGCAAATGCATTTCCTCTTCTCTTTGTTCATTTCAAGAGCTCATATTTACAGTAACTCAAAAGAAGCCCGGTGAAGAGGTGAATCGAGCCAACATGTCATCGGTCAAGAACATGATTCAAATCAGGATGCACACATCAATCTAGTCAACAAGCCCTGTTTACCGTGTTTACCTGCAAGAAAACACAAGAACGTTTACTTGGTTTGAAGTACGTTACCGTCCTAGATTAGAAATTGATATTCGGTAACGGCTGAGACTCAAATAATAACAAGAACAAAAGCAGGCCGTCGATTACACAGCCTGGCTGAAAGAGAATGAACTAGACTCATCACTCTGCTGCTCTGAGTTTAACATACATTATAGTTTCATACAATCATTTTCAATCGCTTCCACTCAGTCGGTTTGTTTTCAACTGATGTTAACCAACTGTCTGTAAGCAGATTTTTCACAATAAAAGCCTACCAGGAAGGGGAAGACGTTAAATGTGAAATAACAGAGAAGGTAATATTGACTTTTATTGACGGTAACATGAGGTTTAAAAAGAGAGCAAAGGAGAACAGACTTTGTATGTGAATGCAAACATTGTTTTTTTCTCAGAGCAACAGAGAGGAGAGTATGACACAAGTCACTGTGAGGAGAACCACAACACTCTTCAGCATCATTTAAACACTCCTCAATGTTTGACCGTAACAATGAATCATACAGCTTCATCTCTTAGCTATAGACAGAGGACAGTACATGCTGTCATGGCAGACAGAATGAATAACACAATAAACAAGAAGCTGGCAGGAGATTCTGCTGGATCAGGAGGAGGGCCAAATTCAGGGAGCTAAATGAAAACATGCGAGATTGGGAGGGAAGAACCGTTGTAAAAGAGTCACAGCATTAGTTACAGGTAGTGCTTCATATAATGTCTAGTATATAAATCGCATCATATCAAATTATTATTTCATTAATAATTCAATTATTATTAGCTGTAGTTAGTAAAAATAGTGTTACTGTGTTTTCCATTCATGATGAAGGCTATTTGTTGTCCGAGTACTAAGCTTCTGTGCAATAAGATATGACCATCACTTAAAGGACATTTCAGTTTGAGAGAACCTGGTTTCTGTAGTTCTGGCAACCCTCCACATCTGTAATAAACAGACGGCACTCTCAAAGAGAATACCCGAGATCTGGCAAAGTTGAGGCATCGCTAAAAAAAAGTGTGACGGGGCAAGAAACACGTAAAACGGAGACTTGAACCTGGCACGTACCCGGGTCCGCAAGACCCAGCCCAACTACAGAGACCTGAACCTGGCATGTACCCGGGTCTACAAGACCCAGCCCAACTACAGAGACCTGAACCTGGCACGTACTCGGGTCTACAAGACCCAGCCCAACTACAGAGACCTGAACCTGGCACGTACTCGGGTCTGCAAGACCCAGCCCAACTACAGAGACCTGAAGCTCTACCTATGCTCGCAAATAAAGACACGCAGACCCAGAAGAATGGCACAGTTAGAGAGAGAAATGTCTAAAACATTTGAAAACCAAACCCACCAAACATGATCCCAACCCAGGCCTGAGGCCTAAAATCTGATCCCCTTGGAACATGATCAGATGGGTTGTAACCAAGGTTACCAGGTTAAGCCAACATATTTGAAAGAGACAACAAAGGCGAGCGGTGATATTATTACCCAAACTTTGTCAAACATCCCCCAGTTTATTGAGCAGCGTCCTGTTGTAACTTTGACCTACCGTACTTAGCGTACTTGTGTGCACAGACATTTTTGGCTCCACCCCTTTGACCTTTTTGTTGTAATGTTCCCAGATCTCAGCAAACTCCTTGATGAGTGCAAAGGTTATCACAACTGCTAGAAACCCAAGTAGCAATAAAGCGAAGTTCCCCAGAGCGTGAACTCCCGGTGCCGATATCAGAACCCTAACCGACTAGGCGCTGTGAAGCACGGAGTTTTCTAAAGTGAAGTCGTACTGAAAGTTAACCAGGTTGTAGTTCATGTCCCGGGACAGCAGCACATCGGGGATGAGGGGGAGCCCCGCCTGCGCGGCCAGGACATGGGGAGCCAGAGTGAAGGGGACGTCCCCGAGGAGCTCCGAGAGGGCCGAGGCCTCCGCCGCCGAAGTCCCTGCTGCTGCTGCTGCTGTGGGAGGAAACGCCGCGGGAGCCGGAGCCGGACAGGAAGACTGTGAGGAAACGGAGACACACAGTTAATGTCAGTGTGCAGAGCTCATCGGTTCTTTTCACAGTGGCTCTTCTTTTTCGACCCTACGAGCAGCGGGGCGGGAGCTTTACACACAAAGAAACCAGTCAACCGTCCCGTCATGTACGAAACTAAACTTTTTCTAAAGAAAGAACAATATTTCCACAAACATTTCAAAAAATCTTCCTCAAGCTGACGAACCACCATCCCACAATTGGTTTTACAAGTTTTGCAGCTGAGAGTAGCACTAACTGCCTTTGTGCATTGCATTGTGGGACATTAGCGTACATCCAGCTCTTTAAATAGAGCTGGATGTGGAGAAAATCAAATATCACAAATACTTTGATATCGATATTGCAGCGATATTTAAGGTGCTTTCACAAAATATTGACACAATGAGATTTTTCATGAATAATAATAATAATAGTCCAACAGGTTTTGTATTTTGGGGTATAAAGACATGGTCTCTCGGGGTAGTTTTGTTCCATTCAGTTATGACTGTACAAGCTTTCTTTAGAATATGATATTCTGTCCTCCATCATGTTTTAGATGTATTTTGCGTACAGTGCTGCACTAAGATGCACATTCCAACATGCTGTTCCTAATTAGTGCAGTTTGCTGAACAACAAAGCTTTTAGTGCCGTCATGAAATGAAAGACTGTTGGTAAATGACAGTAAATTCCCATTCTGTGATTCATTGTGGCTGTAAAGAAGCACATGGAAGCAGTTTCCCATGAGTAGAGACTTTATGTGACATTGTGTTTATTCCACTATTGACTTTGAAGCAGATGGGCATCGTACTGTGTGTGGAGGAGTCAGAGCTAAGGTGTGGTCCATACCCCTGCTGCCGCAATCGAGACCACCAACCCTCTGCTGCCTTCCCCTCATCCAAATGACCAGAGGCTGAGAGTTACCGCGCAGCAATGAGTAAAGACGTAGTCCCCACCGTGGTGTACTGTGGTAGTGGATCTGGTTACAGCGCATGCATTAAACCGCAATGTCCTGGGTTCAACTTCTGACCTTTGTTGTATCCCCCCCTTCCATTTCTACACTGTCCTCTGTCAAAGGCAAAAATACAGCGAGAATCTGAAAGAAGCGTACTGAACATGGACATACACAAGGCTTTAACCCTCTGAACCCTGAAGCACGCTGGCGGGATGGAAAAGCATCTTTTCTTTAAACAATCGCTAACACTACACCGCTCATCACAGCCCAAAGCTGTCAAAACATTCATAATAGTCAGATTTCCATCTTTCCGATGGTCCTCAAACACATCATGTGTGACCAACGCTTCTGTCTGAAAAACAAACATTACAATCTTAGTTTCTATTTCATCAAAAACATTTTATTCTACACGTGTCATTTAAAAACTCGCCCCGAATTAACCGTTTGAAGTAAACAGATTCTGTAAAAAACATAAATTGACACATTCATTCCACGAAATCTTTTCTCGTAGCTTCAGAGAAGAGCGGACCTGAATGTGAAAGACATCCCGAGTGGCAGATTTGAGACGTTGTTTTTGTGCTTTGGCATGTAATTAGAGGCAAATGTGAGACTAAATGCAGAGATGTTGTTACAGGAAATGGTTATTCCTCTGCAATTAAGAGCCAGAGGTTTCCTTTGGGACTGGAGCACAGAGCGGGTGGAGCGACAGGGTCCCAGATCTAGTTTCTGTAATGATCTCAGAGACCGTTTCTATGAAACAAAGCACAAAATAAAGATGCTGCACCTGGGAATGATTCTGATGTTAGCAGTGAGGACACAGTAACTATGTCAACAGAAATCATTCCGTCATATTTTCCTGCATATCTTTATGAGAGAAAGTAAAAAAACCTTCCATTCCCCTGATTGGTTTAATGTTATTATGTGAAATCCACATCTAGGTGAATGGAAAGACATTTTGCAGGACGACCCAAGAAGAAGTCAAAGCTACTCCCACTGTGGTAGCCGCCCTGCAGAGCAGCGACTAAGGGTTATTTTCTCTATTAACTGATTAATCATTTTGTCTATAAAAATATGAATAAATAGTGAAAAATGCCCAAAGTGACATTTTCAAATGTTTTGTTCAAACAACGGTCTAAAACTAAAATACATTAAGTTTCCCCACAGTTACCATGAACGCGGTGCGGAGCGGGGTGCGGAGCGGGGTGCGGAGCGGGGTGCGGAGCGGGGTGCGGAGCGGGGTGCGGAGCGGGGTGCGGAGCGGGGTGCGGAGCGGGGTGCGGAGCGGGGTGCGGAGCGGGGTGCGGTGCGGAGCGGGGTGCGGAGCGGGGTGCGGAGCGGGGTGCGGAGCGGGTAACATGTTATAAGGTTAGTGTTCACGCTTCAGAGTCAGCAAGCTTTACACATGAGTTGTTAATATTTGTAATGAGCAGATGAATTCAAATTTTGAAGCATTTTAATATATTTCAAATGAAGTTATGCGGCATTAACTGATGAATGATTCTATTATGTACCGTCTGTCCTAACGGACTGTGTCCCAGCCATGCAATACACAATAATGGAGTGGGTGTAAAGAAAGGTGCAGAAGACAGCGTCCTGAACTCAACAATGGGATTCACGAGTGACCATTAGGCCGCCGCGATATGAGGATAATCGTCGACGTGCAGAAACATTGTTCAGTATTGCGATGACCCAAGCCGTACACATAATCCAAATGAATATAGAGGAAACACCGCACAGCAGCTGTTAAGAACACTTGTCTTATCTGTGTGGGTGTTTTGACCGTGTACGCTTTGGAGGGAGGTTCTCAGGGCTTCCTGTTGCACCATGTGATTAAAAACTAGAGGGATGAGCCACTCACTAACTGTGTGACATCATTCCAGGATGTGTGAATGTGTGCACGTGCGTGGGCACGCAGGACAAGGCCAGCTGGTGATGCTCACCGCTACAGGCTCAAAGCTGAATCACTCCGTATACGAAGATAAAAGCTCTGATTCATGAGCTCCACCATGGAAACCTCAACACGCTCACCCTATATGGCTGCACGATGACGTTTGTCGACGGCTGTGCGATGATCATGGTCTGCATCTTCCTCCTCTGCTCCTCAACCGTCTCTCCTGCAGGAGGAATGTGACAGAAAGTAGGTTATTAACAGGTTATTAACAATACGTATTAAAGGTGCAATGTGTAATTATAAAGAAAAAGGGGGCAGCATTTCACCTCCACTACTGAGTCCACACAATCTAAATGTACATTCATAGATATGAAAAGAAAGCACTTACTAACAGCAGGGCAAGAATACACAACATTCAACCAAACTGAAACTCTGACGAGATCAATAGAACACTGCTATGTTCTACGTTAGCCATCGGTGTGTTTACTGTCACACTAACCAGGGCTGTACGGTCTGTGTCCACTTTGCTACTTTGTTTATTGGATTAAATCCAAAGTGGCAGAAACAGGAAACAATGACTCATGTTTTCGTTTCGTCCTCCTTGCCACCAGGAGACTGGAGCTGTGGGACATCCATTTTCAATTAGCAGAAGTGGACATAGTCACAAGGTAGCCCCGCCCTAAAGCATACTCCTCTTTATGGTCTGTTTGACTCTAAATGGACCATAATGTACTAAATGAACATCATGCTGTATTGAAGAAGACTTGAAACTAGAGATTGAGACCATAAACTCATGTTTACAATGTTTACTGAGGGAATAAATCAAGAGAGAAGTAGAGTTATTTTCTCATAGACTTCTACACAGGAGGAGTCGCCCCCTAATGGCTAGTAGAGAGAATGCAGGTTTAAGGCACTTTAGTATTGGTTTCACTTTTCACAATGGAAGGTTACCGCCTGGTTAGCAGCTGTAGCAACTCTCACTAGCACAGACCCAGCTCTCCACCAGACAGCTGTGACTCCCAGCTCTGGGTCCAACCTGTGGAACGGTAGCAACAGACAGGCTGCCGATCCGGCGGCGAGTCAGGGCAGTCCTCTGGTATCGGACCCCGGGGCTCTGGGTTTGCGCTGGCTGGATCTGAATTGCTATAGCTATCTGAAGGTCTACCGCTAGCTGAATTGATTTACAGTATGTTTTTTCTTAAACACAAAGCAGGTGAATGAGGGGGATTATTTGCGCTGCTGTACAAAAGCTTTTTCTGATCACAACAATGGATTAAAAAGCATTAGGACTGCTGAGAATGAGCCAACACAAGTATTCTGAGGTGGAGTCTGTGCCTCCAAATCTGAGCAGCTTTTATCCTGTGATTAGCAACTGAGGTTAAGCTGCACATTGAGCTGCTGTCACGGAGACAATTAATTAGATCTCCCTCGTCAAGAGGCTGAAACGCTGAGTGAGTGGAGGCACAAAGTAAAAAGGGAACGCTGTGATCCTTCCCTCCCTCTCAGGGGCCAAACTGACTTTGTCCACAGAGTGAAATCCTCCACACTGATGTCATAGTCTCAGCTCCGTGTGCTTTCACGTTTTTTAGTTACTTGAAGGTCAAACTGTGGTAACGTGAGCCAGCACTAATGACCCTAACTCCGACACACTGTCCCTTTAAAGGGGAGAGTTGTTGTATGAGGTACTTCTCCATAGTCATTGTATTAGTAGTAGTAGATGGAGTTTGGAGAAACAAGACAGGAGCAAAGCAATGAACTGCTGTGTATGTTAAGTCTACGCTATATTTAGAATGATTTCTGACGGGTAACTGAAATGAAAGTAAAATGTATTCATGCTCTCTAAGAAGCTGCCAGACTCTGTTGATAACAACAGTATAGATAAGTTTCATTTACAGTTCAGTTCCCCGTCAGATGATATTCTAAATATAGCGTACACTTGGTATAATTGTTTTTTTAGGTGTCTAAAATACGTCCACAGCGGTACGATGCGTTGACACCTCTGATGACAGTATGTGATGTAATCTTAAGATCTCCGTACCTTGATGATGAGGACCATGAGATGCATGTAAGGGGACCTTGAGTTAAGATTCTGAAGTCAAACCAGAGACATTTCAGAAAGTAGACGGCCCACTGAGTCACAGAGACAGGAGACGTTAGGAGACTACAGCGGCAGGACCAGAGACGTGAACGTGAGCACAGATTATGACCCATTCTATCGCTCCATAGTCAGTAAATATTGGACCCATTTTTTCACAAGCCACTTATCTTCCCAACATTCTGACACTAAAATGGCATTTTTTTAAAAACACATATTTCGGGAGAAAATGAACTTTGTTCCAGACCAGTCTCTGTCTCAGCCACACACAGTCACACTACTGTCTCCAAGGTCAAGAAAGACGTTCATGCTCAAGAAACATGATTGTAAACAAAGTCACACGCTGAGGAAACACAGAGACGATCATGAGATGTGGAGCACAGCAGTGAACCACCACAAACTCATGTGCTAATGTTTCCTTTTGTATTCTTCATCTGTAAAGCTCAGCATCTCCACGAGCTCCTAGAACTGTGGATGATAGAACTGTAGTGTACCACCACATGAAAGTTGACCATCTGAATGACGGTTTATCTTATTTATGAAGCATGACACCTGTATTATTTTGATTCAAAAGAACTGAAAAAAATACATTCGCCGAGCTACACTCACCTTTTCCCAGTGACATGGTTTAAAATAACATTTGCATCATTAAAGATCTTTGAAGTGACCAGTCACACAGTACATGCTTCATGGGGAGCAATGCAGAGAATATCACACCGAACTCCATTCAAAATGATGTCACTTTAACAATGCCCTGGGCAATACCTTTCCAGATCATTAGGAGCCACTCTTTGAGCCAGTGTGGTGCTTTAGATGTATAGAACATGTTAAGAGACAAACATAATGTTGCATAGATTGTGTTTCTCACCTATGATAACAAAGCCTCCATCCGCTTCCTTCTCGGGTGTTGACTTCTTTGAGTCTTTCCGGAGTCCAAGGAAGCTGAACATGACTCCCTCTGTTCAAAGGAGACACTAGAGGTTAGACCGTGATATCGCGATACGTGAGCCGACCGTGTTCGTGTGAACAACTTGAAGAGCCATTTTGATTGTTGGGAAGAGATTAGCTAGCTACACTCAAAGCTCACCTGTCGCTGAGATATTACTTTAGTTATAGGTTCTCAACGCCGACATTAAACATTCAGCTAACACTTCCTGGTATATGTTTAGCTGAGCAAAGGACAGTAATAACGTATTCATTCAAAAACATTAACATAGGTGCGCTGTTTCCATCAACTCAATTCACTGCACGCTAAAGGTTTCCTTTAACAACCCGTGATAGTGACGGTCTTACTGTCGTTGTGTCTTGTTGTCCTCGGGTTCAGAGACGGAAATACATTCAGTTCATGGTTCGCTCGTGTTTCCGTTAGTTCGGTTTACTTCAGCCCGTATCAACTTAGCATGGCCCCGCTAACTATTGTAAACCACGCGCTATAACCTAAGTTAATGAATCTTCCGTCGGTACTGTAACCGTGCAATACCACCCGTGTTATGTTATGACGCTGACGTCACTGACATAATATGGTCCGTGTTCGTGTAGAAACTAAAACACTACCTACAGTTCCTACACAAATCATGTTGCCGGAAACATGTAGCAGAACTATTGATTGTTGTTTACGGGGAAGAAAATGTCAGAGCACACCGGATATGTCGTAATAAACGTTGGAGGCGTTGGATTTCTATTCCTGCGTTTGCCGTAATTACAAACCCGGCTGTTTTTAAACGTGAATGTAGAAACCCCGCCCGCGAGAGCTTGCATGTGATATAAATGTATACAACTAAACATTTCCCGCGCGATACTGCTTTGTACGGAGTTTAGTAACGCCACAAACAGCAAACCCGTAAAGATGGCAGGTATACTGGATGTCCCAAAGCCAAGAATAACGTGCTCTTTGCTGTCGCAGTACATAAGCAAACCGGTCTGCTTCGTTGGGCGCGTGGAAAAGGTCAGTATTACTTTAGTGAGGTTTAGTAATAATGTTATTTTAACAGTTGCTAGCATGGCTAACGTGACACGGCTAAATATGAAGCGCTTCTCTCCTGCTGCGCCAGGTTCACCCAACGGGAAAAACGTTCACTGTCGCGGATGGAGAAGGAAAGATCGCAACAGTTGAACTTAACGATCCTGTGAGTAACAACACTTTCTGCATCCGTTCACTGCAATTCATCAAATTGAAGTTATTTGTCTTTGATTCATTTTCGGCATAAACTTCTGAACCGTCAACTGATTTTCCAGTAACTTAACCCAGACCTTCAGAGGCCACATCTGTGATGTCATGGGTCCTCCATGTCCTTCCTTTCTGCCTCATAGTGTGTTAGCAGCGATGGAGGGACTGTTGATACGCTGGGTTGTTCATTTAAAAGATGAACTCTTCTAACTAAAGAGGAAATGACGTGATCCAGCTTGTTTTCAATAGACTCTTTATCTTTGACCTCATGTGTTATTAGTATGACATACAACCCAGAAGCTCCATGGATGATGCGTTCTTCTGTAAATTAGGGTTAAATATATATACAGTATATATTGTAACCAGTTGGATTAAAGAAGAGTCTATCTGTTGCACTATAAACATAGTTCACATTTTCACAAAGGTGCAACTCTTGTCTCTTAATCCAAACAAAGAGGTTTGCCAATTTGTACGATGTGAAACTATGTTTAAAGTGTGTTTATTATCAGCTACATGTAGTATGTTTAGATTTGTATCATAATACATTGTTTTGTTTTATATTTTCACACAAAATAAGGTGTCATTTATTTATAGCATGGAGTTGTCATTTGCAGTTATCTGGAAACACAGTAGCAACTCTGTAAACGTGGTTGTTAGTTGACCTTCCGTTACATGTTAAGATCTACATTTATCTTTATTTTAAATGGATTTTTCGCTCTGTGACTTGAATGTTTTGGGTGATACAGGAGAGGTTGTTGAAGCTATGCAGACCTGCTGAATGTGGAGCTGGTTTTGTGGAAGACTCACAGTGCTGAGGGAGGACATGCACATTAAATATAATATATTAAATATGTGCAGCTGAAGGGTTGTACTGTTAATGCTCCGCTCACAGTGGACGTACAGATGTACTTCAATCCCACTTCTTTTCAGTTGTGTGCAGTCGTATGTTTCTAATGTGTACAACTGAGGAAAATGAGAATAAAATGGAAAAGTTTACAGAAAATGGTTCAAATTATTTCCACTTCAACTATCTCCAACATCAGTTTGTGTCAATACGAATAATGAGCAACATAATGAGTACTTTTCCTTCACCATTACTCCTTACAGAGTTACTTTTTTATCTTTTCAAAATATTTAAAAGAGAAAAGGTGTGTTTTCTTCCACCACTGTATGCTAAAAGAATATTCCATTAATACATTACTTTATCCAAAAGGGTAGCTTTATTTTCACTCAACATGGTATCAATAATGGTATTCTAATCAGTGGTGTTGTGTTTCCCCAGCTTGAGGAAGAGCTGAGCGGTATTGTGGAGGTCATTGGCATGGTGTCCAACAAAGGAGTTCTGATGGCCAGCACATACAACCTGCTGCGAGAGGACAAGGGCATTCCTTTTGGTAGGTTTATTACTTTTACATACGGTGAATAACGGCAGCAGTCATCGGTGGAGGTTTGAAACTGTGTTCTGTCCGCTCATCCCACAGACTTGGAACTCTACACTGAAGCCCTGAAAGTCATCCATGACTTCCCGCAGCACTACCCTTTTGAAGTGGCTGCAAGTGGATGAGGCTCATCTGAGAGGTTTAGGTCACTAGAGGCCGGTGTTTGGTTCATGTGCCCAGTGTTTGTTTTCAGTAGAAATAGATTTGTACAAAGGAGTCTGTAATGTCACGTTCTGTCAATAAATTAAAACCTGTAAAGACCAAATGAAGTGGAAAGTTTGATTTATTTTTTTTCAGCATGAAATTCTCAACAAGACACTTCAACGACCTTTTCAAGTTTGAAGAAATTATCTCAATTTAAAAGATTTAAGTCTGCCTTAAAACAAAAGCAAAGTGCCAAATGAAGACTTCCTGGAATAGTTCCTCCTGTCCACACTGACCATCATGAGATCCCCTCTTAACGTGATGTCAGCGTGCACGTATGCGTTCTAAAGTTGATCTGAAGCGAGCGCGACGTTTCAGAAGATAAACAAATGGAGCAGCTGTCTTCCACAGTTGGTCTCTTTCTGTACGTAGAGTCCTCTTCGTGCTACTGTTCCTCTGTCATAATACTAATACTACAATCATAAATACTATATTTGTGGAGCTAAAAAATCTGTCGGAAGTGTTTAGGTCATAGTTGAGTTTCATTTATTTGTTAGGTGTTCAAGTTTAAATTGTAAAATGCTGTTACTTTCAAAAGTTCAATTCTTTGTTTTGTGAAGATTTGTTTCAGTGCAGCTCTTCAAACACGCGTGTAAATAGAACATGTGAAATCAGAGCACCACCACCATAACAAAACCCTTGACCCTGACAATGATGGAGCCCTGCAGCTCAATGAGCCACCGGATCACAGCATCATCCTTTTGGTTGTAGCACACTCTGCTGGTTCTGAATGGTCCACACATGCAGACCTGCACATTCTGAAGGGTCTTCATCTTAAAAAGTTCCACTGAAGTGATTTGGTATTGTACTTACTTAAGTTGGGGGACTTTAGAGAGAGACAGATTTCAAATAAAAAAGTTCAGAATTGATGCTGCCGAGCCCCGCCCTACAGCATACCCTGCTTTATGGTCTGTTTGACTCTAAATGGACCATTTACTAAATGAACATCATGCTGTATTGAAGAAGACTTGAAACTAGAGATTGAGACCATAAACTCATGTTTACAATGTTTACTGAGGTAATAAATCAAGAGAGAAGTAGTCATTTTCTCATAGACTTCTATACAACCAGAGGAGTCGCCCCCTGGTGGACACTAGAGAGAATGCAGCTTTAAGACACTTCCGTGTTGGCTTCTGGTGGTATGTGACCTCACCATTCTCACATGATCTCGTGACATTGCGAGAGTCCAGCTAACGTGCAAGGTCATTTCCAACACTGACTTTTTACAACAAAAAAAACAAGCACGGCAAAGCGGGCACTTTCATCATTGTAACTTTTGTCTATATCGCAAAAAAATCCCCATCAGTCTCTTCTAATGTCTATCTTCCATTTTTTTCTGTACTCTCCGTTGTCTAAAAACCATTAGAGCGTTCGCTCCTCATGTCCTGTCATTAGACGTGTCCTCATGTCCTCCTGTCATTAGACGTGTCCTCATGTCTCCTGTCATTAGACGTGTCCTCATGTCATTAGACGTGTCCTCATGTCCTGTCATTAGACGTGTCCTCATGTCCTCCTGTCATTAGACGTGTCCTCATGTCTCCTGTCATTAGACGTGTCCTCATGTCCTCCTGTCAGACGTGTCCTCATGTCCTCCTGTCATTAGACGTGTCCTCATGTCTCCTGTCATTAGACGTGTCCTCATGTCGTCCTGTCATTAGACGTGTCCTCATGTCCTCCTGTCATTAGACGTGTCCTCATGTCCTGTCATTAGACGTGTCCTCATGTCATTAGACGTGTCCTCATGTCCTCCTGTCATTAGACGTGTCCTCATGTCCTGTCATTAGACGTGTCCTCATGTCCTCCTGTCATTAGACGTGTCCTCATGTCCTCATGTCATTAGACGTGTCCTCATGTCCTCCTGTCATTAGACGTGTCCTCATGTCCTCATGTCATTAGATGTGTCCTCATGTCCTGTCATTAGACGTGTCCTCATGTCCTCCTGTCATTAGACGTGTCCTCATGTCATTAGACATGTCCTCATGTCATTAGACGTGTCCTCATGTCCTGTCATTAGACGTGTCCTCATGTCCTCCTGTCATTAGACGTGTCCTCATGTCCTCATGTCATTAGACGTGTCCTCATGTCCTCATGTCATTAGACGTGTCCTCATGTCATCCTGTCATTAGACGTGTCCTCATGTCCTCATGTCATTAGACGTGTCCTCATGTCCTCCTGTCATTAGACGTGTCCTCATGTCATTAGACGTGTCCTCATGTCCTCATGTCATTAGACGTGTCCTCATGTCCCATCATTAGACGTGTCCTCATGTCATTAGACGTGTCCTCATGTCCTCATGTCATTAGACGTGTCCTCATGTCCTCCTGTCATTAGACATGTCCTCCTGTCATTAGACGTGTCCTCATGTCCTCCTGTCATTAGACGTGTCCTCATGTCCTGTCATTAGACGTGTCCTCATGTCCTGTCATTAGACGTGTCCTCATGTCTCCTGTCATTAGACGTGTCCTCATGTCCTCCTGTCATTAGACGTGTCCTCATGTCCTGTCATTAGACGTGTCCTCATGTCCTCCTGTCATTAGACGTGTCCTCATGTCATTAGACGTGTCCTCATGTCCTCCTGTCATTAGACGTGTCCTCATGTCATTAGACGTGTCCTCATGTCCTCATGTCCTGTCATTAGACGTGTCCTCATGTCCTCCTGTCATTAGACGTGTCCTCATGTCCTCATGTCATTAGACGTGTCCTCATGTCCTCATGTCATTAGACGTGTCCTCATGTCCTCCTGTCATTAGACGTGTCCTCATGTCCTGTCATTAGACGTGTCCTCATGTCCTCCTGTCATTAGACGTGTCCTCATGTCATTAGACATGTCCTCATGTCATTAGACGTGTCCTCATGTCCTGTCATTAGACGTGTCCTCATGTCCTCCTGTCATTAGACGTGTCCTCATGTCCTCATGTCATTAGACGTGTCCTCATGTCCTCCTGTCATTAGACGTGTCCTCATGTCCTCATGTCATTAGACGTGTCCTCATGTCCTCATGTCATTAGACGTGTCCTCATGTCATTAGACGTGTCCTCATGTCCTGTCATTAGACGTGTCCTCATGTCATTAGACGTGTCCTCATGTCATTAGACGTGTCCTCATGTCCTCCTGTCATTAGACGTGTCCTCATGTCCTCCTGTCATTAGACGTGTCCTCATGTCCTCATGTCATTAGACGTGTCCTCATGTCCTCCTGTCATTAGACGTGTCCTCCTGTCATTAGACGTGTCCTCATGTCCTCCTGTCATTAGACGTGTCCTCATGTCCTGTCATTAGACATGTCCTCATGTCATTAGACGTGTCCTCATGTCATTAGACATGTCAGCCGCAACTTCTTCACTCACCGCGTCTTTAAACCTGCCAACGCAGGCCTTCTGTTCCAAATGGTTAGTCTCATGCCCAAACTGAGATAACCCGAAGGGTTCTTTTAAACTTTAGACGGATCCTTTTGAACTACAGAGTAGGTTATGCAACTGTCAAACAGTACTTCAATGAAACGTTTCTCTTCCTGTTGATTATGTATTATCAAATCGATAATGGCCAAATATGATCTGATCCAGTCAGTGTTGTCTGCATGTTGATACAGTTTGATTCCCTGGAATCCTGTTCAGTTGACTATCCTCTTCTGGGCCCTACACAATGATCCTTTAGACAAGATAGTTGTGAGATGATTCATGTATCTGCTACACTTATGATGTTTTTAAATTAATTTCTCTGTAATTTTTTCTCAATTAAAACTCAATTACGACTCAACTTGTGACTGGGATTGTGAGTAGACGTCCAATTAAAGGGTCACAAGCCAAACGATTGGGAACCAATAGCCAATAGTTTTAGACTGCTATTTATGGCTGTTACTAACTTTATCACTATCATGAAAACTGCCTGTCAAAATTCCATAACTGAGGTCCGTAACTGTAAAAGTCCATCATTCAAAATTTGAATGAAATAAAACATTTTGGGGGGATATTCTTATTTGCGTTCTTGCCGAGAGTAAGAGAAGACTTATGAGAAGATTCAAAGACAAAAAACACAAGATTGAAGAAAATAAATTAAATAAAAGGCATAGTAATATCAAGCTTCTGTTTGCGTCATATAATATTAATATTAATCTGCAAAGTAACTTATTCCAGCTGTCGGATAAATGTAGTGTAAAAATTAGAATATTGGCCTCTGAAATATATTGAAAAAGAAACAAATAAGCATATAACCTCATTTATTTTAGAATTATACTTGATTAAATGTTTTTAGTTATTTATACTCGGAGTGATTGTGAATTCATTAGGACTGAAACACAATAAAGACCTTTTCATTCATTCATTTGACTCTTAAAGCTATCGAGGCACTAATGGTTGGGGTTTCCTATGCAATATCTAATTTCACAATAATTGAACAAACATGTAATGTATTTGCCTGCACAAGTTGTCAGACAGGACAATCTTACAGATTCATTGGAGCGTGTAATGAATCGGTGTTTATTTCTTCCAGAGCCCTGGGTTTATACGTTGACAGGAGTTTAAATTGTAATTGTCATCCTTCAGCGGGATGATGAATGCCAACCACTTTGAATTATGACATAAAATGTGATCAAGGAGAAAACGATCTCTGTGAAATATATCTTTATGGCAAACCGATGTATGGATGTGTATATCATATATCATTACCAAAGAGGCGGGGCATCATTCAGCCTGCTGATGGGTGGGAGGGCAGTAGCCTGGAGGAAGCCAGCTGCCACGTTCCAGCAAGTCCAGACACTGCTGGTAATGTTGCAGCATCTGCTCCATCTGCCTCCTTCCACGGACACTATCGCCTCCATCTCACACACTTTGTCATGGAAATCCCTGTCAAACCCTGCACACATTCATTCGTTAATTAAAAAAAAATATTTTTCTTGGTTTACTTTGACTCTAAACACCTAAAAATCCATGGGTACACACTATGGTGATAAAAAACTCTAGTGCTGAAACATTCAGTCAATTAAGTGATTAGTCAATTAACAAAAAAGCAATTGTCAGTTCAGTTTGCATCACATATGGATACAAATGCCAAACATTTGCTTCTTACATGTGAGGATTTGCTGTTTTTCTGCATTTTATATCCTTGTAAAAACTCATTTATTTTAGTTTTACTTAGTTTTCAGAGTGCGTTTGCAAGATTAGGTTTAGTTTCACACAACACAGTTGGAGAACTGTGGAGTGGCCACAATGTTTCATGTTTAATCTTCGTACTTTAGTGTCCGATGTGAAGCATTGCATCTCCTGGATGCCTATCCCTTCAATTTCTGTTGTTCAACATCATGGGAGTTGATGGGAATTCATGCTGTCTACTTTATTTTGGTTGTGATGTAAAGTTGCTTTAAAAAATCTATTTACTTTCATTTTTATTATTTTAAAGGAAATCATTTTTATTAAGTTTCAGTTCATTACAAAATGTTTCACTGCTTTTAGTTTCAGTGGTAGTTTACTTCATAGCCCTGACTCACCTATGGGCAAATTAGATTCACCAATGAACCTATTTAACCTACCGTGCATGTTGTTGGACCCACGGTGACACAGGAAGAACATGCTCCACACAGAACCTTACAGAACCTTACTGTGAGGCCATGGTGCTTCTCATTTAAATATATAAAACATTGATTAGCGCAGCTTGAAGTTAGTTAACATTCTTTTTAATGAACCGTTTTTATGCAAACAATTTTTCAAAACTGACAAGTATTCAGTTCAGAACTTTGGACAAGCTTTGGATTTAGTTCTCGGTGGGAAACTAAGCTAAAGTGAAATTCTTTAAATGAGTTAAGAGCTCCTTTGGCAGAATGAGGCACGTTTCATTGCAGGTTTTACAGACTGACACCCCTGACACTGTCAAATAAAATGATCCTCTTGATCCTGTTGGTGGGTCCCCGCTGACTGGACACAGTGCTGACCTTAAAAAATCTATTGTGTACCCAATCCATCATATATCAGTGTAGGGCTGTCTGTTCGCTTTTGTCCCGCAGTGTCAAGTCATCATCAGTCATGATAATGTAGACTCCCCTAAAGGTTTGTCACATAGAAGGCTTTTTTTTTTTGGAGGGCTGGATGTTTATGGTGTCATTCTGTTCTGCTTGTTAACCGTGACATGACCACAATAACTGTTGGACTGAGCGGTGGATCTTGTAAACCTCACTGCGTTTAACCCATTACCATACCTCCAGAGATTATTAGTTCATATTCTGCATACCAAGGTGGACACCGTGATTCTTTTTATTCAGTAGTTGCCCCCTGAATGCAGTCCAATGTGAGCCAACATGTCTGAGACAACCTCTGCATATCTATCACATGCCTATCAGGGCCCCTGAGCGGGGCTCCTGGGCCGACCGTATGAAGCTGTCAGGCCTGCAAAAGTGCCACAGGGAGCTTTAACAAATGATCTGAGAATGGCAAGTTCAGGAAGACTCCATACCTGCGAGCTCCTCATGTAAGCACTCATAGGCTCTAAAACTGTCTTTGTGGCCTGGTACAGTAGATATATAGCACTGTGTGACACATTGAAGCTACATTTAAACTCAACCAAAGTCTGTTTAAATGTGTGCCTCAAGAGCAGTCGCTTTTACCAAGTCTGAGAACTGTGTACTGATCGAACAGCGAGACATTTTATCTCATGAAAGACACAAAAAATTGCACATCCAAAAGTAGTTAGCATGTGCCTCATGCAATCCCATTGTTTTTGGGAAGAAAACACAGCAAAAGTTCCACTAGGAGGCCTTTCTGCAAACCGGGGATGCGTTTAATGTCAGCGTTTCTGCATTCAGTCAGAGCAAGTGACTCAGTTCAACGAGTGACGCGTGATTTAAGGGACGAAGAACATCGAGCGACCACTATTGAAAGTGTAGTGGTATAATAACGAGTAGTGGATGGGTCAAACAAAGACAGGACTGTTACCCAGGAGACCACTGCTTGTGTCCCGTGTGAAACCAAAAGTAAACACTGACTTTACGCTTCTTGTTTGTTATGAAAAGTTATGTAAGGAAGTCCGCTAGGAGCGGTTGTTATTTATTTATGCTAGTTGCGTTGCTTCTGCTGAGTGAAGCCAATGCGGAGGTGCCTTAAACTTGCATTTTCTCTACTGACCAGCAGGGGGCGACTCCTCCGGTTGCAAAAAGAAGTTGTATAGAAGTCTATGAGAAAATGGTGATAAAAATGAGAAATTGATTGAATACCTCAGTATATATTGTAAACATGAGTTTATAGTCAAGTCTTCTTCAATACAGCATGATGGTCATTTAGTAAATTAGGGTCCATTTTGAGTCAAATAGACCATAAAGCAGAGACTGCATTTAGTGCAGAGTTACATTTTCACTTAGAAAATAGGACAGATAATAGTCCTACAAACAGAAGCGCATCACAACACATCAGCAAGACAAACCAAAAGCAAGATATGTATACAAAGAAAAACTAAGTCTAAACTAAGTCTAAACTAAGTCTTGCCTATTTTGTCATGTTTGAATCACATTCAACGTGATTTGCTGGAGCCCCCAGCAGGAAGAAATTAAATCTGTGACCAGAAGATTTTTTCTTTTGTTCAGACCTGATACGCTATGGTTACAAGTTGTCAAAAAATCCCATTTTCCAATTTTATTATTTTGAAAAAAATAAAATAAAAAAAAGCTCATCTCATTGCCTCCATCAGGCTGTGAAATGCAGTTGAAAAGATACTGCTCCCATGGACAGTTTCAGGTAATTCTGGCAAATGCGGGCCGGCCCACAAGGCCACCACCAGCAAAAATGATGGGAATAAGAATGTACCTGCCGGCGGTGGCCCGCTTTATGATGGAACAGCCCATCTGATTCACACGGGACCCAAAACTGTCAAATTGCCAGGGCCGAATTAGGTTCCCATTCCGACCCTGGCTGCATTCCACAGGGCCATGCTTGTGTCCAGAAATCGTCTGGCCGTGCAGCCGTGTGCTGTAAAAAGCCGGTTGGTCTTATCAAAATATGTTGAACTGCGGCAGGAAGCTCCTTCTAAACTCCCAGCGGTATTGGTGTTGTTGCCGCCCGGCTGTGTTGTCTTAACGCAGAGCTGTCTGCAGACAGTGTGCCACAGCCAGCGTTACCGGCAGTCTCTTCCCATACAGCCGGCAGCATCGGGCTTTCTTCACACACATCCACATCCACTGCCTCACACAAACGTTACACACATTTAACACGCGTTTTAAAACTTATTTTTTTTATTTACCCTTCTGTGTGATATCTAGAAGATTTCATTTGAGATAAGAACTCATGACACGATGATTTTATATTTGTCACAGTGGTGGATTCAGGGCCTTTTTGGCTTCATGGCATTTGAATAAAAAACCCATCATATAAGGGTGTGATTATCCTTGGAAGCTGAACTTAAAAGCCATCCATTTCTTTTTACATTTACAGTTCCATGATCTTCTGATGAAGATCAAATACCAACACTTGGTCAGTGGTCCTGAGTTCCAAACTACGGCGCCTATGTACCCCTCTCGGGAACGGCGGGTCAATATTTGTACATGCATGGTGTCTAAACTTCTCCAGGGGAAGTTAGGTTTAGGCAACAAAACTAATTTGAGTTCGGACAGATTGTGGTTGACGTTAACTTCAATGACAAGCAACTCGAGTCACGTCACTAGCAACTCACATGACTCACCCATGACCATTGAGCTTGATTCTACTGTTTCTTCCCACATATCAATTACAATTCATGAATTAACTTAGCAATGTGTACAGGTGCAGAGTTACAAGTTACTGTGTTTCCATTCTTCTGAAACAGCAAATATAAAACTGCATTTCTTGGAAATTAAAGGAGACTGGTTATGCTCATTTTCAGGTTCATACTTGTATTTGGAGTTTCTACTAGTACATGTTTACATGCTTTAATGTGCAAAAAACACATTATTTTCTCATACTGTCTGTCTGAATATACTTGTATTCACCCTCTGTCTGAAACGCTCTGTTTTAGCGCCTGTCTCTTTAAGGCCCCATTCTGATAAAGCCTAGTCTGCTCTGATTGGTCAGCGTTTTCCGGTCTTCTGCATCTGCGCTGTCGCCGTCTTCACAGGGTCTCTGTGCATCCCCGTTTCCCTCACTTGCGTCCTTTCCTTCCGTCTTAGTCCCTCCCACCAGGGATGCATGGAGAGACGCAAGGAAACCATGCGAGGAGAGAGGAGCGAGGAGCGAGGAAATGACAAACAAGACACTTGGGATGTACCCATAGAGTCACTTGCAGTAGGTGACTCCCTGTGAGTGTCAACTACACAGAGTTAAACACCACTTCTGCTTCACACATGCACAGGCTTGAAGCTTCCCTTTGCCGTCCTGGTTAATTCAGGTTCTCAAGAACACCACTGGATCAAATTTGTCCAAAAGGGGGTCCATATAGATCCACAAACAGACGTGAAGACAGCCGCGCTTCGTGCAACCTGATTTTACCATCTTGATTTTACCAAATGACACAGATCGGCGACGCCTTGGCAGATATATATACATACAGTATATACTGTATATATATATATATCTGCCAAGGTTATGACTGTCTGTAATACATATAAGAGGTAGTTTGTTGTGGCGATCCCACAGAACATTATCACCAGACTCTGCACTCCCTCTCAGCTCTGCAGGACTGTTTTGCATCTTTAGCTCATTGTCTTGGTTTCACTACCAGGAACTTGTCATCAACCTTGTTTCCAGCAACAGAAAGCAGCTGGGAATCTTGACAAAAACACAAAACATCATCTTAAATGTATTGCTTACTTCCAGTATCCAGTTCTTTGTCTTTATCAAAACATGTCAGGATTTTGTTGTGAGGGTTTTGCCCAGATATCCTGAATGTAAGCTCACCTTAGCCTACCAAGCTTTGACCACTTGTTATGCAAACAGGTGTGTAAGTGTGTATGAGTTCAGTTCAGAGCACAGTTTATTCTAAGCAGTAGCAAATCGATATGATATGAAAGTAGAGGATCTGTGGAGGAATGTTTTCTCCGAGGTTCCAGTTAACATTCATTGAATGATGGTAACTCTTTGCAGCGAGAGCAGTCGCAGGTCACAGACATATCCATGATTTATGTCAGGAATTGGGCATGAGGCCAAATCTGAGCCTGTCTGTATGAATTATGGGAGCAGCTAATGGAGGTTTCTCACACCGACATCCTCCAGGTACAGTCTCTCACAGACACTTAACCTTCTAAGGTTGCTACTCGGCATACGACTCCATAACGATTAGGGTTAAAACATCCTAAATATCCCCTTTTCTCTCCCCCACCCTGAGAGAAGCATATTTCAGTCCAACCCCAGACTCCATGTTCTGTCTTCCTCACCCTATCAGCCATTTTTTAGTA
The DNA here is from genome assembly GCA_032191485.1 of Leptoclinus maculatus. NCBI lineage: Eukaryota > Metazoa > Chordata > Actinopteri > Perciformes > Stichaeidae > Leptoclinus > Leptoclinus maculatus. The sequence continues at coordinate 38,328,832 of JAVDOI010000002.1, read as the reverse complement.
TACACTTTGACTGTTTTTGACTGAGTCTCATGCTATGTAGATTTTCTTCGCATTGAAAGATGGTTGATAGATGCAATAACCTTTACATGGATCAACACCATGAACTCACAGTTTTACGGTGTGTAGCGGAGAGCATTTTGCATTAGGTGACTTCTGCCACAAAGTTTAAAAAAAAAACATTTTAAAAGTGGTGGAAAGCAACTTAGCCAAGTATTCAAAGCTACTCTAGTCAATAATTATATAACAACATAAGGATCACACGTTCGCCGTAATAACTTTAAAAAAAATGTGATGTTGCTTTCTAGAAATATTGTATTTTTTACCCATCTAAAGTTATTTGACAGCTAGTTGCTTTTCAGATAAAACATTTCATCCAACTCTACTGAACTTTGTCTCTACAGCACATTACACTCAACACAACCCAAGTTGCTTTACAGCACACAAAGAGGAAACAAGGAAAAGGAAGGAGAGAAAACACAATAGAAGAAAAAGAAAAGATACATAAAATAAAAAAGAGAGAGAGATAATATAAAGGCACAGTGAAAGGATGCATTTTAAATGGACTCTTGTCATTCTAGAGGGAGGGAGCTGTGGGGCAGCTGTAGAGAAGGGCCTGACACTAGTCAATCTCCAGACATATCAGACTAAACCGCTGCCTTAACAAGCTACAACAATATGCTTATTACACATTAATGATTCACAGATACTAATTGGAATAATATGCATTGTACAATAATAATAGCACATTATTTTCCTTTCCTTTATAGTTAGCTGATCATTCTTCTGTGCACTGTGACTGCAGGGCTTTTACTTCTAAATGAGTCATTTAATTTACTTGCACTGGTGCTTTTCAATGTGTAAAAGTTTCCGTTGCTATTGTTTTGCCAGTCACTTCATCAGAATTCGTGATTAGTGAACAGTGGCTGCAGCCGCGTCAGTTTGCAGGAATAATTAGCCTTCAAAATAAAAGCAGCTGGCGCTATGCAGAACCACGAACAGCATTTCGAAATATACTCCTAATTACATATTGAAATCATGATATGAATATGATACGTACAACTCTCGGTGCAAACCACTTTTAAAAAATGACAACAATTTGCTTCGATTCTCAAGTACAGTTTTATTGTAAAGGGGACTAACAGGAAGTCTTAGTTGTTGTAATGTGGGTGACTTGTCACCGGTGTGCTGTGACCATCAGAAGGGCTGCAGGTTGGAGTCCAGAGCTCAAACCCGTCTGGAAACGCAGCCTGTTGGTCTCACTGATGGATTAACCCGGAGCTCCTATTCTACTAACACACAGGTACGGCTCCCGTTGTGGTTTAGAAACTCTATTCAAACTGACATCCACATGATAATATGGACACATGCTGTTTGTTTTTTTTCATTATTATTATTATTATTATTATTATTATGATACCAGATACATTGTGTATGGAGTAGTGGTTGTAATGGTAATGGAAGTATAGTTTTGTGGCACCAGTAACAGCAGCAAAGTTTACTTGTGTAGCACATTTCATTAACAGGTATGATTCAAAATATAAATACCACACTGGTACAATCATCAGAATAAGCAGCAATAGGTCATACTACAACAGTTATAAATAAAAACAATAATAGCACTAGTAGGCTATTAGTAATTATAGTAGTATAGTAGTAATGATATTATCGGTAGTAATTGTAGTGGTGTTAATAGTAAGGGTGGGTGATATGAATAAAATCCTGTATTGCATGCATGGATGTATTGCATGAAATCAATTGAGATATTTTAGATGTCTGGCTAACCCCACAGGAATTTTTGACGACGCAAAAATCCTATAGAATAAAATAGTGACACAAATCGGCCCTTCCCTTTGCCTATATTGACCTCACACAAGCAGAACTATTAAAGGAATAGTTACCAGAGTATAAAAAAGCTTTCCAAAATAAATGTATATTGTCTCACAGTATGTACCGTCCTATTGTCCAACCCTACTAGATGCTGCTATGTACTAGCAGCAGCGGTATTAGTATCATTACAAGCTGCACTGGGATGTAGTTTTGGCAGTAGATGTATGAGAAGCATTCATAATACCAACACTAGTATTAGCAGTAGTACATAGTGGTAAGTGCGGCAGTAGTAGTGGTTGGTAAAAGCAGATGTAGCCATAGAGGTAATAGTGATGATGTCAAACAGCAGCTGGGACTTCAGCTGGGACAGGGAGCAGATAGGATGAGGGAATTCACCTGAGGCCGGTCCTGTCTCCCTCTTGTGTCCATGTGAAATCACTGCCGACCAGTGATGCTGCAAAAGACTGGTTCTGTTCATTAAGTCTCAGAGTAGCATCATATACCACTAATGCTGCTGTAATCCTCTCTACGTTTTTCCAGGCTGAGCAGCTGGACTGAACAATGACTCCGTGGTGGCCCCTAAAGGTTCTGATCCTCACTCTGGCGCTGTCAAGTCCAACCACATGTCAAAGCAGAAGGAGGAAAGGACAGAGAGACGATAACCAGGTCATCATTAATGAGGCCAAAAGTAAGTGTTTTGAATAGCAATAAAATGTTTCAATGTATCACCTTGTCCAAAGATACAGTACATAGGTTATCCTAGAGTCACTGATGACGTCTGGGAAAAAAAAGTCTGATTATTGCAATATCTACATTATCTGAACACAAAGTGTTGTGACTGATTAAACATACGTGTGTTAAAGGACTCAAAGGGGACATAGCATGCTTGTTTTCAGGTTCATACTTGTATTTTGGGGTTTCTACTAGAACATGTTTACATACTTTAATCTTCAAAAACCATATTATTGTTTTCACACTGTCTATCTGAATATACCTGTATTTTCTAATGAGCCCGCATGTGACATATGTAGGGCCACAGTTTTTGGGTTGGTAAGCAATTGGTAATTGCAGAAAAATGTCAATCAAATAAAAATGTTGATCTCTACGGTGGATTTAAAGGAGTACGCGTTAGAATATACCATAACGCTATGATTTACAGCAGAGTCGACACTGATTAAATGTCACACCCCGGCCCTTATGCCTATCTATCCTGGCTGCTGTGCATTGAACTGTTGATTTGCATCCTCTGGGGACCATAACCATTGTTGAAAGTTAGAGCCCTTCCAATGCTGGCTTTTTCAGGCCATACCCGTATCGATGTTTAAGGTAACGTTGTAGAACGTGATATTTCCGTGTCTTGTATAATTATAAAGCAGGTCTAGGTGCTATATAACTACTGTGAATGGCGCTCTGAATCTGTGGAGAAATGCACACAGACTGTATTCAGAAACTGTGCTTTTAAATGCTCCCGATCCGAGATCGGGAGCATTTCGATTGCCTCTCCATGGCTCTCAACATGTCGACGGTGCTAACCAACAAAGTGCAAACTGAGGCGGAAATGCTGACGGAGCTAACAGTGTTTACTCAAACCTTTGGAACCGGAGAGTGGGCGCCAAGCCTTTGGGAAGACGCTGTCGGAGGCCTAATAACGTGTGTAATAAGATTTCTAAAGTTATTAAATAATGGTCCGATAAAAGAGGGTTCTGTGGAAAGACCATAGACTGTAGACAAGAAGTAGACACAGTGATCGTGACGTCACCCGTTGGTTTATGGAGCGCCATTTTTAGGGTCATTTTCTTATAGACTTCCATACAAGTACATGTAAGGAGTCGCCCCCTGCTGGTCAGTAGAGAGGATGCAGGTTTTAAGACACTTCCTTATTGCTTCACTCGGCAGAACCGGAGGTTGCCGCCTGGGAAAGACTATTACATTTTCTATTTCAATGCCGTATGCCAGAACAATGCGGAACAAATGCAGAAATGATTTCTGCACTCTCTGACAGAAGCCAATCAAATCTAGTAATGAGATACATGCAGTACTAAGGCTATCATTTGTATGTCCACATGCATATTATAATCAGAGACAATAATTACTGTAACTGTTTTAAGGACTGAACTTGATAATTCAGATATTAATTGAGAATACAGACCTTGGTCGCGATACACTATAACAAATATAATTGTCTGTATTGTTTTCCAGACAAAATAAATCAATATGATTATCTGATATTAAATCATTTATTAATACAGCTTTAGATGACAGAGATCTGATGACAGAGATCTGACCTTTAAGAGTCCAACTTTATTATCCCATTTTGTTGCACTGTTGCATTATTAACTTGGATTAGTTTATTTTGTTTAACTCCTCAACTGTTTACTTTTGATTTATTTAATTGAAGTGGCCGTGGGGCAGACACAGTCTCTGTGGGGTTGTGGGTGGGTAACCGCTCTAATGGAAGCGCAGAGAAGTGTGTAAGAACTGGTCTGAACTCTGGGTTCTCATGGATACAAGTATGAACCTGAAAGTGAATATGTCCCTTTTGAGAGTAAAAACTAAATGTGATCAGATAATATTGGCCAATTTATCGGTGGAGAGGTTCTATTGAAAAAATCCACTCATTAGTTTTAGAGATGTCTCATCATTGGCAGAAAGGGTTTGTCCAGGAAATAAATTCTTCTGAAGTGTTGGATGGGTGAAGGTACCATTGCTGGTGGAACAATAGAGCCGCTCTCTGAAACATGCAGGTAGAAGTTAATTGAAGACGTTTTAATGTGTCACTGCACCAGCTCCTTGACACTTCTCTAACTGGTTGAATTAGAATGTAATCCGGCTGTGTTTTGGCTCCTACCTAGCCATGATCTGCCCGGTGGAGATCATGTTCATCGTGGACAGTTCAGAGAGAGCCAAATCTCTGCTGTTTGAGCGACAGAAAGACTTCGTCCTGCGCTTCAGCACTAAGCTCCAGCAACTGCAGTCGGCCGGCTGGCGTCTGCATCTGCGCTTGGCCGCCTTGCAGTACAGCAGCACTGTGTCGGTGGAGCACAACTTCAGGGACTGGCAGGACCTGGACGTCTTCCAGAGCCGCGTGGCCTCCATGACCTTCATCGGCCACGGCACCTACTCCGCCTACGCCATCACCAACTCCACCCAGTTGTTCGGCCGTGAGACGTCCTCCAGCAGCCTGAGGGTGGCGCTGTTGATGACGGACGGAGCGGACCACCCACGCAGCCCAAGCGCCGTGACGGCGGCCTCTGAGGCCAAACGGCACAACATCAGGGTGTTTGCCATCAGGCTGTCGGGCCCGCCGAGGGACGGCTCCATGGGTGCGAGACTAAGATCCATCGCCAGCGCCCCCCCGCAGCAGCACGTCCTCAGCCTCACTGACAGCCAGCTGGATGACAGACTCTTCAATGAACTGGTCAGTCATGTCTGTGTCAGGGTTGCATCGGGGTTATTGGTCTTCAGTGTAGTCTGAAGTTTCACTGATGATGTCGTTGCACTCGCAAATCTACCGGCATACATATGGAGAAAACAGAGTGTAGACAGATAGGCCATGAAATAAGCAATTAGAACCGATGACATATAGATAAACAATATATAGAGATAAATTATGAAAGCAAAGATGCATAATGTAGGATTATATACTATTGCGGTGCCTGTTGAAAATATGCTTGTTCGGGATGGGCCGAATGCTTGGCTTCACACTCAACACTGCGCTTCCTTTTGTACCTCAGCAGAACACCAGCCATGAGTTGTGTCACACACCCAAGTTGCAGCCACTCAGAAACTCTGGTGAAATACACTGGTTCACAGGATGAAAAAAACAGACTTTACCAATAGGCAAGGTAGGCAACCTGGGCCTGGGTGCTTCCAAATAAAAGGGCCCCTAACAGCTATTTTTATTATGTTGTTTGGTTATGAAAAATATTTAATCATACCATTATTCTAATTGATTGTACCCCAACATAACTGAGTTATGAGTGAAGTGTACTTTTACTGAGCGGTACTAGTTTTACAATAATAGATAATAGGTTTAAATGGTAAATGGACTGTACTTGTATCGCGCTTTTCTAGTCTTTCCAACCACTTTAACACTACATCATTCACCCATTCATACACTAATCACAGGGGCTACCATGTAAGGTGCCACCTGACCATCAGGACTATCTATTCATACTACATTCACACACTGTAGGCACAGCTACAGGAGCGATTTTGGGGTTAAGTGTCTTGCCCAAGGACATGCGACTACCGGAGGCGGGGATCGAACCGCTGATCCTCTGATTGAAGAACGACCCTGCTCTCCACAGGGTCGCCCACACTTTAGTAAAAAAAGTTTTGAGTAGGCTTACTTCTTCTACCACTGCCAATACCAACATTCCCAGTTAGAGAAAGGGTTAAAAAGTAAAGTCCGAGGTTATTTGCGGTGAGAAACATCGGTGAAATTCCCTTAGTGGAGGTAATTTCCAAATAGGCGTATTAGTGGTTTGCTTTGACATAACTACCGCGGTTATAAAGTAAAGTATGGTTTTAATTACCGAAAGCATTTTGCTGGTGGTAATGCTATTAATGTTACAAGTTAGTATTACAGTCTTACTCAAATACACACCCAAGTTTCGGCTTACTCACAGTCATGCCAGTGAAATATACTCTGGTTCGATTCTCGTGTTGACTCCAGGGAAGTGAAGAAGAGTTGTAAAGGTTGTAAAGTGAAGTGCAGTCAATGAGCCGGGGTATGTGAAACGTATGGATTCAAGGTTAGGGCGCATTCAGACCAATTCAATTGCACTAAAGCAAAAGAAAAGGCACCCTCCTCACTCATATAAAACATGTGTGGCGCAGCAGGGCCCACTGAGGGAGACATTAAGTAGGACTGTTATATGACGTGGAAATAAAAAAAACATGTTTTGTTGACCATGAAATCTCAGGCTACCTTTAAATATAATTAATGTGACACATACGTACCTCTAATGTGTGCTGTTACCTTGGTCCAACTTCATGATTTCTACAGGATTGGACTGTGAGTAACTGTTGTTGTTTTTTCTTTCAGAACACACTTGTCAAAATTGGGGTAAGTACTCTGAGGTGTTTAACTAATATAACCCCAGTGATTATTCACTCACATGATCATTTTTGGTAGTATTGCAAGTTAGAACAGTGTTGTCCTGTCCATGAAAGTAATTCAAGATGAGATGAACAGTAAAAAAACAACAACTATCAACATTAGCCTTGACAAAAATGACAAAAACCTTCTAATCATTTCACCCTTTTTCTTTTTTTCCTTTGTGTCTAAAGCACATTGTTGATTTGGTTTATATTTTAAACTGTATAATTATATATATATTTCTCCCCATGTCTTTATTTCAGTGTCCGCAGCCAAAGAGCTGTCAGTGTGAGCGGGGGGAGAGGGGTCACCCGGGAAGCACGGTGAGTGTATTACAGTATGCTCCTTTGCTGTAAATCATCATCCTTATGTGCTTACACCAAAACACAATCTGTGTTTCATTTCTCCAAAAATATTATTGTATAGATCGCCACGTACTATCAGATATTGTGGTTTCATTCCACACAGCATAGATGGATGGATAGATGGATGGATGGATGGGTGGATGGATGGATGGGTGGGTGGATGGATGGATGGGTGGATGGATGGATAGATGGGTCTCTTGCTGACCTAAGTTTACATGTATCGCAATTCTTTTTTTCCATGAGCCTTCAAAACATTTTTCACAAAACAGAAATAGGACCAGGTAATGTAATGTATAATCTATATCATCACAGTTTTACAAACCAATCCCAACTCAAAGTCCACTAACTAGCCTTTTCTGGATCTCAACCACATATTGGTCTTCATGACTGAATGGAGATGGGGCTGTTGATATGTGAGCGTAGTAGCTCTTATGACTACATACACAGCACCTTCGGGACTTCTCATCCTTGTTGGCTACGCTCAAAATCACCGTGTCGGGAAAAAGCTGGTAAGTGGACCTTGAGTTGGTATTGTTTAGTCCAACTTTGTGGACATAGACTAGTATCATCCTCAATGGATCCTGAGTATCTGGACTGAATTTTATTGAAGATCTTTTAAGTAGTTGTTTTGTATCAGAGTGTTCGACCGGGTGGACAGACCAACTGGCCAGTCTCCCCATACCTAAGCCGTGCCACTAGCTGATCTAGCGAGTCCATTCACCCGGAAAAAATGTTGGCATTGTACATTTCTGCAAACCACAAATATGTTGAATGTTTAATTTTTGCATGCAGTCAGAGCAAGCGACCGCTATTGAAAGTAATAATCAGTAGGCTACAACAAGTGAAGAAGTCCACTAAGGGCGTGTGGGAGGGTCAAACAAACACAGGACTTTCACCCAGGAGACCGCTCTACGTGTCCCGTGTGGAACCAAAAGTAAATGTTGACTTTGCGCTTGTTACGTAAAGTTGGTAAGTAAAGTTGTTACGTGACGATACGTAAGTCGCTAAGGCCGGTTGTTATCTATTTACGCTAGTTACATTGTTACGTTAATATTTGAACACAAACCATGATCTTTTTTCTAACCTTAACAGAGTAGTTTGGTTGCCTAAACGTAACCAATCCTTTCACATCATTAACCATGTGACATTGTGTGTTTCTGGTGAAACCTGGCGATACAAGGTTGACATCGAAACATATTTCTGGTTCAGAAGCGCTACGCTCCACATATCCCGGGGTTTTTCAGAAATGCACAATGCCAATGTGTAGCCTGGGTTGCTATTTCTCTACCAGTATACTGCCCAGCTGTGGTAGTGTCTACTGGCTTCAGGTTGACAGTCACTTCCACACAGAGCCCAGTAAGCCTCACTCAGTGGCTTGTTGACCCTGGATAGCTGGGGGGCCTCGAAACAGCAGGTGCATCTGGCCGGCATTCAAAGCACTACAGGGAAAAGATGTGAAAGAGCAGGAAATGTTTCCCACAATGTAAGTGTAGCAGGTGGTGCAGGGGCCCGGCTGAATGGGCTGTTTTCACTGGTAGAGAGGCCCTTGGAAAGAAGCAAAGGTCAACAATGGAAGATTAAACGTGAGCAAACACACCAGGCTGAGAAGATCTGAGAACCTGCTGCACTGAGGTGGAGGTTTATGTTAGGCAGGGGTCACAGACAGGTCGCACTGAGTATGCCCCGTCTCACCTTTGCCTATACATACACGAGTCCAAACTAAAAAGGGGCCCAAATATTCTCATTCGGCATAATCTCTCCCTTTTCTTTCATCTAGGGGAAACCAGGCGAGCCGGGATTTGATGGAGCTTCGGGTCCAAAGGCATCTCGTGTAAGTCCCTATTGTCTCCCATAATCCAGCGCTGGTAACAGAGAAAGTCCATGAAATATTGTTTGATGTGCTGTTTTGTCTGGGCTCGGTCACTGCAGGGGGAACCTGGCATTAACGGACGTCCAGGAATGGAGGGCCTTGAGGTAATCACTAAATATCTTTCTGGACCTTCTCCGGCCTGGGTCAGGCTGTAGATCTGAGTATGGTATTTTGTTCTTTTGAGAGGCATGGAGGGAGCTCCAAGTGGATTTTTATCGATCTTTTCTTCAGTGTTTTACCATAAAAATGATGTTGAATAATGCATAAATAAGAAATAATGGACCAATTTACGAAGCAAAAGTTGTTCTGACTGATTTGACCTCCTCTTCGGTTTTAGGTTATTTCTCTTAGTGTAACACTTTGGGAAAAACACCCCTTCATTCTCCACACATAGAAAATATACTCAAATATTCATATTAGAACAGAATAAAATGACATAAAATAAAAAAAAATAAAAATGATTATTTTCCCGGTATCTCCGGCTAGACACAGTCAGTCAGAACAGGTTAATGGTAACTTCTAGGTCTCTGCTGTGACGACCTCATTGTGATGACAAGACTTTGAAAAGTTACTGGACTGTTTTCACCCAAGAAATTCATTTTTGGACAGCTCCCACGTGTTTCCAGTCTTTATGCTAAGCTAGGCTAATCGCGGCCTGATCATTTCTATCTCACTCTCTATAACAATAGGTGTATTTCCTGAAACTTTCTATAACAGAAGCATGATGGTTGATGGACAGATATTGGTGTCTGATATAGAAGTGAAATGAAATCTTCCTTTTCTATAGGGTCGACCTGGCAGCAAAGGGGAAAGGGTATGTATTATTCTTATTTTTTATATCATTTTTAAAATACAATTTGTATTCACAAGGATTCACCACTTACGAATCCGGGTTAAAACAAGTATATCTGAACTATTTGCCATCCATGTTTAAAGGTCTCTGTGATTTGGACATCCCATACATACAGACATTGACAGTTGTCATAGTTTCACACTACAAAGCCGGCAGACCTTATGAACAGTGTCAGACACTTTATATATATATAACTACACATTATAGAAGGCTACACTTACCTGTTTCTTTACTGCTTGTATTTTTAGGGAGTACAGGGGGAATGTGGTGTCCCTGGTAAAAAGGGAGAACAAGTAGGTTTCAATATTTATTTACTTTTAATCAATACTATGACTTTTCTTATTTGGTATGTACACATAGTGATACTGTCCTGATGTCTCTGCTCAGGGTACAGATGGACATCTTGGCCCCAGAGGCCCCAGAGGAGAGCAGGTGAAGTTATATTTGTTGTACTTTTTATCCCATTACCAATACTCTTTGCATTTATGAATGGCTAGGCAGTACATTGGTGTCCCGTTATACACAGAGTCTCAGTTAATGGTTTCACATGATAACAGATTGTCTCTTAGCTCAGATGTCTTCCCTCACATTGGACACAAATCTGAGGCTCTGTGATTATTGTGAAGCCCATAAATATTCAAGCAGTCTATAACGCACAATGTTTCACAAATATGGATCCAAAGTCCAAAAATATTATGGAATGTCATTTAAGTAAATGTTGAAAAAAATATAAATATATTTCATTTCATTTCATTTTCGTTTCATATAAATATCTATATAGATATATCTATATATGTATATATGTATATGAAATATATACCGATTAAAGCGGGTGGTCTTCCCACTGGAAAATCGGCAGTTTGAACCCTGGCTCCTCCAGTCCATGTCAATGTGTCTTTGGGAAAGACATATATGTGTATATATATATCTATAATATATATATAAATAAAAAATAAAAATAAACTATTTATTTATGTATTGAACTATATCGACTCATTTATATATTTACATTTCTTTTTTTGTTCCCTTATTTATTTATTTCATATAGGTATACCGACCTAAATGACATTCCATAGTATATGAGTTAGATTCAAATCATAAATTAAAACTATTTATAATCACAAGTATATCTTCATAATATCAGAGTTATGACAGACTCTCATACTGTGGCTAACCTTTACATGGAGGACATTGAAATGTAAGAAAGAAAACCCAAATATGCTCCTCAGTGAACAGTGAACGTTAGAGGCTATGCACTGTAACCACCATGTTACTTTCCATTGTTACTCTATTGTCCGACCATGCTGTGACTCCATACAGTAGGTTACATATTTAAAAAGATATGACAGTAGATGTTTCATTTTAAAGCCTGATATTACTACATGCAGTACACCCAACTGAGACGTGTTTTAATTTAAAAAGTGAAGTGAACTCGCTGCGTATGAGCCCTCATCCTCATACCTCAATGGCTGTGTGGTCAAATTGAAAGATTCCTGTGCCCCCCCCCCCCCCCTCGCTGAAACAGTCTGCGCTGCAGTGAAAGCCACACACTGCGGGTCCATCTCCTGCTCTGCACTTGTGGAATGTGAGCTGTGGATTAGGTCTTATCCCCCTCCCAATGTAGCCTTTCCAAAGCGGGGAATCCAAGCTTGCAATGTTTGGTTGTAGTCTTTGAGCAGACGTTGTCCCAGAGGATTAGGATTTGGGCACATGTTATCCATTCCCTCTCTCCTTAAATGCTTGTTGCCCCCTTCAGCGTCGGTAGAACAGCAGCCAATCGTCAGAGTGCCATTAGGTTTTACGTCCTTCTGGTTCCCATGGAATCTACCTCCACACACTGTCAGAAGTGTATTCATGAACCTAGAGCACCAAAGCATACACCGTCACAGTATCCGTGTCCACCAGTGCTCCAGCAGCTTGAAAAGTCAGTTTACGACGACATTATCTCAATTTAAAGGACCAGCTGCTGTTTTTGCATGTTTTGGCCCATTTTACTTCTAATCACATCTCTTTTACATTCCTCTTTCCAAAGCATGCTTCTGCATGGAGCTGGTTTTAGCCCCTCAGAACAGTACAGGATTGTGATAGAAATGGTGCAGTTTGAAGAGTCTAACAGTTATACTTCATGGAGTCCATACTTCACTGTTACTGGTGTAAATCCCTTTGGCGTTGCTCTGCAGAGATTTTGATCTGAGAAGGACCGATGATGAAGCAGCATCTCCATGACAATAAAAATGCCACCTCCAGCTCCAGACAAATGAAGTGATGGGAGTGTTATCTTAGTTTACTGCAACTTTAAGACTGACCATCCGACATTTTAACTTAAACCATGATGTTTCCCTAAACCTAATCAAGTCATTTTTGTGCCTAAATCTGACTAAACCTTAACCATACTCACACCATGAGTCGATTTATTTGTCAGTGATTTGTAACCTCTTGGTAACTGCTGATGGAGGCATCATATCCGAAAGACACTTGTGTTGTTTCTAAAGGACAGTTACTATTTGGAGGATTTGTTAACCGGGACACCTGAATAGAGCAGAGCAATCATTGATGGTATCAGTAACACCTGTGCTTCTCCTACTATAGTCACTAACACCCACTAACATCTTGTCTTCAGTGGAATAAGTTACAATCAGCATTCATTCAAATGACTGCAGTAGTCACAGGTATTTATCGTCAGCAATGGAAACATGACACCCGGGTGGAAACGCTCATTTTCAGTTTCTTTGTCATCTCAGCCACAACTTGTGTCCAGCACTCAACACATCTGGAGATGCATAAAGTGCAATGACTCAGGTGGTAGAATCATTAAAAAAGATACGACCATTAACCAATCGCGTCATGCCAGCTGAACAATTAAAACCCACGTACAGTTGTAAAGTATATAAAACAGTAAAACCCAACGGTAAATGGATAAAAGTACACATCCATCCCTTTCCTAACTTCCACTCTAAACTTTAACGACTGACATTCTCCCGGAGTGGACGAGTGCAAAAGGTCAAACACAGAGAAAGGGAAGAAAACTGTGACCAAAAACCCCCAAAATGTAAAAGATGAAAAACTCTGTTATTTGATCGAACTGAATATAAGTGGACAAACTCCAAAAACACAAAAGTAGATTGTATTAAATTAGAATATATAATATTAATTAAAAAGTGAGGAGATTAATGAGACACACCTGTGAGCTGGGGGGAGGGGCGAATCAACTATCAGAGAGAGGAGCTAAAGGAGGAGATCAGAGAGAGGAGCTAAAGGAGGAGATCAGAGAGAGGAGCTAAAGGAGGAGATCAGAGAGAGGAGCTAAAGGAGGAGATCAGAGAGAGGAGCTAAAGGAGGAGATCAGAGAGAGGAGCTAAAGGAGGAGATCAGAGAGAGGAGCTAAAGGAGGAGATCAGAGAGAGGAGCTAAAGGAGGAGATCAGAGAGAGGAGCTAAAGGAGGAGATCAGAGAGAGGAGCTAAAGGAGGAGATCAGAGAGAGGAGCTAAAGGAGGAGATCAGAGAGAGGAGCTAAAGGAGGAGATCATTGAGGTTTAATTCAGTTTCAGGACGACTTTGCTCTAAAAAGCAAACAGTTGATGTATTTAGAACCGTCTGGGTTTCGTAAACCTTCGTGGACGATGAGGCCTTGGTGGAGGTGTGCTGAAGCCGAGAGCATGCGTGATGAATGGAATCTTGGAAGCGCATGCACTCACACCACATCTCTTTATTTATCCAGACTCCTCATTTAATTTAATTAATTATGGGACATTTGGTTTATATATTTGGATTTATAATTGTGTTTCTCTTGATTTAATGGACATTTTGTGTGTAAAACACTTATTTGATTACTAATACTTGGGTTGAATACAACAAGACCTAATTGATGAGTGCTTATCTTGTGCATGTTGTAGCAGGATATCCTTTTCTTAAAGCCAGTATTACTAGCTCGAGTCAGGTAATCTATCACAGTCAACATGCAGGTTTGTTGAGTTCTCCTCTGAAGACGGAAGTTCACACGTGTTGCTGGCTTGCGTAGGAAAACTCACAAAAAAAAGACTTTTCATAAGATATCATACAAACCGTTGTATGATAATGCATTTAATTGTTTTTAAAACATCAACAATATTTAAACTTTGAATTATGAAATCACAAAATATCCACGATGTATGATAAATACTTGGCTTAAGAGATCTTTGACCATCTGATAAAAGCCCTGACAATTTGATATTTGTGTGACATGATTTATCGGCATGCTTTAGTTGAATTTGTTTACTTTTTCATGATATAGTGTTGAACTTTTGTAGATTTCTATCATTTGAGGACCGACTCTGTGTGTCAGAGAGCTTCATGTGGAGCAGACCTCCATGCAGTCACACTGCTCGTAGTCTCCAGCAGAGGGAGATCACAGCTCACAGCCCAGTGCCACACACTCTGTTCCCAGTGTCTTACAGGTTGAATATGTCTGACATATGTATGACATTGCAACATGCTCTGCCCTAGTCTAAACCAGCGACAGGGTCAGTTGAGGTTGAAGACTACAGATTTGAAAATGAAAACAATCTGGGGTTGTGGAGTTAGAAAGAAATTAGTTCACCGGGGCTCCTGTAGAGGCTTCAGACTCCAACTGTTGCCAAGTTGGATTGTGGGTGATGTAGGATCCAGGTTTTCACAGGGAAAGGAACATGTGTGGAATAAAGAAGATATCTGGTAATCCTGCATCTGCGTCTCACATTAGTCCCGTATTTAATAACCCACATATAACACATGACTACACTTGTGGTGCAGTCGAAGATGCTCTCAGAAACCCCCACAGGGACCTGGGCTCAATGGAGCCCTGAATCAGAGTAGACACACACTTCCCAGAGAGTTGGCGGAACTGAAAAATGAAAATACAAAAATGAAAACAACCCTTGTTGTATTACTGTTATTTTAATTCTAAACTGAAATGGTAGAGTTGAGTTTTTCTATATTAAATTGCTTTAATGTTATTTATGGTTTGTATATATTGAATTGCCCCTTACTGTTTTGTTCCGGTCTCAGGGAGCCAGGGGAGGACCTGGAGACCAGGGCCCAGAAGGGACATCTGGATCTAAAGTAAGAACACTGGCAGTCAAATTTCAAATATTGCAAATGAATCAGTTTGTCCACAGGTTGAAGCTACGGGCACGTTTGTTAACTCCTCCCTCCCCTAACAGGGTGAGCGAGGACTGGGGGGTGCATCTGGACCTCCAGGAGATAAAGGCATTGGGTTCCCTGGTCCCAAGGTAAATGTGGGTTTGGTTTAGAATTTGATTGAATAAGGAACATTGTCCGACTTCCATCTGCAGTTTATCTCTATTCTGTAAACTTCATTTTTCAGGGTGACAAGGGGAACCAAGGAAGACCAGGTCCTTCTGGACCAACGGGTATGGGTGAACCAGGAACACCGGTGAGTTCACAAAACTAAGTGAAACTACAGAAATATACTGTCATGGCTATGATATTTTAGATATTGTCACTGAATATTCTATCAATACATGCACTGGAGAATAGTTTTTCTACCCAGTTACAAATGCTGAAGCAGGTGTGTCATAAGAAACACACTATCAACCTGAAAGTAAAGCCCGTATAACGACATGCTATTTGATCAGCTAACACATCTACACGTGTCTGTTGTTTTAAAGAAATTAATGTTCATCGCAATCTGGGTTGAATAATAATGAATCTTTAACTGACCCTATGATAAATATTTTACTTTGGAAACCATTCATGTTTTTTTCCCCTATTTTAAATTCCGGTCTTTACAATGTTGAGATTGTTTTAAGTGGTGCAATTGAAAAAAGCTTCCAGTGAATTCAAGTGTCCAAGGTCAGTTCCATCTGAGCTTTATTTCTTGAATCATCCGACAGAACGTGACCTGATGGGACGGAGGTCTGATAGATTCCATTCAGGCTCGATTGCTCATTCTTGGTAGCGCTGGAGTCTGAATTGAATCCAACTTAAAGAAAGATTTAGGACCTGAATTAAGTTTTTAGATCTAAATTTGACAAACTCTTTTTGAGCAACTTGAATGTTTATTTTCTTTATTTGTATTTGTGAACCCTTGAAAATTTGAAAGGATGTTTTCGACATCTGAATTTTTATAATTACATTAATTAAATTCAGACTTGATTTTCAAAGTTAAATATTTAGCTGATATTAACTGATATTATAACAGGTATTCAAATTTAAACATTTAGTAGTCGGTAGTGGTTACATTTCAATTGCTTATAAAATTCAAATTATTATGGCCTTCCTTTGCTTCCATAGTAATTATATTTAAAGGGCCAGCTCACTCAAATTTCAGACAATAATTTTGTCACAAACTAAAAGGGATCATTCCAAGCATATAGTTTAGTTTTTATCTGCTGAGATACACTAAAGATACTATTACTATGTTATTATTGACAGCACAGCTGCTTTTCTAGCAACTGACCTTGTATAATTGTTGTGAATATTATAGTGCTTCCAGTACGATCGCTAATATATTGAAATATCTGTTCATTCAGTATTTATTCAGTTTCTATATTTGTTTAGGGTCCAGCAGGGCCACCAGGGATGCAAGGATCGTCAGGGTTTCCAGGTGAGGGTCTTCCAGGGTCCAAGGTAAGTTCCAGGACAAGCTGGTTCACTACAACTATGTGTCGTTTTATTGATCCTTTATTTAAGACAATGGACAACGAGAAACATTTCCAAAAACAATGCGTTTTGAAATATGATTGGTGTTTTAAAACCATAGAGGGAAGAAAGACCGGTTTTAATTGATGAATCGCACATGCTTGTATGATTTGAGTCTTAAGATAAAACCGAGGTTTGATGTGTTGTTCTTCCTGTTCTCCTGACCCTCCCACTGTGTTTTCTTGCAGGGTGAAAGGGGGTATGAGGGTCCCAAGGGCGGCCGTGGACCTCTAGGAGTCGGGTACAAAGGTGATAAGGTACGGGTTAACTGTTAAACATGGTTTGGATTGCACACGTGTCTACTGAAAACCTGTGATGCTGTAAAGGACGACCTGTCTGACCTCTCACCTTTCTAACCCTCAGGGAAACACAGGAGGCCCCGGGCTGCCAGGCTTGGTGGGGTTTCCTGGAGCAGGCATGCAAGGAGAAAAGGCAAGGCCAATGAAAATGTTTCCTCCACCTGTTTATCCTTTATTTGTGTAGCTACACTTTAAATTCTGATGTTTCCCTTTGGCCGTAGGGGGACCTAGGGCCAGCTGGGCCTTCTGGTCCCAGAGGACCTCCTGGACTGGGTATAGTTGGACCAAAGGTCAGTAGCAGTTATGGGTAAAGACATTGTGGCGTTGAAATGATTTAGAAGAATGAATAAAGTTAAACAGACATTAAGTAAGTTATACATGTATTTGATATTGATGATGAAAGAGAATAAACACTATAATACATGAAGCAAGACTGGGCGAGCACTTAAATAGATATACTTAGTTGCTCTCCGCCACTGCTTACTGTACTCCTGTCGCTTGTGGTCACAGCGGCCGCTGCAAAACTTACATCGGCAAAATTCCTAAAATAGTGATTTTCTTTTATCACAAAGCATTGAGTACAGGACACAAAGTCAGGCCTTGCCCTAGTTCACTCATTTACTCTTTTGTGGCGACTAGGATAGAGCGGGATCCCGACTCCGCTAGTCCAGGTCGATGTGTCCGTGGGCAAAACACTTAACCCCAAATTGCTCCCGTAAGCTGTTCCTGCGGCGTATGAATGGGTACGAAGGGCTAGTTAGAGTCCTGAGGTGGCGCTTTGCTCGGTAGCCCCTACCATCAGTGTATGAATGTGTGTAAATGGGTGAATGATGACATGTAGTGTTCAAGCGCTTTGAGTAGTCGCATATAGAAAAGGGCTATACAAGTACAAGTCTACTTACCATTCATTCCCGATATAAAAACAGTCAATAATTGACTTCCTCGTGAGAAAGTAAATTGGGATTTCAGACATTTGTGATTCATCATCACAGAAAGCCTGATATTTAGTCTCTCACTGCACCCTAAATCTGTCCGTTCCCTCGACTGAGTGTATGGAAGGTTTGAACCAGGCAGACAGTCTGCAAACTGTGATGGATGTGTACAGCATAGAATTCAGGTAGCCTAATAGTTTTGCAATAATATTTTACACCAGTTTTGAACCTGGATTTCCTCACAGAAAGTTGTAAAAGTATGAGATTTGTATGAGACGCCAACCATGGAGCGCTAAAAGCACCTTTTTGAATCTTTCCGTCGCTGGTTGTCTGATGTGATTTGTGTTGTTTCCCAGGGCGACCAGGGTTTTCCTGGAGAGCCCGGACCTCAGGGAGACAGGGGTGTAGGTGAACCAGGAGCGAAGGTAAGACAACCAAAGTCCACATTAAACAAAACATGTTCAGTAGTTCAGCCGGGTGGCACCCAGAAGTGTTGAGTCTATGTGTGTTGTTCCAGGGGGGGCCAGGGCTCGATGGGGCTGCTGGGATACCTGGCATTCCTGGTGAGGACGGAGCTGTTGGGCCTAAGGTGAGTCACGCTCACATTTCGTAAAATTACATTATTCAATCTGAATTGAGTCACGATCAGATGTTGAAGCAATTACCAAACCGTTAGGTAATTGCTATATTTTGAAATGGGTAGTCATAAAAATACATAACAGAACTATCACTTGAAGACAGTGAAGCTATGTCATGGGTGATTACTGCAACAAGATGAGTATTTGAAATGATATTGTTAATAAGATATGTATTATTTATTACATAGTTGTGTGAACACGTATGAATCAGCTTCCAGACTAACGAAGCAAAAGTCACCATAATACGAAAACCTGCATCATTGTACCGAGAAGTCATCCTCTAGAGCTCTTAATACATTTCACCATAGAAGCATCAAGCTGATGTACTGCTTGTTGTAAGCTAGCTAACCTCTTAGGAATCTTTCCTCCAAAGATGGAATCTTTAAGCCTATATCTGTGGTGGATGTGATGGTCAAAAATCAGGATGAATGTATAGCAGGCGGTGTGAACCAATCAGGACCAAGACTTTTAACTATTTACGATACTCAGAAATACAGTGCTGCAAGAATGAGTCCTAAAACCCGGAAACATTTTTGCATTACCAGTTTTTTCAAATGTGTTTTTGGTTAGATGCTTGAAATACAGTCTGTGTTTAACACAAGCTAGAGAGATTCTTTTTTCTACCACATAAAATACATCAGTAAATAAAAATGTCAGTTGGTAACAAGTGTCTAAATGAGATGACTAAACGTCATCACTTGAACACTAGTCCGCCTTTAGCTTAGTGGTGGTGACGTGAAGTCGTGACCATGGTGTCGTTTTAGCGTTAGCTTTTTACTTCTGGTGTTTGCATTTACATTTCAAAAATCCTAAAAGTGGCGTTCATCTGTGAAGATTATCTTGGCAAACAAAAGTGGTAAATATCATAAGAAGTTATTTTCTGCAATCATCCAAAATCCCATTGGGATTTTGTCGGGAACCAGTGTGATGCTAACTTCTGGGTTGGCCTACAAAAATACATCATCCCTGCATCTCTCTGTAGCAGCTTGAAGTTAGGAGAGAAAACAGGAAATGAAACCGACCACATTAATTGGTGACCTTATTATGCACTACAAAGAAGGACTGGGTATGGTTTAAAAAACTACAATGCCAACATCAATACTAGTACCCTTGAAGTGATACAGATACCAATAGAGTGTACAGTACTTCATTCGGTACCCATCATGTTAATGGTAACTGCGTGTCCCACTGGCTAGCAAATCACTGCCACTCTGCACAGCGCTCATCCAGCGCTCATCCAGCGCTCATCCAGCGCTCATCCAGCGCTCATCCAGCGCTCATCCAGCGCTTAATGCTGGATGACCCTCCCAGGTTAAACTGTTACCTCTGTCAGCACTGTTGCTGTTGTTAGCGCTGTTAACACCATTATCTGCTAACCGCCACCTCTGACATCTGTGTGTTCAGAGCCGTATGGGTTGAAGCAGCTGCGATAGTGGGCCAATCACACGTGGCATTAAATCGAAGAATGATTGCAGTGATTGGCTGCGCTCAACACCATGCAAACAGTATTTCTTTTTCTAGTTCAAACAGGATAGATTGCAGGTATTGTTTGACTGGAGACGTGTGGATACTACTTGATACTGGGTTATCTCAGGTGATACCTTAAAGATACCCAGCACTATAGGAGTGAACATAAATGAATCCCTCTTTGCATTACGTGTCCACCTCAGCATCTTGTTTCAACAGGAATGACTATATCAAGGAAGTAAAGAAGCAATTTCATGGTGTCTCTAAAGAGTAACTACACCACTCACAAGCGTCACACGCTAGAAATGTTTGTTTGATCTGCTATTTGATCTAGGGAGAGATGGGGTTCCCAGGTCTGCGAGGCCTAGAGGGAGCACCGGGGAAAGGCATCCCTGGAGAAAAGGTAATCAGCCACAGTGCAGCTGCTCCCCAAGTAAACTTCCAATGTCTTAGAGGATATCCCGATTTCTGTTTGTTCAGCATTTCTGTTTAATCAGCCCTTGCATGTGGGTTCTTTTAAACATGACAGTTGTAAAAACTAGGACACGTGCGTAAATAGTAACTAAGAATTCAAAGTGGTTATTGTACATATTTACATACCTGTACTGTCAAAGTCGTCATTCACTCATCAGTCATATACATGCATATTTGACAATCTGGATTATTGTATTAAGTTGTATTTGACTTGCAGAGATGCTTTTTGAATTCAGCACAATACACCTTCCTGCTACGGTACCAGAGGGGCTGAGATGTAATGCATCATGTGTATGCGTTTCTCCTCAGGGAGACAGAGGTGACCGTGGACCTAGGGGACTTTCAGGGTCATCAGGCCCTGTTGGACCTGCTGGAGCTAAGGTATGTTGAATAGGTTACCCCTAGGTACTATAAGAAGAAGGTTCCCTTTAAACATCCGCGAAGGGAAATTAAATTCTTTCACTCCAAGTTCTTATTTTACACATCCACATCGGCCGTGGTCTGCCCACCGAGCAGTTAGGGGTTCGGTATGTTGCTCAAGGAAATGGAACTGGCTACTAGTCAACACTTTGTTCTTTGTCCGTGCTGGACTTGTACTGGCCACCCTCAAGTTCCCAAGCCAAGTCCCAACAGACTGAGGTACGGCCGCCACAGGTTCATTTGTTCACACAACTGCTCTTGTACGTAGGTGAGAAATCCAACACTGGAGAGGTTAAGCGCTCACAGCTTTTCCAGAAACCGAGCGGTTAAAGATCAGGACGTGTTTAATGGTTGGATGGTTAATTTAGGGTCTTGCTTCAAGAGGTTTGGAACTCTAAAGAGTAATTTAAGGGTAGTCCCACATAACAGCTGGAAACTTCCACAATCAAGTTGAAGTGCATAGACTAAGGGTGGCCAAACCTTTTTGATTGAGGGCTATATACAGAAGAATCGAAGGGGTCATGGGCCAAATAGTAGTACATACATAGTTTTCAACCAGTTGCAAAAAAAACAGTGGTCTTAGACCAGAAAACCCCATATGCCATCAAAAATGTATTCAATGTCATAATCAACTATGCCAGTGATTCTTAACCATGGGGCCCACCATTGGGCCGCGAGCGCCACCTAGAGGGCCGCAAAATAATTTCAGTTTTCCACCTGTGG
The DNA here is from genome assembly GCA_032191485.1 of Leptoclinus maculatus. Taxonomy (NCBI): domain Eukaryota; kingdom Metazoa; phylum Chordata; class Actinopteri; order Perciformes; family Stichaeidae; genus Leptoclinus; species Leptoclinus maculatus. Next base: position 38,307,181 of record JAVDOI010000002.1, on the reverse strand, counting down.
GCCGCGAGGGCCGCGGGACCGCATAGGTCAGACCTGGGCATTGTACGGCCCGCGGGACGTCAATGGGAAATTAGGAATGAAACGTAAATAATTGTAGCTACATCATGCACGGAATACAGCTGCATTGCTTTTATTTTGAAGGCGACTGCTGCTGTCTTTTATCTCAATTTACGTACGTTAGTACGTTCGTGGATGTGCGAGCAGCGGCTCACTGCAATCCCAATAATAGCAGTGTCGGCAGCCGGAACCGGGCCGGTGTATTTGGCCCGATTCTGGGGCGTCATTCAGTCTCAGCCGAGTCGGCAACCGGACTCGGCCCGACGTGTTTCTTCCGGCATGCCGATCTTACTCCGGAGCTGGGCCAGGTCATGTTGGCTACCTGAGATGTGTTGGTGATGCAGAGCGACACGGACATCTGAGGCTTTGCTAGCTAAGCTGCTAAATCAACATGCTCAGAAGATGTTGGTTCTCTTTGGATCGACCTACATATGTGAACAAACATTCTCCGTGATGTAGTTTAATTAATCCAGATCCAGATCCTCTCACTGACATCACCTGTCAGCTGTCCTTCACATCTCACCTCACACATTCACCCTGACTTCAGTCACTCGTTTACTGAACTAAAACACAGACAATTAGGTCATTGGACTACAAACGATAGTGATAAAAGTACTCATTAACAGAAACATGATTCCTGTCAGTGTTTTACTATTATATATAGATATTACATATTTATATTTGTTTGGATCATTATTTCTGCTGCAGATGTTTAAGGTGGAGCTCATTTTAACTCCTTTATACTCTCTGTTGTTCAGTTTGGGTAGTTAGGAAGGGTTTGACAAATTATAATGTGCAAAGTAACTAAAGCTGCCAGACAAATGTAGTGGAGTAAAAAGTACAATATTTCCCTCTGAGATGTAGTGGAGTGGAAGTACAAAGTTGAATAAAATAGAAATACTCAAGTAAAGTACCTTGAATTTGTACATACAGTACTTAAGCAAATATACTAGTTACATTCCACCACTGATCATAATATTTACTCTTACCACTCGCAGCTCATCAAAACCATACAATGTACTGCTTCTTTGTGATCATCACATTGTATCATCTCATTTATTTGACAAGGGTTTTGCTTGTTAAACTGTAAGTGGATTTAATATAGTTATTGAATACAAATCAAACCAAGAGTGAGATAAATTAGTTAAACCAATACAGTGTTAATATTTGAATGGGCCCCGGGCCACTTTGTACTTGAAAAGTTGGGCCCCGAGGTCAAAAAGGTTAAGAACCCCTGAACTATGCGACACTACTTAACAGTTTAAGGTTTCACATTACAGTAGTTGATTGGTGTGCCCATATATTACAAAAAGTACTTCTGTTTCTGCTCTGTTTAAATTCTGCTGAAGTGAAGTTAACCTGTACTGATAAGGAAGCATCCTTATTTAAGCTCTAGAGACAAAAGCGACATGACAAATATTTGCTTTGCTTTCATTGTCTTCTTGACACAAGCTTATGTGCTGGCAGCTTAACGTCATCTCACTGACATTTTCATTCAGGGAGAACCGGGGAGTCCGGGACTGGTGGGCCTCCCTGGAACTGCTGGGCGTGGCTTACCAGGATCAAAGGTAATGAACATGAAACAGACACCCTGACTAAAGTGTTTAGTTCAGTGATGGAGTGACTATTGACATTAGAACGAGTCCAACAAGGCAAGAAACCCCAGTCGTCAGACAGTAAAGAGCAAATAGATCTATAACCAAACTCGTTTGGAAGAGAAGTGAGCACAAATGTAAAATGATTACTCCCTCAGTTTACTGTAAATGTCTATTTACACAGCACATAGCACACTGCACCCACTTCCTGTTCCACCTTGTGTGCTCACTGTCATTGTGTGCACACCCTTTTGCTATAAAATGGATTATTTTATAGGATTGCTTTTATAAGCAACGTTTTGGATGTGCTGCAAATTAGTGGAAAGTAACGTTCCTGCCCTTACTTTGTTGAGCAATGGCAACGATTATGTTGCCAAGAAAAAAGTAATCATTACTGCAACTACAATAAGACCTATATGGTTAGAAAAAAACAACATGGCATGTACACAGTTAAACATGCATGGTGCACCTGTACAATGGTGGACTATGGAAAATGCATAATAGGGTGCTGCAGGAATGAATTCTAAAACTCTGAAATGAGTCGGCACGTTTGTGCTCTGGTTCCTTTGTCCCAAATTCACAGGGTTCTTTTTTTGGTTAGATGCCTGAAATGTGGTCTGTGGTTAACACAAGCTGAATAGATTTAAACTTTTTGTTCTACGATAGATAATACATAGGCGGTTGCTAAAAAGTGTAACATGAAGTCATGTGACCGTGTTGTAGTTTGTTCATAGCCTAACGTTAGCATTTTACTTCTGGAGATTAAATTAAATTAAAATCATAACAGTGATAATCATTTATAACGATTATCTTACTGAACAAAATATGTCAGCATCATAAACGTTTGTTTGCCACGGAGCTCTGCAATAATCCCAAATCCAATAGAAAAATCCCATTGGCTTTTTGTCGAGGGAACTAAAGCCATATATATAATATTTTTTTCCATTTCAAAAAGACCACCATATATATTTTGTGTGTAGAATAACAATCTGTAAAACTAGCAGCTATAGAAGTAAAGTAAATGTAACTTAACCTATTTACATCAATGTCTTATCCGTTTACCACAACTTTGTTTGTTTTTCTTCTGATACATTTGTAGGGGGTCTATACAGTAAATGTATGAATTGTATTGCGTACATATGAGCTTTAATTGTGGGTTAATTGTTAATTTGTCCAAATAACAGGGAGATCCTGGTCCCGTAGGACCAGCTGGACCTGATGGAGAACCTGGAATAGGAATTATTGGGCCGAAGGTAACACTAGCACACGATATGTTCACCCTATCGATATATCACACCACACTGCTTTACCCAATCACTTTGAGAAAGTGGTGTGTGAAGTCTTCACATTACAGTTTGTCTGCAATAAAAAAATCGTTTTTTGATGCTAATTTTTAGATACAACAGTATTTCCTAACTGTTTGTCACTCTCAGTATTTGCTGTTCTCCTGTTCCTCTATCAGGGTAACAAAGGAAATACTGGACCAGTCGGGCCACCAGGAATGAAGGGAGATGGCTTCCCAGGTCCACAGGTGAGAGGAAAAAGTCATCCAAAATGAGGAGTACATTCGAATTATGCTCATATGTAATGCAAGAAATCAGGCTGTTCTCATTCACTGTCTGTATTAAAAACAGTGCACTGTAACTCGTGCAGGGCTGCCCTCTAAGGAAGCTTGCGTAGTACAAAGAGCGACACATCAGCACATCGAGGTGGAAGAGGTGGATGGGTCAAAAAAACACAGGAGAGCGCTGGACAAACTAAAACATAGTTGCGTGTTTCGTAACTTATGTATGTGATATTAGTTAATACTCACGTGCGCTGCTTGATATTCATATTAGAACTCACAACAAATGCATAATAACTTTACGTAAGATATCATAAGAACTGTTGTATTAGGATATGTATAATAAAGACAGGTTTGTAAATGTAAATTTTTCCCGTGACCATTAGGGGCTGCCTGGCTTACCGGGAGTGCAAGGAGAGATGGGACATGAAGGGAAAGGACTACCTGGACCTAAGGTGAAGCACAAGTGTTACTTCATGAATTCATGAAATGGCGGAGAGTCCTTAGAGGGACATTTGCTGAGGCTCATGGGAACTGTAGTGTCATTAAACATACCAGAGGGAGTATTTCTACACTTTAACCGTAGCATTCTATAATCCTGAAGATGATTCATGCAGATTTTCACTGCTGAATATCAGCTTCAACATCAAACAAGCAAAAATCCTCATGAATGTGGATATGGTTGTGAAATATATAGCAGTCCATGTGGTTTTCAATTGGAACAGAGACTGTTGACCTGTGTTTAGTGTTGGTGATATGGAAAAGGACAATGGAGTGGACGTGGAACAAACAAAATGGTGTATAAGGTGCTGTATAAGATGGATAGGCAGTGGAAAGTATTTTTAGTCCAAGTTTGTTTCGTCTGTGTTTCAGGGTGACAGAGGCTTGTCTGGCATGCTGGGGCCATCAGGTCCTCCCGGAATTGGACTTCATGGACCAAAGGTCAGTGTGTGTGTAGCTACAGTATAAAGGGGGAGTTAAACAAGTCTATTTCTATTGTTCTTATAAACCATTTCCTCTATATATCATAATATTAGCCTAATAACTTGACAAATGCTGTGATGCATTGTGTTCCCAGGGCTCTACAGGGCAGCTTGGTCCACCAGGCCTGCTAGGGCCTCAAGGAGAGGGCATCCAGGGACCAAAGGTAGGCAATAAAAACACTTGACAAGACTGGTATGGTGTACTTCAAGAAAATGGGATCACAAATGTGCTCCAACTGTATCATGTTGTTCCCCAAGAATACGATGGAGCTGAGCATGTCTATCCTTTATCTTGTCTTGCAAGGATGACCATTGTCTCATCTTAAGTCGTAAGCCTGTGCTGTCACATCAAATAAATCCATCTGTGGTGTTTCACTCAATGGACAGGGCTTCAAGATACGTCTATATGCTGATGATACTCTTGTGGTGCTTACCAATTCATCCATCTTTATTCTTAGGGAGAACCTGGGTTTCAGGGCCCAATGGGCCCTCGGGGACCACCAGGGGATGGCCTTCCAGGGGAGAAGGTACTTACAATATAGCCACTGCATGTGCCAGTGGTTGCATTACCTGTGACATATTGCCTCTGATTACCAGTGCTTCAAATTTGCTGTAATAAAGAGTGCTTTCACACACACACACTCACTCACACACAGGGTGACAGAGGCAATCCTGGAGACCGGGGAAAGAAAGGAGACGGTGGAGACTTTGGAGGACCTGGATCTAATGGACCAATGGTAACACAGCATGTCCCATGTTGCTTCATGGTTTAATAACAATCTCATAAGTTGTTCTTCAAAAGGTCTGTGACGATCACAGTTCAATGTGAATGTTTTGTTTTCCAGCTATAATTTGTTCTGAGTCACAGTTTCTTTTCCTTCTCGTAGGCAATGCTGTCCTCTTTATTTAATGTAAAATGGAACCTATAAAGGAAGGTCCTGACAGCAATTTTTTGTTGTTGTTAATTTCCATGTTGGGGAAACATGTATCAAACATAAGCTCCAATGAGCGTTTTCAGGCTGATGCCATCATCAATTTATCATCATAAGGATCGAGTGGTCCTAAACTGATTGTCAATTAGGTCCTGTTCTGTAGGATTTGAACATTTCTGACCTTTGCAACTCCTCGTGGTAGTATCCAAAAGGCAGAAAGTAACAAATGCCGCTAAAAAGGAGATCAAATCACAGTTACTGTTATAATTGTGCTGTACATGGAAAACATTGTATTTCCAGAGATTGGGTTTCCATCTTACAAATACTGTAACATTCTTATTGTAAATACAAATAAGAATCCCATATTTCCGGAAACTCCAACGTAGCTGGTTTAGCTAAAAGCCCCAAAATAGCTCTGGTCTGGTATACATCTAGTGTCTCAGAGTAAGACATTGGTCCTAACAAGCCAAGATATATTTAGTCTACATGTTAATATTATATATAAAATGATTATATTATAATCCTTAGAAATGGCATGCCAGCTGAATGCAAATGGTTTATTGGTAAATATCACTGATTTATGCCATTTATTAATTTTAGCATCATATTATTGCATAGAAATATGACCATTCGCCCTTGGATCTATATAAAGGAATCAACTTGACTTGTCAAGACATAAATGATTGACTGGATACCTCAGGTACCTTTTTTTTTACTCCTTGTAAATATGTTTCTATGCTTGGTTGAAGTGGAAAACTTTGTGTAAAGTGTGTCTTAAGGAAGTAAAAACGCACACACACACCGTTATGTTTGACCTGCTGTCCGTGTTGTTGTACGTGGGTTTTGTCAGGCAGCGGTTGTCCCCTCTTCCCTGTACAGGCACTGAATCTTTTATTGGTATGGAGTACTCGACCGTACCTACTTTCACCCCTGAATTACAGGAGAAGTCCACGTAGAAAAGATGTCATGATGGTGGATTGGTCAAACAAACACACACAGGACTTACACCCATGAGTTCAGGTCCTGTGTGAAACAAAAAGTAGCCTTTGACTTATTTTAATGGTCAATAATTTACTGGTCAATAATGTAACAAACGTTTCGATTTGAAGCCACCATGATGTTTTGCCTAAACAAAAGCAAGTAGTTTAGTTGTTTTTGTTTTGTTTTGATTTTGCCTACAATGTTAAACACGTTTAACACTGCGACCGTAATGCAGGAGAAAATGTTTCCCTTGACAATGCAGTTTACTTCCTCATGTGTGGTTAATTTCACAGGGGAGAACTGGAGGAAAGGGAGAACCAGGACTCACAGTGAGTAAAGTGACTGGCACAAACAGCAGTTTTATATCTTGACATTAAAATGTAATGTAAATGTTTTTCATATTTGTTTTCTGTACACAGAGAGAAGAGGTCATCAGGATTATAAGAGAAATATGTGGTAAATTACACATTTTATCATGTTTTTCATCAGTTTAATCCTCAGTCAATCTTAATCTTTTTTTTGTTGCTTAGTTGGGTTTTGTCTAGTAAATGTGTGTGGATGTAGCGAGGACGTATGCCTACAATGTATAAACGTAAAGGCTCTCTCTACAGCCAGTATTTGGTTTGTTGGTTTGGCTTCTGTAAAAACACACAGTGGACCCTATGTAGATATTTATTTTATTTTATTATACTACTATTCTATTTATCCCGGTAAGGGGGAAATTTGTCTCTGCATTTGAGACAAAACTGCATCCCTGTATATAGGGAGCAGTGGGCTGCCTATGACAGGAGAGCAGTTAGAGGTTCAGTGTCTTGCTCAGGGACACTTCGACACATGACACGTACCAGCCAAGGATCGAACCATCGACCTTGCGGTTACCAAGCACAACCCTCTTAACCGTCTTACACAGGCACAGGCAATTTAAGTAAAACAAGTTAAAGTCTGAACTGAAGTTTTGAAGTGTATTTTGTTGCATCAGGTAAGAGTATAAGCTGCACAGAGATAGTATGCAAAGTTTTTGTTTTGCAATGGTTCATGTTTTTTGTATCCACAATGCAGTTTTTTTTGTATTCTAATTTATCTTTGACATTTGTTGCCCAGGCTGTGGTCTCAAATGCAGAGAAAGCCCTCTGGAGCTGGTGTTTGTGATAGACAGCTCTGAGAGTGTGGGACCAGAAAACTTTGAGTTGGTGAAGGACTTTGTGAACGCTCTTATCGACCGCGTGACGGTGAGCCGAGAAGCCAGTCGGATTGGCGTGGTGCTCTACAGCCATGTGGACATGGTGGTAGTCAGTCTGCAGCAGCAGTCCAGCCAGGACGATGTCAAGGCTGCCGTCCGGAAGATGCCTTACCTCGGCGAGGGTACCTTCACGGGCAGCGCCATCCATCGAGCCAACCAGCTTTTCCGGGCCTCGCGGCCCGGTGTGAGGAAGGTGGCCGTGGTTTTGACAGACGGGCAGGCCGACCCCCGTGACGTCATGCAGTTTGAAGAAACGGCTACGGACGCCCACGCGGAGGGGATCGAGATGTTTGTAATAGGAGTCGTGAACAAGACCGACCCTCTATATGAAGAGTTCCAGGCTCAGATGGATGTTATGGCCTCCGATCCTGATGAAGAGCATGTCTACCTCATAGATGATTTCAATGCACTTCCCAGTAAGCAATCAATGTCGTCACACATTGATCAAAGAATTCATCCACACAGCATTGGTTTTCTATAACATGCTGTTAACCCCCTTAAACCTAATCGAGGTGATTTGCACCCCTTCTCAGACTTAGAACACACAGACATCACCCACATGTCTGTAATCTGCAATGTAGTCTTTCTAGTGCTTTCAGTTACCTCAAAACTTTAGATTTTGCATTGTTTTCTTCAAATTCAAATGAAATTGTTTGCAGCAGTAATCCAGTGATAGTGTATCCTGTGCAAACAGGAATAGCTAGCAGCTAATGCAGCATGGTGCAGTTTCACCAAAATGAAAAGAAACACAATATGCAAAGCAGGGATATGGTAAGATAACTGCTGTCTCACTCACTGGAAAGTATGATGGAAACTGCACTACACAAGTACAAGTCCATTGTGTTTATAGTGTGCATGCATAGTATGCGTGTATAATATGCATATATAATGTGCATATATAGTATGCATATAAATGGTAAATAAAGTGCTTTTACACTACATGTCAGTCACCCAGTAGCACCCATCATATCCTGTGATAAGTAACCTGTAACGGTTCATTTTGAAATTTCATTGTTTGTTTTTGTACAGCTCTGGAAGGCAAAATACTGAATCGGATTTGTGAGCAGGATGACAGCATGGCATTCCTACCAAACTCCATCTATCCACTTCTGGAAATCCACCCAGAGGCTCCAGTAGACGGCCGCTTCAAAGAGTTCCCAGTTGAGGAAAACATCCAAGTAATGCTGCTTTTATCTTGTTTGGAAAAATGATACTTGTACAGTATAGACTGCACTCTGGCTTTTGGGTGGCAACCATCTGCTACCGGTTGGAGAGAGAGAGAGAGAGACAGAGAGAGAGAGAGAGAGAGAGAGAGAGACACACAGAGAGAGAGAGAGAGAGAGAGAGAGACAGAGAGAGAGAGAGCAACAATGATAGCACAACAGCTATAATAATATAAATAAGACTAATACATATAATAGTAGTGGTGACTATTATAAAAATAGCAGAAATAATATCAGAAATGACTACTACTACTTTTAACAGCAGCAGTGGATATAATAGAATGATAATAGCAGTAATAGTAAAATAAATATGACAGTGATATGATAATAGTGATAGTGGCAGTGGGTGTTAAGCGGGGCCGCGGCAGCAGGAGCGATCCCGATCCAGGCGTACAAAGATCCATGGAAACCTGCAAATGTGACAAAACACCATCCACCTTGTTTTGAAGAAACAGTTTCTGCGAATGCTGTGATGCAAAAACGTGAAATTCGCACCATTCGCGGGAGTTGACATTTTTTAACTCGGGCGAAAAATTTGGGTGACGCTGTGTCTTTAAAGCCTATCAGCGTTGAGATGCTCCTCCTGTCATCACTGACGTCCTGCCGTTGTTGAATCAGGAAAAATATATTGTAGCCATAGGTGTTCACCCAGAGCTCTACCATACCTGATTAGTAGAGACCGGACAAAACTATGTGTATAAATGTATGAGTATAAACCAGATGGTACAAACAATGAAAAAGACGCTGCCGTATTTACGCATATATAACTTGCTTAATATCTAACTTGCACTATTTAGTGCTATATATATATATATATATTCAAGAAGCCTAGTAGTAGTAACAACATCTCTGTGTAGTCAACAACTGTCAAATCAAATAAAGAAAGTACACATCAATTATATTTGAACAATTATTCTCAGTTTTCAAATTGAACCGGATGGATTATAAATAGTGCTGGGCAACGCTTACAATTTTTAATCGCATGATTTTTTTGCGATTAATCGCATTGTTATGCGCAAAATTCAATAATGAATTCAAAAGTAGTGTATTGCGCACTTTTATTTTAAAAGTACTGCTATATGAACAAAAGTGCAATAACATTTGGTTTGCAAACACTTTAAACACATAAGGTTATTTTTAACAGCAGTATTCCCTTTACACAGTAGCAGTTATAACACAGTTATAATGATTCTGATAATAGATATTCAGCCGGTGTTCACAACTTTATCTTCATGTGTGTAATATACACCTTGAAAACTGCAAACCTATCTACGTCATGTTTTTTCTTTTTTTGTTAAATTCTCAGTAGCGATAACTAAATGATATCCTTATTATACATATTCCAAACAAAAACACTTTCAAAACTCTAAATAAAAACTCATAATTTAAATGAATAATTTATTTTTTGCTTTTTTTGGTATTTTGGTCAGACACATATGCAACGCTGATTACCGTAATATGTGTGGTATTTGTTATAAATGTACGTTGGTACATAGAGGGTGATAAGAAGCTGTACATGGAGGGACTTAGGACCCAGGGGAATGTAGGTGAAGGAAACAGGAAAACACGGAAGACACGCCACACAAACAGCTGTTCACCGCTCGCTGCCGGTTGGCCAGCCGGTTGGCCAGCCGGTTGGCCAGCCGGTTCTGGTGTTAAAAATGCCCGCTTAAAAAAAAAAACTGCGTTTAACTCGCGATAAAATAATTGTCGGCGTTAATTAATTAATGCGTTAACATGATAATAACGCGTTAACTTGCCCAGCACTAATTATAAATAATACATAGAAATACGTAAATAAATGTTCTTCTCTCATTTCAAGTAAAATAAGGGCTCCATCTAAAAATATAATACACAAAAAATATTTTTTTTAAAACTTGCATCTTAAAAGAAAGTACTTGATTTTAGAAAAATTTATGAAAATGAAAAATGAAAGTGTGGCTGGAGTGAACTTTTTTCTTCTCTTTTGTTAAATCCATTTCACATCATAATGGTCTCAGTCAACTTTATAATAAACAATCTCTAAACATCTTGCCCTCAGTTCAGATTCTAGTCGGTATGTTTGCTGACCGAGTGCCGTAAAGGCTAGAAAAGCTGTGCAGGTTAAAATAGAAGCGCTCCGCCAAAATGTATAATTCTCAATTATCCATCAGTTGGGTCGTCTGGGTCCGGATCCGGACCGGGGTCCGCCTATTAGTGACCCCTGGCCTAGTTCTGACAGAGGTTGATGCCCATAAACGTCCCGAACGTCGATCGATCAGTGCATCTCGGCTCCACCAATGCATGTGTACAACATCATTTGGCTTGTTTGCAGATATAATTCAAACAAGTCTCTGCAAGTTGCTTTTTATTGTTTTCTACTAGTGGCTGCATGGAAGACTGCATTGAATATAACTCTGTCATGTAAAAGTATGTCTGATCTGAGATTCTCTACTTCCCAGCTTGAACTCCCAGTGGAGACAGTAACCACCCTGACTCCACAGTCCCATGGGTCAGGTAGGGTCGACAAGAACCTGGTTGATACCAAACTGTTGTTGGAGCCCTGGGACGAGCTGCCCGACATCACGTTCGCCTCTCCCGGTGGCAGAGGGCAGCAGGGCCCTGGGCTGACCTCCGTGGTGGGTCCTCAGACTCCGACTGGCCAGCTGCATGAGGCTGAGATCAAACGGGCTCCGGTCAGCCCTCCTCCTCCTCCACCCCTGACGGACTCATCGCTGCCAGGTAAACAAGCAGAGCGGCGACGGATACAGCCTTTGATACGTGATACAGCCTTTGATACGTATCTATTATTTCTGATAAGTTTATTGCCTACTAAAGACACATGACAAAAAATATGGTGTCATAAGAAATTGTGCAACACATCATGAGGATGCTTATCACATGGACCTCCCTTTCTCTTATGAGTTCCTTTTGTTGGTGTTTGGTTAGATGAACAGTAACAATAATGTTGAGACCAAACTTACAGGGCCATGCTATAGGAGGCCTTTTTGTTCATGTTATTGTGTTTAGGTTTTAGGGATACCATGTCTATAGTCTCGTATAATTATTTGTAAATGATGAGAACAGATTCAGTGGTGGAATGTACCAAGTTCAATTTTTTGATATTTGTATTTTCTTGGAGTATTATATGCTTCTTTATACTTCTACTCCACTAGATTTTGGAGGGATATTTTGTAATTTTTAATCCACTACACACATTTCATAGTTCAGTTTAAATTACTAGTTATTTTGTTTATTTAGATTTAACACACAAAGATAAACTTCATCAATTTAAAAATGTGTTTTTATAGATAGAACTACAGTTTGTGAAGAAATTATGAGTTCATCTAAATTAGGAACAAATGTAAAATATCCTTACACATCAATGAATCAATAATAATTATATAATATAAAATATCACTCAAGGGGGTACTTCTACTTTTGGTACTAGAATCATATTTCATTGATAATATGCCTGTACTTTTTTGGCACAATTTTTATACTGTAGTATTTCTACTTTTGATCAAAGCCACAATGAGCAGGATTTTCCTGAAAAACAATGTATTGACTCATAAAAATAATCCTTCTCAATCATCACGTCTGATCAACTAGAAGTGTGTGGCAGTGTCACCGCCCTCCAACTGTATTTTCATATGTTGTGTTCAAGTCCTTCCCCGGCTTTAACCTCTATAACAATGAAGCCACCAGTGCCAGATCGTAAGCAATCATCCAAGATGAAGCTACCACAATGGTGGAAACAGCGCTGAAAAAAATGCAAATATGAAGCTTGTAAATGAGAGTGAATCTGGGGTTGGCTTTTGCCCGCTGACAAGCACCCTAACACTAACCGCAGTCAGGGGGCGTGGCTTCTGGTATTGTTGAGCCGGGAAGGAGGGGCCAACTTTGAATTGACCGACAAGTCCTACTCATTGTGCCTTTAAGTAAAAGACGTCAATACTTCACTTTGAATAGATCTGAGCTTCACATTTTGGAATGGAAAGGGAATGAAGTAACAAGCAAAGAGTCCACTCAGATTCATACAGGTTAAAACCAGGTTGTTTGAATTTGATCTCAGGCCCTAATCAGACCTGGCATGAACATTTGCTTGGGTGATTCAATTACAAGTGGAGAGTTCAGGAAAGTACAGGTGTCCCTTTGTATTCTATGAGAAACCACAGTATTAATGTTAACATATAGATCAGACAATGCACAGGCACTTCGGTCTTGACCGGCCTTCCTCAAGACTGAACTACAGAGTAAAGATGCGGTCGATTCCGATACGAGACCTTCAAAAAGACCGATCTCGACTACTACAACGCTGGTCTGTCCCCTCAAGGGAAACTAATAAATTGGCAAAATTGGAAGTGTGCGTTTAGCACGACAGACTTCCCGAACACAGTTGGGCACTTTGATTTGCATTGCTGCCTTCTGCCCGTTGCAAACAACGATTTGGTCTTTGCAGAGCGGGGAAGTGAGATCCGAACACAAGTGGTCACTGGAGATGCATTCTAATGCCAGGTCCACTTGTGGTCGGATCACCCAATGAATGCCAGGTCTAAACAGGGCCTCGGTCAGCACGGGATGTGTCATGTAGCAGGTTATTCTGATGACCTGCTACATGTACTGTATGTTGAAACTGTATTTATTTTTAGTTATTGAACCCTTCTTATCTTTTCAGTTGAGGGGTGCAGTCAGCCTCTGGACCCAGGTCCCTGTCGACAGTACGTGGTCAAGTGGTACTACGACCCCGAGGCCAACGCCTGCGCTCAGTTCTGGTTCGGAGGTTGTCAGGGCAACGCGAACAACTTTGAGACTGAAGCCAGCTGCAGGAGTTCCTGCGTCTACACGTAACAAGCTGTGCTCGGAGAAAAGGGTGCGTGCAAAGCGAACATGCTCCATCGCCGTCGCCGAGGGACGGAACAGACTGACGCTCTGTGGACTGCTGCAGGTCAAGGACGTCATGGAGATCAGGCTTGGACCTCCTTACTGTCTCTCAGGCTACGTTCACACTGCAGGTGCTCCTGCTCAATTTTTAACTGCTGCACATGTACTAGCCGTCTGGTCATTTTGGAAAACTACATATATCTGCTCTGGGATTTATACCCAAACATAAAACTACAAACCAATACGCGCTGACAGGGGAATCAACAAGACTGGGTTCAACATGCCATCCCTGATGCGAACCATTTTATTGTGCCTTTCTTTCGGTTGTTGTCTATACACTCAGTCAGAGGTCCTGTGTCAACCGGTTCAGTTTTTCAGCTCTGAGCATGTTCACTTGAAAGTTCTTAATTGCAAGCCACTACCCTCAAGTCCTTCAGTACCACGATTAACAGGCTACTACCTCTGTTTTTCATACCAAACGCGAGTTTGACCTCCGGATGATTTGTGTATTTGTGCGACACGTGACATATGTCATGACAATATGACAATATGACTATGAAAAGAGCACAGGGCAGAACATCAGAATTGAGGAACTTTCACCTGCAATGTGAATATAGTTACCATGTATATTGTTGTTACAGATGTAGTTTATGGACCTGACAGGTATAAAACACTTTCTATTTCCCTTTAGGGTATTTCATTCTGGGATTCGTCTTGCTATTATTTTTGTGGCTCACTGTTTTCAGGTGTTTCTTTAAGAGTTGTCTACAAAACACCTTGATACCTAAGCACACTGTGTATTCTTAAAGTGATGGATTGGGTGTTTTTAAGTGGGCTCGTATGAGATACTTATCCATAATCGATGTATTGCCTACAGTAGAGGGCGATCGGCACGCCCCCATTTTGGAGAAACAGAAAGGAAAGCCGGCATGGGAGCAAAGCAATATACTGGTGTGGACGGGGCCAGCAAAATGCTCACCGAATAAAAACCTTAATATCAGTTCATGTATACATATATATATATGCTCTATTCAAAATATTTTCACTGCTTTTCCCCCCCGTCAGACAGCAACTGAACTGAAAGAGAAAGTTATCTATGCTCTTTTCAAAGCCAGGTTTCACTTTAAGTTCAGTTCCCCAGCTGGTATTTAAAATATAGCGCATACTTAAACTGATATTGATTTTTTTTAAGGTGATCCTTTCTTTTAGGTGTACAAAATACATTTTGCCGCTGGTCTATTCCACACCAGTATATTGCTTTGCTGCTCTGCCAGTATTCCTGTCCAATTCTCCATTCTGGGGGCGTGGCGACACTCTGACTATGGATAAGTACCTCATACAAGCCCACTTAAAAACACCCAAAATATCCCTTTAACCCAATTAAGGTATTATACTCACATGTTTTAGCTACTTCAATATTGCTTTCTCAAGCTGTAGTTGTTTTAGTTCATCTTAAGAAATCTTTTAACCTCTATTAGGATGAATGTTGTATGAACAGATACACATGACTGTAAAATATGTAGTTTTATTGTTTAACACTGTTAAAATGCCAGAAGGAATAGTAAAGTTAGAACATAGTAGTTCAACAAAATACATTTTTTTTTCAATAAATAAAATATAATTTCTTAAAGAATGTCCATTTTTACAACCCTTTCAAAAGTGCACACAGAGCAACACACATATATGGCATTTGACATTGAGTACACAACAGAAATGCTCACAAGTCATTTTTTGGAAGTCCAAATCAGGTCTCAAATCTTTGGTCCAGAGTCAAAGTCTCAGGACTAAAAGCTAGCGTCCAAGTGAAGTCTCTCAGCTGGTGGTTGCTTCATATTTATTGTACAAACTTGAGTTGTATTGATCTCATGGCAATAGATACGTATTTCTCAAAAGGTCAAACTCTTCTAAGTGTGGATCAAAACTGTCCTGTTATTCTTGCTTCATCATTCAAGAGGTGACAACTTGGTCAGACAATAATATAACAGTGAAGTGGAAGAATAATAATAATCATTTTTTTACCCAAAGGAACACTAAATACAGAAAGAGTCTGTTCAAAGACCCTCAAGTCCTTCTATAATTAGTGCAGAGGATGTTGTGCATACATTAACATTTTATGTGGAGTTAGTTGTGGTCTTGAATTCAGTTTTTTCATCCGGATTAAATCTGTATTTGTATCCATACGGCCGCAGATGGTGCGTCAGGTACTCCAAAACATACATCTGGACAGCGTAAATGTAGTGAAAGGACACGACAAAGTCTGAGCAGCAGCCTGGACCCTGGAGAGAAAAAGAGAGAGAACCACAATAGAGGTTAGCACAGTTATGATTCAGACTGTGTAAACAGCAGGAAGCCAAAGACGACTCCGCAGGTGTGAATGTTAATACCTTAAACTTCCATCCACTACACTCTAGTATATTTACAATGTAGTAATAACAGCAGTCACTCCTACTTTAGGTTCAGTATTCCCTTAGTACCTGTTTGGTGAGCCTGTCTCATGGACAGTGACGTATAGGTACAGTCCCTTGCAAAAGTATTCACCCCCCCATGGCTGTTTTTCCTATTTGTTACATTACAACCTTGAAGTAAATTTGATTTTTATTTGGATTTCATGTAATGGACATACATAAAATGGTCAACATTGGTGAAGTGAAATGATTAAAAAAAAACATGTTTCCAAAAATAAAAAAGGGGAGTAGGCTATGAGGCCTCTTAATAACATCTGGTGCTACCAAATACTGTCAGAAGTCACATAATTAGATAATTATAGTCCAATGAAATCCATCAAGTGTGCAAGCCAAGTGTCACATGATCCGTCACATGATCTAACGGAGCACCATTAAATGTGTTACCAAAATGGAAAGAAAAGGGAACCACACCAAACCTGCCAAGAGAGGACCAAAAAGTCACGGCAGGCAAGGAGGGCGTTAATCTCAGAGGCAACAAAGAGACCAAAGGTAAGCCTGAAGGAGCTGGAGCGCTCCACAGAGGACATTGGAACATCTGTCTGTAGGACCATTTCAAGCCGTACACTGCACAGAGCCGGGCTTTATGGAGGAAAAAAAGACGTTGCTTACAGAAACAAATGAAAAAACCTCCCATTGCACCCCATAGTATTGTCTCGTCACATTACCAAACAGCAAGATGACATTCAACAACTTCAAAATACATTACCCAGCAATCACCACTGCAAATCTGTACGTGGTGAGAATTATTTATTTTTTAAATAGTTTTATTCTTTATAGTTTACTGACTATTTTACAAAAAATAAATAAACCTTGATGGTGATGGATTTGCTTTTTTGAGGGAATATAACAAATGACAGCACTATCATTTACATGTTTTGAACACAGGCATATTTCCTTGGTGGCAATCTGAATCGCCACAAGAAACTGCCTGCACTGTCTAAATGTACGCCCCTGCTCACGAACACAGCCCATAGATCTTGTCGTTACTACGAAATCTTGAATCAACGCGGTGGTTATGTGATTATATCAACAACTTGAGGAAACCAGGCAGGCAGCTGAATCCATGCAAAGCCCGATTCAGAGGAACCGGTTTCACTAATGGAATGCCATTCGTCCCCAGACATCATGTGACCAATCACTCCTGTGTAACTCAAAGCTCAGCTTTGGGAGGAGAAGAGATATACGGGACAAGGTGAAGAGAAAGAAAGAGAGAAGGTGATGGAGATGAGAGAAGAAGAGTACACTGCAAAAATAAAAATCTAAGTAAGATGAAATATCTTAAATCAAGGCAATATATGCTTGTTTTTTGTCTGACAAGATATTTCTTCTTACCAGGCAGTTTTTATGTTCGAGCATTTCACTTGATTCAATAATACCTTATTAATTATCTTAATAAGGTATTATAACTTGTTACTGAGACTTTGTTACTGGTTCTGAGCAAGTTAATGCTTGAAACTAGAATTGCCATAATTATAAAGCTGTTTGATCACCGCTGACAAGTACAAACCTGCTTTGTCAAAGTCAGAATTTCTTATTTCAAGCATCCTAACCTTTTCATCAACGACCAAATGGAATTCATTGTTTTATTGTCAATCTTACAACACAGCACAGCAATTATGTATTCCTATAGACAAAAGACAGTACTTAACAAAGTCAAACTATTGCTTTAAGAACAAACTTCCTCCTCAGCCTGTCTCATCCTTTAGCAAGTTAAAATGAGTGAGCACTGTGCTAACATCTCATTTTGAATATAAAGGTTGCCATTACATTCATCTAGCCAAGACCATGTGGTTATGAACATAAGTAGAAATGCCATGTGATAATTCTGTACATCTAAATGGACTCTTAATACATTGTATCTAATAGACATTTAAAACAACCTCCAATAAACGCAACCAGTATTATACCAAGATTCAGATGATTTACTGTATTAGGTACACAGTGCAATCACCAATGCGCTGTACAAACACATTTCAGGACGTTAGTCCTTAATTTGACCGTACTAGTTCAAAGTACAAGATTGCTTTAAAAGCTTTAAAGTATTTTCATATATATATATATATATATATATATATATATGTTGATATTCCAAACACTAAAGCCTAGAATCAACAAGAAATATGTTTTTCACCCGTCCAAATTCTGGCATATTACCATTCAGTACTTTGGCAAGGATCATGGACTTCTGAGTTATGTATTTATTACCATTTATCACAAGCCATTTGACTGATACAGCATGGTTTACTTAATTGAAACCTAGGAAGTCTCTCAATTTTCCACATAAATACTGTAGATCAATAACAGTTTCAATGATAAAGTAATAAAAACGCAGCAGATAACGCACCGCCAAAGCATCTTGCACTTTGCACTTGTACTAAAACCAAAATGCAAGTAAAACGTTCCCACTGCAGTCCAAAGGTTGGAAAAAAGACTGGGAAACTGATGTTCAAAGATTAACCACAGCAAACAAACAACTTGTTTGTTTGCTGTGGTTAGCAGTGTGCTAATGAGCCTTTAATTACTGACAGCCAATTATTTAGCTTCGTGTCTTTGGCGCCCTTTCTGTTGTTGATGCAACTATCATTTTCAAAATATCTTTTGGTTTAACTAATGTTTACGTCAACATTGATGATATAGGCTTACTGATAGTCTCATGTTGTTGGCTAACGTTAGCAGGCGTGGTACATTAAAAACCATTCCTGCATTAACTGGAAAGAGCAGGCAAACAGTATGCTAACGTCTCATAACCTGTACACTAGATGCTGCACTCTGTCTCTGCCGCCGCCATCTTGCAGCAGGTTCTGACCCATTCAAATAGAATAAAATGTGACTTTGTGCTGCTTTTGGATGTCATAACGAAAGAAATGCCAAAACCAAGCAGCAGGGATCAGCATTTCACAGGTGACAAGTTGTTTTACAATATTTTACTGTGATGAACGTGTTGAATTTGATATCACAATAAATGATCCTTATTTTAACCTTTCATAACGTTAAGTGACTGTCCTGAAACTAAGTTAGACTATCTTTATCAGGTCAAGATTAACATTTTTATTGTAGTGTTCGGTCAGAAAATCTAAATGAATATCATATGTGTGCTTTGGTGTCCTCATGAGAAGGTTCCTGACCTGCCTATGGTGAACTTGCTCTGACATTAGACTCAGCGACTGATAAGTCTATCAAAGTGTGGAAGGCCTGCTGAGGGAGGGAGCAACTCATGCTCATGTTGAGTTTCAACTTGAAACAACCCATGTACCAATCATTGTGACTGTTTTACAATCCATGACCAATCATATGCAGTTGTTTTGCAGTATATATGCAAGTGGCTCAGAGTTAGACCTCTGAGCAATCCTGACATATTGTATGTATGTGATCAGCCTTACTCCTTCTTGTGCGCAAAGAATAAATGTCCTGTGATTAATGATTTTCAACCGGTCTTGAGTGCATTTTTCTATCAGATGGTCCTTCGGAGCCGGAATCAACATCTCCGTCTTCTCCCCAGCTTGTTCTGAAACCGTGCACGGGAGAGTCTGGGACTCTTGCTTAAAGCCCTCCGCCCTATTCTCACACGAGAATAGTTTGGCATATTGAGAGGCCAAGAATCCACTCGCTGTGGGGGGAGACGGAGTGACGATTGCCTTGAACCAGACCGTGTTGGAAAGTCATTGCAGGTAAATATAAACCGTTATGTGATCTCAGACTGGGTCTACACGAGACGTGATAGCAACCAAAGTTAAGTAATCTAAAAACCAAATTTTAGGTGAAAATAACACTTTAGCGAATCTGAGAAACAGAGAGAGTTCTAATTCTATTTTCGCTAATTAAAAAGTCCACTGGACTTATTAAGCCGTTCAGCTCTGGGAACTGGAAAGAGCTAACCTGAGATTCGGGGAATCCAAAATAGCTATCAGTCGGAGGACTAATAACCTTAGGTTCAAATAGTAACCTTTGTTGTACTGGGTACCATAAAAACTAATAGGTACACTTGTTAATAAAAGGTTCAGAGAACAAGAGCATTGATAGATCTGCCAATAGGGAGGACTGTTTAAACGCTGGTTCATAAAACACTAAGAATGGCAAATCTGCCACTTTAGGAGGTGGATTTGGTACATTCATGTTTCTGAATAATAAAATTGACAAATCGACCATAGGTACACTTGTTAATACAGGTTCAGAGAACAACAGCATTTGATATATCTGCCAATAGGGTGGACTGTCCAAACGCCGGTTCATAAAACACTAAGAATGGCCAAACTGCCACTTTAGGAGGTGGATTTGGTACATTCATGTTTCTGAATAATAAAATTGACAAGCCGACCTACTCGACCGCGGCTCTGGGAGCAAACAAATAATAAACTATTTAGAAACTATTCCGGAAAACGTTGCAAATTTTCTAAGGAATCCAAATTTAAAACAAAATTAGAAAATGGGGTCGAACGCTAGTAAGATCAGTGGGGAAGAAACCTTAAAAGGGGAGGTGAAATACATGAAGATGAAAGATGAAGAAAGCATTAAAACATGTAAAGAGATGGAAAGAAAAATATGGGTTTGATGAGAAATTGACAGTCACAGGATGTCAAGTTTTGGTTGACCAGATAGAGGGAAAAAGTAAGGGAAAGAAGAAAAAACTAAACTATTAGGTTCAGATAGTGACCTTAGGTTCGGGGAACACTGAAAAACTTAGGTTTAGACTGTAACCTTAGGTTCGGGGAACACTGAAATTGACAATCTACTAGGTTTAAAAATAGTTTCGACCTTGGCTCGAGGAGCCTAAAAAACTAACACTTTAGTGAACTAAGGAAAGATTTTAATTTTTAGTACTAAGCTAAAGGAGAGATTCAACTTTTTTCACTATAAAGATGAAGAATGAGGAAAGTGCTGACGTGACTAATTCTCCTGATTTGTTCCCAAGTCTACATTTTTGTGGGAATCCAGACAATGAAGTGGTATGCACCAGGCGGCCTCCTCCGAACCTTCCCCCACCCTCTGCTTCACCCCCAGATCCTCCACAGGCGGAGGAGCTTGCTCAAACTTCACGGGCTCCCGATCCGAAAACTCCTCTCCTCTCTCTCCCGTCTCCCACTGTCCCGGAGGCTCTCAGACAAAACACAGAAACAACTACAACTGAGCTTGTGACGGCACTGAGAAAAGTCATGAGCGAGACTTTTGGCAGACCGCTCTACAGGCCAGCATCCGCTAAATCAGACACAGAATACGGTGAGCAACACACACCAGTAGTATTATGCTGTACACACAGCAACAGTGGTGCAGCAAAAGAAAAGAAAAAAAGGAAACAAAATATGCTATTTGACTATGATAATGATGATGAAATGTCTGAACATGTTTGTTCTAATGTGTATTTCCGAGACAACCAAAAACGTGGAGCTTTCCGCGGACGGAACAGAGGACGAGGGGAGAGCCGAGGAGGAGGAGGAGGGTTCGGGAGAAGGAGCGGAGCTTGCTTCATCTGTGGAGAAGAGGGGCACTGGGCACGGGAGTGCAGGAGCAGAAAAAGAGTGGACGGGGGAGGGACATCGGAAGAGGAGACCGTCAGGACACCACATTCAACAGATGAATCAGGTCATGTAAAAACACGCACACACACTGATGCAGAGACACAGACTGACGGTGAAGAATAATAGATAGAAATATTAGAACTATATCAAATAGAATTGTGGGGTTAGAGATATTGAGATGTGCGAAGTAGTATTTTTGTGTGATTTTGGGGCATGTACAAACAGAATATCTATCGGTACCATGCAGAGAATGAAAGTGGTTTGAATAAACGATTGACTGTTGTGTGCAAGAGGTTTCTAACTTACCAAATTATTACTACGGTCTTGATAAACTGGGTCATGGTCACAGCAAAGGCTGTGCTCTTATCTAAATTAAACAAAATAAGTGAGAGACTTTTTCCTCTCTCCTCTGCTGAGGAAGAGGCTTTGAAAACAATGAATGCAGTTAAAATAGCTGAATTCGACCCACCAGGGGAAGAATGTTACTTTATGTGGATGAACATGATCATAAAGTAAACGAAAATAAACTCCAACTCTGGAAAGAAAAAGTTAAATATTTGGGTTATGATTTATCTAAAGATGGCCGATCATTAGATAACAAAACAAGAAGACAAATGATGTCATTCTTAGAAATGACTAATTTCTGTAGAAATTGGGGTTCTAATTACGCTGAATTAGCAAAACCTTTATCAAAATTGATATTACAAGTGCGAGATGCAGTACAATTCGGTTTATAAGTGCATAGCACACAAAACAGGTACTGACTCCGTTTCAACAGGAAACAGTAAAGCTGATGAGGAAGCATGCAAACGAATGCTCCACAGCAAAAATAAAAACTGATTGGGGCAAAATAAAATGATGGTTTTTGGGAATGACCTGAGGGCAAACTAATACTACCGAAAGCTCTATATAGATATGCGGCTCTTTTGAGCCATGGGTTGAACCATGTCTCAAGAGGTGGGATGGTATCTATGGTAAACGGGGTGTTTACAGCCTATGGCTTTAATAATTACAAAAAAAATAATTTTTAGGTCTAGTATGCACGTTATGTGCAAAATATAATCCATTTCAACACATTTGCATGGATTTCATTGAACTAAACTAATATGAAGGGAAGAAATATTGTTTGACAATAATTGACAGATACTCTAAATGGATCGAGGTATTTCCAACCAAAACACCAGATGTATTAAAAAAAAAATGCAAAGGATTTGACTAAAGACATGAATAACTTTTGATTAACCAGAAATAATTTGTTGTGAAAATGATACAAATTTTGTGAACAAGAGGATAAAACATTTGGCTGAGGTATTTGGAATAAAATATCATTGCTCTTATCATCCACAGTCAGCAGGGTTGATAGAAATAACAAATGGTACAATTAGATCAAAAGTAAGAACACATATCTTGCCGAGCCTAAACCATTTCTAACATATGGGAGAAAATACAGGAAAATGTTACAAAGAAAAGAGATTACGTCCTCTCCCACTCAGGAGGACTCAAGTCCACGCTCAAGGTTATGAAAACTTGAAATGCACCGAGTGGGGGGGGGACCGTAAAACACACCAACAGCTAGAATAGCACATAGCAGAGCATAAAAAAGGTGAAACAATTGTCCGCAACAAAATAGGGCCACTGATAACTCTTAATCTTGAGACACCTGTTTCCTCTGAGTGAGTCTGGAGGAACCGGGAGGTGTAAGTCTCTGGGGCCGCTTGTCTGACCAGTGAAGGCACAACTAACACGCTGAGAGGGTTTAGAGGTGTCTGTAAGAAAAGAAGAGCTCAGTGAGAGAACTAACATGGCGGAAATTGGGAAAATTAAATAGCCAGGGTTATTTGGGATAAGGGGAACTATGTTTTGCTTTGCTTTAGCGGCGTTAATAATAATTAAAATAAATATATATTACGATGGGGAACACGGCAGATAAATTGATGTTTTGCTTTAATAATAATTAGTCCAATATTATGGTAGGAAGTTAGGCAGATAAAATTGACAATTAATAATACAGAATACAACCACACGAACATTGACAAGCTGGGAAAATTACCAAACAGGTTTCAAATGTGCTTTACAATTTGTTTTCTCTTCCTCAAACTGACTAGTTGCAGCAATTGTGTCACTCTACACTATCTGTTGCCTCCTGTTTCTCACCCGATGCAGCAAACTATACTTGTTTTCAGAAGGAGTTCCTTGTAGGGACCTTGATATGATGCATGTTATGAAAAACATCACACAGACAACTGATGGATATGACGATGCCGAGGGCTGGCACCTAGTGGTTCTGGGGAGATAAGCTTAAGCAGTGGAGCGGAACTTGTGCATCGGCACAGTGGTGAGGTCATTCTATGACCTATGGATGGCTCCTGCCTGCGTAACCTCCTAGAGACAGACCACGACCAAAAGGTCAGCGCCATCTGGCAGTGCAGTCAGTTTGTGTACATAGATGACATGGGGGGGGGGGGTCCCTATATGACACATTGCTGTGTCTTAACCCTTGAAAAAAAAGAAAAGGGGTGTTTGTTGGTTATGCAGCTTAAAAACAATAAAGAAGTGAAAAGAAATGCATTGAGATTCATGTCTTTCTTTAAGCATTCATCACATTTATAGTAGTAGTTCTATTACATTTATCATCAGGATTACTGATTTTAAGCATAATATGGTATTTTTCTCTGTAAATTCCAGGGTATTTAACATTATTTCAAGAATATTGCAATAGCATTGGATGCTAAATTTAAGCAAATTTTCCTACATATTGAGAAAATTATTCTTAAATCTTTTCTTTGTATCAAGACAAATGTCCTTGTTTTTAGGCCACACTAGTTTTAAGATATATTTGGGTTCTTCGAGGCTAGATATTTTTACTTGTTTTCGGAAATCTTGGCAAGTCAAATTTTCCTGTTCTGTTGGCAGATAATTTTGCATATTTTAAGTAATATATCCCTCATTTTATTACTTTTTTTTCTTGTTTTTGAAGCTGAATTTTTGCATGTAGGTACTGCCCACTGATGCCAGGATAGGATAAGCATTATGTTAAAAACTCACCTGATCCAATTCAAACTATGTCATTACCACAGAAATATATTTGGTTAATACAGTGGAACCTACAGGCTCAATTTAACAACATGTTTATGCTTATGTACCTAGCATAACTAAAGTGTAATGATAGCATTATTCTATTCATATATTGTTGTAAAACACATTTAGCTTACATTTATGCGGTTTAAGACATATTTCTATCGATCAACTCCAAAGATGAAGTAAAGAAGGTGTATATCATTTCAGTAAATGATTTTCAAAGCATTTTGGCAGGAGAGAAGTCAGGAGTCACAGAGAATGGTACAGGCAGTAGATACAGAGGGTGAGAGAGAACAGTAGTGGGAATTTGCACTTTAATTAAACACTGTAAACATTAATTATCAGATCATTGCAACATTCAACCAGATTCTTATACACCACATAAGGAGAAGAAGAAGAAGAAGAAGAAGAAGAAGAAGCTCTGGTGGCCGGGGAGACATAGAGAGGACAGAGGAAGAGGAACACCAGCCCACGAGAGTCGGACTGATTCCTGCACACTGGCCTGGGTGCGCTCCGAGGAGCCGGGCGGCAGGAGAGAGCGCACGGCTGTGTGAATTGTTTGTAATAAAATAAGTTTGGGTGAACCTTAACTGATTAAGAAGACGGTGTTGTGTGTTGAGGAGGACCCGCGAGTAGCACGGAGTCGGCTACAATGGGTTTAACATGTCATACATTGTGATGGAGGGCAAAGTCTTTTACCTGGTTGCTAAGATGTCACTGCGTTCTTTGTTGCTTGTCAGTCTAACCTAACCAACTACCGGGATCCTAGTGACCCAGTCTGTCTGAGGCCAATTGTTTTATGACCTAAGCTATTGTAAGCTATTTTAATGAGCTTTTTCTTAGCAAAATGGTCTGAGCGAATATGAGTTCCCTCTGGTAAGCAGCTATCCAGTGTATATATCTAGGGCTTTTATTGTGAAAGGTAAGAACAGGAGTATATCTGGTCTGCACTGCATTTGTCTGTGCTGCCTGTGTGTGTGTATGTGTGTGTGTGTGTGTGTGTGTGTGTGTGTGTGTGTGTGTGTGTGCGCGCATTATGTGTGAGGGCAATGAACTATCAAAAGCAAAACCTGCTCCG
The DNA here is from genome assembly GCA_032191485.1 of Leptoclinus maculatus. NCBI lineage: Eukaryota > Metazoa > Chordata > Actinopteri > Perciformes > Stichaeidae > Leptoclinus > Leptoclinus maculatus. Next base: position 38,281,609 of record JAVDOI010000002.1, on the reverse strand, counting down.
TGAGTGTTTGGTTACGACATTAACTGGCTAATCCTGCTCGGTGAGACAGGCTCGTGGTGCTTTTGTGAGGGACACCTGTGCAGACGTCTTTAGGTAAGCTCAAGCATTGTCTTGTGAATGAGTTAAAGTTGTGTCTCATGGTTGACTTCCACGCCGCTATTCAAGAAGGAAACACCCTGGCCTGTCGGAATTTGCTTGTTCTGTACCCTTTGCTGAAATAAAACAATTTGTTTCCATGCATGGAACACTTGATACAATCCTATCACCAGGCAATACCCTAAATATTAGATGAATCTTTAAAAAAAAAGAGTAAATGACAGACCACTGGCTTTAGGGATGGCAATGTTGGTGGGTTGGTCCTCCACTTTTCATTTATCCAGTGAAATATCGAACATCTATCGATTTATCAGAAGGATTTTGAACAGACATTTATGGTTCCAGATAATGTATCTTATTGACTTTGGTGATCACCATGTGGTTTTTGTCATGGAGTGCCATGACATTTGGTGCAAACATTCATGTCTTTTCATACATGAACATATGGAAAAATATTTTAAAACTACAGTAGGCTAACGTTAATACAAATTTTGTTTGTTTTTTTATTTCCAGAAATTCCCATGATGCCTCGCAATGCTTTCCGGCTTGCTACCTGAGGCCCATGCTGCGTCCAAATTTAAATCATGAAGGAAAAAGAAATACATTTTCTGTCAATGAAAAACGAATGAGGTTTAAGTCACCCCTCTCCAGGGGATTGATAATGCCTGGTCCATGTAATGCCCCCCAAAGTGAAAAGGTACATGCAGACGAACGGCATGCACCACCCGCGCTGCAGTGAACCAGAGCTGGCCAAAAACCGGCAAAGTAAACCTACTAAACATCAGCATGCTAAAATGTAGCATGTTAGCATGCTGATGTCAGCATTTAGCTCAAAGCATCACCATGCCCCCAAACAAGAGCAATCATTTTGAACAATTCTCCAAAAGCCCAGATTCTGTTCATCTGCAATGTCTTTGTACGTTCAATGTCAACATTAAATTCTTCCCACAATATCTGTGCTATACCTTTTACCTTGGTTTGTTCAAGAAAAGATTGTGCTTAAAAAAAAACACACCCTGGCCACTCAGAAATAGTTGGCGTCTTATTGGCATTTTTAGTCTAAATCCAGATTCTCAACAGGAACTTGTGTATTGTGTTGCATACCTCTATCGGGGGATAGTAATCGTAAATCAGAAACCAAGGCCTCGGTCTTGGGGGCTGCCTGACCAGGTAGTGGTCTGGAGGAAAAGGATGAAACGTTTGTCTCCCCATAACGTCCCTGGAGTCCGCTGTCGCCACCTTCATCGTCTCCATACATTTTCCCAGAGCCATGTCCTCTATGGAGGAGAAGTGGGTACATTTCCCAGTTTCGAACCCTTCGACAAATCTCCTCAGTGCTTCCTTACTGAGGACATAACCTGCTCCTCCACTCATGTAGCCTTGACTGATGAAGGGGCTAAACCTTCTACCCAGGTACAACGGCTTTTCAGGATCATATCTGGACAAGGTGTAGCGTAGATTCTCTATGACCACGAACGTGTCGTCGTCTGCTTTTAGGAAATAGTCCGCTTCGTCCAGGTGGTGCTGGTAGATGTACTGAAAGGCTCGGATGGTCTTCCAGTACAGGTTTTCCCTCCCCTCACTCACGTTCAGCTTCACAGTGGGGAAGTCCGTCTTGACAGAGCTCATGTACAGCATTTTGTTGCAGCGCTTGGCCCACGTATTCTTGATGTGCTTGGTCCGGGTTTCCAAGTTCTGGGGTCCCGTCATGATCCAGCACAAGATCCGCGTTGTTCTAGGGGAATTAGCCGCTGAGCTCTTGTTCTCAACTGGAGGAAATAAAAAACAAAGTATCAAAAATGTGTTGCGTGGATATTTTAGACCTGAAGGTTTAAGACCTACGGTTAATCAGAACAGTAAACTTGGACTGTTGTCAAGAGTATAACTGAATTAATGAGTAGAGATAAGCCGGTATAGCAGTTTCACTACTGTGATCAAACATTCGAAACAATACTGTCCTTGGCATCTGCTTTTATCACAATACTGTGATTATCATGGCAGGGTTCGATAATAACCATGGCTCAATGGCCCGTGGCCAAAATATCCCCAAGAGTTGGCCCCATGTGGCAACCAAGTTTTGTCAGGTCTCCCTAACAAAATCAGTTTGATTGCATGGGCTATGCAGCTGGCTGGCGTACCCTTATCTAGGTAAATGACCTTGCTGTTGGCTATATTTTTCATCTCCAGTTAATATAAAACATCTGTTTTCTGTTTGAGAAGTAGAAACGTAGGTTACGCCTTCAGTCTGATGTCGAGCACACCGCTGATAGGTACGGAGTTTGTTTACATGGCACACCAGAAATGCATATTTAACAGATTCAGTGCTGACAGAGAGAATCCCAAGATGAGACGCAATATTCAGACTTTTGCATGTTGTTAGGACACGGTGGCTAGAATATGACACATATAACGACGTAATGTACATAGACACGATTAAGGGCTCTCCCCGATACCCAGTTCTAAACAGGAACCGATAAGACAGTATAGTAAATACCCAGAGTATCGATAAGGTCCGGAGTTAACGGTTCTGCTATCAGTACTTTAGAAGTTACGGAATGAGATCTCCGTGGAAAAAAAACAGCCTCTCTCTGTGTCTGTCTTTGCATTTAGGGCCGAGTCATGCTTTACTCTGACTCTGATCCAAAGTGTGGCTATATTTTACTCCAGTAGATGCTGAGAACTCTCGTTATATAAAATGCAATAAGTACTAGTAAGTAGTAAGTAAGTAAGGGAGGAAACACCAGCAGTCTATCAAAACATTTGGCGAACACGCAGAAAATAAATGTAGAGAAATGTAGTTTACGTCTGTTTGTCAAGCAGCCGTCCATCCTCGTCCGCTGCAGGTAACGTTAGTGGTGCCATAGAGTTTGATAATGAAATCAGGATAATCAATGAAAGCTAATCGCTCAGCTAATTGTTTAGCTACGACTGTATTTTAAGGATTCTGGAACTTTCCGTAGATTGTCGGGCTGAGGCTGCAGCCATGACCCGGCCCACCCCTTCACACAGGAGAGGGTGAACAAGTGTCATAGGGCTGTTACACAGTTTATTGTTAAAGGCCTTCCCATTGTCAACAGATGAGTCAAAGGGATTTAGGTAACAACTAATAAGTCTGTCAATGTATATTGAGTTAATACATAGTTACTAGGGGTGTAACGATACGCGTATTCGTATTGAACCGTTCGGTACGAGGCTCACGGTTCGGTACGCATGACGAACCGAACGAACCGTTCATACGTTTTTTTTTTTTTTTTTTATTTATTTATTTTTTTATTTATTTATTTTTTTTTTAAGGGGGCGACCGTGGCTCCCTGGGTTAAGAGGGTTGTCTGGTAACCGCAAGGTCGAATGTTCAATCCTTGACTGGGCCGTGTCATGTGTCGAAGTGTCCCTGAGCAAGACACTGTACCCCTAGCTCCCCGGGCGCCTGTCATTGGCAGCCCACTGCTCCCTATATACAGGGATGGGTCAAATGCAGAGGAAAATGTCCCCCATAAAGGGATAAATATAGTGTATATATACATTATATATATATAGACATTCTCATCTTTCTGAAAAAAAACTTAAACATTGAGTAGAAACACACACACATAGTTCCATATAAAACAGGATTGTTTCTTTTATTTGTTTATAACTACAGCAAACAATGCTACATTTTAGTTTTCATAAGAAACTGTTTTTATTTTACACGCTGCTAAGAAGACACCCCAGAAGATGGGTCACTCAGGTATAGTTCCATCATTGTTCAAAGAATAACTTTATGATGTTAGTTTTAATGAATAAATATATTTTAAAATCAAGTACGTTTCTCTGGCATTTATAGTTTTCTACTGTATTGAAAACGTACCGAAACGTACCGAAAACGTACCGAACCGTGGCTCCACTGTACCGTACCGAACCGAACCGTGGATTTTGTGAACCGTTACACCCCTAATAGTTACTATTAACTTATAACTTATTTTGAATAATAGTTTATGACAACATTAGTGAATTATTATTATTATTAAACATCCCTGCTGTCGCTGTTCAAGAAATACTATTTGTTTACATATGAATAACAAAGCAATGTTGATTTTTTTATTTTTTTATTAATTGTCTTTTTTTTTCTCACAAAATAATCAAAAAGAGTAGATAAGAGTATCGATAAGGAACCGAACCAATAAGCAGTATCGCTAATAGCACTAGTATCGATAAAATCCTAATGATACCCGTCCCTAGACATGACTGATCAAAGCACAATGCTGGGACGGAGAGAGGAAGCAAGACAGAGCTTGTATGTGTTTGGATAAGCCCCCTACAAAGCACTGCCTTTTTAAAAGGTGATAAAAACCTGCATGGTCTAAATAAATGTCCCCTTCTCTTCTGTGGTTGGCAGTCTGTAAAAAAGATGTGAGCATTCTTGTTTGAGAAGAACCAGCTGCCCATGTTTTTTAAGATGACAGGTTTTCATTTGATAAGCATTCCGCTTCAAAGGTTTGGACCCGACCTTAGACATAGACAAAGGTGCTGGAAACGGGTTTACAATCCCTTTGTTTGCTCCATTTATAATAAACACTGTACATGCCAGTTCACCCATTGTGTATTAAGACCGGTATTTAATAATCCAGGTTAAGATAAGTGTGTCATAACTGTAACTGTAGTCTAAATAGTTTCTGCAAAACAGTGACTGACATGATTAAATGGCAATGCAGGACTTTCACTCAGGAGACCGCCGTTTGTGTCCTGTGTGAAACCAAACGTCAACATTGACTTATTTTACGTTAAGGGAAACGTTACGTATTAAATGTACTTATTTTAAGCCAAACTGGGATGTTTTACTAAACTTAACCAAGTAGTCTTGTTGCATTTTTGTTTTGTTTCAATTCAAAATGTTAACCACTTGTTTAAAACTGCGACCATCAGCCAGTAGGAAACTTGTTTTGGTTTAGTTGTATGGGAACATAATGAAAATCCCCAGTTTGATAACCACTGTGCACAAGTTTTTAAAATAGTTAAAATTAGCTCCGCCTTGACCTGCTACAAGAGTCAAATACTGCTTGCACATTCAATAACGTTACATAAAAAATCGTCATGGGGGCCTCAGTATTTTTGATACTCTAAGTACATTTGACTGATAATAGTGCTGTACTTTTAGACTCTTGAATGCATGACTTTTACTTGTGACAGTTTTATATTGTTGCATTGGTTTACTACAATTAAGATGTAGGAATACCACTGTTAAAGCGCAAGAAAAGCTGAAACTTTATATTTATTTGATTTAGGATGAAATGTTTTAGATGTAACTCCTAACAATGAATTCACATTGTCACAAGTCACATTTGTCCCCATCCTGACTAAACTGCTTCATAGTAGTCGTTGTAGTTGCCTTGTTACTGCTTGCTGTTATGAGTTATGCCTTATTGAGGAAACACATACATTAGGCCTATATCAGATCTATAAAGCTGCTAAATTCTGTTTTATCAGAACTCCCACATCTAGCCTTAACCTTCATCCTACCAACCTAACAAATTTAACAATCAAGGACTACTGAAAATAATAACCTATTATAAAGACAAACAGCATAGCAAAATGTTAACTTTTCTTGTCGAAAACATTAGTTATAATTAATGTAATCTGAAGAAAACTAATTATTAATATTTTGGGAAATGTACAGTTATTTTTCATATTGAGTAAAACAAAAAATAGACAGAGCACACGAGGAAATGAGTGTCAGTGTCTCCGTCAAAACGACTGACGACTGACAGACGGCTCCCACTATCCTGGTAGAGAGTGATCGTTTAAATGAGGAGCCATGGCAAACACGAACTCAATAAATACTCAAAATGAAACGAAGTCATTGGGAACAAATTGATTGACAAAGTAAAAAAAAATGGTAATGATAGGATAAATAAAACAAAACCGTATAGCCTACTAACTGGGTCGTCCGGGACCCCAGTCGGTAGGATGAGGGTTTAACAACTGTTGGCACTTCGGTACTTGTGGCAGCTCTACCAATCATTAGATCCGTCAGCAATTTCACCGATTGTGTTCTGTGTTGCATCCAACACCACCGGAACAGTGGCCATTACGCGCGACCAATTACGCATGGCTGTGGTTATTTAAATGTCATGGAGGCTACCTGTTACAGTCGCCGTAGTATTATGATTATTATTATAATTATTATCATTATAAAACACCAGGAGAATAATCAATGATTTATTAGCGCTCGTGTTGAAACTGACTTTGGTGCTTCACAATTCAGGATAAATTAAAAGATTATGAACAGATGGCTTGAATGTAAATAAAATAATGATGCAATTCATCACTCATAAATAAAGTAAAATGAAGGTTGTAGATGCACCCATTGCCACTACATTGTGGCGCATCAGCCATAAAACGTGCATAAAAAGACACGATTAAATAAAGTATGGATAAAATCAGTGCCTACCTGTGTGCACGAGCTGTTTGACTTCATGCGTAGCATTCCTCGTGAAGTAAATGGTTTGTTCTGTTACAAAGTTCGAGTCCAACAGAAAGCGAGAGGAGAGAAATCCCATCATGACTCCAATGATGAAGATTAAATTAGATTTATGAATGTGCCTCATCCTCATGATTGACCTGCCGGGAACAGTAAGTGGCCAAGTCACTCACTGCTCGATGCGCACGAGATACTTGTCCGGTCACTTGCTCTAAAAATGAAGAGATAAATAAGGAAATAAGGATGAGCCCCGAGCGGCAGTTCTCTCTCTGTTTTTCCAGACGCAGCGCGCACGCAGTCACTCGTCTCACGCGCGGCTGTTTCTACTATGTGTGAATCCAGTAAGGCGGAGCTCAATTTAACACTTCCTGACGTCACCAAACCCCGTACACACAGAATGTTCCTTCCATGAACAGTGACTCTTATGCTGTTGCTTGGTGTGGTTAATAAACGTGATGTGAACGCTCTCAAATGTCTTTGAGTATTTTATTGAACAGACACTTAGAATAATTCAGCTGAATGGATAGAGCTCCTTCCCCACAGATGGTTCGGAGGTCTAACAACAAGTCAACGGTTTTACAGAGTAATATATGCTTCACACGAACTGAAATCAAAAGAAAGATATAAATGTATCAAGACTAAGTTGTTTGGAGCGCCTTGATATCATAATTGCAACCCATGCCACAAAGCCTCCCCAGTTTGATTCCATGTAAAACTGCCTGTGCCAAAGCACACTGTATATAATCCATCGGGCTTAATAATCAGGTTTATCCAGAAAAGTTTGTCACGCTTCTCCTCACACGGTGCGAAAAATACATCCAGACGTGCGGCCTGGTCGGGAATAGTGTGCTAAGTATTTTCCCGAAAATCCCGAAAAACGGAGCAAAATTTCTCCATTCACTTGAATGGGGTTTCGGCGTGAAGAGAGCAAAAAAACTCTTAACTTTGGGTCCATATTGACTAGCCATACTTTAATGTAGAAAAATGATTCAAAGTTTAAAACGTAGACAAAACGCTGGACGTTATTGAGCCAAATGGACATTTTGATAGCTAGCACAGTTTTCATGAAGTCACAGATTAAGTTTCAGGAAAATTTGTGTCTGTTTCTGACTTTATAATGGGTGTGTATTGCACGGCTCGTTAAGAGCTAGAGTGAGAGCATAACTGTCAGAGTGGAGCGGAGCAGGAAAATATTCTGTGATTTTTCCAAACAAATTGCTCCAGCTCCCACAATTTTTACTCTTTATACACCATTTTTGGCCAAAAGCTTGGAAATGTTGTGCTGTCACACACAGATGTCATTGGAACCCAACGGACTTACACATTTGGCTCAAGGAGCCGCAGAGCGACATGAACTCCAACCAACTGCTCCATTAGACTCCATGTTAAATCTCACATTTTTAACACCACAAACATAAAAAACACATTACCGCGTCTGGCAGAGTCTTATCTTTCTCACAGTATCCATATATTCTCTCTCTCTCTCTCTCTCTCTCTCTCTCTCTCTCTCCTTAATATGCGCATTTCCCCCCACTTGAAAAGGATCCACGAGTCTACCCGAACGGTCCCAACTGGATTTCACTCAAATGACCAAACAATGGAATGGAATCATGGCTTCAAGTGATCTTTCAGCATCCTCCTTTCTCCTAGCCTGAATGTAGTCCGCCTTTCTGGAGACCAACTTTGGAAGGAGGAGTTGAAGTCCTTTTAAGTGGTCCTGAAAGGACCACTTGCTCACTTTTGGGGATCCATAGGTTCCACCGACTGTGCACCTCCTTTGCGGTCTTTACCAGTCCTTGCAGGTGGTTAAGCATGAATTCATATGCCTCCTGGTTACCATCGGGCCGCACAGCAGCAGCACGGTCACACTCGCCCTCTGCTGCCTGTAATGCTGTTGACAATTCAGTCTTGCCAAAGTTGACCCAAAGTGCTTCCTGAATCAGACTTCTGGTCGCCTTTAATCTCATCTCACACTCATTGGAAGTCCTTGCTAGGTTGGCTTTTTGCTGTTCAGTTAATACAGCATATTAATCTGTATCCAGCTCCGCCTCCAGTTCAGCAATGTATCCAGCCTCCACATCTTCATTTGCTCCCATGACTTTCTCAGCTTCGATTTTAAGTTTATTGAAACTGTCTCTGAGCTCCTTTTCAGACATGTCCTCATGAGTCCTGGTAACGCTGTTGACCAGATGTGTAAATAATCTTTTTGCTGTGGTTCGTTCCACCTTGAGTTGCTCGACTGATTTCCCAGTAGCTTGATCCGCCATGTTTAATTTCGATCCGCAGGTTGATTACAGGTGAGAAGGTAATAATCTTCTGTTTCATGTATCTTTAGTTGATTGTCTTTCTTCCCCAGGATTCCAGTTTATTTCTCCTGCTGTTCCAGCTAAAAGCTCCTGGATCTTCTTCTCCTGGTTCTCCAGACTTCCCAGTTTTCCCGGTCTTGCGGTTTTTTACTGTCGGTCTGTCTCTCTCTATCATACAGTCATTCAGTTCTTAGATATTTTTAGAGGACTTTCCACCCCCCCCCCCCCCCCCCATTTCAAAATAAAAGCCCCACAGAATTAATTCTAACTGGAATGTTTGTGATGAAGCCTGTCATTTAATAACCTCTGCTTGTGTGTGTCAAACATTATGAATATGTCTCCTCTCCCACTCTCTCACCCACCCAGTCCCACCCTTTCAAAATAAAAGCCCCATAGAGTAACTGTATCTTAACATGAAGCTCAGAATGAGGCTCCCATCATTTCCAAAGGCTTCTCAAACAAAGTGACGGGAGCCATTTGTGGACTGTCCATCAAGAATACAAGATTCAATCCAAGAGTATGAATCTAAAATGCAGAAAAGAGAGAAGCGATATCTCAATCGAACCTGAACGACACTACCGGTAACATCAGCGTGTATATATATTGCGACGTCTTCGGGCAGTAGAAGCCACACTGTCAAAATTTCTTTCGGGATTTTCTAGTTATCATTATTATTCTACTACACATGACATCTATCACACTTCTGTCCATCCTGATAGAGGGATCCCTCACTCTTCATCTGTCCAATACAGGCAAACATGTAGTATTAAAAAAAAAGACTAAGTTTAGGACAAGCAGGACTTAATGCAACATTTCATATCATGCAGAAGAAAGAAACGGATGAATTGGAGGTCAGTAACTGTGAAGAAAATGTTGAACATGTACTGTTATGTTGTAAAAAGTAAAATGTTGAGTGAGAAAGATTTCAGGCTAGTAGAAAATGGAAGGGAGAGGCACTGTACCAGTTTTACAGGTTACACTAAAATGTAACTGAAATTACACATGACTAATTGACTTATAAACATTGGCTGAGCATACGGCTAAAACAGACCTGCAACATAGATCTTTAAGTAGTTCATTCTTTTTTACACTTGATGGAGTCGATTCAACTCTATGATCATTTTTGAGGTTGTAGTTAGTGTTGTTTTATTGGATTGCGCTGCGTCGTTATCGTTATTTTGTCCCAGATGGATAGCAGCAGAGTTGATGTTGGAATTTCCAGCAGTCTGAGTACCATGTCCAGCAGGTGTCCTTCCTGCTAACAAATCACTGTTGACCAGTTTTTTCTTAGAAGAGACTGAACATACTTAGGGTCTGTTGACATTTAGGGCACAAGTCAGACTGCAGCAGTGGTGGGCCGTCAGGGCCTGCAAAGCCTTCTCTGCTGGCCTAAACAGAATCACAAAGTTATAGCTATTTTATAATTTAATAATTTTTCTTAAATACACTACATGTATTATAATTTATAAAAATATTTTTCCCATTATCTTATTTTCTCATTGCACAGCTACTGTCTTCCTCAGTTGCTCTGCTTCCAGTGCAGCTTGTTTTAAGTAGAGCTTTTATCCAATCAGATTTCACCTCTGTGTCTCTAGGTAAGAAGAGAGGCCCGAGGCCTGCAGACTCACAAGTGCATCTCTTTGCAGTTTAAGTGAATGGGGACGATATCGTTGATTGTCATAGTGTTCAACCAATCAGATCTTTAGTTTGACATGTTGGGCGTATTCTTTGACGTGCCAGAGCCTGCTAGCTGGCCTACAAGTACGTCAGCATTAACGGGCAGCTCAGTTTTAAGGAGCAGCGCTGCAGTGAGGTGCAGTGTGCGCTGTGATTGGTCAGTGGGCGAGCACGTGACTATCGTGAAACGAAACTTAAGGAAGCTGGCAAAGCTTAGTCGGAGTAGTAAGAGTTCAAATTGAAAGATATAGAAGAAATTATGACATTTTTTGCATTTTGCTTGGTGTAGATTCTTTTTTTTTGCCTAGCTTTGTTTTTTTAACACTCAATGGCTGAAGGAGGAGAAAAGGATTTTTGAGTTGGGATTTAACCGTGGGATTAAACTCTTTGTCAACAAAGAAAGGAGGATGGAGTTTGTCCTTAAGTGATCCGCATTTGGTAAGTCAACTGCGTTTGTTTTTTTACATCTGAATGATGTTAAGCTAGTTTAGCGTAGCCTCCCAGAACACGTGCGGTGCCTCAGCTGTTTTTGGTTTTGGGTTGTTTTTTTTCGGGTTCAGAGGTCACAGCCCATTGTCTCCTGCGTGAGCGCAGAAAACATTATATTTCCCACAATTTAAGCTTCTGCATTTTCCAAATGCACTAGTATTATTCAAATCTATTGTTCGGTTTGTAAGCCTCGTACCGAACGGTTTAATATGAATACGTGTGTTCAGCTGCAGGACAGCAGTGAAGGCCCAGGTATAAAATGCACGGCCCGCCACTGGACTGCAGCATAGCATTCGCTCTGTGGTGAAGGTGGCCACAATCTGCCATCCCTCCAGGACCTGTACGACTCTGAGTTGGGCAGGAAAGATTGACTTTTCAAGTCACTCCTCTCTGGCAACACAGTCGTCCCGACTGCAGCTGTCCTCATCAACAAGGCCCCACAGGACACCTACTGACACTGACTGTCATCCTGCTCCATGCCCAAACAGAGTTTAATTTAATTTAATTTGAAGTGGTTAATATTGTATAGCATCTTTCAAATTATACTGATGGTTTAAGTTTTTGGGTGCCACTTTATTAAGTCAATATATTTTTGTATTACAAGTTTCCTGAAATGATTTGTTTGGAAAGGTAAATGAGGTATTATCTTATTAATTATGTGCTAATTTGCATACATTTCCAGAATAGAAATCTGAACCAGGTTAAAGATTATCGTTTCATTTTGCGTCAATGTTTTTTTTTCCCAAAGAGAATTTGGGATGTATATTTGTATCACTATACATCTGAAAATACTGTCAACAGCCATAAAAAAAGAAATTCTCTGTTTTTAGGCGAAAAAACCTCCATAAATCATGCTATGAAGGAGGTATGAACAAACGCCTGTTTAAAAACCTTCAGAATATAGATAGGAATGAAAATGGGAAGTTCAGTGTCTGAAAAAAATAATAATTTTGAGGAAACAGCCTTTTAACCTCTTTAAACTGAGATCCCCCCGACAGGGGGGATACTGGTACCGACTGGTGCCGACTGGTACCGAAGAAAGCCAAATCATAAAACGATGTCCTCAAACTCCTTTTAGACTCCTGTTTCGCCTTTTGTCATCCGTTTACAGTCTAATAAAGTTGTGAAAAAAGGAAGGGGGGGGTCAAATGAGCTCGGGGGACCACATTCCAGCGAGGCAGCTTCGGGCGTTTACGCACGGGTCCGCCGGCTTAGATCGGCATTTTTCGGAAAACTAAAGACTTCCTGAAAATTCCGTTGACGCCAGTCAATTGGCCACATCCAGACACGTGCATAGACGTTTCATATGAAGAAATCGACCAATCAGGGGCTCTACACTGGCCCAATACACAACCACTATGGCGCAATTCTCCCGTAGGTCGGCGGTCCCGAGACGCTTTGGAGACGGTTCTAGCTCTCCAAAATGATTTCTAACTGCTGTATGTGATAGATTGTGCATGTACAAGGATAAAGGAAGTTAAATATATAGTTATTTAGCTTATAAAAGTACAATGGAACAGCTGGAGAGGCTGTTTCTCACATGGCGACCTCTCGTGACCTCTCGTGACCTCTCATAACGTTTATGTCTCTAACTCTGGCCTACTTCACTCTATTCACTCCAATTCTTTTGTGGGTGACTACTGCTGTCGTTTTCTATGATTGTGTGTGGTTTATAGGCTTCACTGAGCCTCATTTAATATTTAGCTTATGCTTTTTCACCATACGAATTTGACATTTTTCAAAGTGGAGCTTTGTTCCATCTTCATCAGCTATTAACCAGTAACATATAAACAATATGTACACAATTCATATGAGCAAACCCTCCTCAGTGTTATAAATCCATTGAACATTTTCAAATAGACCTTGTAGTTAGAGAGTAAGGCCCCTTTGAGTATGGGTATAGTATTTTCGAGAATAAGCCAAAAAAACGTCTAGGGCTCAAAATTAAGATGTAAAAGATATAAACATGAAACTACTTCAATTAAATTAACTCCTGAACTGTCTAAAATGCAAATGGTGAATTATCTAATGCTTGCTTTTTTGGAAATTTAGGAGAAATCTACAGATGCGCTCAATTGCAAAACTGATTTCAATAATTATTATATTAATAATGTGTTTACATTTATAATTGCAGTTTAGTAACAAGCTTTTGCTGATGGCTTATTGGAAATTGAGAAACTGAAGATCCTTTATTAATGACCTACGAACATTTCTAACATCAGATATGATGATTTTTAATAAACTGAGAGGCACTCAAGCATTTTTAAGCAATTCATTAATTAATATTAACCCTTCATAAAGGGTGAATTATCAAAAAATTACAAGTAAGTAAAGGTGTCTGCTGGCAAACTGAAATAAATCTGACAGATCTCCATTAACTTGCTTGGGGAGAAACTGGTGGTGGGGAACAGAGATAGGGAGGGGCGTTGGAGTTGGTGGTGAATGTGGAGGAGGAATAAGCATATCTGGAACACGGCTCTGGTCGTAGAAGGAATTGTCCTGGCGGCCCCCGATCAGCTCCTGGTAGATCTGGACGTGTGAAGTCCAACAGAGTCTGGAGAAAACCACAAAGAACACGTGTTGTATTAAAACACCATGCATCACCAAATCTCCATTAAATAGAAAAATAAGTATTTAAATTCAGAACATAGACTTTGTAACATTTGAGGTCTTTCCTTTCATTCAGAATTTCCACTTAAGATACTATTCAAAATATGTCCAATTACTCAGATAAATAAAATTAATTATTTCACTTAATGACTTCTGCAGGCTTGATCATTTCAAACATAGATTCAAAAAGCATATTGCTAGACACTGAGACACTAATCATACATCAGCCTGATCAACATTACCTTGAGTTCAGACTAGTGGGAGGAAGAAGAGCTCTCTCTGGTCGATGGAGTTCAGCATCACAGTCAGTCAGCGAATGGAAATACTTCTGAGACACCTGTCAGAATGTGAACAGAACGACAGCTTTAATTCATCAGTCCAGAGATGTAGTTATTACACAGCTATGTTGTTGCATGTTATCTAAAAGGTTCTATTTACCAGTGTATCTCTGGTCCCTGCTGTTCCACTCTTATGTCTTCACATGGCAACAGGAGTCAGCATGCAGGTTGATGGAGGAGGCTGGAGGTGGAGCTACAGTTGTCTGGCAGATTCTTCAGACAGAGTTGGAGGTGCAGGGTGACGTCTGTAGGTGGAGGTTAAGGCTACAGCCTTCTGCTAGAATCTGCAGGTGGAGGGGGCAGCTGTAGGTTCTGGCAGAGGCTGTAGGTGGAGGTTTGAAAGGCAGCTGTCTGCCAGAGTCTGCAGGTGGAGGTGGCAGCTGCAGGTTCTGGCAGAGGCTTTAGGTGGAGGCTGGCAGAGGTTGCAGTTGCTGGAACAGGTTGAATGCTGGTCAATGGAAGTTGTTGATGCAGCTTGTCTGGAGCACAACACTTCAGAGGCTGTAGGTGGAGATCAATCTCTAGCTACCTTCCAGGATCTGCAGGTGGAGCCTGGGGCATCAGTTGGGTGGTAAAAGTGTGCCGTTGGAAAGGTACTGGCATACCACTCTAAGGATAGGTACCTAACCCGAAACAACAGTACCACTCCAGGGATAGATACATACCACTGAACAACATACCACTCCAGGGATAGATACATACCACTGAACAACATACCACTCCAGGGATAGGTACATACCGCTGAACAACAGTAGCATACCACTCTAAGGATAGGTACCTAACCCTGAACAACAGTGGCATTCCACACCAGGGATAGGTACCTACCACTGAACAACATGCCACTCCAGGGATAGGTACATACCGCTGAACAACATACCACTCTAGGGATAGGTACATACCGCTGAACAACATGCCACTCCAGGGATAGGTACATACCGCTGAACAACATGCCACTCCAGGGATAGGTACATACCGCTGAACAACATGCCACTCCAGGGATAGGTACATACCGCTGAACAACATGCCACTCCAGGGATAGGTACATACCCCTGAACAACATGCCACTCCAGGGATAGGTACATACCGCTGAACAACATGCCACTCCAGGGATAGGTACATACCGCTGAACAACATGCCACTCCAGGGATAGGTACATACCGCTGAACAACATGCCACACCAGGGATAGGTACCTAACCCTGAACAACATGCCACTCTAGGGATAGGTACATGGTCGGTCCGTGTACGATTTGATAGTCTGTTTTACCGTTCAGTCGAAAATACGGAAATACCATGGTTTTCTTGTTTTTCGTTTTAAACCAAATACCAGTCGTATTTCCGTTTTTGTTGTCTAAATTCAAAAACAAAAAAATGATAGAACCAAAGTCAAATAACGAGCCGAATTTGGTTTTTGCCTTTATTGTTTTTTCCTTTAAAAACAGACGCAAAGCACAACAGGTAACCCGGAAAGAAGAATATTTAAAAAATAAAAGTCAAGGCAATAGAATTACTATATGCAAGAAATTCGTATTTAGTCTATGATGCAAGCATATACCAGAGTATTAGAAGAAAAATAAATGAATGAATATAAATAAATAAACCTGGGCCGATGGGAGTATGTTAGCAACGGTAGTTGACTACATGCAGTTTAATATTCATTTATCCATGTACACAGCAAGAATCAACTTTTCAATTAATCGGTGCATTGTTTGATGCAATACAGTTCGTAATATAATTTAATCAAAGTAATTTTCGTGTTCACAGAAATGTTGCTGTTGGCACTGATATTTGTTTGTCCACTGTGTTGTGCTGTTGATTTAGTGAACGCAGAGTGTAGCCTGTAAGGACACGCAAAGTAAGTGTTCACCTTTCTACCACTAGATGGCAGTATACGTATATTTAAACCATAGATTTAGTCATATTTACCTGTGCCTTTGTTAATTATCTAGATTATTGATACAGATTAATTTAATGCATATTATTTCATCTCATATTTGATGTTTATGGTTAATTTGCATTAGTTGTATAAATCATGTATTTACATGTTATATTTGTGTCATTTAAGAACTCAACATATACCTACATGGAAGAGTGAGCATGTGATGATCACGAGGCAATAAATAATGAAAATTGAAAAATAAAGAGACATTTGGTTTATTCTTATTAAACACTAAGCATAATTTACCTACCTCACTGATTTAATTGTCACACTTAAATCCTGAATTGAATGGTTAAACATAAGAGGTCAAAGGGCCAAGATGAGAAGATATAATGTTGGTCAAATGCTTTGGTCCAAATAAAATAACTTCAGTTTTATTGTCATTGGGATACAGAAAGTTTGACTCCAGAATATTTTCAATTTTGTTCCTAATCTCACAAGTCAAGAGCAAAAAACTAATTGGTTCTCTTTTCTTCTTTGCTGCCATGTTACCTGTCTCGTGACCCCTCAGATTGATCTCTGGAGCTGTAGGGGGATGCAGACCGTCAGACTGGAATTGGGTTGGGAACCAGTGCAACAGACTACCAGATCTTTAGCATGTTGGACACACCAGCATGGCACTGTCTCGTACAGTTCCCATCCAACAACAGAAGCAGAAGCCTGCTTTGGGAGGAGGGCTGTTTAAAACTGTTGAAAACTGCAACTGTAATATGAAAGAAAAAACATGTCAAGCACAAGTCAAATACTCCCCTAAAAGCAGAATTACATTCCTGTATTTGACTTGTATTGCTGTATCTCAATTCTTCTGATTCTTCCGTCTGCAGTTAATAATCTGCTCACATGATTTCCATCATCACAGCTTTGGCTTACAAGAGCTGTTCCTAAACACAGCACTCTTCTGTCCAAAAATTATTGTCATCAGTGAAGTTTCCGTGGTCGGAGAGAGGACGGAATCCATCCTCAGTACAAGTCAAATACAGGAATGTAATCACAATGCAATGTGTTAATTTCACATTCTATATTTGACCTATTTACAAGTAGGTGAGAGATAAAATAAAAAAAATCATCAGTGCTGACAATGTCTTCTTGTAACATCAATCAGGCACTTGAGTCCATCTTTAAAAAGTTGTGGCAGATTATTGAGAGCATTGTCCAGCAGTAGCTACACTCACATCTCTGCACTGCAGAGCAAACTCCCTCTCTGCAGCTTCCTAGTCCTGTGCTCTGTGAAACGGGTTGGTGCCAAAGTGTGACACTTGTGTCAGTGAGGCCACTGATGCATCCGGCAAAAGTGTCGGTGGACAGCTTTTTTGGGCATCCCTCTTTGGCCAAGTAACTAGGGATCCCCTTCCCTCTAATAAGAATTTAATGTTTTACAATGGTTTTCTCTTTAAAATAAAATTGTTCTAATTCTGTGGGCCATCTGTGCATTCGAGAAGCTAACCTAAAATCTGACTTCGAGGTGGAACTAAAATGAAACTGGACATTTTGTTTTTAACTGAAACTTGGTTAAACCAAGATAACAGTGCAGCTGTTCTTATTGAATCAACACCTCACAACTTCAGCTTCATGAGTGAAACAAGAGCGCATAACAAAGGAGGTGGAGTTGCTATTTAATTTAGTGATTCTCTTCAATGCAAGCAGATGTCCTTTGGTCATTTTACTTCTTTTGAATATGTGGCTCTGAATTCCACTCAAGCTTTATTCCTAAACATTTACAGACCACCTAAATACTGT
The DNA here is from genome assembly GCA_032191485.1 of Leptoclinus maculatus. NCBI lineage: Eukaryota > Metazoa > Chordata > Actinopteri > Perciformes > Stichaeidae > Leptoclinus > Leptoclinus maculatus. The sequence continues at coordinate 38,263,962 of JAVDOI010000002.1, read as the reverse complement.
GCAACCTTCTTTGATGAGTTTACTGAACTGCTGTCGATAATCTGTATTGATTTTGACTGTGTTGTTATTGTTGGCGATTTTAATATCCATGTTGATAATCCCCAGGACAGAGGATCTATAGAACTATGTGGTGTCCTTGATAACTATGATCTGACTCAGCATGTGACAGGACCCACCCACAACAGGGGGCACACTCTGGACCTAATCATCACCAAAGGTCTAAACATTTCCAAGGTTGCTGTGACTGATGTTGCACTCTCTGATCATTTCTGTGTTTTCTTTGAGAAATCAATCTCCTTGCACAAAAATGTCCAAACCGAGGTTGTGACAAAGCGTTATATCTCTGAAAACACCAGTGAACTATTTATTCAGAAGTACTCCTCCACACCAGCCCTCTCTTGCATCTCAGTCAATGAGCTTGTAGATAGCTTCAATTCTAAAGTTAAAAATGTTATTGATGCCATTGCACCCACTAAAGTGAAGGTTGTCTCAGGTAAGCAAAGATCTCCTTGGAGAAATGCCACGCTGGTCAGAATAGAGAAACGAGAGTGTCGGAAAGCTGAGAAAAACAAATCTCCAGGTTCACTGTGACATCTATAAAGAGAGACTTCGCAATTATAATTTGGAACTTAGAAATGCAAGGCACTCCTTCTCTGACATCATAACCAAAAATAATAACAATACACGCACCTTATTTGCTACCGACGACAGGCTAACAAACCCTCCAGTGTCAGTAGCTGCTGAGCTCCAATCCACCTGGGCTTGCAATCAATTTGCCTCATTTTTTACTGACAAAATTCAGAAAATTAGACAAGCAGTCAGTGCCTCCACACCAACCACAGGATATGTGTTGTCCCCATCTCTGAATAACATCCATTCAAATATCATGACACAATTTCATTCAATCGACCTTAGCCTTTTAAAAGCCTAGAAGACATTATACAACATCTGAAGTCATCCTCCTGCTGCTTGGATATTCTACCAACACACTTTTTCAAAAATATTTCAAACTGCATGACCACTGATCTTTTACAAATTGTAAACACATCCCTTCTCTCAGGTGTCTTCCCACAAGCCCTAAAAACTGCAGTTATTAAACCGCTCCTAAAGAAGGCTAATTTAGACTCCGCAACAATGAAAAATTATAGGCCAATATCAAACCTCCTATTTTTAAGTAAAGTAATTGAAAAAGCGTTTTTTCAACAGCTGAACAACTTCTTGGCCGTAAATAAGTGTTTTGATGTCTTCCAGTCAGGCTTTCGACAGCACCACAGTACTGAAACTGCTCTTGTTAAGGTTTCCAATGACATCCACTTAAACACAGACAATGGCAGAATTTCAGTCTTAGTATTACTGGATCTCAGTGCTGCATTCGACACGGTCGACCATGACATACTACTAGAAAGACTAAAACTCTGGGTGGGACTCTCTGGCACAGCACTCAACTGGTTTGAATCCTACTTGAAGGACAGAGAATACTTTGTGTCTGTAGCTAATTACACATCAGAGCTGACTAAAATGACATGTGGTGTTCCCCAAGGTTCAATACTGGGGCCTCTTCTGTTCAACATCTACATGCTTCCACTAGCTCAGATTATGGAAAACAACAAAGTCTGTTATCATAATTATGCAGACAACACACAAATCTACATAACTATATCACCAGGGGACTATAATCCCATACAAGGGCTGGTAAATGCATTGAACAAATCAACAACTGGATGTGCCAGAATTTTCTTCAATTAAACAAAGATAAAACAGAAGTAATTGTTTTTGGTACCAAGGACGAACGATTGAAAGTCAGCGCTCAGCTTCAATTACTGATGTTAAAAACCTCAAACCAAGCCAGAAATCTAGGTGTAGTTATGGATTCAGACCTCAACCTGAACAGCCATATCAAGACAATTACAAAATCAGCCTCCTATCACCTGAAGAATATATCAAGGATTAGAGGATTTATGTCTCAACAGGATTTGGAAAAACTTGTCCATGCATTTATCTTCAGTGGACTGGACTACTGTAATGGTGTGTTTACAGGTCTCTGTAACAAGTCAATCAGAACGCTGCAGCTGATTCAGAACGCTGCAGCTCGAGTCCTCACTAAGACCAAGAAAGTGGATCACATCACTCCAGTTCTGAGGTCTTTGCACTGGCTTCCTGTCCAACAAAGAATTTACTTTAAAATCCTGCTGTTGGTTTATAAAGCACTGAATGGTTTAGGGCCAAAATACATCTCTGATCTGCTGCTACCTTATGAACCATCCCGACCCCTTAGGTCGTCTGGGACCGGTCTACTTCCTGTTCCCAGAGTCAGAACTAAACATGGAGAAGCAGCGTTCAGTGTTTCTGCTCCACATATCTGGAACAAAGTCCCAGAAAGCTGCAGGCCTGCTGAGACCCTCAGCTCCTTTAAATCAAGACTGAAGACTTTTCTGTTTGCTGCTGCCTTTAATTGAACCAGATTCAAGGATATTAATCAATTTCTGCAATTTACTACTACTGTATTTAATTTCTTACACTGCTTTTTAGTGTTTTAATGACTGTTTTCAATGTTTCAATGAATGTTCTTAATTCTTGACCAAGAGCCCCCCCAACGGGGGGCTACTGGTACCGAGAGGGACGAGTGGTACCGAAGAAAGCAATTTTCAGAAACAAATATAATAATCCCACAACCATGTAGCATACCGTTTTAACGAAGAACTTCTGACCAACAGAACTATGTTTAACATTTTACACACTGAAAACACAATTAAACACAATCTAACAGAACCTTCAGAGCCTCTAGCACAGACCTGGGCATTGTACGGGAGGTGGCATGGGAGGTCATTGGGAAATTAGGAATAAAACGTAAATAAGTGTACATCATGCACAGAATAGAGCTGCATTGCTTTTATTTTGAAGGCGACTTTTGTTGTTGTTTTTTCTTCTCAATTTACATACATCAGTAGGTTAGTGAACGTGCAGCAGCAGCGTCACTGCAATGTGTTGGTGAACTGAGCTTACAGGAGATGTGAGTCAGCTGTTAGCCCTCAAAAATGTCAGCTTGTGTTAAAAAAAGAAAGATTGACACAGAGTGTAGAATTTTTAACAAAACATGGACTTTAAAGTATTTCTTTACTGAAGTCAAAGGTAAAGCCGTGTGCTTAGTTTGTGGAGAACAAGTCGCAGTGTGGAAGGATTACAATTTGAATCGTCATTACGAGAAGAAACCCACGGAGAAATACGAGAACGTGACTGATGCAGAGCGGGTACGGATGTCTGAGGCTTTGCTAGCTAAGCTGCTAAAGCAACAAGTCCTGTTTACCTTCACACATCCAGGGATGCAGCAGCCAACACCAGCTTTATCACACAAAATTGCTTTATAAATGTGTATTAATACTGCAATTCATGATTAATTCAGGTAGTTACTAGTCGTTAGTAAAGTATTTTGTGTGACCTCATCTAAAGTGAGGACTATCTATGCCTTACAAAGCATTTATAAATGACATTGAAAGGCCGTCAGTGCCTCAAAACCCACAAAAGTCTCAGTTATCTTCTCAACAGAAAAGGCAAATAGACAAAACACAAAGTGATCAAGAACATATCAATATTTATTACAAGATGCAAACAATGTACAATGACAGTGGGCCGGCAACGTCCATGAGTGGACACTCTCTGCAGAAGTTACCGGGATGCCCACACCTCCAACACTCCGGCCCCGATGCTTTTTAACATGGTGTCGTGGAAAAGAAGTTCAGACCGGGCCAGTTGATGAAGTCTAAACTACTGTTCCCCAACTCTATTCTTATTCTATACTTAATACCTATTGGTGTCCTGATCTTTGAAGAATGCACTGGAATCAGACAGAGTTCGATACAATAGAGTTTATTCTTCAAGCAAAGAACACAACCCGAGTCATTCTCCGGAAAGCTTTGATCCTTACTTAGGCAAACAGGCTGTATGTTGACCCATTCAGACCACACTCTATTCACACTAGTTCTCAATATGCGGATGTCATATATGTGAGTTTCAAATATTTAGATATCTTCAAACAAATAGATATAGTTGATGGTGCTATTATGATAAATCAAACTCCAACAATGGCAGCTAGAAGCAGTGACAACAACCCACCACAGTAATCCCACTAAAATAGAGTACAACAAATAATCTCTTGCAGGTGGACAAAGAAAAGGCCTCTGTGTTCCAGAACATCACAGACAGCACCAGAGCACAGAACCAACCCCCCCCCCCCCATACTTTTTACAATTTATATAGGCAAAGCTCTTGCAGAATTGTGTCAATATTTAAACATAATTTTCTTGATTTTATGTTCTCTGAAAAATGATCAGTGTGATAAAATAATATATATTCCATCCTAAGCCTGTATTAGGTCTGATTTAGCAGGTGTCACAAAGTCACACAGTCAGACGCTTTGTATCACATGCAAATACGGTTTTAAAAAGACACACGACTTGTATAAAGACAATAGTAAAGATACTCACAAATTTTTGTTTTAAAGACAAGCAAATGAAGTAGATGAGGTCATTTGGTTCAGTTTGTTTGTTTGCTTCCAGTACATCTCAAAAACAACAGACTTTAATGACATTTGGTGAAAGGTTAGGCCATTTTCTATGGGATAGCACCACCATGTGGCCATTTATAAAGTACTTTATATTCTGTATGTAAACTCCTGAAACATGAGGTCTAAAATCAAACGGGATTCTTTGGTAAATAATGATTCTGCCAAAACAGAGTTTCTGTCTGTTTTTGACGAGTCATCCTTAATAAGCATTCATCAAATGAGTCATTTACTTTTTCTTTAAGGGGCAACACTATAGGTGAATGAGGTGGAAAAGAAGAACTGATAGAAATGAGGCCCTATCTTATTAAATATGTGCTAAATTGCATACATTTCCAGAACAGATATCTGAATTCTGGTTGAAGCCAGGCTCAAAATTATTGTTTCATTTTGTTGACATATTAGAGTCACGGTCTTTTTTTACAAAGGGAATTTGAGATTTAAACTTGTATCACTTTATATATCAGAAAATACCGTCAACAGTCATAAAAAAAACAATTTTCCCCCCTGTTTTTAGGAGTAAAATGTTCTGTAAATTAGGCTATGGATGATATATGAACAAACCCCCCCCCTCTGTAAAAACCTTCAGATTACCTTGATTACATTACTAGTGGGAGGAAGAAGAGCTCTCTCTGGTCGATGGAGTTCAGCATCACAGTCAGTCAGTGAATGGAAATACTTCTGAGACACCTGTCAGAATGTGAACAGAACGACAGCTCTACTTCATCAGTCCAGAGATGTGATTATTACACAGCTATGTTTCATCTTGACCTGAGCCGAGGACAGATTCTCCAGCTGTGTAAAGCCTGTGTCGAAAACTGTTAATGTACTCAATCAAGTTTTTAGGTGGCTCTGCTTCTTTCCAGTTACCAGACAAAGCTAAGGGACCGCGTACGGTGTGCGCAAATTTGGGCTAAACCCAGTGCTCTCTTGTGTTACCTCTCTAGCATTAACCAGGACACACCCTCTAGTCTCTACCCAACTCAATGCAGAAAGCGTGCAGGATGGACTTTAAAGTTTGATGGAAGCTATGAAGGCAAATCAATGTCAAAATCCACGAGCACAAATGAGACAGTATACGTGCGTATCACTCCACTAAACAATACTACACTACATCTCAGAGGTAAATATTTGTCTGACAGCTTTTGTTAACTTTTCAGAGGCTGTAACAAAGTAAGTTAATAGCGTTTTTTTAAATAAATTGGAGTCAAGTTGCAGAGATTGATTTAAATTCTCTCCATCATTCTATTACATACAATGTGGGTTTTATGTTCAAACCTCTTGTGAGAAACAACTCAAAGAAACTCTTTGATCGTCATCGATTAAAACATAATGTGATCATATTTAATCATGCTGTTGTGTTTACAGAAGTTAACAGATATAATTAATATCAGTCAATATCACAATTTTGACCCGGTCAAGGATCTGGAGCCAAGGTTATAGGAACCACTGTTTGTATGTTTGCCAGGTGCTTTACAAATCACTGGGTTTGTAAATATATATTTATGTGGAAATGTGCATTGTATCCTATTTGTTCTTTTTACATGTCCCTGTGACAGGGTTAGGGTTAAACTTTGCTGCTCGTTTTGATATGTGTTATATAAATAAGCATTATTATTAGTGTAATGTGAAGTTGAAAGGAAAACAAAGAAAACAATATTCTTGGGAGTGTAACATAGTCTGGACTACTCAGTCTTGTATTGTTTGCGGGGCTACTGCTCCAGTCCAGTAGGTGTCGCTAACGTGTTAGCTAGCCTGCTAACCGGAAGAACACACTTCATTTCCGGGATAAACAAGGACATGTGTGTTAAATAACTATCCTTGTTCATGTCGTTTTCTGTCTCTGTCCTTTGACTCCGTTGGCTCAGTCACTTCTTAAGAAACACATGAAGACTATTAGAAGTGTTATTTAAACAGACGCCGTTAGTTAGCGTCCCCGGACTTTATTCATGGCGGCCTCGGTTCATGTCTCCAAAGTCCGGTCTTTGTACAAGAGGATTCTGGTCCTGCATCGGTTCCTGCCGATACACTTGAGAGCCCTCGGGGACCAGTATGTGAAAGACGAGTTCAGAAGACACAAAAGTGCTGCAGCTGAAGAAGCGACGGGCTTCATGACAGAGTGGGAGGTAAAACCATTGCATCTCATACGGAACCAACCAAACCCCATTCACCGATCCCTCAAATTAAAAACAGGGTTCCATGATTGCTGCTGGGGGAACCCTTCTAGACCTCGAACCCTTCTAGACCTCACCCACAACATGTCCCCCCCGTCTTACAATTCATCTACACGCCCCCTATTCCAACAGAATGTACAGCTTCATTAGGTCTGAAATCACATATAATAATAGATATAGATATGTGGACTGAGCTATTAAAGAGCTGCTTTGTTGATTTATCCCGAATTAACCACAAGACATTCATTTTTTAAATGTAGCACGTTTTTACATTTAGTTTAGCCACTTACTAAAACTCAAACTGAACTCAGTTTGTCCCTGTTTCCCTGTATTTGGTAACGTTGCAGATTGCATAGTTATTTCCAGGAAATGTCATCTAAATTCATAGGATATGTTTTTGTAAAATAAAGCATTATTGTTTTGTTTCCCAAAATAAAAGTCTACATGCTGTTTCAAAGCACGCTGCTTTATAGTTCTGAAATGTTCTGGCGGCGAAATAATGAATGAAATATTATTTTAAGCCTGAAAGTGGTCATATTGAGTCTGGGAAAACTTGAATCAGCCTATAGTACCCACGTGAGGCATCGGTTGTAGAATGTCAAAAAAACAGATTCCCGTGTAAAATGACTACGGACATGACCTCAGAGTAAATGCTGTCTGCACCCAAGGTCCTCGTTGACTTGCCCTGTCCTCAGTAATGTTGTCTCTGCTGTCCGATGCATTGCCGTGTGATGTCAGTCCATCACCACATGATGGCAGAGCAGTGTCAGGAACCAGGAGGCCAACATGGAGGGACTGTTGGAGGTGATGGTAGACTGAATATTTATGGTTGGGTCATAGTTGTATCTCACACCGTCACAATGTAAATATTGTAAGTGTTGAACACGGGTTATTGTTGGAATCATAAGACTGTCAGTGAAGGTCTGTGGGAAAGGTAAACTCTGTTTTTCACACTGTGAGACTCACAGCTGTCACTGCCGGCTAAACAGAATGTAGCGCCCAGCCCACCCCGTTATGTAATGATATATGGTCATGGTCATGCCGCTGTGCTTGCACCCTACAGCATCAGCCTGTGAAAAAGGTCCCTGAACGTTGCAGCTGCAGAGTAGAGGAGTACACTGAATAGTACTTGTTTTGCCATCTGCTCTGTTTTATTACAGAGTAAAATGCACTGAAGATGAAGAACCTTATTTTAAGTCATATTTTGATGCAAAGACTTGCAAATTAGCAGGAATTTAGCACAAAAATATCCATTTTCATTTTATTATTTTCATTGCATATGATTTTATTTTAGTATATTAATTAACGCAGGCCTAATGTGATCTGATGCTAACGTCTTGGAGAAGCCTCAGTGGAGTTTGAGTTAGAGCACAGTGACTGAATACCAGCCTCATACCTACCTTCATGTGCTGATGGGGGATCAGTATATTTGCAATTTGTCCTCTAGTTCCCAAAATAATCATGAGAGTGCGCCAGGTCTTTTTTTATGTCACTACGGGGAGAGCTAATGTTTTCTAGCACAATTACGCACTGCTGGGGGATGGTAAATCACCCATCTGCAGCCAATTTATCTAATGAAGTAGATGGTGATTGCAGATGGATTCCTGAGAGCTCTTTTGTCATTGCCATAGCTGTGAAGCCACCGGGGAGGAAGTCACTTTCATTACGCCTCACTATATCAGGATGCATTGTTTTCAAACCCAGAGGCCATTTGCATTGGTTCCAATTAGGGGACGAGTGGCTTCTGTCATATTTACACTCTTCTTTGGCTGTATGTCAAATGGAAACATTTCTAGGCAAAACTTAGTTTGAGTAATTGAATAATTGTCCACGATAAGTTGGTGAGAAAAACACCTGAGCTGCACTGTTGGCCCCATGTGGACACACAAAGACCAGAACATGATGCTGACATCGCCCTAGCCAATGCTGACTTCTGGATTTCATCTTCAGTTCGCTACCACTGTTTGTACGTGAGCGTAATGAACTGGCAGTCAAGCGATAGATGAATCAAGAAAATAAATTATAATGTTTTAAACACAAAAAAATGCTTCCACCCCACCGCCTTCTTTTTCAGAAATAGCAGCTGGGTTCAACTGCTGCTGTGGTTCTCTCCTGATGCTGTATTCAATTTCATTTTTTAAATCCAAAGCTTGCATTGAAGTTCTCTGATGATTCTTTGAATGTCTGAATGTCTGAATGTCTCAAAGCGCTGTACTCTACATGTCAACATTTACCCATTAACATGCACATTCACGTTGCCCGAGGACACCTAATTGGGAGTCAGGAAGCTGTCACCAAAATACAGGTAGCGTCATGCCTGTTGGTCGTGTTCACATTGTAGCCTGTTTCCACATGTCTTTATTATTCCCCTATGTAAATCAGTCACTGCGATATGTGTTTATTCATGCAAACATCCAACACCCATAGGTGCAACAACACTATCGTTGGTCACAGGCGACCCTTCTGCCAACTTTCCCCTCAACCCGTGTCCTGCGCTCCCTTTGGCTGTGGCTCCCCGACAGAGCCAGATATTTAGCATGCTAGATATCTCTAACCGCATTAAATAACAGCTAATAACCACCAGAGCTCATTCACTCTTCTGTCATTATCAAGTCCAGAGGCCAGGATGGACATTAGTTTTGTTTAATTTAGATCCAAATAAAATCATTTCATTTAGCAGGATGCCCATTAGCTTCAACAAAACCAAGGTTTTTCTTTGTGGGGTCCAATCACACACCGCATTAGTAAACAACACACATGTAATTCCCACGCGCCTTACTCCATTTGCACCAATTGCTGTATTTGATAGCTGTTGAGAACACACCACATTGTGTTAAGTAATGAGTATAGCAGAGCCCGAATAACACAAACTCTCCCCTGACTGTCTCCCTAGTCCTGTTCTCCTCTCCGTCCATTCTGTCAAAAGGAGGTGAATTTCCTCTGTATCTCGGCTTCCTCAGAAAAATACAGACGAGTCGGAACAGACGCGGAGCAAGACTTAAAATGAGATTACAAGCACTGAGCGTTCAGCTTGTAATCCATTTATTTCAGAGGCACCCATGGGAGTTCTAGTAATAAATCTGCTCCGTTGGGACAAACAAGCGTTCCCCAAAGAGACGGAGAGAAATGTGTTTGTAGGAAGCAAAGGAAAAGATGAGGGAGTATTGTAAAGAGGAAATTAAGAGATGTTGACATGATTGCAGAAAAACACTTGCTGTGACAGTCTGACTTACTGTGTTCTATTTTTTCCGTTTGTATTATTTGGTTAGTGGTGCCTTCCAGGTCTCTTTAGGTTGCTCAGTCAGCTTTTGTTTAATTTGTAGTTTTCCTTTTTTTTAATGCTTTTATCAAATCTAATGAGGACAGCACACCAATCTAATGTACACCTTACACATTGATACCCAACCCAACAACACAAAACCAAAATATTCCGATATTTCACAAAAACACCCCAAATCCCAAAGTTCACAAAAAAAAAATAATTCCACTCACGGCGGCGCTGTGCAGAGTGCTGAAGGTGGAGATCGACAGGGTTCTTAGCCTATTTGCTTTTCACGGTTGTAAATATACATTTCGGCTCTATATTATTAAGGGAGCGACCGAGAGGGGAAGGGACGGTCAACCAGAGAGGCAGAGAGAGAGAGAGAGAGAGAGAGAGAGACCTGCAAACAGCTTTTTCTACGCGCCTTTCCCTGCCGGTTTCAACACTATCGTTCATACATATAGCAGCTCTGTGGGCGGGGCCCCGTAGCCCGCTTATGAAGCCGGACCGGCCCTGTTAGATCTAGCCTTTGATACTCTGTGGAGAGTTCCTCTCTGGACGGAGATTCAGACTCTCACAGAGTTACAATAGTGTGCCTACTCAAAGCTAATTCAAAAATGTGTGTGTGGTTCAAACCAAAGAAAAGAATGACCCTTTAAAACAAGCACTGGCCTGACTGTGAGTGTGACGGCTGCATGACTCGGGTGACATTACCAGAAAAGACTTTTTAGGATTCATCAGATTTGCTTTTAATAAAACCAAAGTGATGATGTTACCAGAAGCCTTCACGCAGACCCCTGCTAATGTTATGGATCCATTCATTTACTCACCTAGACGTTCCCAGTTAAGGCCTTGAATGATACAGTCATAAAGTATGAGCATGAGTTCCTTTAATTAAGCTGCCTCTGGGAGGATATTTCCTCTTTGGCAAATGTTCAACATAATTACATTATGTGCAGGAAGAAGCCTCTCCGATGAACGGCTTCTTATCGCTCAGCAGTGAATGTGTTCTGAACGCCCAAGATGCTCTCTGGAGGGGCAAACATCAGACGTTCACTGTGTGCTCTCTGTTCAAACGACAGACAGCTATTGAGAAGTGAAAGAGATGGAGGCGGGCCGTGGTCCTGCTCGGGATGATTCATACGCAGCGCCGACAGCTTTGGCTCGTCACACACAGGCTAATAGGCCAACTAGCCGGTTCACACCGTAAGGAGAGGAGATCTATGTGTACAGATCGGCCACAAGCGATGTCAATGCTGTAAATTAGAGAACATAACCTTGAGTTTACTATATATTAATGAACTTGAATCTGTTTCCCATTCAAGGAGGACTAATTGTGATGGACTAGGGGAGAATTAGAAATGTGCTGTTATTTCTTGCTGGAGGATCTATGACACTGTCACTATCAGGGCTCTGCCACATCTGTCACTGAGCCACATCAGTCAGAGTCAACCATCACTTTGCTTTTATTCTAAGAACATCTGTCTGATCTTACAGAGACAACTTTAGCTAGAGGTTTAGTGTAAAGCCAGACGTTATGGGGTCCTGTACTTTTCGAGTAATAATTGTGGTCACATTTTTATACTTTTGGCTCTGATTATTTTAATGTTTATGTTTTCAAGATAAGGAATATGCTTGAATTTGAATATACTCCCTCAGAAATGCTTGACTTCCAACATAATCTGGTGTTTCATCTACACAATCACTCAATCACACGTAAGCCATTGCATCATATCATGATCACAACATACAATAAAGTTAATGGGAGCTATTCATCATGAAAACATAATCCAAGCTAAAGTGGAATTGAATGCATCAGTTTGAAGTTCAACAGCATTAATTTGGGAGTTAACCCCCCACTGCACTGCACAAATAGGACATGTAGAAAAATAGACTGGCTGGAGTTATGCCATGTATGTGAGCTGTCCTCTCTACAGAGCTGCTCCATAAGGGAAGGACGCAATATGTTAACATGTTAAAAGTACTCACGCGATGACGTGTCATGTATGGCTGAAGTTTTCCTTCTCTTGTCAACAAATGCCATAAAAAGACCAAAACCAACAATGTGATAGTCAGTCTGTCAACACTTTAGACTTCCCTAACCGGCCTGTCCCACTCAAGTCCATCGGTCCATCGTTTCAGTTTAAAACAATGCTCCGTAATATAAGAGTTTTGGGGACTACGTCCAGCAGCGGATTAATCCACATTTGGTACTCTAGTGCAGGGTTTCTGTCTGCGGACCCACTTTTTTAGAAATGACAAACCATCAGGACCCAGTTCTCAGTAGGCCCCCTCTATGAATCATAACTTGGCACTTTTGTGTGATTCGTGTCAGTTTGTCTTGATTTTAACGTCACTTACTTTTATTAATTTAGTGTTTTCGATTGTATGACTGCTTATCTATGTGCAGCACTTTGGGCAACCTTTGTTGTATTGTAAAATGTGCTATACAAACACAAAGGGAACAAAGCTGCAGGTCTGCTGAGACTCGGCTCCTTTAAATCAAGATTGAAGACTTTTCTGTTTGCTGCCTTTAATTGAACCACATTCAAGGATATTAATCAATCTCCTGCATTTCTGCATTTTACTACTGTATTTTATTTGTGTTTTAATGAATGTTCCTAATTGTTTTTAAATCTCCTTTTCTTTTGCCTTATGTTTTGATGCTTTTAATGGTTTTATGTGAAGCACTTTGAATTACCTTGTTGTTGAAATGTGCTATAAAAATAAACTTGCCTTGCCTATACAAATACATTTTGATTGATTGATTGATATAGTAGAATGCACAATATTATACTGCAATGGCCGTAATAATAATTGAGGTTTCAATTGGGACATTTCTGTCCTTAAGGGTCTACGTCTCAGTATTTCGGTTTATTATAGACTTATTATATGAGCTACGGCTGAAATATGTTTGGATGTTTAAAAACTCCCACTTGCCATTTAGACTAACACGGAAGACCAGGTGCTAAACACTGCTGCTATTCCTCTCTGTGTCCCCCCCCCCCCCCCCCCGCAGAACTACAAGGCCACCCTGCAGACTCAGGTACTGGAGTCAGCGGGGGAACAAAACAGCTCGGTCAAGTTCGGAGCCAACCTGTCGGAGGGGAAACTCGGCAGCTTCCAGGAAGACCAGATAGGCCAACTGTACGAACTCATGCTGGAGTCCACCAAATCCACCAGACAGTTTGACATCCAGGAGGACAGCAAGTGAAGCAGCAGCAGGCCACAGAAACGGGCCCGGGACAGCAACAAAACAAAAAGCAGATGGTTCTATGATGGATTCACATCATTAATATATTGCCTCTGAATGCTTCAGATGAGAAGTGGTACTCAAAGGCCGAGTAGAGGCATTTAAGAATATTTGATGATATTAAAGTGCTGTGTAATAGCTCCGTCTTCCTGTGCTTGTCTGTAAAAGCGGTGCCTCGTGCTCCTCCACGGGTGCATTAAGGTGGCACTAATTAGTTTCCTTTGTCATTTTCTTTTTTTTTTGCATGAATAATATAAATGTGAGTTTGTTTCTCGTGAAGGAAAGGCACCGAGACGCGAATGCACCCAGAGCTCACATAAGCGATGCTTCTTTCAGCCTCAGTGCCGTTGTTAGGGTGAAGCCCTCGTTATCCATGAGCTGTGTGTTGAGGGGGGGGGGGGTGTTAGCGCTGTGATAAAAGACAACTCATGGTAGCTGACGCACCGAGTTCAGACATCACAATGATACAATGAGTCTTTGTCCTGCATCTGTTCCAAATATAAGGCTGCTCTGAAGCTTCTTCTCTCTTCTCATAGACACTGTTTTGGTTGTCAATTCAAATATCTGGAGAAGAACTCATGTTTGATATTTGGTCTCTCACGTAACTTCAAATTGTGAAACCCCCACCTCTTTTATAATGCTCTCTTACAGCCAGGTGGCAACCTCTGCTTCTGACAAGTGAAGCCAGTCTGGAAGTTTCTCTCTGGATGCAAGAATAAGTCAGATTGTATAGAAGTCTATAATAAAATGACTCTACTTCTCTCTTGATTTATTCCCTCAGTAAACATTGTAAACATGAGTTCATGGTCTCAATCTCTAGTTTCAAGTCTTCTTCAATACAGCATGATGTTCATTTAGTAAGTTATGGTCCATTTAGAGTCAAACAGACCATAAAGCAGGGGATGCTTTAGGGGCGGGGCTACCGTGTGATTGACAGGTCACTGCCAGAGCTATATACGGCGTCTTTACGTCGCTCCTCCGTCCAAATATGGTCACTTCTGTTCACTGCTTGCAAAAAGCCAAGATGGCGACGGCCGTAAACACAACTTGAGGCTTCAAACCGTCTCATCACGATGACTACGTCCACTTCTTTTAAACAGTCTAAGCAATGGATGATGGATGTCAGTCAGAGTGGGGGGGCTGAGAGAGTCTATGTAATGACGTCATATATTAATTGCTGCTAAATGATGTTCATGCTTTTATGCTTCTTTTTGAAGGGCCAGAATAATTTATATTTATTAGTTATTAAGATTTATTTAACACTTCGGATCGGGGTTCTTCCCCGAGAAAGGTTGAAGGTTTTCGACTTAAAACTATGCAATCATTTTGACCTTTATTATAACTACATATAACGGTAGTTGAATAATTATTTTATGTACACATATCACAATATATAAATTACAGTGGCCTCCGTGTCACCCCCCTTCATAGCCCCGTCCTGTGTGTCGGCTCGTCCGTTTGCTTTCCATGTTTTTATGCAGGAAAACGCAGATTTTTTTTAATAAAAGCAAACCTGAACATCAACATACTGTAGGCCGAAGCAGCCACAGCATGAGAGCTAATGCTTGAGAGGAGGAGGGAGTGAGGCGGATGACCAACACGTTACGATAGTTCATTGTATTGACGATACAGACATTTCATGAGGGAGGATCTACCGATGTGCATTCACCCTGCAGAGGTTTATTTGAGACAACAGGGCAAGCTGCATCAACCCCACTTCCTGAGCCGTTGTTTTTCTCTGTTGCAGTCTTGTTTTTTTGTTTTTGTCATTTAGCCGTCCCGTCTCCCCCCCCCCCCCCCCCCTCAGACATGCATCTTGTTACATAAATATGATGGCAGTTTTACATGTCGGGTCTCTCGTCTGAATGCTCCCGGGACCCTCTTTGAAAGTCAGAAGAAACAACATCTTACTGGGTCAGACTGAGCAACATTTCCGTAACAATTTCATGTCTGAATTGAATGCCGTCCGGTTAACTTTTACTGTAGGTTCAACATGCACAGGTTTACTGTAGGTTCAACATGCACAGGTTTACTGTAGGTTCAACATGCACAGGTTTACTGTAGGTTCAACATGCACAGGTTTACTGTAGGTTCAACATGCACAGGTTTACTGTAGGTTCAACATGCACAGGTTTACTGTAGGTTCAACATGCACAGGTTTACTGTAGGTTCAACATGCACAGGTTTACTGTAGGTTCAACATGCACAGGTTTACTGTAGGTTCAACATGCACAGGTTTACTGTAGGTTCAACATGCACAGGGACACGTTTACGATCAGTAGTTTGATGTTGACAATGGATCACATGACTGCTTGTATGTGAACGGTGTCACTACGAGTGATGGGTTGAGATCGCCGTGATACGCTCCCTCTCGTGCACCATAACTAACGTTTACATAACAGACACCTTCTGTAGATTTGAATGTCAGAAAGCCATGAGATAATCAAACCGGTAACATGGCGCGTCTTTGGACTGTGGGAGAAATTCTACATCAAAGTGTTTCCGATTAAAGCGTTCCTACGACCTGCATCAATACTTCCCAGACACAAATGGACCAACTTTGAATTGGTATTTGTTACATAGTGTATGTCACGGTACGATTCCCTTCTAACAATCACTGAGTACGCCCAGTCCAATCTCGGAATTAAGTCAGCGATTACTCTCAGCTGTGAAAGGCCCCGGCTGTAATTGATTGAGCGATAATAAGCGAGGTTGTTGCTTTCAGTAATTGTTTAACATGACCTCTATCACTTCCACCTGGCACTTGGTAATGAGCAGAGCCATATGTCACCAAGTGGCTACGTAGAGCGGGGAAGACAAAGGGACAAGAGGAGGGAAGTGAGGAGTTACATTTATTACGCCACATGTACTCAACCTTTTGGAGTAAATTGTACTTGTCCGAGTAGCTGTAATGTAGCATATTTTTTACTCTAACTTTTAGTGTAGTTTTGTAAAAACATCATTACCTTTTCTTTACTTTGGACCAGTGGCGGCTGGTGGAAAATGTTCTTGGTAGGGCTGTGCCACATCCAATCAATTTCAGCAAACATCTCAGAATTATTTAATGCAAACAAATTAGCGTTAGCTTTACGTTACTCCTCCGTATTCCAAAAATGGTAACTTCCGTTTATCGGTTGCAAAAAAACCAAGATGAAGACGAACTCGAGGCTTCATAACAGCAGTCCACAAGCTAATGGGTGACGTCCCGATAACTACGTCCACTTCTTATATACAGTCTGTGGCTAATACATTTAATAACGTGTGCACACAGTATATCATTCTTCAAAACTACTACAATTCCTGCTTTCTGTTGTAATGTTAATATTGAAACGGTGTGGATTTAACCTGTCACGAATTGTGTAGGCTGATGAAGAGAGAGAAAAATAGAGACTAAATTACGAGAAAAAATCTGAACTTGTTTTATTTATTATGGACATGATTCATATATTGTTTCAATCACAGATGGTCTTCCTCAGGTCAAAGTGAAGAAGGGAACACAATCATCTGATATTAGACATTTTCAGAAAGATAGGAGACTGATTTTTTGATTGAGACTGACACGGCCTATTATGCACACAATTTGCTAATTAAGTATTTTACAGTTCTGTTACTTAAGTACAGGTTTTGTCTCCCCTACCCACCACCATATGCAACATGTGATGAAGAGGTCATGAGTATAGATTTTCTTTTGTTTTAAAGGGTCATCAGCCGAAAAGGTTGTGAACCACTGATCCAAACCACATTGTTTGGACGTTAAACTGAAATGACCACACCTTTGATGTCGGTAAAAATCAAAAGAATGATGAACACAGCTACAAAGATTACAAAAAGCTTGTATTCCACTGGAGTTTCCCTCTAAAAAAAAGCCCTGCACGGATTTAGCATTGCAGCCATATAACATTGATGGACAGTTGAAAGAAAAAGGTTCAAACCCAGTTGTAGCGTCATCAAACACCATCTGATGGTCCAGTGGTCTCAGCTGTACTCACGAGGTGACAGCTGTCACAGCCAGTAATCTGACAACTTCTACATGAGACTAAACACACATCTTTAAAGAGCAATTAAATGAGACTGAGCAGCACACAAACGGTCGATAGGCACCCAGACAAAAGCTCATCAGCCCGACAGGAGAGAAGAAAACATGAGTTTCCAAAGGGACAAGCGTGGGGCTCTGTACTGGGAGCTGCTCAGTTACCATCGGTACTCCTTCACCATACAACACGGTTGTGTCTAGAAGTGTGCTCGACATGAGGGGGGAAAAATCAATACTCCACAACAGCTTCATTTACAGCATTATGTGAGCTGAATTCACTTCAAGGAATAATCCCAAAGCGTTGCTAATCAATTGGAATCAATTACAGAGGTCTTGTTGACCGAAGTGAACAAACAGTGGTGGTGCTGAGAGGCAGAAGTGGAGGAAACCCGGGGTCGAGGTCAGAACTACGCGAAGTTGACTGAAGGTAATTTGGATGACTGAACGTGCACCAGAATTCATTCTGTGCCGATGAAGTGATGGCACCATAGACTGTATACAAGTCATCGGGATGTCACCCATTGGTTTGTGGACTGACATTTTGAAGCCTTGAGTTCGGGCGATTTTGCCGTCGCCATCTTGGGGTTTTTTTGCAACCAAAAAACGAAAGTTACCATATTTGGAATGCAGAGAAGTCACATAAAGACGTTGTATAAGTCTCTGGTAGCGACCTGTCAATCACAGTAAGCCCGCCCTAAAGTATACTCCTCTTTATGGTCTATTTGACCATAAGGTCTATCATGTGTGTGTATGTGTGTGTGGACGTGTGTGTGGGTTAGTTAAACAATAAGGAAAAGGAAAACCCTCAAAACAAGGCAGATCCTCACCGCCGCAGTAAAATACAGCAACTGTTACTCTGTCACACAGAAACCCGACTGGCGAACTCAGATTCGGCAGCCGCGGCACTGGTCTTTTAACTGATGAAGTTACAGTTACAGAATTTTCTTCCTCACGATTGGCAAATGTTGACTTGAATAGGAAGAGAGTGGGGCATATAAGTTATCCTTCTCTTCCTCTGAAGATTCTGGGAGTTCTGTGAATCTTCCTTCTGCAGGCTGAAGTTGGCGGAGTACGGGGAAAGAAAAAAAAAACAGTCTATTGTTTGACCAGCGGATGTAGAACTATTCCTAGGTTTTCTTAAAAGCAAACAACGTTGGTTGTGCCCGCTTACATATGAATGGAATCGCGTGGGATGGCTCAGAGCTGGAGGGTGAACTGATGTTTATAGTCTAGGTAATTCTGTGAAAAAATGGAAATTTGCGGAAATTCATGGAAATTGACCCTTTCATAATAAGCATATTCATTTGAACCCCTTATTCATATAAAAATATTCATTACTGCAGCTTTAATGTAAAACACACAGTTTTTGTTTCTTAAGAAAAGACTACTTTGAAATAAAAAAAACACAGGAACGTTATTAAATATTAAGAATTGTAACTTTTATAACCTTGCCTTGTGTAGAATGGTCAATTGCATTGTATGAGTCATACAAATATTGAAATTAAAACAGCGTATCATATAGCCAGCAGGTTTATCTACAGAGGACCAGATCCACAGCTGGCAGCTACTGGTGAATCAATTATTATTGGAAAACACTGTGTGTTATTAGTGTGAAATTAGTGTTGGAGAACAAACACTGCTGACGACAGTCAATAATGGGACAGGACAAAGGGAATTATTGAATTATGTGCAACAGCAATCAAAGCAAAGAGCTTCTGTCTGAGAACAGACAGCAGGTCAAACAAGCTATGGGACTTCTGTGTGCATCTTTACTTCCTTTTAACACACACACACACTGCCAGTAAACCGTTCAACTGTTGTCTAAACATCGTAAAAATAAAGGATTTAAGATAATTATAATGTTCTTCTGCCTCAACGAGTACATTTTTACAACTGCTGATTTATTAAATCGCAATTCTACTGAGTGAAACATGACGCCAAACTTTGCACAAGAACTCACTAATATATCTGTTTTGTCAGATAATAAAAATGTTCAGTGTCTGAACCACTCATGATATATGATATGAAAGAAGTTCGTTAAGTCAGAAACAGACTTTCAGCCGAGATGACTACACACATAATTCAAGGTATCCTTACCGATCAGCAAAAATATACTTAAGCAAAATCTATAACAGATACATGAAACTGCCTGAGAAATGCATGACTAAAATGAAAAGTGATTTCCACTGACTACATCTTTACTAAAATGTGACTTTAAACCAACTCCAGTTTTCAGTATGAGACTGAGTCGATAGAACAGAGAGTTGGTTCATGGTTTGGTTCTGGTTTTATATGTCTAGTGAACTCAGACATCTTCGATATGTCACTGTTTATTGTTCACAATACTATCAATAAAACCATTTGTCCAAACTGGTGGGGGCGACCGTGGCTCCCTGGGTTAAGAGGGTTGTCTGGTAACCGCAATGTCGAAGGTTCAATCCTTGACTGGGCCGTGTCATGTGTCGAAGTGTCCCTGAGCAAGACACTGTACCCCTAGCTCCCCGGGCGCCTGTCATTGGCAGCCCGCTGCTCCCTATATACAGGGATGGGTCAAATGCAGAGAAAACTTTCCCCCATAAAGGGATAAATATAGTGTAATAAATTAAATTAAAAATAACATTGGCTTACTTATAAACTTAGTTTATTCATATTGTGTATCAATATATATTATTATAGTTATAGCCACCCGGCATTATATTGAATGAAGCAGTCACAATGAGCTCCATCTTTACCAGCTGCAACATTAAAGTGATGAACACATAAATGCATCAATAATTATAATGCAATAATATAATTTATATGATTCTGAAATGGGCCATTCTTTATCATGAATACTTTTACTTTTGGTACTTGTAGTATATTTTTATGTTAATACTATGCTTACTTAAATACTTTCACTTGGAACAGAGCATTTCGACACTAAAGTATTGCACTAAAGTAAAAAGATCCTCTTCCACCCCTGATGTCTTACTTCCTCTCTCCCGTTCTGAAACTGTCTATGAGTCTGTCAGATTTATCACGTTAACATTTATTGCTTTGCTTTTTCTTTAAATCTGTAGGCCTATTCATGTGGTGCTCATAACATCCCTGTGTCTTCTCAGGGACATAAAACAGCATCTTGCACTCAGAGGGGGTAGGGAGACCTGTGAATGACACATCGATGGCCCACTGAGTGCGAACAAAAAGGACGCTGTAATGCTAATTACAGTGTTATGGCTCAGTGACAATCAGAGATCGGTGTGACAGCCCCGTTCTTGAGATTGACTGAGAATCTCACCTGTCCAAATCGAAAAAGAAAAGGCTTCAGCAGAGAAATATGATCATGATATGATGATAATCATTATGGACAAACTCCCTCATACACATCAAATACAATAACAACAGCTGATTTCCAGGATTATCCTGGTAGAGGCGATGATCCGAATCAAATCAGCCTGATGAAGCTGCAACTTCTCTGATTATACTGTTCCCAAAATAGTGTCTGTCCATGATTCCCTCAAAGAGGACCAAAGGACCTGCCCTGTGTCACGAAATCACCACTAACCTAATCTGGCTATTCAATCAAGCTGATCACCTGAAGAGAAGTTTAAGGTGTATACACCCGTTTGAATAGAGAGGCAAATTGGACTTGTGTGATGAATTGCTCAGTAATTACATAATATTGCAGCCAGCAACCCTTTACTTTGTGCAAAATATGTTTCACACAGTCTCTTTCAGCAAGAGCTGTAGGCCTACCGAATAGTTCATTGACATTCAAATGATTTATTATTAATAACTTATTGCGTGCAGTAGTCCAACTTCTCTTCCCCTCCCTTTGAAACAAACACAAGTTTCAAAATGTATTGAAAAGACAACATGTTTTTATCAAACAAAATGTTCTGCTTCAATGCATTAAGCCTTTCAAAAACATTTCCACTGCGATCAAATACTGTTTGCTCTCCCACCTGGCGCACACAGGCAACGCAGCGCATCCTCAATAGAAGTTTTGAAGAAATTAATGAAAAGAGTGTTACAGCCAGAGATCAATGCAAATAGCAAGTACAGCCTAGTCAATCCATCTACCGCCACCAGCACGCTGAAACCCAACAAGTTACAGACAAACACAGGACTTCAACCATCAGACAGCTGTCCGTGTCCCATGTGAAACCAAACATTACATACTTATTTTAACCCAAAACTTTAGCTTTTACTCAACTTAACCAAGTAGTTTTCTTGAACTAAACCTAAACGGAATTGAGAATGCAGTTTTGAAACGGCAGAAGCACCACAAGTGGTTCAATCACTGTGATATACATGTCTGTAGAAATGTCGACATTCAATGTATCTGTGGTTTGCAGAAATGTACAATGCCAACATTTTCTTCTCGAGAATTATAATTAAACTAAAATGAATTTCAAATGTACAGCAAAGTGGGAGAAGTTGATAGAAAATTCTGTGGAACGATGTGACGGCTTTAATAGTCTGACAGCCTCCTGCTCTCAGACCTGTGTTGATTCAAGGTCCTTCACACCACTCTGAAAAGCCAACGTTGAACCAATCGAGTGTTCCAATTACCTGTGGTAGCTGGCCCATTACACTGTAGCACACACCAATACTATTTGTGATGCACTCCATGTTGACTTGCAGGATCACAGGTGCATATGGTCAGCAGTGACTCACTCTGCCTCCCTCTTCACAAAAACAAGACTGATGTCACAGCCTGTGTGTGTGTGTGTGTGTGTGTGTGTGTGTGTGTGTGTGTGTGTGTTTCACCTCCCCTTCAACAAACCTACGACTCAGCCCACAGTCTTCAGTACTGTACATTTTGTCTGAGTGTTGGTGCGCTGACTGCGTGGTATTTTCCTCTACTGCATCGGCATATCAAAAATGAATATTATCAACCTGCTGGACCTTTTGATAGGTTACATATATTACAGGTAGTACTTAATAACTATAAGCTTGATTTGTACTGCAAAAAATTGCTATAAATTACTGGTTTTGAAGTCTGGAGTGAGAGCTGCATTCAACCTATCGTTGGGGATTTTAGCAGCTATGTGAGAATAAAATCCTAATGTTACTAGAAAAATGTAATATTTTAATTACATAAAGCCGTAATATTTTGAGAAAAAAACCCATAATATTTAGGGTTGAAAAAGCGAATATGACCATAAGGATATGAGACGCTTTAAGAACAAAATGGTTATGTTATGCATAGATAAGGTTGATTTGCTCACATTTCCTGACAGGCCATACTGTGGCCAACAGTTACAATTTCTAGTGTTTGCTGCCAACCCTTCTTTCTAGATAGAGTTTGCCTTTTATAACGGCCAAATTGTTTCATTTCATTTTATTAGAAATGTAATTTATATTTATCCTTGACAGAAAAAAAGTTAAGAAGCATAATTCATAAATAAAAATAAAAGACTTGGATTAACAAATGATTGGATTGGAGGATTGGAAGCATGATGAATCATCTCACCCTGCCAAGGACCCCGTCACATCAGACAAAAACGTCTCAGAAATGTCCAAACAGACGTGATTTGGTTAAACTTACCACATATTGGGGCTCTGAACGGTTTCTTAGTTGCCTGAAAACAAAGTTAAATTAAGTGACATGTTAACAGCTTTTAGCCTGGCTCAAAATAAGCAAATTGTTATTCAAGATAACATCATCCGGTATTAATCCTCAAACTGCTCTCAAAAATGTTCTAGATGAGAATAAACAGGATTATTTTAGCCTGATAACAGCATGATAGCCAAGGACCAGGCTGCTTTTCCATTGAAAAGCTCAGGAAAGAGGTTTAACAGAGGTGGAAAAGTTGTGTGAACAATGAGCCACACAAGATTTATGCCTTATCTAAGTCTTGTGAACACATTTAGGTTCTCCAAGATACTGGGTTGGTTTAGGGCTGATTGGTGAAACCTTTAACTTGTAAGGTCATCCATCACAATTTGGCAATAACAGACCGTTCTCACCTGTTCACTACAAAGGTGTATTAAAAGCTTGCTTTTCTTGAAATATTAAAACGTTTTTTCTTAAAACCTTTTGATTCTATTCTCAATTATTTCCACTTACAGGGGCCCTAAACCTCCTTCTTAGAAAATGAGATACAGTGAAGACATATATATGTATATATTGAGAATATTGAATAGATGTGAACTGCAATTACTGCCTTGCAGTTGTCTGGCTCCACAAACCTGTCCAGTTGCAGTTTACATCCATGTCTGTCCAAAATGTCATCACTTTTCGTAAAAGATATTTGTGTGAAATTGTCATAATTGACTAGTGAATTCTTGAGTTATGGCCAAAAATGGGTTTTGTGAAGTCACAGTGGCCTTTGACCAACACATTCTAATCAGGTCATTCTTCAGTTCAAGTGGACATTTGTGCCAGATATAAAGACATTCCTTCCAGGCGTTCCTGAGATATCGCGTTCACAAGAATGGGATGGACGTGAGGTCACAGTGACCACCAACATCAAAGACAATTTTGCAATAATCACATTCATTCATAAATAAGGTAAATAATTAACAGAGTGTGCTTCATATGGCCCTTCAATAAATGTAGATCATAAATGTCTCACCTCAATTCTTGAAATTAGACAAAAAACATTATTCCTAACCAAAAGTGAAAGTTTTTTCAAAAGTGAAAGTTTTTTAGCCGACTATTTAGACGTTGATTTCAACGGGATTTGCAAGACTACAATTTTTCGTCCTCTACATTGTGCTAATAATAGTATATCATCATTTTAGAGGCTTACTAAGAAACCACATCCACATTTATCAGTTGAAAGCCAATATTGCACATCCCGGTAAAATCTGGTCTATAAATACGTCTATAAATAGTTGGCGAAAAAACTTTCACTTTTGAACAACTTTTAACCGTCACCGTATTTAAAAAAAATGTTAAACGTCGAAATGCTCACAGTTCAATATGTAGCAATTAAATACTTAATATAAATATTTAATATATATATCATAGTAACACATCATCAGTTTCCACTTACAGCACAAAGAAGACCAAGCGACACAGGCAACAATTAATTTGTATTTATTAAGCAACAATGTAAATATAACAAACAATGTTCTTTAAATACAACCATAGTCTCCCTTTTCTTATTTAAATGTCATTTTCAAAGGCACACAGGAGCCGGTTTCAGAAGATCTGCCATATTTTCAAGGTGGACATCTGTAAATAAAACAAGTATTAGAAAAACATATTTACTTTTAGACCAGTTTTGAACATCTTATCACCGGAGACCATAGTCGTTTTTTAAACATCTTTTCAACGGAAAGATGCTCACTTGGATATTACACAGTATATACTTTATATTGTTTTTATATTGCTATGAGCCAAACAACAACGTTTTGACCGTCTTCTTATTTGTACATCACTTTGTTTTACTCACGTCCTCCCCATTTAAACGGTGTACAGCCCCACTCGCTGTCTGTCGTGTATTTTACATGTAAAATGTCCTAAAAACTCTATTTTTATAACGTTGGGCTACAGCGACAGTCCATAAAGAGTCTCCAACATGTTTACTGTTCGTCCATGCTGCTGTAGCTACAAGCTAACGCTACCAGCTAACATGCGAACACTACAAGCTAGCAGTCTCGACCGCAAGGTGAGCATAAAATGATACTAATGGTGCATATTTTGGTTTGCAATATTGTAATTCAGTAGTTCAAGTACTTACAAAGTATGTCGTCACGTTTATTTCGTTAGATATGTTAACAAGAATGAGACGTAAGACAGAAAACTCAAACATATAATGCTTCTGGCCACGGCTGTCAACAAATGAAAATAATTTTGTGTGCTAGTCATCACTTTTCAGCAAAAAATACTGAGTATTTTGAATTTGTACTTTCCAACTTCCAAATGTGAAATGCTGACAACTTCCAAATCTAATATGGAAGTTCCACATATAGTATAACTTCTGGAAGTCAGCATTGATTATTTTAAGTCACACTTTCCGGTCTTTCACCTTCTAATATGCTGATTTCCGAAACCAATATGTCAACTTCTAAATGAATTGTTTTCAATATATTTTATTATTTAAGTTGTAAGTCATCACACTCAAGACTAACATACAGAAAACTTAAATTGGTTCATTTTTTATTGATTTTAAAATGTTGGCATATTAGTTCAGGAAGTGGGCATAGTGAATTGTGAATCCTTTCGTAGCCCTTAAGCATCATTTTTCAGTGCTGGTTAATCCGGTAGACTTCAACACGCGGTTGATATTGTGAATTCAAAGAGAATAACTTGTATAGATTTAGGCTACAAAACTACTTGTTTGGGAAACATGGTTTGGTTTAATGAAAAAAAGTGTGTTTGTTACGTAACTTAAGTTATGTACGTAAGTTCAGTGCATTATGTACAGGACATAAGTTAAAATAAAACATTGACTTTTGGTTTCACTCGGGAGACTAACAGTAGCCTCCTGGGTGAAAGTCCTGTGTTTGTTTGTTCTACAAATCCACTATGACTGTGTTCAAAATTACATTCTAATGTACTGCATACTACATACTTATTGAATATGTACTGCACACAGCCTAAATGAACGATTAAGTATGATTTTACCAGCAGACTGTTCACACTGAAGTTTGCTTAGGCAAAGGCCTGGCCCTTTTCAAGGTCCCCCGCAAGTGGCTCCATCACATCTCTGACAGGAAAAACAGGCGTTGTTTGGATGAACTGACCAACTTTTGGGAACCTAAATGGTTACTTTCTTACATGAACATTTTTTTTAACGTAATAAAGTGACAGCCAGACTGGTTTCAAGGCACCCTGTTGGAGTAAAAAAATCTAAATGACTAATTGTAATATGTGGGCTTACAAAGTCTGGTGTCCTCACTTGAACGTTTATGGCCTGCGTCCTCATGTGAATGTGTGTGTGTGAACTTACTCTGACATTAGGTTCTACAGATGTTTACTCTGCTGAGAGAGCAGAATGTCCCGGATTGGAATCATAATAAGAACTGTAGAAGCGTTGAGATAGAGGCAGAGCTAAGTGACCTTTGTGCCAGAAGTTGCAGACACTCTTCCCAGACTACATGGCGTGGACGCCATTTTGGGTGTGTGTGTGTCACCTTTTGTGAAGAAGACCTCATTGTAAACCAATCCTGTGCCAGCCCATTGCATGTTGTTTACTCAGTATTAATATCAGAAGCTCAGAGTCAGAACTCCGAGCGGCCTTGATGTACATATCCTGTATGTGAATTAACTCTGTCTCCTTCTTTGCAAAGTATAAATGTCCTGTGATTAATGATTTTCAACCGGTCTCAAGTTAATTTTTCCAACACACCCCATCAGCGGCAACGTCACATCTGCGAAAACGTTACAGCACATTTCCAATCAGGCGTGACTTAGATAATCTGACCACATATTGGGAATCTAATTGGAAATAGAGTGACATATTAACAGCTTCTAGCTTGGCTCAAAATGTCACAAGACTGACAGCTGGCACCCATATGCAATGCATTGTGGGGCAGTTCAGTATGTGCAGTAGGCTCATGTCTCATACTCAGAAATTCTTGGGAATGTAGTATACAAAATCCACATAATATGCAGTTGGAACGCAGTACCTACTTTAATTTGACGTCATACATAGTATGACTAATATGAGTACGTGATTTTGAACACGTTACACGTTGAACTACATAACGTGAGAACGACATGGTATAGTGTACCATCAAGCTGTATACGGTCAAAGACTTCCCCCCTGATATTCATTATTATTCATAGCATCAACATATACTGTATACATACAGCATTTCTCACAAGTTTGGAATATAAAACATTGCCAGTCCAAGCACATACGGAAACAACGTTTTTGTTTCTTCTTGAAGCTGTTTACATTATTCCCGAAAGGTAAATTCTGTTATATTTTGTTGTTAACAACCTTGAGGAAAGCAGTGATGGTACTATTTTGTCTCCTGAAGCCAGACTGGTACAATGACAGACTATTATCAGCACTCAGAAACTCCTTCGATGGATCATTTGCCAAGTTGGAAATAAATGAACAGAAGGAGAACATGGGCAGATTTCCAAATTTTGGGGAATACATTCTGAGTGAGAGGGAGATAAAAAAAAGCTCATAAAAGGTTTAACAATAATGGACCTGCAAGTTTTTTAATGTCCAGTGAAACGAAAGCTCTGTGAACTTCATCAACAGAGTAAGGATTAAAATAAAAGGGCTGGCCATAAAAAGGCCTACACTGTGATGTCAACAGTGATTCAGAGCACGGTTCAGTGTTTAAAGGCGGGGACTGGTTGAACAGGGAACCAGAGGCGATGAAGGGCTCATTAAAACATTCCAGCATAGCTGGTCTTTCACAAATGGCTGTGGAGTCCTTAAAGAAGCAATATACAACCTTCATAGCATTAATATAGAAACAAACGACTCCACATGAAGATATTGTGGAGTAATGTCTACCTGAGCAGAGAATGAAGTCGCTGTCCCTCAGTGTGTGTTGTCATCCCAGCTTGTTATTAGTGCATGTTAGTGTTCCCCACTGGTCAGCTCACAGCCGCCACTCTGCACTGCTCTCATATGGCGGTTACAGCTGATCACGCCATCCCGACAGACAGCGTCGCTCCCCCTCAGGTAAACAATGTTAGCACGTTTGCTGTAGTTTGTACTGTTAACCCTGTTAGCACCGTTAGCTCCGAAATGCCGGCTCAGGTCAATCTCCTATCAATTCAATTTATTTTGTAGCCCAAAATCACAAATAAGAAGTTTTCCTCAGAGGGCTTTACAATCTGTACACATGCAACATCCTCTTGTCCCGGGACCCTCACATCAGAACAGGAACAACTCCCCAAAAAACATCTTTAACAGGAAGAAAAAACAGGAAGAAACCTCAGAGAGAGCAACAGAGGAGGATCCTCTATCAGGATGGACAGAAGTGTGATAGATGTCGTGTACAGAATGAACAACATAACAGAGTTACAACACATTCAATGCAGATGACATACATGATTAATAGAATGACAGCAGAATAATGTTGGGGGGGAGTGCATGTTTTTGCCAATGAGAAGCTCTGATTGTTGATATAAGTGTCTGACATTATGAAGAGTCTCGCTCAACATTGTCCACAGTGGAAACGCGAGTACCGGCCAGTGCAGTTTGTTGTGTTGGAATACAGAAAGCAAAGCTTTGACACACCTCGAGAGATCTAGGTCATGTATTTAGTGCGTCCTGTTTTATTTTGTTACTTACCTCTCCTCTTGTTTCAGATGTTCCACTTCCTGCTCCAGTGTTTTTCCTGCCAATGTGTAATGTCCGCCCTGCCCCTAATTAGTTCCACCTGTGTGTCATCAGCCGCTGTTCCCAGTGTTTTTAAACCTGTGTATTCTGCTTCTCGTTGCCAGTTCGTCTATGTACTTCTGTCTACCGTCTCAGCCGTTATACATCGTGTTTGTTTACCCAGTGCTTTTGCAACTTTGCCTGTTTTCCTCGGATCCAATTTTTGCCTGACCCCTTTTGGATTTGTTTGCTTTGCTGACTGATCTCCTTTGCTGACTGTTCATTTAGTTTGCATTTGTTATCAAATACTTGTTTCACTTTTGAAAGCCGCATCCAGTAACTTTTTGGGTGCGCCTGCACATTATGTAGTAAATAGAGAACCAGTCCAGCCCTGTGGCCTTGCAGTTTCAGCAGAAAATTCTAGCCTTAACAAACTAATCAGAAAAGTACAACTTAAGAAAGAGACTTTATGTACCACCTAACCGCTGACACAGCTAACAAATGAAACCAAGTCAACATTAGACCGCTGCTTCTCGAGCACAACTTCTCCCCAAGATTAAGAGCCTTGTTGACTAAACTAAATTGTACCTTCTATTTTCTATTTGGCAATCGCTGGATGATTTCAGGCATTTCTCTTCAGTGGCGTGTTTTTTGTCAAATACTGCTGACACAATGAAATGCTGTTTTGATGACGTCCACTGCCTCTACTTACAATCTAATTTTTCCCCTTTTAGTCTAGAGAACAATTACCACTTCCTGTCAACATGGTTTTAAAATAAATGATAAGGTATATTCTACTTTACCTTTTCAAGCAGCTCTGCCACCAAACGCTGGGGAATTTAATACATTCGGCAGTTACATCATCATAATCACCGTCTTCCTACTTCCGTAGACCGAACAGTGATAAAACCGTCCATTCCCCCTAATGTCTTACCTCCTGAACATTCCCCTCAGCCATCATGAAAATAAATAGGGGGCCGGGGAGAGCATCAATTATTCAAAGTCAATTACTCAGCAGGTTTTTTTTTCTTTCTATAGGACACAGTGGATGTTTCTGCCGCCTGCTTCAAAGGTATTTTTAGGATTTCATTATGCTGGATATCTGTGCCTCATGAAAATCACAAGGAAAACAATAAAAAAAAATTTCAACATTCAGCTTTGATCTATTATAAAACACCTGCTTTCTTTGCCATGTCTACATGCTGCCACTTATTTCTGAATTCATAATGAATCAACAGGACACATTTTAAGTATTTTATCCTTTAACAATCCTTGTGGATTAATAGTGCATGCTGTGTGAGACAATATACCTTTGTTTTGCATTAAAAAGCACTTTGTACTTCATTTAAAGTAAAACTTGGTCTTTACAGCAGAACCTTCAGTAGCATCTGGCAAGAGAAGTACCAAAGACTCTAAAAGCTCCCGTCTCAGCTTTGATGTTTGACGCCTCAAGGACGGGAATCATTTTTTATCAGAGATGGCATCTGTTCAGTGAAAAAAAATCACATTTTCAAACTAATATTTTTATTATTTTGACATCGGGAAATGTCTCCTGCATATCCCTCCAGGCACACATTCGTACATCTGAGTAACAGTTAAATTGAAGAATCGGAGACACACTTACTCTGAAGTATGTGATGCTTGTAAACAGAGGGTGTTAAACCTCAAATATCTCTTCCCGATGTAAACTCAGAAATAGTCCTATTTGTGCCAGTTCTAATATTAAGTGTGACGATGGATCAGCTTTGACTTGCCAGTTCAAAGTTGAATGTTATTCTAATTAGCATTACATTTGTTGTACGGATCCACAAACCCCAAAACATAATTCCTCTAGATTTGTATCCATCGGGGTGGATTGGTGGTCTATTAACTGATAATGTTATGTTAATAAAAAACGCTGTTAATGTCCCGTGTGAAACCCATAAATCCACGTTGACTTATTCTACATGTAACTTCTGTACTAATAGATTCTCTACACAATATTTAGAGCATTAATATAACAGTAAACAACTATTTGCTATGTAAAGATAGAGTGTAGTAATATCTATCTGAGCAGAGAATGAAGTCACTCTTCCTTCAGAAATTTGTACACAAGAAATTAAAGGGTAACTGCTATTACTCTGCCTCACAGCATATTTAAACACCAGAGGGACGAGGGAGCAACAACTGTAGGAGGCGTGGCCTTGTGGCCACATAGTGTGTGACGTAGGGGGTCAGGGGACGCCGGGGATCCTGACTGACCCCTGTTTCCCCCACGTCGTGACGTAGAGCTGGTAGTCAGAGATAACCAGCCAGACCCTCCTCTTCTCTGCTGGAAATCAGGGAGTCTGATGGAAAGGCTCTAAGTACACAGTTATGGTCCTGCTGTTTATGACGTTTAAAGTTGCTGTTCATCTTGATAAGCTCTAAACATAGTTACCGCCTGTTTACTGCCACTGCAGAGAAATAAACATGCATCACGTATGATACAAGATCATGTGTAACAAATTGCCTGTGTTGATATTATATGTCACCAACAATCTATGTGATTATGTTTAAAGTACAAAATAATAATGTCGTGCAGAGTTACTCCGTGTAGCCTTTAAACTCCTCTGTACAATGTTTGATTGATGCGCTCTAAGTAATAGAAAGCTGATCAACCTACAGCTTACTCATGGTGGAAAATCATATTATTCATGCAGATTCACTGAATAGCATGTCAATGTTATAAAAATGTAAGCTAAATTTCACCTCACATGGTATTCTACCTTATGCATACAAGGTTAATTTCTTATTTTTAAGATGACATTGCTCTGTGTAGCGGCATGATTAGGTCTTATCTATACGACGCTGATGGAATCTGTTTGCTATAACTTCATGATCAGCCATGATTGAGGTGACAACCCCTACAGTTCATTGTTATTTAAGCAGCCCCATCTTTTTGTCCGTTACCACCAGCCTCACCAGCACCACTGAGTCAGCAACCATCTGTGCTGCCGTCAAACCAGAGGCCTCAGTTTCAAATTGACCAGGTGATAAAAATCAGTCTGTCCCATTTGTAAAAGAAATTGGACATTTGCATGTTACTAAGACTGGAAGTCTCACTGCTGTTGATTTATAGTGAGGTTATATGTGTTTCTCAGATGCACAGAGATTGTGTGGTATGGTGGGGGTGGGGGTGGGGGGGTTATTAATCAGGAGCCTAATGCGAAGAGGCAGCGGAGAGAATAGAGTCAGTCCTCTGAGTGACACCTTCTTGAAAAAGCTTGACATTTCATCTGGGCATGTGTCCGCCAGCTTACCACGGCGACGCGCTGCAGCAGAGCGCCCTGGCAGCGACGCGCTCGATACCAGCACACATACTCACACGCACACACCGCCCATCACACCACGCTCCAAAGCTTTGGAGCCACACAATGATGTGACATAACGTGTTAGTTTGGGCTTTTTTATCCTCTCCTTCCAGTTCGAGCGATGGCTCTGGTTTGGTGTTTTCACACATCTCTTACTCACTCACACCATTCGGCGGTCAGAGCTTGGAATGAGTACGGAGAGTTTCATGACAAAGTATCACCGGAAGGATCTTCAAGAGATCATGTTGTCACACAGCAAACATTAGAGACTGAGGACATCTAACTTTAGTCACTTTGGTCTTTGTAAAAGTACAGCATCATGTTTTTTAATCGTGCTATTCGAGTGATTACATTTTCTTTGGATCTCTTGGAGTTTGTGATATTGTAGACAGATATGGAAACATTAAAACCCCAAATACATGTACGATGAAACTGTATGAGAATGACTGATGTTGGGAGGGGGATGAATCATATATTTTCTTGTATAAGAAAGCTACACCCTTTGGAACGTCCCCTTCACTTTACCAAACATCAAAATGAATACCATTTTTGTGATGTTACAATTCCATCTTTATTACACTTTTTTATTTTTTAACAATACATTGCAAAAGAGAAGAATGCCCTCCCTCCAAAATAATAAAAAGGAACCCCTCCCCCTTCTCTGACCTCCTCTCAACCCCTAATCATTTTTTCCCAGTCCCTAAAACTCTTCAATAAACTCACAGCATGAACTCGTGGTCAGGTGGATCGTACTGCGGTTCTTGTTTGTACCAGTGGTAGCTTGGTCCCCGTTCTATTCCCTCTCAGGTGGTCTCGGCTCACCTTACGTCAAGACAGAGTTTGGAGTGGCACCTCCGCTCCTCCTTGTTGAAAGGAGCCAGTTGAAGTGGTCGGGGAGGCCCTGAGCTATTCTGGGTGCATGCAGCTGGGAGGACCCATGGCACACTGGAGGGATTATATGCACATCAGTGATCCGGAACACTTCAAGATCCCCGTGAAAAGATGGAGCTGGTGGCTGTAGAGCCACAAGTGACAATTACAAGAAAATGGTAAGTGCTAAAATGAAGTCTAGTCGGTAACTGAATTAATAATGTAAGTTATACAACAGTATCTATTTAACTAATGTTTTCTACTTACTTTGTAATACCAGACCAAATGAGGCTGTAGAAACGAAACAGTACTGAGCAAGAGTGTGTTTTCATTGTTGTTGTTTTTTTCTTTTGTAAGGACACACATCACGTAGGAGCACAGAACACATATGCCACAATTTATTTTTAATAAATGACTACGTTTCGATCCCAGTTGGATCTTTGTCAGGTCAGAATGTTTGAAAAGTGGAAACCACACCTATAATTATACATTATACATACCAATAGTCAAACAAGCGGTGTAATGGCAGGTGTGGTTCACGCACAAAACATCAAACATATGTTATTTAAGTTATAAATTATTCATCATCACATAAAAAGACAGATATATTCCTCAAGGGCTGGTAGAGACCAAAACAGAGCTAAAAGGGAAAGTCTATTGGACTTTAAATTTTAGCCAAAATCACGATTCCAAATGAACAATAATGTATTTCTGTAACTAGTGTTTGCCACAAGCAATATCATCAACTTTAACTGTGATAATATTTCAGCGTTGTGTTTCCGTTTCCCCAAGTGGCCAAAAAATCAGTTATCAGCAGATTTAACATCCCTAGTCTATATTTTAAACAAGATATCCAGAAACAACTGAACATTTCTTAATCCCATGCAGTTACTTGTGGTTATCAGGTGCATTTTATTCCCACCAGCAGCAGTGGCCTGAGGATGATAATGCTGGTGGTTTGGTCAGTCTGTCTTAAGTCCAACTACTGGCCTTAAATCATGTCATTAAATCTAGTCCACAGAGGATGAATTATATTACTTATTGTGACCTCTTGACTTATGACACCTTCAGGACAAAATTTCCATTTGTACTCAAGAGATATTAAGATCTAATGGGCAGATTGGAGAGCCTACATTTGATTGTACTCACAAGAAAAAGAGGGAGGAATTTTTAACACTGGAAACACCTTTGTTTGTTTCCTGTTTTGTATACTATCAGTCAATGTTTTCTCTTAACTATGCCCGTACTCTTTCCCTAACTTTGACCTGTTTTTAGCCATGCTAACAACATGGCTCTAGGTATAGCATTGTCAGCCGGTTGATCCAGCTTTCACGTCTGGGGACAGGGAGGAGCTCAGGAGAGTCCAGCGTGACCTGAAGGTGAAGCTCAGGGAGGGCAAGGACACCTACAGGAGGAAGCTGGAGGCCAAACTCCAGCAGAACAACGTGAGGGAGGTGTGGACCGGGATGAAGCAGATTACTGGCTTCAATATTGGAGGAAGACAACCAGGGGGCTCCCTGGAGAGGGCCAACGACCTAAACTCTTTCTTCAATGGGTTTAGCTCAGAGCCCTCATCTGTCTCCTCCACACACCACACCTCCCAAACACCTCCCCATCTGTCCTCCCTGGTGAGCTGCATGGACTCAGAGCCCTCTACTTCTAAGGGCTCTTCCACCACTGACACCATGACCACCCCCTCCCCCCTCTCTGTGACGACTGGCCAGGTGAGAAGACAGCTGGAGAGACTCCACCAAGGCAAGGCTGCAGGACCTGATGGCATCAGCCCCAGGGTCCTGAAGACCTGCGCCACCCAGCTGTCGGAGGTCCTGCAACATCTCTACAACCTGAGCCTGAAGCAGGAGAAAGTCCCGGTGCTGTGGAAGACGTCGTGCCTGGTTCCTGTACCCAAGAAGACGACCCCATCTGGCCTCAATGACTACCGACCAGTTGCCCTCACATCTCATGTGATGAAGGTGCTGGAGAGGCTGGTCTTGGCCCACCTCCGACCGCAGGTGAGATCCTCACTGGACCCTCTGCAATTTGCTTACCAGCCCCGTGTGGGAGTGGATGACGCCATCATCTACCTGCTGCAACGAGCTCAGTCGCACCTGGATGGAACCGGTGGCTCTGTGAGAATCACTTTCTTTGACTTCTCCAGTGCATTTAACACCATCCAACCAGTGCTGCTGAGTGAGAAGCTGCAGGTGGTGGGGGCTAACGCGTCCACCGTCTCTTGGATCACTGACTACCTCACGGGCAGACCACAGTTTGTCCGACTGGGCCGTGTGCTGTCTGATGTGGTGGTCAGTGATACTGGAGCCCCACAGGGAACTGTTCTGTCTCCCTTCCTGTTCACCTTGTACACCACTGACTTCCAGTACAACTCAGGGTCATGCCATCTGCAGAAGTTCTCTGATGACTCTGCAGTGGTCGGGTGTATAAGGGACGGACGGGAGGAGGAGTACAGGGCAGTAGTGGAGGACTTTGTGGAGTGGGCCGGTAGAAATCACCTGCTGCTGAACGTGGCCAAGACCAGAGAGATGGTGGTCGACTTCAGGAGGAAGACGACGGCTCCACAACCGCTGAGAGTCCTGGGAGAGGACGTGGACATGGTGGAGGAGTACAAGTTCCTGTGTGTCTCCAT
This sequence comes from Leptoclinus maculatus, assembly GCA_032191485.1. Taxonomy (NCBI): domain Eukaryota; kingdom Metazoa; phylum Chordata; class Actinopteri; order Perciformes; family Stichaeidae; genus Leptoclinus; species Leptoclinus maculatus. The sequence goes on along the minus strand of JAVDOI010000002.1, from coordinate 38,228,605 downwards.
CGACAACAGACTGAACTGGAAGACCAACATCAACGCTGTGTACAAGAAGGGGATGAGTTGACTCTTTTTCTTGAGGAAACTTCGATCCTTCAACGTGTGCAGCAAGATGTTGGAGATGTTCTACCAGTCTGTTGTGGCCAGTGCACTGTACTTCTCCGTAGTCTGCTGGGGGAGCAGCATTGGAGCCGGAGACACCAACAGACTTAACAAACTAGTTAAGAAGGCCGGCTCCATCATTGGCTGCAAACAAGACTATCTGGAACAGGTGGTGGAGAGGAGGACACTGAAGAAACTATTATCCATATTGGATAACCCGGACCACCCTCTCCACCACCTACTGCAGGGACAGAGGAGCACTTTCTCCAACAGACTGATCCAGCTCCGCTGTCACAAGGACAGATACAGGAGAACATTCCTGCCCTCTGCTATATCACTTTATAACAAATCACCTCTGGCCAGATCATGATCCTTCAAATGATTACAACGCTACACGGTTGTTGCTTGTTGTTGCTGATACTTGCACTACTGTTCAGTTTGTTTAGTTTACCTAGTTGTTAATTGTATACCATTCTAATTCATTGTATATACTGTGCATTTTTTATTTTATTTTTTATTTTTATTTGTTTTTTTTTGCATTTTTACTTTTTATTCTATTATCTTATTTTTATTTTTTGTTATTCCATTTCTTCAAATTCAATATCTGCTGTTATTTTATTGTACTGTATATATTGTGCATTTCCATACTTCATATTTTATATTTTATTCTACTCTATAACTTGCTGCTGCTACAAACAAATTTGAAAATGTTTGATGAATAAAGTTTACATCTATCTATCCAGACTGAAACATCTCAAGAACTACAGAATAGATTGCTATAACATTTTGTGGTAGCACTTTATAATAACTACACACTATGAAGCATTAGTTAAGCATGAGTAAACACTTAATTCATCATTTATAAAGCATTGTTCCTACATTAATAATTCATTAGTATGCAGTTCATAACAGCAGTTATAAATGTTTTATTCTTGATTAATAAGCTCGTCTATTATGTGTTTCATTGTTGTGTTTTCATACTTTATAAATGATGGATTCCCCATTTGTAAATGAAGTATTATATATTTTACAAACCAATAATTAAGGAGTTGTAGATGATTAATAAGATCATTTATAAAGTGTTAGTAAATGATTAATAACTTATTTAGATGTACATTATTCATGCATTTATATATATATATGATTTAGATATGCACTAATGGTTAGGGACTATGTTAATATATGCTTTATAAATGCGTATTAATACTGCAATTCATGATTAATTAATGATTTATTAAGGTAGTTACTAGTCCTTAGTAAAGTATTTTGTGTGAGCTCATCTAAAGTGAGGACTATTTATGCCTTATAAAGCATTTATTAAGTATTTTGTGTGAGCTCATCTAAAGTGAGGACTATTTATGCCTTACAAAGCATTTATAAATGACATTGAAAGGCCAGCAGTGCCTCAAAACCCATAGTTTTTCAACAGAAAAGGCAAATAGACACAACACAAAGTGATCAAGAACATATCAATATTTATTGCAAGATGCAAACAATATACTATTAAATACAAACCTCTCAGCCATTCATTCATGTAAGAAACAAACAAAGACATTCTCCTTCAGGAGAACATGGCTGGATATAACACATTTGTAAATATACAACTGGAGCTAACCAGGAGCTTTGCATATTAGTTTACATTTACTTATTTAACTATTCATTTCATACCAAGCATATCGATCTCATTCACATCCACTCCACATATAACAGCTAGTTAGCCATCTGTCACCTGGATCGCTCTATTTACAACGGAGGTGACGCGTTAGCGTGCGCCTGTCTCAGGACCTCTAGTGCTAGCTGGAAGGCTAGCTGGATACTCATCGTCCATAATGTGTAACGTTACGTGCCAGCAAACTAAGAAACAAACAGACGGGCATTGGAGGCCCGTCAGCAGTCATTCTTTCTGGCGGAGGTCCGCGCGCCCTTTCAACTTAGGTCGGAGTTTACCACCGCGTCAGTGCACTTCTGTATCAGTTCCTGAGCGAAACGTTTGTCCCACGTTGATGACGTATGAAGCGGTCTTTTCCTTTGTCCGTCCCACATTGATGACGTTTTGAAAGCGGGATTTCACTCGATTTCACTTATTTCGCTTATTGCAAACAATGAGTAGATTCGGCCGGCTGCCATCGGGACATGCAACTGAAGAAAAGTGCGAACAGTGGAGATCGATATGCTTGGTTAAAATGAATAGTTAAATAAGTAAATGTAAACTAATATGCAAAGCTCCTGGTTAGCTCCAGTTGTATATTTACAAATGTGTTATATCCAGCCATGTTCTCCTGAAGGAGAATGTTTGTTTCTTACATGAATGAATGCCTGAGAGGTTTGTATTTAACAGTATATTGTTTGCATCTTGCAATAAATATTGATATGTTCTTGACCACTTTGTGTTGTGTCTATTTGCCTTTTCTGTTAAAAAACTGGGTTTTGAGGCACTGCTGACCTTTCAATGTCATTTATAAATGCTTTATAAGGCATAAATAGTCCTCACTTTAGATGAGCTCACACAAAATACTTTACTAAGGACTAGTAACTACCTTAATAAATCATTAATTAATCATGACTTGCAGTATTAATACGCATTTATAAAGCATATATTAACATAGTCCCTAACCATTAGTGCATATCTAAATCATTATATATATAAATGCATGAATAATGTACATCTAAATAAGTTATTAATCATTTACTAACACTTTATAAATGATCTTATTAATCATCTACAACTCCTCAATAATTGGTTTGTAAAATATATAATACTTCATTTACAAATGGGGAATCCATCATTTATAAAGTATGAAAACACAATAATGAAACACATAATAGACGAGCTTATTAATCAAGAATAAAACATTTATAACTGTTGTTATGAACTGCATACTAATGAATTATTAATGTAGGAACAATGCTTTATAAATGATGAATTAAGTGTTTACTCATGCTTAACTAATGCTTCATAGTGTGTAGTTATTATAAAGTGCTACCCATTTTGTAAAGACATTCAGGCCCCCCAGAGGATGTATGCTAATGACTTTCTTGACTTCTTCTCTAGCGTCATGTCTGTCTAATTGCTTTGGTTTATGACCAAAAAGAGTGTAAGCAGACTAGTGTTCAGAACATATTTTATGTTGTTGAACAAAACGTCTCTTAAGCTTGTGTCAACCACAGACCTTTTTCGGGCATCTAACCAAAACCCCATTAAAAAAAACCACCTACTCTGAGAGGAGGGAACTGGAAGTGCAAAAATACTGACTCATTTTGGGGTTTTAGGACTCATTCATGCAGCACTCTATACCCTCAAAACTGACATTTCGATCATCCCTAGTTGTACTTTCAATGTACTTTTCATGTACTTTTAGTTTACTTCTAATTGGCTAATGTTAGCAGGCTAACCCACTAAAATAATTGTGAACATGATAAACATTAAATCTGCTAAACATCAGCATGTTAGCATGTTCATTGTAAAGATAGTCGCATGCAGATGTTCGCATTTAGTTCAAAGCACCAGTGTACCCAAATACTGGCTCACAGACTCACTACCATGCCTGTAGACTCTTATTCTTACTCTAACATTGTTTAGCAGTGGCACATCAAACAATGATCATATGAATCATTTTTGTTCTGGTCATTTGTTTTGGGAGGCAACTACTTATTCTCCCATTTAGTTGAAAGGACTTGGTTATAGGTTTGTGCTCCCCAGAAAATAAACTCTCTTCACATTAAATGCTTCATGTTTTTTTCTCCAGCACCATCTTCTAGCCACAATGTCAACTTTTTTAATTGGTAGATTGTCATGACATTCGTAAAGTACATTCATGCTCCCCGGAGGATGAACCCTTTTAATGATCCTACGGACTTTTCCTCTAATGTAACAGGAAGGGACAAATGTTTTCATGTTTAACCCTACTACTAAACATCAGAACTAAACATGGAGAAGCAGCGTTCAGTTCAAGATTGAAGACTTTTCTGTTTGTTGCCTTTAATTGAACCATTCTCAAGGATATTAATCAATCTCCTGCATTTCTGCATTTTACTGTATTTTATTTCTTACACTGCTTTTTAGTGTTTTAATGACCGTTTCTAATGTTTCAATGAATGTTCTTAATTGTTTTTAAATCTCCTTTTCTTTTGCCTCGTGTTTTGATGCTTTTAATGGTTTTATGTGAAGCACTTTGAATTACCTTGTTGTAGAAATGTGCTATACAAATAAACTTGCCTTGCCTTACTAGTAAGGCTCTAAGAACAGCAAAATGTTCTGTATTTTCCTTGTACCATTCAACACTTTCACACTTTAATGAGGTGTAATGACCTTTAATTTGATTTTCATGGTACTGCTAATATACCTGGAATTTAAACTTGTATAAAACAGCACAATGTAAAAAGAAAACACTATTTCCTTCCTAAATGGACAATGACAGATAACAGCATGCTTTGAAGAATAATTGTACCAGCTAATGTAGACTGAAGCCGAGTCAAAGGTCAGGTCTCAGTAGGACCTAAGCCTGTCAAAGGGGCTCGCCTGGTATCTGAACAGTCACTGAAAACCCATGGAGACTAATTAACTCATAGACACCAGGAAGCTTTCTGATCCTCTATAGTCTGACAAATGCCATGGGAGTAACCCATTCACCTGCCACAGGTATATTACAGTATATGAATAAGTGAAACGTGCAGTACCATGTGATAACTGATCCTGAGGAGAGATCTTGCATAAGAGATCACAGTCACATAAGGAGATACAGTACATGTCCATCACTGCATTGTCATCATTGGCATACTCAGAATAAACTCTAAAGCGGAGTCCAGAAATAACCAACATCTTATCTGCACAGTGGGACTCACTGTGGCATTATTCTGTACTCGAAGGAGCTGATTATCATCAGTGAAGTGATGGCTTTTTATTCAATCTATTTGATTAATGAGAAACTCAGGGGGGGGGGGGGCAGACTCCAGACACGAGCAGCGCCCACTCATCGTCGCGAAAAAATTTAGTGGCAAAAGCATTCCTGATGGCTTTCAGTCAAGTTGACAGGCGGCATGTCAAACAGCAGCTTGTTGCTCTGAGATGATACAAAGCTCTGTTGCATTTGGAAGATTTGATTGAAAATTTAAACCCGAGTGAATGAAAATGTGACGAGAGAATAAAATGTGACCGTCTGCAGTTTGAGGAGCACAGTGCCTGCTGTCAGCTAAGAGGGGGGTTAGAACTCCTCCACCAAATGCTGTCATGACTGTACGTCAGGACAATACTTAGTGGAGTTTCGAAAGTAAAATAATGAAAGAACTTTGAAGAAGTTTGAAAGAACATTTGGTGTTTGCACAGCTGTTGTTTGCACATCAAAAGATGTTCTTTTCACTCCTCTTGGACACACTGTACCACAGCATCTCTTTGTTCCAAGCTGCAAGTCAGGGCTAGTTTTAGAAATGATTAAAAGACAGTCAGGTTAACTTGTCATCTCCAATTAATATTACATTTGATGTGTATTGATGTTGATATTGATGTACAGAAATGTCATTAGAATACATTGGGAGCCTCCAATACTTTGTGGGCCTACTCGTGTCTTGATTAGAGTTGGATCAATATTTGAGTTCACTGTATGATATTGATCTTTACAGATATTTTACCCATTTCATTTGACTAATGCAGGCTGTTGAAGCCTCATATTAACTTTAAATGAACTTTAGAATGTTTTACAGAACGAGGCCTGTGAATTTTGTCCACCATCACATACAGTGGAAGGTCCTTTGGAATGGATTTCTTGATGGCCATATAAACAAGAGGAATGATTACAGTGAGCCAAAACTGTTCCAATATACGTATAAGAAGTAACCTCAGCCTCCCCTCCCAGACACTAGTGCGAGAGGCAGGGAACGTCAAACCTTTATATATGTATATATGTATATGAAATACTTGAAAGCTCCACCTTTACCAGCTGCAACATTAAAGTGATGAACACATGAATGCACCAATACTTATAATCCAATAATATAATAGAAATGATTATGAAATGCACCATTCTGCAGTATTCTCTCTGGTATTACCTTTACTTGAGAATACAAGCAATGAAAACAAAAGTGGTAAATGAGGCAATTTCTCACTGAAACTACATAATGCATTGATTGATCATTGATTATGCATTATAACAACAATGTATAGGTAATATGTGATAGCATTCACCATTTCACACTGTGTGTGTGAGAATGAGGTAATATATAACCTTTAACTAGCTTAGGGCCCCACCTCAGCCGGAGCGGCCTTTGTCGGTTGTTTGGAGCGTTGAGGAATGGTTGGTGGAGATTAGCCTGGATGAAGCGGTTTGGGGAAAGGCTAGGTTGAGGGTCCACTGCGGCTCCCGGGCCTTGCAGACCCCCCGGTGTCCATGTGGGACAGGAGGATGGTGACTATGGGGAAAGATGACCTTTGAGTGAAATGGTTTAACAAGAGGGAGGGAGGGTGGGATGTGGAAAACGCGAGCAAGCCGAGGTTTAGAGTGGGTGGGTATATATAGGAGTGTGGCCGGAAGTGGGGGAGTGGCTGAGGTGTGGTCCTGCTCCTGATAGTCAGCTAAGTTTTATCTCCAATTATTTAACTAGGAAGTCATATTGAGACTAACACTTATTTTACAAATGAAACATAGCCAAGACAGGGTCAAACAGCAGCAGCATTTTTAAATATTTGAAGCAACTGCAGCTAGCAGTGACCACTTATATTATTTTACGTTTAAAATCTTTCAAAGAGATAAGGGTATGAAGGCAAATCACTGTCAAAATCCGAGAGAGCAAATGAGATCCATGCGCGCGCATTTTACTTTTGCGAGCGCTTTTACATCACTCAGCGAGCAAAATTCACTCTCGCGCGAGCGAAAGTCGCTCGCGTAGCTGAAACCTGCTCGCTCGCGAAACTTTAACCTGCTCGCTCGCGAGTCTTTTTCCTGCTCGCGCTCGAGTTGTTTTTCTTTTTGACAGTAAGTGGGCGGACCCAGTCTCGACATCTAATTGGTTACAATCCTGGTCTTTGGATAGACCGGATATCACTCTGACACAGACGCTAGGTCTGATAGAGGTGGTTTTCAATCCGCCACTAAACACTACTGTACTCCACTACATCTCAGGATGTTCTACATTTGTCTGACAGGTTTTGTAAACGTTTCAGACTGTAGAGGCTGATGAAATACAAATTATGTTAATAGCGTTGTCGTATACAATAATAATGTGTTAAAGTAAAGTTGCTCAGATTGGTTTACATTCACTCCATCATTCTATTACAGACAATGTGTGTTTGATAGTCAAACCTCTTGTGACAAACAGCTCAAAGAAACTCTTTGATATTAATTGATTAAAACATGATGTGATCATATTTAATCATACTGTTGTGTTTACAGAAGAGATATAATGTAGTTGTATATAATATGAGCAACAATTTGGACCCGCTCAAAGATCTAGAGCCAAGATTAGGGACCACTGTTTGTATATTATCTGTTTGCCAAGTGAGTTTCCAAATTGAAGTCACTGACAAGTAGTTAGTGGATGAAAAATTATTCAGATCCTTCACTACAGTAAACATACTAATACCATACTGATGAAACAATCCACTACGAGTAAAATACCTGCATTCAAAACCTCAGTCAAGTATGTTATTATCAGCAAAATGTACTTTAAGTGCAGAAAGTAAAAGTACCCGTGCAGTAAAATGTACATTATTTGCCCCTGACCTGTAGTGCAATCTGAAAATCTCCCCCTAGCATCTGTGTCAGAGTGATATCTGGTCTATCCAAAAACGAGGATTGTAACCAATTAGATGTCGAGATACAATGGAGACTGGGTCCGCCCACTTACTGTCAAAAAGAAAAACAACTCGAGCGCGAGCAGGAAAAAGACTCGCGAGCGAGCAGGTTAAAGTTTCGCGAGCGAGCAGGTTTCAGCTACGCGAGCGACTTTCGCTCTCGCGGAGTGATGTAAAAGCGCTCGCAAAAGTAAAATGCGCGCGCATGGATCTCATTTGCGCTCTCGGATTTTGACAGTGATTTGCCTTCATATAAGGGTCTCAGGTTTAAGCTTGGTCTGCAGAGTGTTCCAGGACCAAGGGTCTTGGTGGAACAGTGTTGTTTTACCAGCCTCTGTACTGATAGAAGGCACTCTAAACTGAAGCCATTTGTGTGACCTAAGATTATGACTGCTTTGAAAAAATATAACCGTTCTGCATAAGTAAGTAAGAATTTGCCTGAGATGATCTTGTAGGCTAAATTGAACCAGTGTTGTAACCTTCTGTTTTGACAAGGTGGACGGGTAGGCCTGTTTGGACGTGTTTGGCTAACCGCTAACAGCTAACGGCACTACCGGTACACAGACTGCTGTACCTCACCGCAATTTAGCTGCTGCTAAGTGGGCAGACAGCTTGGTGAGATTGTATGAAGTGTATTATACAACAATTTCAAGCCGATTGCTTGTTTTTGAGATGTTTTTTGAGTTTGAATGGGTTTGAATGAAATGTGTTGGTTGGTTGCGTACATCAGCTGTTGTTAGCTGGCTCACTTTTATTGTTTTGTACTGTGTGTTTGGATCATGATGCAGCATCGGTCCTTGCAGAAACACCTGGCGGAGATCTGCATTCTACTGAGTGCACCTTTCTAGTTATTAATGAATTGTACTGAATATTTGTATCATGCCAGTTTTCTTTAGAGACCAACATCTGAGACTGGGAGAGCAAACGCAAAGGATTTCATGAGAAGTGAGCGGGTGACTGAGTAAGTCAATCATATTCCCCCATCTCCAAACATAAGTAGTGCAGAGCCCGTTCATAATCTCATGGCATGTCTTACAATTTGGCCCAATGCCACAGCTCGTTGGCCTTCATTGTCATTAAATAATAATCATCTGATCAAATGTTATGAATAGCCAGCCATGCAGATTGATAACCTGCTATTAAAAACAACTGTATATTCACAGTATTCAATCACAGACGTCTTGGTCACAAACAATAAGGGATTGTGACCAAGTGATTATCATTAAATGACAACCTTTGCCATTAGGCCGTGGCATTGAGCCATATTGTATGGCAGAACACATATTGAGTATATGTTACTGAGCCAGTTGTCATAACTCACCTCCAATCCCTTTTGTAGGACGGACAGACCTTGCTTTTCCGGTCTCTCTACTAGGGTTGTGTCCACGTTCTGCAGTGTCTTCTCTTTTTCTCTGTTTTTTCAGAATAAACCGCTGCACACAGGGCAGCTGTGGCCAAAACCCTGCTTCTATTTCTGCTCCATTTTTTTAAAGTTTTTCCTCTTTTGATCACGTTGAAAATTATTTTGCTAATTTATTTATTTTAGTTTGGACAGTGGATTGGACCTTGGATTGTGATACACAAAAAACACAATGTCAGCACTAACCACAATACCACATTTTACATCTTGGGTATCTTCTTAATGGGAGACACCACCTAAATAAAGAATTCCAGTATGTTATTTCCATAGCCTGGGAAAGTTCAACCAATATGAGGTACTCTCGGTCAAAGCCAGAAACCAGAGAAGTATGTCTCAAACTTATGATGTCAGCAAGTATAAAGTCTGGAGCTGCTCCATAGACAATGCATGGGTGACTGATTTTCTTGACCCACAGAATGTTTTCTTTTGTAATATGGATAGTTCCAGTCCTTGATCATGATTGGCTGACCCGTGTTCAAACCTGTTGTAAAATACAACAAATTCTGAAAAACATTTTTGGAATTGAAAATGTTTTTTTCTTGTAACTGAAAACCTTTGAGCAAATCATCTTTATGCGTTCACACATTAGAAATTATTCGTACAAAATGTCATGCAGCGTTTACAATTTCCTTTCAGATTCAAAAAGATTCCATGTCAACTTTCAAACATTGGATTGCATTTTTTTACATTTCTTTTACACATTCACACATTTACATGTATTCATAGAAAATGTTTTTTTTAATACAATTTTGTTGTAAATTTTGATTGACTATGTGGCCTAAGCTGGATACGTGTTTTGAAGAGATGAACAGGATAGAGGGGAAGATAAAAAAAGAAGGAAACACGCAGACATTACTGAGAGAGAAGTAGAAGTTTTGGAAAAGTCAAGAGACAAAACCAGGACCGGGAACAGACAGTTCGCTGTTTTCAGACCAGATCCTCCGCCTGGACAGGAACTTAAGTTGTCATTGCCACTGTAAGAAAAATTATATTGCTGGCAAGTGACAGCTAGGAAAGTGAGCATAAGAGTTGCCGATGGCAGATACAATTTGGTTATAATGTAAATGCAACATGATAAAGATTTAAAAAAATCTTTCTCCTAACGTTAGATCCACTAGAGAGCACAGGCGAGTGGACGTCCTTGGCTCCATGTGGCCACAAATTTGTAAAACAGCTGGCATTGCTACAATCTACACCAACCTCTGCTTGCGAAGCATCGCTGTACAAAAACTCTCTGATTGCTGGCCTAGAGGTAAGATAAATCATGGTATATTTGTTAAATGGTCCCGTCAATCCTACTTATGCTCAAACTACAGGGAGAGAAGGTGCTGGAGCAATGCCATTGCTTCTGATACCATGCAATAAAACACATCTCTCTAGAGACGAACATCCCAGTACCAGCCAAGAAGAGTTCTACCATGATTGAACAGCTGCTACTCAGTGGCGGGCCGTGCATTTCATAGCTGGGCTCTCAGTGCTGTCCTACTACAGTTGAACCACCTCCGAAAACCTCATTATGACGCCACAGCTACGGTTATTATTTGTTTCTAGGGGTGTAACAATACACATATTCGTATTAAACCGTTCAGTACAAGGCTTACAAACCGAACAATACGTTTGAATAATACTAGTGCATTTGGAAAATGCAGAAGCGTAATATGTGGGAAATATAATGTTTTCGGTGGAGTTTGCTCAAACTGGCCACATGCTGTCTGACACGCCCACCCCGGAAACAAAAAATTGTACGTACTCTTCTGAGACGCTATGCTAAACTAGCTTAGCAGGAAATCCAACAGCAGCAAACACGCTACACTCTCTCCGCAGCGTTTAGCTGTTCCCTACTGATTCAAACAGGGCTAAAGCAATCGCCACACAATCCCCATTTCTCCAGACCATCATTCTTGCTTTGTAAAATAAAACAAAACCCCAAACAGAGAATCAAATGTCCGAACCTAACCCCGCGATGACGGGATGCTTCGTAATTAACGGACAATGATGCATATCGTCAAAATCAACGTAATTAACACAATGACAAGAACAAACTCACAAGAACCAGTCACATATATTTATATGACAACAAAGCAACAAATCAATCCAGCAACACTGCCGTGCTAAACACGCATTCCACCGCACACTGAAGAGCACGAGCCATTCAAATATTATTCACATCAGAGGGAACAATATTAACCATATCATAAAAACGACACCATAGATGTCAAAAACATCATCACAGTACTGTGCATGTTATGCCTTCTAGCATGGTAAATGCTGTCATCATCCAAGGACTTGAATCATTCGTCACACTAGTGTTGCCCGATTTGACCATATAAATTAAATTAACTCTGTTTGTCCTGTATTGTGTTTGCTGGACCAGAAATTTAAAGCGGTTCGCTGATTTCTATCGCTGGGATGCTTCTCGGCAAAAACGTAATCCTGCTTTGTGATAACTTGCACTGTACTGTGATGTTGTTTTCTCTTTTCTGCTTTAAATATAAAATAATGGTGAAATGTGAAAAGCATTTTTTTAACGTTCGAGGCTATTGTGCGAGACTCGTGTCGAGAAATATATATGTGCATGGTAGTCTATCATGCTTGAAATCCCCTATTTTTATTAACTATCGGTAATCTGATTATGTTAATAGTTAGGGGCGACTGTGGCTCAGCGATGGAGCGGGTAGTCCTTCAACCAGAACATCGGCGGTTTGAGCTCGTCCATGTCGATGTTTTCTTGGGGCAAGACACTTAAGCTCCCATAGGCTGTGCATGATGTATGAATAAGTATGAATGCTAGTTAGTCTGATGTATGGTAGTCCCTATGGGTGAATGACATGTGGTGTTAAAGGGTTTAGAGTGGTCAGAAGACTAGAAAAGCGCTAGCACAGGTCCATTTACCATTATGTTTCATAATAAAGCCGTTCCTTCTGTGACTCCCCAATCCTGCCAACAGGTAATTCCTGAGCCTGAACAACCCCAACAAACACATGCATCTTAAGAATACACTAAATATCCTCATGTGTGTCCAATTTTATTTTAATATTATTTATGCAACGTTACTTTTATCACTATGCATTGTTCAAAACCAGGGCCCTCAGTTTCAGGTTGCAATTGCTGGCTATAGTCAAAACTATTTGTGGCCCTTTTCTATAAGGTAGAATAGGTCCGGTTTTCAAAATGTTCCTTCAAAGTCTTCCTTTTTCTATGTTTGATTTGGAATGAAATCCAATACAGGATTCAAAGCAGCAAATCCTCATTGATCCCTTGCTTGCCATTGCAATGATAATTGCTCAATTCCCACAGGCACTGTTTTTTCACACTATGGATTAGCACAAGATGCTGGATGAGATCAATGCAAAGGTCAATTTCGATCCTCTATCCCACAAGGCACCAACAAAGGCTTGAAATGTAGATAAAAGCCTCCGTGAAACTGCTCTGGATCTCCCATGAAGATGTTTTAATTTGGATCTTGTGTCAGTGATATGTGTGTGTATCTGTGTGGGCAGAGATAGACAGAAAGATGTGGCTGCTTACACTGATAGCCCCAACGGTACAACAACAGATAATGGGCTCAGACTAATTCTAGGTTTGGGTGAGAGAATACGTTTATCACAGCAAATAGAACAACATTTTTTTATTCGGTAAGGCAAGCTAACAATATTTACTTCTTCTATTGTCAACTTAAATCAAGTTATATAATAGACGAGTATTTCTAAAGTGGGTGACATGAGGATGGTTCCAAGGGTGCTGCAAGATTTATAACGATATTGTTCCTTTTTTAATAATTGTTCACCACATAAAAAGAAAAGAATTATGGGATTTACAGTAGCTATGTTTTATGTTACATGAAAAAAAAAAGCAATGAATATTAAAAACGTTCTTGCGTCAAAACACAACACTAACCGGCTCAACGCTACTCAGCTAAACTCGGCCGAACTGATTGTCGGTTATCCGTCTCTGTCTGACAGCACATTCGCTGTGGTGCTGTGTGTTCCACACATACAGTATCTCTCATCACCGGTACACATGAAAACAAGTACAACACCTGTCAGAGGACTCTCTGCCCACATCAAGAGAAGCCTCACATCACATCTACCATTAAAATCCCTGTAACCTTATGTTTAGTTCGTCCTTGTACACCTTAAATATATTTAAATTCTGAAGAAATACATATCAGCATATTTAACAGTATTCACTGTTTATCTCAAGTTACAGAATGATCTGTAAATCTGCAGAGAACCTGTTGACTTTTATTCTGAGTGGCTGAAAATGAGCCTATATTATCTAACTTCATATTAATATATAGACACATTCTTATTCCCAACTCGGCACGTACAGATACTTGGTCAGGACCCCCTTGGCGTCACTGACGTTTAGGCAGCAAAACTACTTGGTTAGGTTTAGTGAAAGATCGGGTTTTGGGTTAAAATGACTTTCTTTGTCACACATAAAAGTCCTGTGAAAGTCCTGTGATAGTTTCACCCACCCCGTCCTTCTCTCTACTCAAACGTTGTTGCTCTTTATACTATGGGTAGGCATATACACCATGACTTGCCTTCTCCACCCGTTTTGTGATCACTTTACTTCCTAACTTGTGTCGTCCCGCCAGTTTGGATAGTCGGCCCCTCCCTGATTAGCTTCACCTGTCCCTCGTTAGCCCTGCAGGCACCAGACCTCCTGCTCACCTGTATCCACTTCCCCATTAGTCACTCACTATTTAAACTAGTCCGGTTCCTTTGTTGGTGAGCGCTGAATGGAGTTTTGGTTTCCTGTTATCTGCCTTTATTCCTAGTATCTAGTGTTCCTGCCCTTGCTCTTATTGTTTTAGTTCTGTTTCCATTTCCATTGTTCCTAGTTTGTGTTTGGATTGCCTTCTGTCACTTGCCTGTTTTTGGACTCAAGCTGTAAATCACCATCACCATTAAAATCCTTGAAGCTCTTCCTGCTGCTGCCTCCTCATCTCTTCATCTGCGTTTGGGTCTAAATCTGCTATCCCCAGAACTCTGACGACACATGAACACGGTTCATGGGACGCAAGGTTGAATCATCAGGAACCAGGACAGAAAGTTTGAAGTTTTTCATCTCCAAGCACTTGACCTAAAGGTACCAGAATCGGCCCAATCTTCCAATTTCCACTTGCAGTTAAAGTGATTAAGAGGCCCTTTGATTGCACAGAGCTCTTTTAGAAAGATGGTTTGTGCCATCTGATTTTTATTATGTTCTTAATAGATTAGGAGACAGAAATTCTGTATTCTGCAACTGAGAAGCAAGAGATTGAGATGCCTCTGAGAGCAAGTCTGAGCAAATCTGGACCCTGCTGTTCTGAGATACCATCATGCATTCCCACTGTGTTTTCACTATTTCTGTTTCTGACTATTAAACCCGTCTGCGCAGGCATTTTAGAAATGTCTGGGAATAGCTTCTACTTGTTCTTTGGCTCATTTCAGCCTCTCAACAGACTGAGCTAAGCTAAGAGCTGTTGAAGATGGATGAGGATTATTTCCAGCATCAAAGCAGGGGATCGGGATTCTCCGGTATGGCGCTCACAGCACCTTTCGCTGGCTCAATTCTTTTCAGCAGGGAGCAGGCTGAATGCACACTCTGACACATGGGAAAGCAAAACTTTCTATGCATTTGCCCACACAGTGCTATTAAGCTGCAATTATACTGTCACCTTCTCAGTGGAATACAATGTTACTAAACAGCAGACCGAGCATCCTGTGTTTCAAAGAGTCTAGAGTCTAAAGATGTCCTCAGACCAGAGTGTCTGAAATGCAAAACAACAAGGGTGTTTTTGAATGATGCTGAAGAGAAAGAACAACCTCCACGATTCACCTCGGACTATATGCAAAGTGATATTTTTGATAGTTTACTTAACTTAAATATATCATCTTACATTTTCCTGTGCAGATGTTGACATGTGGGATTTATGCCTTGGTCTCATATTTGAAAAAGGATCAGAAAACTAGTTACATGAGGCCAGCGCTGCAAACACAACATGGACATATTACCACCTTCCAGTTGTGGAGACGCAGAGAAACATTATCATTCATTTGGAGCTGTGTCCATCTGATGAAGTCCAGTTATCACTCCGGACCCAGACTTCCTTTTCAGTGTGCTGCTCGTTTACACTCCGATTAGCAACTTGAGATTCTGGACTGGAGATGAAGTCGTGTATCATTGGATTACACGACCCAGTTCACAAGCTAATTTGAAACCAACAAAAAGCTAAATCATAGTCAGAAGATAGCCGGTGGGTTCAGCGATTACATTTTGGCCAATGTGCTCTGCATCTTTTGCTCTCCTCTCTTGTTTATCTGCATTCAACCAAAGCCTGTTTGAACATGATTTGCAAATACTAGTCGGACTACAAACGGAAACCAGAACCTTGTCCCGTTGTCATGGCCGTACCCACCATTGAGGTCACCGAAGTCCGAGACCTCTGTATTTTCTTTGATTATTTCAAAGACTTGAGGAAACCAGACAGGTAGCTGAGTCCATGCGAAGTCTGATTGAGGTATCCAGTTTCACTAGTGGACTGCTTGTAGTTCAATGCCATTTGTCCCCAGACAGACATCATCTGAACAACAACCCCTGTGTCTTCAGGCTACGTACAAAAGGAGTTGAACCAGAGGCTGAAAGAAGCTCGGGAACACCATAGGGAGGCAATAGAGGAAAACCTCCAGGCTATGAACTCTAAAAAACTATGGAACTCCATGAAAACAGCCACCAACATGAAACCCACAAAAAAATCCTGACATGTTGTAGATGAACTGGCTAAAGCAAATGAGCTGAATGCTTTTTACAAGCGGTTTGACAATTATGACTTCTCTGCTGAATGTGACATGGTGCTTGATAGTATTGCTATTGATGATGATGTTGACAGGCTAGAGATTGACCATGAATCCGTCAACAAGGTCCTTAAGCAAATCAATGTCAACAAGGCCACAGGTCCAGATGGTATCTCTGCTTTTCTATTAAAAACATGTGCAGATGAATTGACACCTGCCTGGTGCCCCATTTTCCAGAGGTCCCTAGATTCTCACACTGTACCAACACAATGGAAAAAGGCAATCATCACACCTGTACCAAAGAAACCCTGTCCACAGGAGAATAATGATTTTAGACCTATTGCTCTAACCTCTGTTGTGATGAAGTGTATGGAGAAGCTCATGGTGAGCAAACTACGGCTGGATGTAGGCCCACAGCTAGATCGCTACCAGTTTGCATACACACAGCAGAGAGGCACTGATGATGCAACCAACAGTATAGTGCATCTAGTGACTAAACACCTCGAGATTCCGAGGGCCTATGCTAGACTGTTTGTAGATTTCAGTTCAGCCTTTAACACCCTACAGCCTCATGTTCTCCTGAATACACTGAAGCTGATGAATGTCAACCCCTTCACTACTAGTGGTACCACTCATTCCTCACCAACCGTACCCAGCAGGTCAGGGTGAACAGGACCTTGTCTGAACCCTTGACCATCAGCACCGGCGCCCCCCAGGGGTGCGTCAGTTCACCAGTCCTGTTCACCCTGTACACAAATGAATGCACATGCAGCACTGCTAACAATTACATGATAACGTTTTCTGATGATACAGCCGTCTCATGTCTGACACATCGGATACAGCTGTATACAAACATTCAGAACTTTGTCCAGTGGTGCGACAAACACTTCCTCATCCTCAACGTCAGGAAAACAGAGGAGATGGTATTCAACCCCAAATACATTGGAGACCACTCACCAGTGGTTATCCATGACCAGAACATAGCACAGGTTGACTCTTACAGATACCTGGCCATACACATTGACAATAAACTGACATGGAGTGTTCAGGTAGAAAATGTCTGCACTAGGGTCCAACAGCAGCTACACTTTCTTCGTAGGCTGAGGCTCTTTGGTGTCACCCAGAAAGTCTTGCTCCTCTTCTACCACGCCATAGTTGAGAGCGTCCTGCGGTTTGGCAACTCAGCCTGGTTTGGCAACCTCAGTGAAAGCCCAGATCACCCGGCTAACACAAAGAGCCATGAAAATCATGGGAGTCAGACAGCATGCCACACTCCAGGCTGTCTTTGATGAAACTATCATCAGACAGGCCCAGAAGATTATTTCAGACCCCCACCATGTCCTCCACCCTGAATACCAGCTTCTTCCCTCAGGCAGACCCTTCAGAGTCCCCCAGTGCAGCTCAACTGCTTTAAGAACTCCTTTGTCCCCTTGTCCATCAAAGCCCTAAATGGCAAGCTAGCCAGAGCCTAACCCCTGTAACACCGATTTTTATTATCTTAACTATACACTACAGGTGTGTTGTACGATGGGCAGTGTGAAATGTATTTGTTGGCTGGTGGCAGTCTTTTGCATGTACTGTAGGTACTGTGTGTACTGGCGACCGTCTATGTATGTAATGTATGTATGCAATATGTTATTTGTATTGTTTTAACAGCAGACACTGTAAGTTTCCAAGACAAATTTCCTTCGGGACAATAAAGTCTATCTTATTACGTTAAACAGTGGCCAGCGATGTCCGCTAGATAGTTTCCCTTTTAGTCGACATGTTTACTTTCTTCACTGAGTCAGACAACAGTGAAACGACTGTCAATCAAAGCTCAGCTTTGGGAAGAGAAGAGATACGGGACAAAATGAGGAGACAGAGAGAAAAAGAAAGAGAGAAGGCGATGGAGATGAGAGAAGAAGAGTAGGTACTTCCCACTGATCCCAGGGTTGGATTAGCATTACGTTAAGAACTCACCTGATCCAATTCAATGTCATTACCACAGAAATATTCATGTTGCAGACATACAGAAGCAGAAAGTAGGAATTTCTCTTGAAGCATCATGAGAAAGTAGTCATCATTGATTTGTTGTCATCTGTGGTTACCATAGTAACAGCAAGTGGTGTTTAATATGACAGCAAACAGTGGTTGAGCAGCTACTTTGTAAAAAATCCAACTTTAGAGCTATTTGCAGTGCAGCCAAAAACAACTGGTCGATCAATAATAATCAGAACACAACAGCTGGACACATCAGTTCATTTGAACTATCATGGCCTGCGCTAACCACAGTGTCTAATACATTGTGTTTTCACAAGACAGACACTGTGTTTCGCGCTTGTAATGTGAAGCAGCAGCTGTATGATGAGTTAGCAGTAACTTCATACACCTCTCACACAGATGTAAGAGATCGTGTGCAAGTAGGTAATCTGAATCCAGCACGGGATTGGCGGACCCTCTCTATTCTTTGATGCTTGAGTTGATACCAGCTGAATCTCAATAAACCACGCTTTAGTTCTCTTGGAGGTTAAGTATCAAATTAAGCTGTGAACAGATCAATTAAAATACTGTTCAAAAACCATCAAAGTCATTCAGTCTGCTCCTAAATCAAGAGCTTTCTGTGATGCTGTCTCACTGTTATGTTCTCACTGGGATTCTATAAAGGACTTGACCCATTCTTCTACTTTATATCTTCATTTCATGAAGTGAAAAATAATTCACAACACTGTAGAATGGTCCCTTTCTTTAAAAGGGCTTTATCATGCTCATTTTGCAGGGTTTCTACAAGAACATGTTTCTTATAATGTTCAAAGTATTCCCCCTGTGTCTGAAACACTGTTTTAGAGCCGGTATCCTTAAGCCCCCCTCCCAGAAAAAGCCCTGTCTGGTCTGTTTGGCTTGCTAGAAAAATATGGCGCCTTTGCAAAGGTAGTTCTCAATCCATAGGCTGTATATTCTCATGAGCCTGTATGTGATTGAATGGGAGTCAGATCTGTATCACATGTGTTCTGACCCAGACAGACATAAAAAAACAAAACTGACTGTGTTGTCTTTTTTCACAGTTTGTGTGTTGGTAGGCAGTCCAGATACCAAAATGTATGTGGACAAGCACTGAAAGAGAGTGTCCCCTTTAATTCATTGAGAAAGAGCACAACATTCTGAGCCCGGGTTGGCTCCTCATCAGGTACAGAGGCATCACGCTAACTCTAACCCTATGGGTGTGGCTACGTTACCATGGAGCCCACACTGTCACTAACTGCACTACCTGAATAAATATTATCACTTTTTTTTTTTTTAATTCAGTGAGGAGCAGATAGACAATATGCGTTTAAAGGATAAATCCAGACTGTCAAACTCACTCAGCAATGAAAAAAAGAGTTAAAAGATCAAGATAGAAGCTAAAGCTACAGATCACAGTGTAAAGTGAACCACCACACCTGGAGATGGAGACAGAAGACCATGAAGTTAAGGAACAACACTGCTCCTGTACAGCCGGGTAGTCACAGTTACAATCATTAAAAAGCTAAAGCAGCATGTGTAGACATTCAGAATGTAGACTGAAGCCAGAGGTTAAAAAAATAAAAAGGACTGTTATCTGTCTATGCAATTTCCTGCGTTCATATATTTCAATCTAGCAAATAACATATTATGGAATCTCACGGGCTTTCAAAATTAATTATTAATTAATTATTAATTTAAAAATCAGTGCATGTAAATTGTTATGCACCACTTTAAAGTGTTCCTCACCTCATGCGTTATGATGGATACATATTGTATGTCATCCACTGTGATTTTTAATAGTGTCTTTTTAGGACTATAAATAGTAAAATATACATTCAGTTCTATATTTATGTGTTACAGAGGAGTTTGCCGTGTTTTTACAGCTCTGAGTGGTGAAGGGCACATCTCAGGCTGCAGGTATGACCTCAGCTCAACAGAAAACACAAATTAGGCAAAATACTGTAGAAGAAGAAAAAACGACCCAGTGCGTCATCAGTCTGTTTGCCAGTCCTTGAGTTTATGTCAAGTGTGACACTAAAAAAGCCATCTCACTCATCTTCACCTTTACGGCTTGAAATGGTAAAGCTTTCAACAACAATTAGAGGCACATGAGTTGCAACAGTATCTGATGAGGGTGGTTTCTTTTCTTTTTTACGCTTCTGAATATTCTCAGTGGATTGCTGTCACCTCAAAATGCAAATTTCAATGTAGTTTTGATTCTGTCAAGTTTGACATTTTACAACTAATAACTACTTTTAAATGAAATTAGAATTTGTAAATGTTGCCTATTCATATTTAATACATCGGTTGTCAAGAAAATGTAAAAAAGACAAGCCTTACATTTTTAATCAGATGTCTTCAGTTTTGAATTCTTTAGGGAGGAGGTGTCCACCAAAGATATTTCAAGCTTGACGGTGACTCTCCTTTGCTTTTTAATCAGAGTACCATGAATTCAAACTGAATTGCAATATAATAGGTGCACTCTGTCCTCACAAGCTGCCTATTCCCATCACTTGACTTTTTAATTATTATTATAGAAAAGCAACTTTGTCCCATACAAGTCCAGTTTATTGTGTAATGTCTTATTTCTCTTACTGGGCTGAAGTAACAGACCTTTGCTTGTGTCACCTTGTTTTGGCCTGCAATTGTAAATTTGAATGCATTGTAAAGCAGTGTGGGGATGCTTTGCTTTGGTCCACCAAATGTCACTAAATGGTGAACAAAGGTGTGACATTGAGCTGTCATGTGTGCCACAAGTTTCAGTTCAAGATCAACGTTATGTTCTCAAGCTACAGGCTGGTAGCTTGAGAACATATTTCTTGTATCTACTTGTTTTGATTTTATTTTGTAGAGGTCTTTTTCCCTGGGTTAGCTTGCTGCTGCGTCTTACAAATTGGAAGTGGATGGGTAATAATTATGGTGTATATAGTAATAATTATGGTGAAATGGTAGCGCCTTGTAGCAGTTTAAAAGCAGAGGAAATTAGTGGAACAGGGTACCTGTTTTTAACAATGATGTTATTGAGTCCTCTGTAGTGGACGCAAGGGGTGCAGGGATTTGTCCTACTCACAAAGAAAAAGCCTGCTCCAGCCACAGATGAAAAATGGTCGAATGATCCCAGCAGCCAAGTAGTCATTATTAAACTTCTCCATAGCCTTAGTCTCAGGAGCAGATGAGAGGAGGACAATAGCACAGTCATACGGGCAATGTGACGGCAACAAGGTGGCCCAAGCTTTCTCGTTCCCAAAGATGGCTTTCGATACGAATGGAGAGAGCAACCAGCTCATCCAAACCAGCATGAAGATCTCTCGCCTGAGAGGCAGACAGGAGGTAAGCGTGCATTCCGATGCTGGAGGAGTGTGAACCGGAGGGCTGGGAGCAGCAGTCGTATCTGGACCCCGAGCTGTTGTGGAGAAATTCAGCAGATGATCAGAGACTTCATGCTGCGCTAGTGACGGAGGGCCAACACTTGCATCGGCTCTGCTATGAAGGTAAGCTGCTGCTCATGGCGTTGTAACATGCTGGCTTGAGTCGGAGGCTCCGTCTTGGGTGGTGTTCATGTTGAGTGTACTGTAATGGTCACTAGTACATGCAAACTGGATTTGTGACACAAACACAGATACGACCAAAAGACAGAACACATCTGAAAAAATCGGTTCAGTTGTAAAATCTGAAAGTTTAAAACGGTTAAGTTTCCGTAAACAAATAAACAAAGACTGAAATGCCTCAATTTCAGTTCAATTATATTTGATGCTTGATAAAGATACTGTAAATACTAATATAAATCTGCTTGTGTCGTGTTTACAGGCATCAGAATAAAGCAGAGCACTGAGAAGTTGGAAGAGGCGGCTGACATTACAACTAAAATGCTCCATAAATGCTTCCAGCACATCGGCAGTTACAATGCATGGCAATGACTCCACTCTGATCCTCACACTAGTAGGCATTTGCCGACACGGTGCCACGGAAAATGGATTGTAATTGAACATTTCTCAACTTTATTAAGAACTAATAGCTTTTCTTCTGGCAGGTGAGTCCCTCGCACTCTCTCCAATCTCCATTTAAATATCTCAGCATTGTGAGTGCATGGCCAAGGCTGTGCGCCTTCTAGAAGCGTAACCTTGTAGCACGTTCCACTTCCATTGTCAACCCCTCACACTCCTTGAATAACGGACCCCACGCTGGCGCTTCACAAACACACAGCCTTGATCCTCGCTTTGGCAAATGGCAAAGGGTTGGTGTGTAAGGAAAAAAAAGACATTCATCCAGAGGCGCAGGTTTTCAATCAAAAATAAATTAAATTCTGTTGGTACATGCAGATAAAAAGTTAACAAAAGGAGTAAAATCAACTCATGGTCAAACACAAACCTTGTGCACTGGAAATAGCTATTCATATATTGAAAAAAAAATAACTGCACGCATATTTAAATGATTATATATTCACATCCGAAGATCATCATTCACATCCACTTTCCCACACCTCAAAATGTATGCACAGTGCCAACATCCAGCGCCAATGTAGGAAGTCACTCACCAATCACCGTTCTCTTTACAAGTTGTGACAACAATCTTTACCCAACCTTGAAGGGAACATGTGATACCTTATACTGGAATGCCCAATAAGTGTTGATGGCGAATGAAGACGATTGAAACAATAAATTCCTCCGTGCGTGCTTTATTGACAGTTACATAGTTGGATGATTGAAAGACCTACAGGCTGCTACGTCAGCTTGGATTTCTAGTATTCCCCTCGGTAGCCAGAGCATCTCCCCGGAGCAGGTGAGGTGTGCAGCATAAATGATCGTGGCAATCTAGCCAGATTAAAACTAGAAACTACACAACTAGAAAGTGGAATAACATATTCTATGAAAAATGTGACCCCATAAACAGTCAGTGACAAATAGTGCCTCGTAATTATCAATAGTCCAAAGTATGACAATATTTAAATTGCGGTGTTGTGTAAGCTGTATCACTACACACTTGATATTATGTCTGTGACATTCCTTTCATTAAATAAACCAGTCGATTTACCTTTAATCAAGAATGGTTTAAAGACATTTTTTTATGTATTTTATTATATTTAATTTATTACTTATTTTGTTGTGTTTAAGTTCTATCATTTTATTCTATTCTATGAATCAACTTTTTTTTCACACTGCTCTACCCCTGTTATTATATCTTTTAATTCAGTTTTATTACATTTCTATGATTTTATTACGCATTGGTCTCAAATTTTCGAATTGCTTTTGTCTTTTCTGTTGTTTTCACAGTCCACACTAACTTATCTTCCGCTCATCAGACGTCTGTATGATTACAGGAATCAATAATCTTGCGTAATACAATTGAAAATGTTTTTTTGCTGCTGGTTCACGTATCAGTTTGATACATGATTAGACCTTGTAATATCCCTTAGAATGTATTTTGTAGACAAAAGGACCAACAATAGTTCTATCAGGAGAGACAAGTCAGATGAAGAAAAGATAATTGTTTATTATTAACAGATGATATGTGATGATAACGTCTTCACAGTCTTTGGTGCTTGGACTCTACAGGTAGATTTGTAATGGAGGGGCGTCTGCCTTGAGCAGCAGCAAGATAACCCCCCCCGTGGAGTCCAGACACTGGTGGTGGCTGATGACGCTGATAGAATGATGAGTTGATGAAGCTGATGAATCTGTGAAGACTGGGCGCAGATGTGGAGGTGGAGGGGTGCGTAACAGCAACATGATCATATTTAAAAGAGACAGCAAGATGATAAGCTAACGATGTCATTGTTTTGTTGTGCTATTGGATAAAGGAAACCAGCTGTTCTAAACTGCTGATATCATGATTGACAGCCCCGAACAATGACAGCAAGGAAATAATGAGTAAGCATGCGTGAGGAGTGAATGGCAGATGTATGAAAAATAAACTACAAGCCTAAGTATACAAGAGTACAGTCTTCCCTACTGAACTTACCCTAGAGCTTCATTAGGGTAGTCCCGCATGTTTTCTTGTCACAGTAATTATCATGTTGAGGAGAGAGCGTGGCTCTTAACAGCTCTTTTACTGTCAGTGCATTATGTTCCTCTCTATAAAGGCTTTAATTGTAATAAATTTAGGGGAGTCTAACAGCAGAAACTACAGCATCTATGCTGTGAATGTTATCTCAAAGACAAGAACACAATGATGCAAATGATCTGTTTGTCTTTTTAATAGCTGTGAAAACCTGTTCAACGATCTTTTTTTTTCATTTCTTTAGAAACGGTCTCATATTTTCATGTGATTTGCCTCTCAGTATGTGACCTGAATGAAACGCATGATGGAATGGATAAAAGCTCCTTTTGTCAGAAAGTACAACAGAGACGGAGGTGCACTTCAGAGACCAGTGAGTCATTTGGCCTGGGTGCATTAAGTAATGAACACTCAAGCTCGCTCTCCCCAAATGGCAGGGATTATGGGATCCCACATGGCAGTCGTGATTTACATGGTCAGCATTCGTTTCTGATGTAATGTGGATGGTTTGAATGTAAAAATGTTTTCAAAGGTAAGGGGGATCTAATGGAAAATGGGCCTCAAACAGGATTAGAGGTGGTGGGACGTATTGGCTGCGTGACTAACTTGCAACAAGGGCTCAAATTACATTAATAAGATATAAAAGGTTCAGCATCAGATATCTGTTGAGAAACACCCTTGGTATACATTTAACCTATTGGTTCCCATCAGGGTCCACGCCTCTCCGCAGTCATTGAGTCACTGTCCACATAGTTAACACCCATTCAGTTGTATTCCCATATACGTTTTGTAGCACCACTTCTCTCTACAGCAGGAAAAAGGTTCTCCAAAGTAAAAACGAATTTCCAGAAATTAGCTCCTCTTTAAAAATGAAGTAGTTGGTTTTATTTTGGATGAAGCGGACAATCCAGAATGGGGCCCATTTGGGCCGTGGCACCCCATTTGGGACACTGGCACAGGCACTATTCTTACATATAGTTTCCTACAAGAGAGAGAGAGAGAGAGAGAGAGAGAGAGAGAGAGAGAGAGAGAGAGAGAGAGAGAGAGAGAGAGAGAGAGAGAGAGAGAGAGAGAGAGAGAGAGAGAGAGAGAGAGAGAGAGAGAGAGAGAGAGAGAGAGAGAGAGAGAGAGAGAGAGAGAGAGAGAGAGAGAGAGAGAGAGAGAGAGAGAGAGAGAGAGAGAGAGAGAGAGAGAGAGAGAGAGAGAGAGAGAGAGAGAGAGAGAGAGAGAGAGAGAGAGAGAGAGAGAGAGAGAGAGAGAGAGAGAGAGAGAGAGAGAGAGAGAGAGAGAGAGAGAGGAGAGAGAGAGAGAGAGAGAGAGAGAGAGAGAGAGAGAGAGAGAGAGAGAGAGAGAGAGAGAGAGAGATCAATGGACTGCGACAAACAGAGTTCAGCAACATGAAACTCATCAATACAA